>OY728162.1:558991154-559616154 GCA_963277665.1 Viscum album
AAATTAAAATTGGAATATAAATATGATAATTATTTCATGATTATTATTCTGGGGATTTTATGTAATGAACCCTTTTACCATAGTTGACCTACCGATTTTTTTTCAACACATAAACCGAATTTGGTCAAAACACCTAATGTAAACTTAATTATTTATATAGTTGTATAAAACATAGAAGAAAGTGTAATAAAATTAATGATAAAAATGAAAAAGGTTTTTAATAAAGTATAAAATTAACATAATTTTATTATACAGGTTGTTAAAGGATATTCACCTGAAAGGAAACACAAGGTAAGGGATTTCATCTCAATTTACATTTTATTGAGACTTATTTATTGTTATGCATCTAGTTTATTTAATAAAATGTATATGCTGAACTTTTTTTATGATATATCATGAATCTCCTTAATTTCATGATATTTTAACTTTCATTTAATTTTATTCCTTTATGAGTCTTATGATTTAAAATGTTTCAAAGTGGTATGGGACACTTCAAAATGTTTAATGATTATTTTCCTCAATAATAACTTTAATGGTCTTTTAATGGTACTTTATTTTGAGTAAATTATATTAGCATTATTCAATAAAACATTTTATTTTATATCATATGGTTATTCATGACAATTTTGAAGTATTAGTACCATTTTTATGCTCTTTGGTGCTTGTAATGTTTTAGAATCTTTTTAAAAAAAACTGACTTTGTATCTATCTTTAGTCAGAGAAATTGTTTTCTTCTAAAAACCATGTTTTAGTAAAATATTAATTTTTTTAAAAAAAAATGGTTTATTGAATAAATTTTTACCCTTATTGTCTTTTACAAAAAAATCAAAGGAATCTTCTTGTCTCTCTCCAAATAAGGAATTTTTCTAACCTTTAACCTTGGAAAAGGAATGTTTTTTTACCTCATATAAATTTTACATATTTACCCCCCATAATTTATTTGAATATTCCTTTTTATTCTTAAAAGGTTACTTTTTAAAAGAAAATGTTTTAAAAAATGATTTTCAGAGAATTTTTTTTTCAAAACAAAAGGATATTTTCCTAAAGAATATTTTTTAAATAACTTTTTATAATGTTTAAATTCATTAATGACAAAAACCCTTTATTTTAATCCACTTGGGTTATGTTGTATTGATACCATCATTAATATTACTATGGATGGTTTATGTTTAATTTTTCCAAATATAGTATTCACATTAACTTCCTTGATTCCTTTTGTCCCCTTGAAATATTCAATTCCCTATGATCATTAAACATTGAATTTCCCCTAAATATCCATACCAATTTTCATTGATATGATTATATCCTAAATCATATACCATTTTTTATATGGTGTTTACTTTCAAATTTATTTTATTATTTAAGGGAATATTTCTAAACACATGTCCTTTATTCAATACAGATATTTTATAAGGCACTTTTTTATTTAAATGCTTTGGGCAAGCACTATACGGGCTGGGGAATATTTAATGTAATCCCTATAGGTTAAAGACAAGTTAATGAAATATCTATGGATTGGGAATTGGTTAATAAAATACCCTCAATGTATCGGTAGTCTCATGAGATGAAATAGTGTTTATCCACCTTATATGGGTTTTTACGCAATAACTAAACAGTCTTATGAAAGTTATTTATAGTACCGATTCTATGTAAGTTGAAAACATGACATCCAATAATAAATTACTTTCCTCATTTGGTTTCAGTTATTATTCATCCATGATATTTTTCTTCAATATATCTATGGATATATTTCATTTTTTGTTTATTGAATAAATGTCATGTGTTTTTGTTTCTTACCTTGAAATATTTATTTTTATTTATATAGTTATTTAAATGGTAGGTTTTTTTGTTTATTACTCTTCCATATTTATTTTTTCTTATATTTTTATTTGAATGGAATGTGTGTTCAATTATTTACCTTACCATATTGAATATTCTCATTAATTCATTATTGGTTCAACTATATTTTTTACTTTCTGAGCATTTGAGTTCACCCTTATTATGTTTCTTTCCCCAGGAATCCAAGAAACATACTATGAAAGATATAACTGGATATACTAAATGGAGTGTATTTATCCTAAAAGTTATTTATTTATAGATAAGAAAACAAAATTTATGTTTTAATTAGTGTATTATTTTTTAATAAAATTATCCTATATGTGTCTAGTTTACCAAGAATAATAAACTCTTAAGTCCTTTAGAATTTGATTCCTTGTAATAATACCAATGTAATTGACATAAGAAACTAGATCCAGGACTTCTGAGGTCAAGTTGCTACAAATACCATGTTTATTCTTTCTCTGGATGGTTTATGTTTATGATGAAAAGATGTTTATTGAACCCATTTTCTTTCCATGTGTTATGCTATGATGAAATGTTTATGAAACCCATTTCATTTCATGGGTTTTGATATGATGGATGTTTTATGTTATTATGTCACACATTTTTATGAATTTCATGATGTGAAAGGTAGGAACTATGGGTCATGTAAGGATCTCAGTGCCTTTGGTCCACCAAGGACTTCAGGACACAGAGCCTTCAGGCCATAACAGGCCTTTGGACAATGGGGACTTTAGGACACCATATGCCTTCAGGCCACCATAGGCCTTTAGGCCTTAGAGACTTTGATCCATATGTACCAAGGAACATCCCAAGAAGACCACAGAGGTGTGGGATGAGAATAGGATTTAGAGCAATTAGAATCCACCAGAGTAAAGCTAACCAGATTGGAAGAATGTGAGGGTATGGAAATTTCCATCAGTACCAGGAACTGTGTAGCTATATACGAGTAAATTCTAGTTGACCAGCCATGTGAGATGGGGGATATGTTCCTTAAAATATACTGATTTAATGGATAGTTAGTTATAAGTTTAGTTAGGTATTGGGCCTTCTAGTTCATGTATTGGGTCGTGTGCCTCTGAGCATTTGGGTCATGTAAGGGTCTTATACCTTGGGCCTAAGGTTCATGTAAGGGTACCCCCTCAACCCAAGGGAGATTATCCAAAAAATAAATCAAAATATAAGGCCATAAATATTTCGAGTATGATCTCAAATGGTATATGGTAGTTTATTCATAGCCCAATATAGGGCACACAAGAGGTTATCCCAATACCGATGCATGTACATGGGTGGTTAGCCCAAGCCTAAAATGTTATTAATGTCTTCATTGATATCATTAATATAAGGTTTTAGATGCTTATGTGTATACCAAAAATCTATCAATTATACCATGATTATTCTCCTTTATTATCCATGTCTTATATGAACTACCAAGATTTGTTCCATTACTCAATATTATGATCCATGATATGTAGGGTATGGTTTTCAAATGTTATGATCATGTTTTCATAACTTTATTCTCATGTTAAGATTATGTGATTATATATAACTCTCCTCTTTTCCCTTACTGGTCATTACAGATCACCCTTTAGTATGTTTCTTTTCCCCTACTTATGATGAAAGGTGTTTTTCATGATATGTCAAAGAAGGTTTCTAGTTATGAAGAACTAAGTGGGAGATAGTGTAATTAAATTATGAACCATTTTTTATGGATACAAGTTTCTAAATTCCCTAGACCTATAGGGTTATGGTGTGTATTATCATGTTGTATAAATAATATCCATCTAATAAGATTTATATTTAGGTATGAAATGTATGGGTTTTTATAGTTAGTATTAGATAATGGTTTAAATAACCATTTAAAACTAGGATGAGAAAACATTAGTAATAAACATAGGGACAAGTCAAAGTATAAGATAAAATCCTAAAGTTTTGGTAATGATCATGAACAGACTAAGTAAAACCTAACATGTCAGAGAAGAATGTGTCATGATTTATACATCCTAAAAAATATTTTTCATGATTATGTGGTTTCCCGCTATGATTATGGTTTATTACACTATTATTTTGGTTTTATTACATGGATAGATCCCAAATGAATCATGTTAATGTTGAATGATATGGTCAATGAAATGATTATCCTCCTTAGAAACCAAATTTTATGGAAACTAGAATAAAAAATGTCATCACTATAATCACATAACTTTATCAATCTATGAATCAAGTTGAAATATCAAACAATAAATGGAGGTAACAATTCTCTATTGAGACCTTATTAATGAAAAATCCACCCTCTTTTATTCGGTCCACTAATCTACTAGTCAATGAGTAATGAATCAATAACACTGAAAATATATTTTCCATTATCCAATGTTGGGATCATGAAAATGTGTTTTGGTTGTTTATTGTTTATATGGAGAATCATATCAATGGTGGACTCTTATATAGGACACAAAAGAACATGATTAAATTATATATATAGAATGAGATTAATTTTAGAGATTATTTATGAATATATACTTTTCCTATATTCATCATATAAAAATGGAAAATTAATTCCTTGAGCTTAATAAAAAAGGATGATGAATCTATTAGTACCTATAGGGAAACTTTCACAAGACATATGAGGTATGATTTTGGTATTATCATACAACCAGAATGTAATATTGATTGATCCTTCAGTGTGTTAAAACCAATTATTTTAAGGGATTTATCCATAAGTGAATTTTGTATCTATGAAGAAATATTTCAATGTGCTATAAAGTTGTAAATGGAGAATATATTTACACATAAATCTCATGTATTTTATAATAAAATAAATATTAAATTAAAATGGAATTATAAAAACCATATAGAGAAGAATATGAGTATTCCCTTATGCTCAAAGTTTAGAAGGAAACATGAAGGTATTTTTCTTAAGGGTACTTGTAATTGTTTTATGTATGGAAAATAAGGATATCAAGTGACTAAATTTTGAATTATGGGAAGAAATATCCATTGATGTAAATATATAGAAATATCCATATAGGTCACCACCCACAATCTTGTGTTTCAAATTCCAGAAGTATGGAAATTATGCTAACTAGTTCCCAAATAGAAAGTTTAATGGTGATGATCATCGTTAACAACCTCTTAAGCCTAGATAAAAAGTAAAATCATAAGTGATCAGAATTTTTGATGAGGGGTGTGATAATGATGAAGCATGGTTAAAGGTATAATAAGGAAGTTGAATGAATAATGTGTTTATGTATCGAGTTTTCATAATGATGATCTAGTGGTATCAATAATATTTTTATATAGTGGTATTTTACCAATATTATGAGAATAAGGAAACATCTTAGGATTATTATAAAATATTTTTTCATTAAGTATTTTAATGAATATGTTGAATAGTATAGACAACCTATAAAATTGATTCAGTGACAATGTGGTATTTTAGGAAAGCTCACGATTGAGGGAAAAATAACCCTTAATAGATGTCTGATGTGGGGATAATAGTTTTAAATTAGGATAAAGAGATAATTGATATTGATATTGTAAACTGGATAGTATTGATGACCTTATAAATTGGTTTGTTATTTGACAAAAAGTGATTTTGGTCATATTTGATGAAATTTATTTCATTTTTGGATTTGTGGAATTTGTTTAATAGTCATAGATCATATTCGAGGATTATGGATTGCATTAATTTTTTTTGAAACATATATGTTTTAATGTGAGGATAAATTTAGGATTTATGGATACCATCATGGATTAACAAGTTTGTGGTTGATCATGTGATCAAAGACTTAAATACCCTTATAAGGGTTTAAGTAATGGAATTTTTAGGTGAGTAACAATATTTGTGAAAAAAATTATAGGGTTTATGTATATATAACCCTTAGGTTTAATATGAATTATTATTTTAGAAGAATTCTATTGCAATTTTAGGGATATAAGATGAAAGGTATAATATTACCTTTGAGGTTGAAACATTATGTAATAATGATGTTATTGAGGTCATTTGTGATATAGGGTGATTTATTTATGTAAATGATTATTATATCTTAGAAACTATATGATTATAGAATATAAATTTTGGTATATAAATTTATAAGTTACTAATGATGATTGTAGATAAATTTTAGATTAATCTCAGATGAATATATGATCAAATCCTTTAATTTTTAGTTTCAATCTTGGTTTAAAATATTTTAAAGAATTGTAATTATTTTTTCTTATGGATTGATTTAATTTTAACTCTTGATATTAATATTGATTTTTTATTAACGTAGTGTTTCTTCATATGAATGTTTAT
Organism: Viscum album; assembly: GCA_963277665.1. NCBI lineage: Eukaryota > Viridiplantae > Streptophyta > Magnoliopsida > Santalales > Viscaceae > Viscum > Viscum album. Next base: position 558,997,291 of record OY728162.1, read on the forward strand.
TCATTTTAGGAATTATATTCCCTTGTTCTAAATATTTTGGTTTTGGATAATTTCTAGAAAAATGAGGAATAACTTGTTATTATTTTTTGAAATTACGTGAACTATAAAAGATTATTTTAGTTCTTGATGATTGAAAAAATCATCTTCAATACTCATCTTTTGGATAAATAATATGAGATTGTGGTGGAAGTTGATTAAAGGATGAAATTACAAATATCAAGTAAGCATATTTACTTATGTTCATAGTATATATGGTAGTGGAATTCATAAACACTTGGAAAACAATCTTCAGACAAAAATGTTATCCTATAACCTTCAGTTATGATGAACTAATAGTCTTTTAACTCCTCATTGATTTATGGTTTTGTAGTCATTAACTTTCTCCTCACTATATTCTCTATCATTCTCTATCAGTCCTTAGGATTAAGGTTTTTCTTCCATATACATATTTTTAAATCCCACTAATTTTATTCTATCTATAAACCTATATATTTATTATTCTAGATGACCTATGTATTTCCCATTCTCACTTATCAAGATGATTTTTTATTAACTCTTTTTATGTTGTGGGAATCCACAAAGGAATTTTCAAATCTCAAACCCTTAATTACCAAGAATAAATTGAAATTAAATTTTTTATAAAGTGGGATAATTTAATACATGATATTTAATGATATATATATATATATATTAAAATGTATTTAATTTTTTTTATATCGTGTGTTACATACAACTAAGAAAATAAATGAACCATAATAAACTTTTTTAAAAATATTATTATTTAATGTTTTCAAGTATCCATTAAATGGGAAGTTAAGAATAATATTAACTAATTTATGAATTACACACAATGTTTCTACTAAATTATTAGTTATTAATCATTCAATTTTTTTATAAATTCATTTTATTCTCCAAAAATATTTTTTCTTGAAAAATGATATTATTGTTTTTTGCGAAAAAACACAATAAATGATTTTTTTAAGTTAAAAATAATTATTTGGTAAAAGGAACTTAATTTTTGAAATCATCATACCAAAATTATTATAGAGTTAAATTTTTGTATTTTTAAGAAAATTTTGGTTTTTCAATGAATAATGAAAATACAGAATATTAATGAAAATTTTATTTTATTTTCAAGAATTAAAAAGTTAAAATTAAATTTTGTAGAAGTTTTGTATTTTTAATTAGTTAATTTTTATTTAAAATAATAAAATAATTGGTTTTAAAATGGATTTTATACTTGAATTTAGTATAAAAAATTTTATATTTAAAAATGTCAATTTTCTGAAAAACTATTTTTCATCGCATTTTGCTGATTTGATTTTAAATTAAAATTTTCTACTTATGTGGTATAAATATATAAAATTAGATTACATATTTTGAATCATTAGGTCCATATTTGTAAAATAGTTTCCTTTTATTTTTTTTATCCAAATGATTAGTAACCATTGTAAAATTTATCATCTCAATAAAGAGTAAATTGGGTTAATTTAAGGTAAAACTAAGTTATAAGGACATAACTTTTCATCGTAATTCATATTGTATGAAATTAATTCATCTCTTATCACCTAATTCTAGAAATATATTAGTTTAATGTAGAGTTATCCATGAAAAATACTTATATATTATTTAAATTAAATAAAGTGACAAAATTTTATTCTCTTATTTTTAAATATTATATATGTGTTTATATAGGGAAAAAATTAGTTATGAATTAATATTAATATTTATTTTGTGAATAATAAAATTTTATTCATTATGGTAATTTATTTATATTTTTTGGAATTATATAATTACCTGAAATGATTGCACAATTCCAAAACAATAATTATTAAATTAATGGAAAAATCAAATAAATGGTATTAAATTTTTTAAAAGTAATATAATTTGAAATAGTTAATTTAAGCCATGAATTTTTTATATTTATATATAATTTAATAGATTAATTAAAATATTTTTTTTTCAATTTTTTATTTTATTAAAGTTATTAAAATCAATGTAATGAATAGTCCCAAAATTGATAATAATGATATTTTATGAAAATAATATTTTATTAATTTATTTGAAAATAATAAAAAAAACATAAATAAGTAAAAATGGGATAATACACGGTCTAATATTTTATCCTCTAATTTTTTTGGCCACTTTCAAATATTTTTCTTGATAATGACTTTATTATATTTTAATCTTTTAATAAATTTCAAGTGTGTCATTCCCCTCCCTTATAAAATGAAACACCTTCATTAAATTATTCACACCCCATTGAGCCAAATAGATTGACCATGCCTAAAAAAATTATCTTCTAAACATAATTATAAAAAATATATAGGTTCTAATTTTCTCAAATGTCTGGCTCTATGATCCTTAGGAGGAAATCTAGAGGAGTTCATTCAAAGAAGAGGTAATTGCCTTAACATGTCACTTTATTTTTTTTACTTATTATTTTATATCCTTTAAATACATGGGTTTTTATTATAAAATAATAACTTAAGTATAATAAATATTATTAAATGTTATTATTATTATGAAACCAACATTATCCAACAATTTTCCATAAAATGGGGCATGAAGGTATCGCTTATGTGTACGTACTACTTTTTGTCTCCACATAATGATATAATTCATTTATCATAAATATATTTTATGGATTGGTATTATGATAGGTTTAATATTTATAAATGATATTTATGAAAAAATTATACTTATTTAATGATAATATAATTTCTTCCTTTTTACCATTCAATCCTTTGGGAAATGATAACGTTTCCCGTGCATATGTATGGACTACTACCTCCACAAAGCGATGTGATTCATTTTTCATTTCTATTTTAAATGGATAGTAATGAGGATTAATTTAATTAATATATATGAAATATATTATATAATAATTTTCTTGGTAATGTTGATTAATATTTACCTTTCTTACATTCCATTTGTAGAAAAATAAAATTAACTTTCATGCATATGTATGACTTACCGTCTCCATGAACGGTGTAATTCATATTTCAATATATACCATTTATGAATGACAATAAATATGTATATAATGGATATATATGATATTATAAGTATGTAAATGGTTTTTATATATAAATATAGTAAATTTTAATTTATTATATAGAATGTCATATTGAATTTGAATCAAGTGGTACTCAAGGTAAGGGTTTCTTGTCTCTCCTTTACTTCGATGTGACACATGCCATATCCACCAATTATTTTTTAATTTTTCATATATAATTCCCATTTGACATGTTATATCATTATTCCCCTTATTTTCATGATATTTTATGCTTCATTTGTTGTTATTCTTTCATGGGGCTTATGATTCAAAAGTTTCTAAAGTGGTAAGGGTTTAATTCAAAATCTAATATTTATTCAAGATTGTTATGTTTAAGTCTCCAATATGGAATATTTATCTTCAATATCCATGTTATATAAACAAATAAATTCTTTTTTACTATTAACCTATGATTATTTAAGAAAATATTATCCACTATTGACCTTTTTATAAAATATTTTAAAACAAATCTTCTAGTCATTTTCAGAATGAGGTACTTTTAGACTTTTCCTACTGAAGTGTGAAAGGAATGTTTTTATGACTTATAAAACATAAATGGAATTTCTTTACATCATGACATATCAATGAATTGATTATTCCTTTAAAATTTTACATAGTTATTTTCAAATAATATTTTTTTATATGTATGTTCATAGTTTTCTTAATATGTGCTTTTAATATGATAAGGGTATTTTCCATAAGAAATGTCCCATGTAATAATTAAAAAAATCTATTTAATATGAAATACTTTTATGTCATGTAAGATTTTCTGAATATATGATCCAATTTTACCATATTTATTCTTTCTATAGATGGTTTATGTTTATGATGACAATTTTTAATGAAACCCATTTATTTTCCATCAGTTATGTTAGGATTAAATTTTTATGAAACCCATTTCATTTCATGTGTCATGATATGAAAAATTATTTATGATTTTTTTCACACATATGTATGATTTTAAATATGTGAGGGGTGGGACCTATATCTCTCTCTAATGAATTGGGTAATGACTAATGTTCTATGATCTCAAAGGGTACATGGTAGGTTACCCCTTTCCCAAAAGAGGGTACACAAGAGTTTATCCTAAGACCACTGCATGTACAAAGGTGTTTATCCTAATCCTAAAATGTTATGATTGTCTTCATCAGTATCATTGATATAAGGTTTTAGATTCTTATTTGTATTCCAAAAATCCATGTCTTATGAAATTGTTATTCTCCTTTATTATTCATGTCTTATGAACTGACAAGATTTATTCCATTACTCAAGATTAAGATTTATGATATATAGAGTATGGTATTAAAATGTTATGCTAATTTTCTCATACCATTATTATCATACCATTATTCTCATATTAAGGTTATATGATCATAGATAACACCCATTTTTTACTCTTCCTGAGCATTAAAGATCATTATTTCTAATGTTTATTTTTCCTGGGTTATGGAGAAAGGTATTGTGGATGATATGTCTAAGAAGGGTTCTAGTTATGAAGAACTAAGTGGGAGATAGTGAAATTAATATATGAACCAATTTTTTATGTATCCATGTTTCCATAGGCACTAGAACTATATGATTCTGGAACATATCTTCTTGTTATGTATAGAATATGTATCTCATAATATTTATATTTATGTATGAAAAGTATCTGTTGTAATAATTTGTATTGAAGAAAGGTTTAGTAATATTTTGGAAATGAAGATGGGACAACTATAGTAAGAAAAATAAGGATAAGACTAAGTATAGAATAAAATCAAAAAGTTTTGGTATTGATCATGAGTGAAAGAGGTTAAACATAATATGTCATAGAATAAGGTGTCACAATTTAGACATCATATAAATGATTTTTTATGATTATGTGGTATCCCACTATGATTATTATTTTGCACATTGTTATTTTTATTTTAGTTAATGTATGGATCCTAAGTTAGTCATAATAATGATGAATTTGATAGACAATGCAATGATTTTCCTCTTGAGAAACCAAATGTTATTGAAGTTGGAATAAAACAATTCATTGTTATACTCACACAACTTTCTAAATATAGGAATAATCTTGAACTTACAAATGATAATAGGATGGAATAACACTCTGTTGATTCCTTCATGGCCAAACTCCCACCTTCGTTTAATGGGTCCACTAATACACTATTCATTTAGAGATAGATCAATACCACTAAAAATATATTTTTGAATCTCCAATGAACAGAACGTGAAAATGTATTTTTGGATGTTTATTCTTTAGAAGGAGAAGTAGATTAGTGGTAAACTCTTCACAAGAACACAAGGGAAAATTATTAAATTAACTCTATGGAATGGGATGACTTTGATGGATTATTTTTCAAAAATTACTTTTATCATATTCTTTATACAAAAATTTAAAAGTAATTCCTTGTTCTTAAGAAAAAGGATGATGAATCTATTAGTAACCATGAGGAAAATTTGACAAGATATATTAGGTATGATTTAGGTACTATCATCCAACCGTAAAGTGAGAATTATTAATTCTTCAATGTCTTAAAACCAAGTATCCAAAGGACGTTATCCATATGGAATGTTTATAGCTATGAGTAAATAGTTAAATGAGATATCAAGGTGAAAATTATATTTCAGTTACCCATCAATCTCATGGATTTGATAAGAAAATATACATATAATTCAAAGGTAATTATATAAAATATAGAGATAAGAATATGAGATTTTACGTATAAAAAAATTGTGGAAGGAAATATTGAGTAATTTATCTAAATGAAACTAGTAAATGTTTTAATTTTCATAAGGAATTCCATTGAGAAACAGAATATCGATGTGATAGGAAGAAGTTATATATTTATGTAAATATAGAGAAATATCTATATAATGCACCACCTAAAATCCAATGTTTTGAATTCAAGTAGTATGGGTGTTATGATAACGAGTGCCAAAATATGAAGGTTAATGTTGATGATTATAATCTAAAACCTCTTAATCATAGAGAAAAAAAAGGAAAATCAGTTGTGATCAGTATTTATGATGATGGACATATTAATGATGAAGCATGGTTAATGGTTTACGAATGAGGTTTAATGAATGATGTGTTTATGTATCGTGTTTTCATAATGATGATGTAGTGGTATCAATGATATTATGATATAGTGGTATTTTACAAATATTATGGAAATTTGGAAACATATAAGGATTATTATATAGTATTTTTTCATTAAGTATTTTTAAGAATATGTTGAATGTTACATACAACCTATAAAATTGATTTAGTAATAAGGTGATATTTTAGAAAAATAAACAATTAAGGGAAAGATAAGCCATAATAGATGTTTGATGTGTGGATAATAATGTTTAATTAGGATAAATAGATAATGGTTATTGATAATGTAAATTTGATAGTATTGATGAACTTGGAAATTGGTTTATGATTTTATGAAAAAGTGATTTAGGTCATATTTAATGATGTTTATTGTATTGTTGGATTAATGGAGTATGTTCAATAGTCTTTAAACATAATTCAGGAATATGGATTGTATTTTTTTTTGAAGAATATATTTTTTAATATGAGGATAACTTAAGATTTATGAATACCATCATGGGTTTATAAGTTTGTGGATAGTCATCTTATAAAATACTTAGACCTTCTTATGAGGTTATAAGTAATGGAATTTTGATCTAATTAATGATAGTTGTGAAAAAAAATTATTAAGTTGACATATATATAACCCTTAGGTTTAATGTGAATTATTATTTCAGAATAATTATATTACACTTTTTGGGATGTAAGATTAACGTTATAAGATAACCATTTTGGTTAAAAAAATTATTAATATTGAGGTTATTGATTTCATTTGGGATATAAGGTTATTTATTTATGTAAATTATTATTATACCTCAGATGCTATAGTATTAGAGAATATAAATTTCTATATATGACTTTATAATTAAATAATAATGATTGGAGATAAATTTTAAATTTATATCAAAAGAATATTTGATCCAATCCTTCAGATTTTTTGTTTAGAACTTGTTAAGGGTTATTTTAAATAATTTTTAGGATAGTTATTTATGGAATGATTTAATTTTAACTTTGAGTATTATGATTTAATTTTAATTATTTTAGTATTTCTTTTTATGAGGATCTATTAATTCTATGAATTAACATTCCTTGTTCTAATAATTTTGTTTTTGGTTAATTTTTAGAGACACTGGGAATATATTGTTATTATTTAGTGTAATTATGAGATCTATAGAAGTATCCTTATATTATTCAAGCATGAAAAATTCATCTTGAATACACATCACTTAGAGAGAAATATGATATTGTGGTGGAAGATGATTAAAGGATGAAATTACACTTATCAAGTAAGTATATTTCCCTTTTTTCCTTCATATATATGGTAGAGGAATTCCTCAAATATTATAAAAGGATATTTGGAAAAAAATTGTTTCCCTCTAACATTCAATTCTGATGAGTTTATGGTCATTTAAATTTATACATATTTATGGGTTTGTGGTCATCGAATTTCTCCTCAGAATGTTATCTATCACTCCATATCAATCCTTGGGAGTTATGTTTTTCTTCCATGTCAATATTTTCACTACCAAATAATTTTATCCTATATACAAACCTAGATATGTATTATGTTATATGACCTTCATATTCCTTATTATCACTTATCAAGGGGGATTTTTATTAACTCTTTTTATGATTTGGGTTCCATAAAGTAATTTGAAAATGTAAAACCATTGATTACCAAGAATAAATTGCAAGGATGAAATTTATTAAAGGGTAGGGGAGAGTGTAACACCCCTATATTTTATGAAACACACACACACACATATATATATATATTGAAATATATTTAACTTATTTTATAGCTTGTGTTACATGTAATTGTGAGTTTAAATGAACAGTGATATACTTTTAGAAAAATTATTATTATTTAATATTATCAAAAAAAATTAAATGGGAATATATGAATTTGGTTTACTAATTCATGAATTATACAATAAAGACCTACTAAATTCTTATTGATTAATCATTAAATTTTTGGTAAAGTAATTTTATTCTTTAAAATTACCTTTTATTAAAAATGATTTTACTGCTTTTTGTGAGAAAATATTATAATTAAACTGTGTAATTTTTAAAATAATTATTTTATAAAATGAACTTAATTTTTTAAATCATCATAAAAAAATTGTCTTCATTTGAAATTTTGGTATTTTTGTGAAAAGGTTTATTTTTCAAAAAATAGTAAAAAATGTATTTTTTCAATAAAATTTTAATTTTATTTTCAAGTATTTACAAAATAAAATTATTTTTGAAATAATTTTTAATTTTAAAATTTTCCTATTGATTTAAAAAATATGGGTTTTGAAATTTATTTTATACATTAATTTACCATAAAATATTTTATATTTAAAATTGTCATATTTCTAAAAAAAAACATTGCATTTTTACAATTTTATTTTAAATTAAATTTATTCACTTCTATGGATCAAATCCTGAAAAATGGATTCCATATTTTTAATTAAAAATTCTAAATTTGTTAAATATTTTCCTTTTATTTTTTTTATCAAAATCAATAGTATCTGTAGTAAAAGTTATCTCCTTAGTAATGTGTAATTTGGGTTAATTGATGGTGAAACTAAGTAATAAGAACATTATTTTTCATACTAATTATTATTTTATAGAATTAATTCATCTTTTATCACTTTATTATATATATTTATTAGTTTAATAGAAAAATGTCCATGTAAATAACTTGTATATTATTTAAATCAAAGAAAGTGGTAAAATGTGAGTCTCTTAGTTTTACATATCATTTAAGTGTTCACATAAGGAAAAATAGTTATTAATTATTATGAATAGTTATTTTTTGAATAATAAAATTATATTAATTATGGTAATTTATTTATAATTTCTAAGAATTATATAATTACCTTAAATTCTTTCAAAATGCCAAAATAGTAATTATTCAATTAATAGAAAATAAATTAAATGATATTAAAAATATTACAAGTAATATAATATGAATTAATTATTGTAATCCATGAGTTGTTTTGAATCATATAACATATTAGGGATGTATTAAAAAAAATTATAATTTTAATTATTTTCTTAATGTTATTAAAATCAATGTAATTAATAGTTCTGAAAAGCACAATAATGATATTTTATAAGAATAACATTTTATTGAATTATTTAAAAATCATAAAAAATATAAATAAGGAAAATTTGGATAATATATGATCTAATATTTTCTAATATATGTATTTATATTCAATTTGAAACCATTTGGCATTATAATGACTTTATTTTATTTTAATATTTTAAGAAATTCCATATGCATCCTTCACCTCCCTTATAAAAGAAAACCCCTTCATTCACTTATTCAAATCCCTCTAATCTAATATATTATCAATCCCATACAAATTACTCTTCTAAAAATCATTATAAGAATTATAGAGTTTATATTATTCTCAAAATACAGTCTCTATGATCCGTAGAAGGAAATCTAAGGAAGTTCATTCAAAGAAGTGGTAATCACCTTAACCGACCACTTTATTATTTTACTTCTTATTCTTTATCCTATAAATCCATGTAATTTATTATAAAATAACAAATTATGTATTATAAATATTATTTAATATTATTATTATTTTTAAACCACCATTATCCACCCTCTTTCCATCAAATGGGAAGTAAAGGTATCACTCATGCGTACGTATGCCTTACTATCTCTCCATAGTGATACAATTAATTTCTAATCACTATATTTTACAAATGAGTATTATTATGGGTTTAATATTTATAAATTATATTTATTACACAATTATAATTATTTAATTATAATATCTTGTTTATATTTTACCATTCAATCCTTAGGGAAACTATAATATTTTCTATGTGTGTGTGTGGACTACCACCTCCACAAAGCGATATGATTCATTTTTCATTTATATTTTACTTGGATAGAATGAGTATTAATTTTATGAATATATATGATATATATGATATATATGATATATATGATATAATATTTATCTTTTAAAGGTGAATTAATATTTACCTTTCTTAAATTCCATCTATTGAAAAATGAAAACAACATTAATGCGTACATAAGGCTTACTGTTTCCATGAATGGTGTAATTCATTTTTATGTCTCTACCTTTTATAAATGAATATAAATATTTATATAATGTATATATATGATATTATAAGTATTTAAATTATTCTTATATGGAAATATAATAATTTTTAATTTATTATATAGAAGGATAGAGTGCCTTCGAGTCAAGTGGAGCCCAAGGTAAGGGTTTCTTATCTGACCTTTACTTCTATGAGATATATTCCATATCCACCACTTATTTTTTATGTAACATATTTAATACTACTTTTACATGTTATATAATTATTCCAATTATTTTTATGATATATTAGGATTTATTTTATGTTAATATTTTACGGGGATTAATATTTAAATGTTAAGAAAGTGGTAAGGATTTAATTCCCAATCTTAGTATTATTCAAGATTATTATGTTTAAGTCTCCATCAAGAAATATTTCTTTTCCGTATCCATGTTCACTAGAAATGTTTTGAATTTTTTTTAATATTATACCTTGATTGTTTAAATACATTCTTATCCATTTTTTACCTTTTTACAAAATATTTTAATATTAATCTTATTGAAATTTTATGAATGGGGTATTCTTTGAATTTTCTTATTAAAGTGTGAAATGGATGTTTTTGAAAATATAATACATGAACATAATTTAACCCAATCATTAATACTCTATGATTTTAATATTCCTTTACAATTTTACATGTTTATTTTTAAATAAAATGTTTTCCCTCATATTTTCACAGTTTTTTAATAATTTATTTCTGAACAAAAGGGTATTTTCCATAATAAATATTCCAAGTAATCATTCAAAATAATTTTTACATATATGATGAAATTCTATGATTTAATTAAGATTTAATAGGGATATTATCCAAGGATAGAATATTAATTCTTTTTTACTTATGGTTCATGTTTATGATGAAGATATGTTTATGAAACCAATTTCTTTTCCATGGGTTATGCTATAATGAAATGTTTATGAAATCCATTTCATTTCATGGGTTCAAATATGATGAATTTTGTATGATGTTGTGTAAAAAATATGTATAATTTTTATTATGTGACAAGTGATACTTATGTATCCCTCTAATTTAATTGGTAATTACTAATGTTCTATGAGCGAAAAGGTTACACAAGAGGTTATCACAAGCCAAAAAGAGAATACACGAGAGTTTATCCCAAGCATAATGCATGTACACAAGTGGTTATCACAATCATAAAATATAATGAATGTCTTAGTGGGTATCATTTAAATAAGATTTTGAATTATTATTTGTATGCCAAAAATCCATGTCTTATACCATTATTATTATTATTTATTATTCATGTCTTATGAACTATCAAGATTTATTCCATTACACATGATTAAGATCTATTATTTGTAGGGTATGGTTTTCAAATGTTATTCTCATGTTCTCATATTCTTATTCTCATCTTAAGATTATGTTACCATATATTACTACCTTTTTTACCCTTATTGATCATTAGACCTCATAATTTCTTATGTTTATTTTCCCCTGGTTATGAACAAAGGTATAGTGCGTGATATTTCTAATATGTGTGCTAGTTATTAATAACTAAGTGAGAGATAGTGTAATTAATTTAAGAACTATTTGTTTATGTATACAAGTTTAAAAAGGAACTATAACTATAATATTCTAGTGTGGACCTTTATTTTATGTAAAAGATATTCATATAATACAATTTAAACATATTTATGAAATGTATGGGTTGTTATAGTTCTTATCAGTGAAAGGTTTAGTTAAGCTTTGGGAACTATGATGATAAACAAAATAACCCTAGGTAAAAGTGTAATTATAGGATAATTCCCTAATGTTTTGGTAATGATCATGAATGTCCTTAATTAAAACTAAGATTCCATGGAATAAGGTGTCATGATTTAGACATCCTATAAATTATTTTTCATGGTGATTTGGTTTCACATTATGATTATTGTTGGTTATAATATTATTTTAGTTTTATTAAATAGTTAGATTCCAAATGAATCATATTAATGATGAATAAGACAAAGAATGTAATGATTTTTCTCCTGAGTAACCTAACAGTGTGAAATATGGAATAAAAAATATCATTTATATAATCACACATCATTCTCAAGCTATGAATAATATTGAAATTCCAAATGAGAAAATAATAGAACAATAATCTATTGAGTCCTTTATAAGAAAATGTACACCTTATTTTAGTAATTCCACTGATCTATTATTCACTCAGTAAATATCAATATCACTAAGAAGATATTTTTTATTCACCAATATTAAAATAAGGAATTTCTTTGACTATTTATCATTTATAAGGAAAATAGGATCAATAGTGGGCTCTTATCAAGAACACGAGGGAACATGATGAAATTAACTCTATGAAATGGGATGAATTTAACAGTTTATTTATTAATAATTACTTTTCTTGTATTCTTCATAAAAAAATGTTAATGCAATTACTTGAGCTTATGAAAAAGTATAATGAATATGTTAGTACCTATAAGTAAATTTTCACAAGACTTATGAGGTATGGTTATGGTATTATTATCCAACTTGAAAGTAAGATTGACTGCTTCTTTAGTGGAATAAATCCAAGTCTCCAAAAGAAATTATCCATAGGTAAATTTTGTATCTTTGATGAAATAATTCAATGTTCTATCAAGGTGGAAATGGATATTAGAGTTACTCATCAATATCAAGGATTTGATATGAAAATAAATATGGAATTCAAATGGAATTATAAAAACCATGGATATAAGAAGATGATATTTCCCTTATTCTCAAAGTGTGAAATGAATCATGGTAGAATTTTTATTAAGGTTACTATTAAATGTGTTATGTGTGTAAGGGAAGGACATCCAGTGACTAGATGTTGATTTTATGGGAAGAAATTTATCTAATTATGAAAATATAGAGAAATATCCAGAGAAGGCACCACCCACAATCTAGTGTTTCAAATGCAAGGAGTATGGTAATTATTCTAACTGGTTCCCAAATATAAATGTTAATGGAGATTATCAACATATTCATCCTTCTAAATCAATATAAAAAGGAAAATAGAATGTGATTTTTATTCTTAATGAGGGTATGATTATGATGCAACATGGTTAAAGGTTTAAGAAGGATTTTGAATGAATGAATCATTTATACATTGAGTTTTAAGAATAGTGATATATTTGTATCAATGATATTATAATATAGTGTTATTTTACCAATATTATGAGAATTAGGAAAAATATAAGGATTATTATATAGTATTTTTTTATTAAGTATTTTCAATAATATGTTGAATGAAACTAAAAACCTAAAAAAGTCATTCAGAGATAAGGTGATATTTTATGGAAAAACATGATTAAGGGAATGATAACCCTTAATATATGTCTGATTTAGTGATAATAATGTTTAATTTGGATAAATAGCTAATTGATGTTGATCATGTGAATTGAATAATATTTATGACCTTGTAAATTGGATAGTGATTTTATGATAAAGTGATTTAGGTTATCTTTGATGATTTTTAATTCATTTTAGGATTTATGGAATATGTTTAATAGTGTTTTAATATAATTTATAAATAGGGATTGTATTAATTTTTTTGAGTAATATATGTTTTAATGGGAGGATAAATTAAGATTTATGGATAACATCTTATGTTTCTATGTTGAGTTTGATCATGATATTAAAGACTTAGAGGTCTATATGAGGTTTTTATTGATGGAATTTTGAGGTGATTAATAATATTTGTGAAAATAAATTACTAGTTTGAGGTATATATAAACCTTTTTTCTTAATTTGAAGTATTATTTCAAAATAATTCTATTACACTTTTGGGGATATAGGATAAAAGGTATAAGATAACCAATGAGGTTAAAAATTTCTATAATATTGAGGTTATTGAGGTCATTTTTTATATAGGGTTATGTATTTGTTGAAATTATAATTATATATTGGAAAATATATTATTAAAGTATATATATTTTGGTATGTGAATTTATAAATAACTAATAATGAATGAAGATAAAAGTTAAATTAATCTCAGAAGAAAATGTTTTAAAATCCTTCTGATTTAGTATTTTGAACATGTTTTAGAGTATTTTAAAGATTTTTTTTATATTTATTTATAGAAGGATTTAATTTGGACATTGAGTATTAGTATTGAATTTTGATTAATCTTTTACTTCTTATAATGAAGTATTATTCATTTTAGGAATTATCTTACCTTGTTTGAATCATTTTGGTTTTTGTTAATATCTTGAGACATTAGGAATTGATTATTATACTTTTTTGGAATTATGTGATTTTTATAAGTTTCTTTTAGTTATTTAGGCATGGAAAATTCATCTTGAATACTCATTGTTTTGAGTAAAAGATGATATTTTGTTTGAATTTTATTAAAGTATTAAATTAAACTTATCAAGTAAGTATATTTCCTTATGTACTTAGTATATATGATATACTAATTACTCACCTCTTGGAAAAGGATCTTCAGAAAAAAAAAATTGTCTTATAACCCTCAATTCTGATAAATTGTTAGTCTTTAAACTCCTCACATATTCATTGTTCTATGGTCATTTACTTTCTCCCCCACCATGTTCTATATCACTCTTTATCTATCCTTGGGAGTTAAGATTTTATTATATGTCCATATTTTCACTTCCCACTAATGTTATATTATCTAGAAGCATAAATATGTATAATTATAGATTGTGTTCATATTTAACCCTCAATTACTGAGAGAAAATTATGAGGATCCAATTTATTAAAGGGGATAATTTGAAACCCTGATATTTTATGATATATATATATATATTAAAATATATTTAACTTGTTAAACTACCTGTGTTACATGAAACTATGAGTTTAAATGCACCACAATATAATTTTTAAAAAATATTATTATTTAAGGAAATTACCAAGACATTAAGTGGTAAGGTATGAATAATATTAACTAATTTAGTAATTATATACAAATGAATTACTCAATTATTGGTGATTAATGATTCGTTTTTTGGTAAATTGATTTTATTCTTCAAAAATAAGTTTTCTACAAAAATGGTTTTATTGATTTTTGTGAGAAAATATTATAATTAATTTTTCAAAATTCATAAAAATATTATTTTATAAAATTAACTTTATTTTTTAAATCATCATACCATAATTATCATAGGGTGAAATTTTGGTATTTTTCTAAAAAGAATTATTTGTCAATGAATAATGAAAAATACAGATTCTTAATAAAGATTGTATTTTATCTTCAAAAATTTAAAAAGTAAAATTATATTTTGGATTAGTTTTGAATTGTAATTAGTATATTTTTATTTAAAATAATCCAATTATGGTTTTTTAAATGGATTTTATACTTGAATGTATCAAAAAAATACTTTATATTTATAAATGTCATTTTTCGAAAAAACTCTTTTTCGTCATGTTTTACCAATTTTACTTGAAATTAAAATATTAGACTTATGTATTTTGATTGATGAAAAATGGATTCGATATTTGCAATCATAAGTTCTAAATTTATAAAATATTTCCATTTTATTTTTTGGTGAAAATTAATAGTAACTATGGTAAAATTTATCACCTTAGTAAAGAGTAAATTCGGTTAATTTAGTGTAAAACTAAGTGATAAGGACATGGGTTTTTATAATTATTATTATTTTATGAAATTAATTCATCCCTTATAACCTTAGTCTCAAAATTTATTAGTTTATATGATACTTTTCCCTAAAATTTATTTATATATTATTAAAATTAAAGAAAGTGACAAAATATCACTCTCTTAGTTTTAAATATCATTTATGTGTTCATATAGGTAAAAAATTAGTGATTAATTAATATTTATAGTTATTTTTTGAATAATAATGTTTTATTCATTATTTTTAGGAATTATATAATTACCTTAAATTCTTTCACAATGCAAAAATAGTAATTATTCAATTAATATAAAAATCAAGTAAATGATATTAAAAATATTATAAGTAATATAATTGGAAATAATTAATATTATCCCTAACTTTTTATATATTAATATAATTTTTTAGTTATTTATTAAAATATTTGGTTCAAAATTTTATTATATTAATGATGTTATTAAAATAAAAGTAATGAATAGTTTCAAAATAGACAATAATGATATTTTATGAAAAAAAATATTTTAGTAAAATATATAAAAATAATAAAAATATTAAATAAGAAAAATGAGATAAGATATGGTCTAAAATTTCATCTTATACATTTATATTCTATTTTTAACCATTTTTCTTAAGAATGAATTTATTATGTTTTAATCATTTAAGAAATTCCCAGTGTGTCATTACCCTCCCTTATCAGAGGAAACCCCTTCAATCACTTCTTCACAAAAATTTGATTCTACTAGACTAACCATCCCTAGAAAAATTCACTTCTCAATATAATTATAAATATTATAGATCTTTTAGTCTCTTAAAATACTAACCCTAGGATCCTTAGGAGGAAATATAATAGAGTTCATTCAAGGAAGAGGTAATCACCTTAACCGATCACTTTCTTATTTACTTATTCTTTTATCTTATATAAATCCATGGTATTTATCATAAAATAATAAATTATTTATTCTAAATATGATTAAATTTTATTTTTATTATGAAACCACCATTATCCATCCTCTTTCCATCAAATGGGAAGTGAAGATATCACTCGTGCATACGTACAACTAACCATCTATATATAGTGATACAATTCATATCTCATTACAATATTTTAATGATGGGTATTATGATGGGTTTAATATTTATACATTATATTTATGACATAATAATAATTCTTGAATGATTATATAATGACTACCATTTACCATATAATCCTTTGGAAAATGATAATGTTTCTTATGCGTACGTGTGGACTACCATCTCCACAAAGCAATGTGATTCATTTTTCATTTATATTTTACAGGGATAATAATGAGTATGAATTTAATTAATATATATAATATATAAAATATAATAATTATATTGTAAAGTTGAATTAACATTTACCATTTTTACATTCCATCTGTCGAAAAATGAAAACAACATTCATGTGTACGTACGATTTACTATCTTCATGAATGAAGTAATTCAATTTTCTATATCTACCTTCTATGAATGAATATAAATATTTATATGATAGATATATATGATATTAAAATTATTTACCAGATTATTATATATAAATACAATAAATTTTAGTTTATTATATAGAATGTTATAGTGCATTCGAATCAAGTATAACTCAAGGTAAGGGTTTCTTGTCTCATCTTTACTTTCTTGATACATATTCTATATCCACCAGTTATTTTTTATGTGTAATATATAAATAATTTTTGAAATTTTATATCAGTATTACCCTTATTTTCATGATATTTTAGGTTTCCCTTTAATCTTTTCTTTCATGGTGCTTAATATTGAAGAGTTACCAAAGTTGAAAGGGTTTAATTCACAATCTCATCATTATTCAGGATTGTTATTTTTAAGTCTATGATAGGGAATATTTCTCCTCCTTATTCATGTTACCTATTTTTTTCAAAAATGTTTTTACTATTAAACTATTATTTTTTAAATACATTTTTATCCATAATTGGTCTTAAAAAAATTAGATGAAATCTTCTTGTTGTTTTCCGAATAAGGTACATTTCGACTGTTCCTACTAAAATGTGAAAAGAATGTTTTTTAACTTATACAACATGAACATAATTTACACACTCATGATGACTCAATGATTTTAAGATTAATTTAAAAGTTTACATGTTTATTTTCACAGAAAATATTTTTCTTCATATGTTCTTAGTTTTTTTATTAGTGATTTCAAAATGGAAAGGGTATTTTCCATAAAAATGTTCCAAGTGATATTTCAAAATCATTTTTCCATATAATATTTCATCCTTTTATGTCATGTAAGCTTTATTGGTGATATAATCCAATGCTATTTTCTTTATTATTTCTTTTTATTTTTTATTTTTATGTTGACAATATGTTTATGAAAACCATTTATTTTCAATAGGTTATGCTATGATGAAATGTTTATGAAACCCATTTCATTTCATGTGTTTTGATATTATGAATGTTTTATGATTTTGTGGCACAAATATGTATTATTTTCACTATTTTTATGGGTGGGACCTATATCTCTCTCCAATTCATTAGGTAATGACTAAGTTCCTATGAGCTCAAAGGTTACATGGGAGGTTATCCAAATCATAAAATAGGTTATACGAGAGGTTATCCCAAGCCCAATATAGGTACACAGGTGGATAGCCCTAGCCTATCCTTTTATGAATGTCTTGGTGCGTAGCCTTGATATAACATTTTTTATGCTTATGTGTATTCCAAAAATCCTTGTCTTATACCATTATTATGAACGTTTATTATTCATGTCTTGTGAATTTCCAATATTTATTCCATTACTCAAGATTATGATCTATGATATGTAGGGTATGATTTTAAAATGTAATAATAATGTTATCATAAAATTATTCTCATGTTAATTTTACTTAATCATAGATAACTCCCTTTTTTGACCTTACTAAGAATTAGATCTCATCCATTCTTTTGTTTATTTTCCCTAGTTAATGAAGAATGGTATTGTGTATGTTATGTTTAGGAAGGGTTATATTACGAAGAATTAAGTGGGAGATAATGTAATTCATTTATGATATATTTGTTTATGTATCCAAGTTTACAAAGGTAAAATAACTATATAGTTATAGTTTGGATCATCATTTTATGTTAATAATATTCATCTAATAATATTTATATTTATGTATGAAATTTATGGGTTGTTATAGGAGTCAGACATTTTGAGGGAGGTGACTGTTGTGGTGTGTGTTTAATTAAAATAAATAAATAATTTTTTTAATTTAAATGATCTAACCTATTTTCCTTTCTATAAATACCTTATTATATAAAATACCTAGGGTTATCCACATAACCCAGGGAGATTATAGAGGAGGAGGGATACATTCTTCATTGGCGGATCGAGATTGGGGAATGATGATAATCAGATCGAGGTGAATGTATAAGTTGATAGTGAACATAGTAGATATTCTTCATCAATGTAGAATTATTTCTTCACCAAATATTGATCAATAATTGTTTTAGGGTGCATTATTTGTGGTTTCCTGCCTTTTTTTTATTAGCATAGATTTTTTATCTTCATTATCTTGATCTATTATTATCAGTTTATCACATGACCTGAATAAAAATTAAATTATTTATACCCATTTATATTTATTATTCCATGATATAACCCTTGATCCCACACTATATGTTCAATGGTTAGGATCACATCATAAAATTATGATCATTAACGTTTTTTCATGTGCTTCCCCCCTCATTATTATTTATGTTCTTCATTATTGGAACACTCAGTCATGGTTCAACATTGTCGAGTTGGATTTGAGCATGATTGATTCCCTAGGTGTGTAAAAGTGACATTAATGATGTGTGGTTTGATTATTTTGAGTATATCATTATGGATTCATGATTTTAGGTGATGGAAATGGGATTTAGGGCCATTAACATTGGGGGAATCGTGAAGAGACATATGATTTCTAGCCATTAGAGTCCTAGAATTGATGGTTGGAAGAGTTTCATTAGACTTAGATATAATTAAAGAAGTTAAATTGTAGTATAAGTGAAGAGGATAGAAGATATAATATCCCACATGAAGGCCATGGGTTTCTTGAAAAACTTGATGACACTCCATGTAGTCCAGAGGAACAAACATTATGTAGTCCTCCGACTGTAGCGGTTAGGGTTTTGGGAGAGTTAAATATCACACACCATGTGATAATTCCATATATTGTGTGACTTTTTGATGGAAGATCAATATGTAATCTAGGAGTAAATTGTAATAGGAATGAATAAAAACATTAAAATGGCCAATAGTATATTGGAACAACTCGGTACTCGGACATGGCCTCAATACATAGGCACAACCTGAAGTACATGAGCACAACCAGATGTACACAGACATGGGATGCGGTGCATTGGTAGGACCCGACAGCCTAGAAACTCCATGTACCACCTATAAATTCCATGTATTTCCACATGTATTTCCATGCTACATCTAGAATAGGATATAACCATGTTTTTATGTGGGGGTACATGCTGTGTGACCCTAGGTACAAGTCATGTACCTCCATAAAACTCATATACCTTCCATGTATCCTTCTTTGAGGATCAGATATTATCATGTGGGTAGTCTATCCTAATTTTTTTATATGAAGAACATGATGGTATCCTCTTTAGTGGATTTAAATATATAACATGAGGTGTTGAGATTGTGACAGTTCTTCAAGTGACACTTGACCAACATCTACCATTAGGTAGAATCATTGGAGAGATTTTATGGTTGGAAACCCCCAAGTAATACTAGGGTGTGGTTCCCCCATACTCCTTACTTGGTTTTATTGGTACCCTCTATTACAATAGAGCATGGGTCCTCTATCCATTGAGTGTAACCCCCTATCACACTAGGGTGAAATTCCTTTAACTATTGAGTTCCCCCACTATTATAATATGGTTTGGTCCATATATCCTTTGAGTGACACCCCATATCACACTAGGGTGAAGGTCCTCTATATTTTGAGTGGGACCCCATATCATACTAGGATGGGGTCCTCTAACCATTTAATGAAACCCCCTATAACCCTAGGGTGTGTATATTCTATCTACTAAGTGGTAACCCTTGATGCTCTAGGGTACAAATCCTCTTTGGGAGATAGTTCCCCCTTAGTTGTGGAGTGTAGTGGTGAGGTGTGGGTCCTCCAAAAGTATTTTGGTAAGGTCACATGAGATACATGACTGGATATTTTTTTCCCTAACTCTTAAGAATAGTGGAAGGTGTGAGCCATCCACTCATATTCTGAAAATGTTATGTGGAATTATTTTTTAGTAGATAGTGGCCCCTCTAATACGAAACACAATAGTTAGGTGTAGGTCCTATAAATGGTTTCTTATATAGAAATGATAGATATTGGGAATCAAAGATGGAACTTTGGACTTTTAGGATGACTCATCATTCTTAGCTAGTATGTGGAGACGGAGATCTACTTTCTCTCTCATTTAGGTTTCTTAGTATCATGTGTTGGGTTTTGTTTCCCTCTTACTCTGGGGTTGGATGAATTCTGTTGTATATTTCTATTTCTCCATTTATGGTTTTTAGGGAATCCTACTAGTTATGTAAATACTCACTCCTATATGGTATTTTTCCAAAAATGTCATGTCTTATGAAAATGATTAGAAGATCAGCACTGACAGCAGTGGAGCATAAGAGTACTTGGGTGTATTGATTTCATTCAGTGTTAGAACATAGAGATCAAGAGTTGAGCTCTATTTATTTATTACTTTATACAATTTTTTTAGGTTTGGACTTCATTTTAGGTTTGTAATTCCTTTTTCCCATTTATGATTTGGTTTATACTATTGTACTCTAATGTATTCCCATGAGGTTTTGTATACATGGTTATAGTCTATATGTTATAGTCCTTATTTATTCCTCTACACTTTTTCATGGAGATGGTTGTGTGCATATATAGAAGTTTTATTGGATTTGGCCTCCCATTAGTGTTGATTACTTCCTGGTACTAGTCACCATACCCTATCCTATTGGAGGTGGGTTTGGGGTTTCACAAAACCAGGTGGCCCCTGATGGGTTTGGTAATGATAGAGTTTCATCAAAGTTGTTTCATCCTTAGATCATTGTGTATTTGAGACCATGAAAAATATTGGTTGGATACTTAGATAAATGGTGGTGGGGTGTCTCAATTGCAGCTTTGAGGATAAGGAACCTAGTGTGGGTGTGGTGGATGATGTATCCATACACCAGGACTCTGACTACCTACTTTTCAACTTGGCATATCGAGATATCAGTTGTAGGGAACCCATAGTACATACATCATATAGGATTTATTCTATTAACTTTTCTTCATGAGTTAGCTCCCCATATATTCTATTTGATCATGGAGGATGATCAATGACATACTGGGGAGCCAATGCATCCAACACATCAAGGAAATGATACATGTAGTATTAGAATGTTTTTCAGGTTCCAATGATATAGACTACTCAAGTTTTATAGTGACCCCACCCCTTAGTTAGTGGAGGATTGGATCAAGGTGGTGGTATAGGTTTTATTAGATGTATGAAACCCGACCAATCAGATGGTTTTATTTAAAATCGGTATTCTTCCTGGAGTAGTAGTTGGATCTAGTGGTACCAGAATATATAGAACCTATGATTAGTACTCATCATGAGTTGCAGAGACAAAGATTTCCCATATTTCATGTTGAGAACCCCCCCCCCCTCTTGGGTGGAGGAGGTCTAGAATGAGTTTGTGGTGTGAATTTACTTCTTTGATATGATCCTTATTGATTGTGGACCTAGTGGTGATACTCATCAAGGGTGATGCATGGTGTTGATAGAGACATATTTTGGTGACATTTGACATAGATTCAGACATTCAAGTAAGAGGTATACTCCCCCCATATATATTAATTCCTATGATATAATCTAAAACCATGTTGTTTAGTTAGATCAAACTAAAGAATATATTGTCATGGTGAGGTAGATGAGTTCCTTTGACTTGTATATTTGAGGTTTTTTTGTTATGTTGAGGTGTTAGAGCCAACCATGGTTATACAGTATAGACAGACATATGGAATGATAGCTTTAGGCAGTATGTTCTATAACCCAAAAGCTCTTGGTGTATTGTAAGGTAAAAACTATGTCTTCTATACCACAGTTTCATGTTTAGTACATAGACAAAAGCCTTTTCTCTAAATTCACCCATTTTATGAGGCCTATTGGTTATAGTGGATCACTTTTTTACTTAAATATTTTTCTTAGAGGTCCATGTAGATAAGGATCAACAATCAAACACTTCTAAATTTAGTGTTGCGTAATTCTGAGAGGAGATATATCATCACATGTAACCTTTCCATAGTAGGCAACAAGTCAGTATGATGTTTCCCTTGGAATGGACTAGCTGTCAACCATCCATGCTATGGTGACTATTACTAGGGAGGGTTGTAGTTCTTCTGAGTTGTTTAATGGAGTTTTACTTATTTGGTGAGAATGAATCTTAAGTGTAGTAGGCTGATCTCATGTTCAATAGGATACTACTAATTTCACATCACATTTCTAGCATAAACCTTGTTGTAAAATATTCTATGGGATTTTAGTTTCCTACAATGTTAGAGAGGTGCAAGGGTGTCATCCTTGAGAATGTATTAGGATTACCTCCATCGGAATTATGTCTTATGTATAGACCTATACATAGGTAAGGATCAATATTTTTCCATTTTATTAAATAACACTGTAGATATATGATATTTGAAGGTGTGGTAGGGGTTTTGAAGATATAGAGATTCATAAGACACAATGTGTTCTTTTGGGTATCCCAATGTTATTCACTAATGAGGTAGATGAGATAATGAGGCTAGGTTTGGATTGATGTCACTTAAATGGGGTGACCTTTAGGGAGGATTTTTCAACCCTGATAATTGATGACTTCTTTGACCAATGAATTGGGGAGAAGTTGTTATCTGATTTTTACCTGAGTTCATATTATAAATAGATTTGGATTTAAAATTATTTGTACTAAAGCTGGCATCATAAAACTACTATAGTTTTTTAAGTTCTTTATAATACCTTTTAGGTTTTCAAATACCCTGCCAGTGTTTTTGAGACTTACAAACTGGATCCATAACACTTATTGGATAGATTCATGGTAGTCACCTTCGATGACATATTTCTATACTCAATGTTAGAGTTAGATCACATGGTACACTTGAGGATTGTTCGTAACATGCTTTGAGAGTACCAACTATATATATATCTTTTATGGAGTCAGTTCTAGATTCAGTAGATCCACTTATTAGTTTATTAATTCTCAAACATGGTTGTGAAAGTGGACTTGGTAGAAGTTGAAGAACTTATATCTTGACTTCTACCAAATGGTGTGATCATGGTAGTATATTCTCATAATGATGTTTTCTTTCCACTTTTTATGAGAGAGTTGATGGAGCAGTTGACCTATTTGTAGTTGGACATCAAAGGTGAGAATGGTTTAGTGTATCTTTTATTGGTAGTTTTTACCCCTCCTCTTATTCAATTATTTTGGGTGGTAAAACTTGGGGATATCGATTAGGAGTCCTTTTATAACAAGATATCAACTAGGAATGTTCTTGATGGATTTTTTGAAGTTTGGGAAACATAATACTTTTTCAAGGATGGAAAATGAAACTAGTCATACTATGATAAGAGGTGATGATGAGGTACCTTTCCCATAGTCATACATCTTGGAGGGGTGGGAATGTATCAAGACCCTTTGGTATAAGGTTTTGTGGCCAAGGATGCAATGGTGAGTTTCTGAGTTAAACTCTTAATTTATCACCTATCATTAAGTGAATACTAGTAGGACTTAATGGAGATCCTGGGATGCATATTCATAAAGGAGGTAGTTTGGCTTCCTAGAATTCCCTCAATGGTCATTTTGGACCATGGTACTCACTTCACATCATAGTTATGGGGAGAATACAAGATGAATTTGGGACATAGTTTAGGTTTACCACATTGTTTCTACTATAGAAAGATCACCAAGTAAATTGGGCTATTTGGGTTTTGGTGAACATGCTTTGGGTTTTCATGTTGGGTTGGGGCCATAGTTTGGAGGAGAACCTACCATCATCAGAGTTTGAGTATTGTAGTAGTTACCACTACACTATTGACATAGAACCTTTTGAGGCCCTATATGGGAGACCTTACAGGCCACTATTATACTAGTTAGATATAGTGGGAGACAATACATGTGAGCCTAGTGCTGGTTATAGTAGGGGATTTAGTAAATATTTCAATGGATGAGTACTACCCATAGTTGTCAAGAGTCCTTTGTAGATCGAATATGGAGCCCTTGAAGTTTTATGAGGAGATCTTTTATTATGATAGATCTCACCTCGATGTGGATTAAGGAGATTGGGAAGGGATGGAAGGCCATCTCTGAGGTTTATAGCCCCTCTTCCTATTATAACATTGGGGTAGCATGGTGGGGTACCACTAGAACCTAATACCATAGTTATAAAGGGTGATTACTATTTTCTATATGTCATTGTTGAGAAGATATGTGCATGAATCATTGTGTGATTTTAACCATGTTGATCTAGACAGTGATGGTAGAGTTCTCTTTTATAGGGGTCCAAGGATCCCATTGGCATTTAAGAACTAAATAGAGTATACCCTTCATGGTAAAGTGGTTCCCCTGGGTGTGTGTTTTTTGATATCATATCAACCTTATGGAGAGGTCTTTGGAGTGGGAATCTTAGATTAAATCTCAATATCCTCACTTTTTAGTGAGTTTTCACATTTTAAGAAGAAAATACATGAAAGTGGGGAGATTTTAGCAACTTTGTTTTGGTCATGGAATACCTTAAAATATTTATATGAATATTTCCAAAGTTAGGCACTGAGTCGGTGATGAATTTTGAGGCTAATAAGGAATTTGTATGGTGATATTAAATATGTTAATATATTTTAGTCAATGTGTGTGCATTGTTTTAGTTTAAATGGGTTTCCTATCATTTGGGGCCACATATGGAAAATATGATACCATGGTTGATCCTAGAACATGGGGTTTACCATAGCCATGACCTAAAATTGATCAATGTCAGATGTTCTGAGGGAGGTGACCATTTGAGGGTATGTTTAATTGAAATAAATAAATATTTTTTAAAATTTTATTTTAAATTGTCGAACATAATTACCTCTCTATAAATAAAAATTTATGTAAATCCCTAGGTTTATATGTATAACACTAGAATATTAGAGCAGTAGAGGTAGTCAATATTTATTGCTGGATTAGGATCAGAGAATAATGATTTTGGGATCGAGGTGAATCGAGATCCAGGAAGTGAATGCAGAAGATATTCTCCATCACTAATGAAGATGTTTTTCTTGAATTATTGATCCATAATCAAGGTTGGGATTTTTATTTGTGTTTTCCACCCAATTTGATTTGATAACCATGTTTTTTTATTTATCTTGATATAATATTTTCCAATCATTTTAGGAGACAAATGAAAATTTAATTATTTAAACCCATTTATATTTACTATTCCATAATATCTCCCTTGATTGTGTACTTTAAGGTCATTACATAGGATTTCATTAGCCAATGATTCTTAATAAATTTTTTCATGTGATTTCCCCCCATTATTCTTTGTGTTCTTTATCATTGGCCCACGTGGTTGTGGTTCAACATTTCTTGGTTGGATTCAAGCGCAATAGAATCCTTTAGTACAAGATGGTAATGTGAATGGAAAACGTTTTGGTGATTTTCATATGGATTGAGATGGATTTATAGTTATGGGTGATGGATATAGGATTTGTGGGGGTGAGTGGCAGTGGATTCATGAGTATTTTCATGTGGGAAATTAGAATTTTGATTTCTAGCCATCAGAGGACAGGAATTGACAGTCGAAGACATTTCCTTTGACTTTAGTGGATTTAGAGTTGTCAAATTGTAGTATAAGTGTAAAACAGGGTGAATCTGATCTCCCATGTGAAGAAAATGAGTTCCTTTGAAAAACATGGACACATGTCATGTAGTCTGGACAAACAAATATCATGTAGTTCCCTAGATATGGTGGCTAGGGATTCAGGTAAGTTAAATATCACATGTTATGTGTAACTACTACACACTGTGTGACTTAGTGCTTCTATCCTAGAATTTACTCTGTGAGTATAAGGGCATGGGAATGTCCCAAAACATGGGAATGGATATGAGTGAAATTGAATAACTGGATAGATATAGATGACCTCAAAACACGGGCATAACCCCAAGTACATGGGCATAACTAGATATACATGGGAACTGATTAATGTGAAAGGATAAACACTGATGACCAAGATACACCATGTACCACCTATACATGTTGTGTAGTGCCACATAGACAACCACTCCATGTGAAGGCGTGGAAAAAACCAAGTTTTCAGGTGAGGGTACATACCGTGTGACCCTCAATACATGTTGTGTACCTCCCTCAAACTCTTATAACTTCTATTTATACTTCATTGGGACTCAAATATTATCCCAATAGTAGCTTATCCTAAGTATTATTCATTGTAGAATGAGTCGGTAGCCTCTATAGTGGATTTTAAGATACAACATGAGGTGTTGCGAGGGTATAACTTCTTCAGGTGATGCTTGAATGACATTTGTGATTGGAAAAGATCCTCATATAGATTTTAAGGTTGGAAAACCCCTTATCGAACCAAGGCGTGGGTCCCCAAAACTTCTTACTTGGTAAAAGTAGTACCCCCTACCATACTGGATCACAGTTCTTCTATCCGTTGAAAGGAAACCACTATCTCACTAGGGTGTGTTTCCTCTATCTATTAAGTTCCACCCCTATGTTGCACTAAAATTTTGGTACTCTATCCATTGAGTTCCCCCCCCATCGAATTATGGTGTGGGTCATCTATCAATTGAATGGAACCCCCTATCACACTATGACATGGTTCCTCTATCTATTTAGTGGACCCCCATCCAATATCACTATGGCATGTGTCCTATATCCATTGAGTGGTACCCCCTAATGCACTAAGGTTTGGGTCCTCTATCCACTAAGTGGTACCCCCTAACACACTAGGGTGAGGTTCCTGTTTTAGAGATAGTTCCATCTCAGATGTGGAGCTTAATGGAGGGGTGTGGGTTCTCTACACTAATTCTTGTGAGGTCACATGATATTCATGACTATATATTATTCCACCTCAGATGTGGAGAAATGTGTAATGGTGAAGGTCCTCTAATCAGATACCAAAAATGTTATGTGGAATGGTTGGTTGTGAGATAATTTCCTTTTAACTATGTACCGCATTTATGAGATGTGAGTCCTTTATATGGTTACTTGTATGGATACATGAGATTTTTGGAATCATAGATAGGAATTTGGAGTAGCAGACCGACCCATCATTCATATTTAGGTTGTAGAGATAGAGGTCCTTTTTATCTCTGATTTTGGTTTCTTATGAGAATGTGTTGGGTTTCATTTCCCTCTTTCTATGGGTTGAGTTTAATTCTTTTGTATCTTTCTATTTATACAAAAAAAATATTGGTGTCTTATTGGATATGTATATACTCACCCTTCATGGGATTTTCCTGCATGTGTCATTTCATATGAAGATAACAAAAAGATCGATGGTGAAATCAGTGAATCATAAGTGTACTTGGGAACATCAAATATGTTCGGTGGTCAGAATTGGAGATCAAAATTCAGGATCTCTTTAATTTTTTAATCCAGTTTTTTCAAGTTTGGACTTCATTTTTTGTTTTTATTTCATTTTTTCATTTACAATTTGGTTCATACTATCATACTATGATGTATTCTATTGAAGTAATTTCATGCATGGTTATGCTCTTGATGTTATAGTCTTTCTTTATTCCTCTAAAATTTTTTTTATGGAGATAGTTAAGTGAGTGCATATGTGTACTATAGGATTAGGCCTACCATTATAATTTATTCTTTCTCGATACTTTTCATCAGTCCCTAGACTATTTTAAGTGGTCTTGGGGTGTCACACTAGGCTTTTCATCGGCCAGGCGGGTCCCGGTGGGTCCGGTCAAGATAAATTTTCACTGGTTGATGTGTGGTCTTAAAGGTTCATCATAGGAACACAATAAAGTAAAAAATCCCCAAAAATGTTCCATATCTATCCTTATATGAATCTCTGTGTAATATAAATTAATAATCTAAAATTTACATATCAAAACAACAGTAATATCCATCTTCAATTTTTGATAGAGTATTCTTCATGTTGATTACTAGGGAAGTAAAAAAATCCTCCTAACCCAAAGGGGATTACACCATCAAAAGTATCTCAAAAAATTTCTTGAGGGTACTTAAATATAAAAGGGGTGTTATCCCCTTCATCCAGTGGTAAGCTACATCTCAGGAGGAATGGAGTATTAAAAGTCTTGTATAAAATATATCATATCTAACATAATTTATCCTATATCTTTATATATCAATCCACAAAAAAATCATTTAATGACACACATAATCTATATTCAATATATAAATATATTTAACATATAAACACACATTTATTCTTATTATAATTATTCATTGAATTACTTCAATAAATACTATCCATTTAATCTATTCATAAAGATGTTATCTAATCCATTCATAATAAAATATAAGTGATGAAACTATATGGGAAGATTCATAAACCTAGATTCATCCATATATTTTAGTAAAAATATAATTATATCTAAATTTCACAAGAAACCATTAAGGAAATCATTTAATACTTCATAAATATTTGTAAATACATCCTAAAATTTTTCTAGATGTGGTTTTATCAAGTTTTTATCATTTTGGATCAAAAATTTTGTCCATAACTTAATCCTTATCCAAATTCATATCCATATGACCCTGAGGGCCTTAATGACATTAAAAAAATTTCTATCTATATTTCATAGATGTTATCAAAGAGTGGCCTATAGTAAAACTTAGTTATACTCAAGATACTAAGGGGTATGGTGAAATCCACATCAAACATACTAATGTATATATACAACAATTTCCACCACTAGATGTATCATATACATTATATTTACACCTATATTATCCATTTTCCATGACATTAAGTGACTAATAGACATGGAACATGTCAATTTAACATAAGACAACTCATCTTTTCTTAATAATCTATGATAGAATGGCTTGGTTGATGAATACATCATATTTCAATCATCTAATAGATGATAAAATCATCTTTCCCTCATCAAAGTAGATAAGAACATCAAATTTCAGATAAATAAGAAAGTAAATGCATTTCCTCGATCTAATTAAATAAAGGGCCATATGACTTTACTCATCAATCGAGTGAAAAAAATCCTATCTTGGTTTTAATCAAACATAGTACATGATCCACATCATACTAAATCACCACCTTGTTAGCTAAGTCACTTTTAACTTCTATAAGTAATGTATCAAAGTATGAAGGTTCTTATGATAAGTATCTCTCTAACCTAAGGTAATGGGTATTTATAATAAATATACACCTCTAGATATATTGAAGACTATATGACATTCCATGATAAATAATTTGGAATATAAATCCAATTAATAAGTCTCTACTAATTACCCCATGAATCTTATCTTCATATACCATATTTTTTTTCTAATGAGTGAAATATTCAATACATGTTAACCATTACATTTTGTAACATCAAAAAATAATCTTTGATGATAATCTATTAATGATAACTCAAAACTATATGTTGAGGTGATTTTATCATTCAATTGTTCATGTAAATCAAATTTCAACACACATTATTGAATGATAAATTGAGATTGATTTTATTATAAAATCTTGATACATTATACATTCAATACATTAACATATTTGGTGTTTAAAACCTAGAGACCTACCATGAAAATAATTTTGTATCTACAGTAATTTATTTTCCAATGGTTCTACTACAATGTCCTCTATAGCCACACAACTGATCTTTACATCACCACTCATAATGACATGCCTTATGAGATAGAATTTGAAAATAAGATTTTTGTAACCTTGGTAATATCGGGGTTACATAACTTATGAAATGGATCCATTGTTTTCATAGTACAATTTAATCACACCCTCGTTGCTTGGAAACACTCCAAGTTCATATTTGAACTTATTTATCCAAATTTCCTCCTTCACAGTATCTGATGCATTGATGTAATCTTCCACCATTGTTAATACTTTTATAGTGTATTTTTTTGGAACTTTACTAAGTGATGGATCTAATATTTAAAGAAAACATGAAACCATATTGTTTATTTATATGATATCTGTTGGATTATAAATTTACATCTATATAACCCATTACATATATCACATATTCTCCTCCAAATACCAAAAACATAACTTTATCAAATATTAATAACTTAAAAATGGTCTTCATTGTAATCCAATGACTCTCAATAAGATTATATTGGTATTTAATAGTTATTATAAGAGAACATGTGACATAATTTATAATAAAAAATATGGTATACATGACAGAGCCTATAAAGGATGAATAAGGAAATTTAGCCTCCCTTTTTCACTATTTAGAAGAATTTTAAGATTCAATCCATGTAACACCAAAAAATACAACTTCTTAGAGTTCTCTAGGCTAAAATACTTTATCAATTTACTAGTATATGTCTCTAAATTATGTCTTAGAACCCTCTAAAATATATCTCAATACAATACTAGAAAATAAATCCATTGCCACTATTTATAAACATAGATATAAACTTCTAATAAGAGGGTATAGGTAATATCCATGATATAGATGTTTTTAGCTCATATTAGCATGGAAATATGGATAATACTATTACTAAAAATTGAAAATGTGACTATAGACCTATAACAATGTTTAAAACTGATTAAATAAAGAAATATATATGGTTTCCACCATGGAAAAACATCGATATCCAAGATTTGAAATCATGGAAAATACTAATCCATTACAAGTCTATTTCCATGGTTTATAATAGTGAAAATAGAGAAATAACCACAGTTTACACCATGAAAACACACTTATATCCAAAGTTACAAACCATGGATATTACTTCTTCCAAGATATCCTATTTTCTTGGTTTGAAACCATTTAAATAGGGTAATATCCACACTTTTCACTATAACAATACCCCAATAGTCGTATATACAAACTGTGGCTATTTATTCTTCTACATAAGCCTATAACCATGGTTTATCATCATGGATAAAAGGTATTTCCATGATGAAAAACATAGTTATTTCTCTATTTACATGGTTTCAAACTATGGTTATAGTCTTCTGCACCAATCATGATACAATGCAGCTTCTCTGCCACTCTTATAGAAAAAAAAACAGACACCACACGCCATAATACATTTAAACATTATAAAAATAAAAATCAACATAACCATAATAAAAACTACATAATAAAATTCATCATATAAATAAACCAAGAATACAATTTACATTAGTAATGATCTTTAATATCAATATCCTCAGAACCATAAAAACCCTTATCCATGAATCTTATAGAAACACCATCACCACCTTCTACTACACCACCTACATCATCATCATCATGGGAATCGACATCAGTATCGGTCGTGACATCAGAAGTGGCACCATTATCAGAAGGATCAGATGAATCCTCATAAATAGAACACATATTCATTAAACAAGCAACAACTACTACAGTAGAATTTAGTGGAAGTGTAGAAGAAATAGAAGATATATCTCTCATCATCAATTCATTTATAATTTTTTGATAATGAGTATATTATTATTATTTATTAATTTCTTTTTTGAATTTATCATTCATTTATTTCACTATGAATATACCAGAATCGATACTCAAATGCACTATTAGAATACCAATATATAGATGGTGAAATCTTCTTCCTAGTTTGACAACGCACCCTTCCATGATGTTCATCTCCTAATACCTGATTAATATGATCATTAGGGCCCAAATTATTTGGATCTTTTTCTTACAATTTCTTTAAATAGATCTATTGAGTGAATATAACTAACATTTAAATGATAAAATAATATAAATAATTAAATTCATTAAAAATAAAATAATTTTAAAAATATTTATAATCATATTCTTACTATCTATATTTACCACATTACATATTTATTTTTCCTTATTATGAAAAACATAGTAAAGTGGGGAATGTGACCCTTGATATTCAATTCTATTTTCTATAAAAAACAAAGAAATAAATTTGAATTGAAATAAATTATACTAAACTTAGAAAAACTGAATCATATTGATTTTAATAAAATATATTTGAATAAAAAAACTAAAAAATATAAACAAATAAATTTTAATTATAATATATAAAATTAAACCAAAATAAGAAACCAAACTAAATAAATGAGATCTAATTTAAACTGCATAAAATTGTGTGGAATAGAAATAAACCTAATAAAATAAAAATTGGCAAAAATATATGATATCAATCTAACCTAAACTAGACCTATTTGATCTATTTTTTACCAAATTAAATTAAAATAAATTGAATAACATTGAGTTTAGAAATACTAAAATGAATTATCATAAACAAACCCAGACAAAATTTCACTAAACAAACTAAAATCTAACCAAATTAAATTTAAACAAGTTTAACTAAATTGAATAAAACATAATCAAAATAAAATCTATAGAACTAAAATAATATATGTTAATATAAATAAAACTAATCAAAACAAAAACAAATAAAACTCAAACTAACCAAACCTAACTGAATTGAATAAAAAAATATAAAACTAAATCGAATTGAAACAAATAGAAAAAAGTAAAAATAAATTTATTCTGACTTAAATTAACAAAAAAAAATATACAAGGGAATATCAACCAATCTGTTAAAATTGAGTGAAATGATATTTTAAACCCCAATTCAAAGAATGATGCTAAAGGAATAGGGATAAGTACTAATTTATAAATTCATAGTTTAGGGACCATTTGACTTTGAATTGAGGTAGGATCCCTAGTTAGACACTAATAAAGTTATGATATACAGGACACACATATTCATTCTAGTGAAAGTGGTTTTTATTCATTCATTGATCATGTTTTTCAATTTAGATACTGATATCACACTATTTTAATTATAGAATTTTTCTTATCAAACTAGATACCTTATGAGTAAATCCTTAATAATATGGAAATATAATGTTTTACATTGGCTACCAAACCCCTCTCTAGTAAACATGATCCCCATACCTAGGAACACACTTTTATTTGTTCCTTGTAAGGATATTTACATAGTATTTTCCTTTTGACTATAGTTCATTATATATCATGTTAGGTTCAAGTGGAGAACTAGGTTGTTTTAACTCTTCATAGTGCAGAGGCGGTTCCCTAAGATAAAGCTTCAATCACCATTGAGAAATTAATGGTTTCTTATGATGAGGATTGTTTCAATTAGAATCTTTTTTGGGTAAAGAAAATTTTTAAGACTCATTTAGGGCCCCTATTTATAATGGAGGGAACATCAAAGGAGGTGGATGAAACATTTACATCAAACTATGAAAATCAACGAATAAAAATGAATTCAAATAATGAAATGAAAGTGATGAAAATTTTACATCAAACCATTCTATTAAAATATGAAGTATATTCTTAAACACCATTAAATATTATAGTTTTTTTTCTAAACCCTTTTATAAAACTCATAATATTATTTTCTCTAGTGAATAATTTATCAACATTTTCTTATTCAATCATATGAATATATTCAAATTGGGAATTCTAAATTTGATGGTTAGATTCCATATCTCTAATATTCCCCTGATGAATATTCTTTAGCTTATCTGAATCACCATTCATGGTCTTAATCCGATTTTTTCGTATAAATTCATTCTTTAAAAGTGAGGAAAATGTTGGGTTTCTTATATAACATTGAATCTCAATGTTTTTACTATCTATGGGAATCAACACTATATCATAAATAGTAATATTTAACCCATTATATATAACATTTACCAAATCAATAGTCAATTAAAATAAGTATTATAACATTTTTTCCTTCCATGTATTATAATTTTTCTCATCAAATGAATGAATTTTTTTTATTTACTGAATTGATATGATTCGTTATGAAAACAAAATTAAAAACTTCATTTGGTATTCAATCTTATAAAATAGACCAAAATTTTATAAATAACACTAAAAAGGTAACCTAGAGTGTTCTGATACTAATTGATGAAGCTCTAGCTGAAGATATCAAAAAAGATTAAGGTAGAGTGTGGTAGATTAGTGAATTCTTTTTATCATTCATTCATTTAAAAAACATTTTCTAACCTTTGTTAATAAATTATATCAACATTATAATATTGATAATATATAGAATTGTGAATGTAAAAAATCAACATGAAATACATGATCATTTAAAATGTTTTCCATTTAAACATAAATAACTACACCCTTGGAATGACCTTGAAATTCCCATGTATTCAAAATTCACTAAGAAAATATAAGGAATAAAAATAATTACTATATTTTAGTTATTATTGGTAATTCACCTAACACTCTCAATATCACCATCAATTATATGAAACCAACACAAATCCAATAAACATAGAGCATCTTATATCATTACTTCTTCTTACTTAAACTTCTAACATTAAATGACTCTCCACTTTTACAATCTTTAACTCAAAAATATAATGTTTTTGTTAAAAATAATATAATTTATTTATAAATTTTTTATACAATAAAATAATGAAACTTATTTCTTCAAATAAGAATAATGAAAATAAAAATGTTTTTATCATACTTTATAAGATAATAAATTTATATTTCTTCTTTATGAATCTTCTTATCTCTTCCCACTACCCAACTTGGTTTTATTTAGTTATATATAAAAATATTTAAACCTAAGATATAATTAAATCAAACATATTTAAATTAATTCTTGTGAGTTTATATAAATATATAGACATTTTAAAATCATTAAAATATTACTTTCATTATGGTGTAACATTAACTATCAAAAAATAACTAAAATAAATTTCTATAAAAAATAACATTTTTTTAATCCTATTATGCCATAGAAGTTTTAATTATGGTTTAATGACTTATTCTCATATATTTTTCTTTTTCAATCATGAAAAAATTAATTACAAAAATTGAACCATTAAATCCCACTTCTCATTTTTTCTAATAATTTTTTTTATGGTGTGATATTTAGTTGATCAATTTTTATAGAACCTTCAAATAAAAATTGTGATGTAATATATATCCTCCTAGTGTTATTTCATATACAACACTAAATATTGAAACATTACATATACTAAATCATTTTATTTACCTCTATAACTATTAAATCTTATTTTTTTCATAATATAAAAATAGTACTGACCCACAATGATTCTAAAATTAGATATATGAAAATCACTTCTAATAAATTTTCAGCATCCTTTATAACCAAATCCTTTAATGTTGGGTTTAATATACTTTTAGGTTTTACTAAATATTTTTATTTAGATTCACATAGGGATTTGTGTATAAAATTTGAAATACAGATCAATGATATGTATCATTTACTCTATTATATTTATTTTTCATTTTCTTTATGAAAAATTGATTGATTCTATTGTTAAAAAAATAGAATTTTGGAAATAATTAATAGAATTATGTCCTATCTAAATAGATAATAATATTTAAAATTATTTATAAAGGGTTCAGTGACGTTATTGAAAAACTGTAATAGCATAATTCCTATTACCAATACTTCCTTTTCCACTTTATCATAGAATATATTCACTCTGGTTTAATGTTTTTATAGGTATGTTTATAGAATATGATTGTAGAATGGACATGGTTATGTTTTAAGAATTATATAAT
This sequence comes from Viscum album, assembly GCA_963277665.1. Classification (NCBI taxonomy): domain Eukaryota; kingdom Viridiplantae; phylum Streptophyta; class Magnoliopsida; order Santalales; family Viscaceae; genus Viscum; species Viscum album. Next base: position 559,033,882 of record OY728162.1, read on the forward strand.
GAATTTTTTGATGATTAATATTAATGTAGGGAGATTATTGATGAAGAAATTTTCAGAATAGATTTATTAATTTAGGGATGTATATCTCAAGAAAAATAATCGATTGAATAGAAAAAAAATTTCATTAAGATTTGTTTCCCCATATTCCAACAAAGAAACAATTATAAAAATAATAAAAGTTTATTTAATTAAACCCTAGATTCATTCTTGACCACAAATTGGGTTTATATATTCCTATAAAAATTAGATCTTATAAATTTGGTAAATATTTGTGTGATCTTGGTGTGAGTGTGAATATCATGTCATACTTATAATTTAAAAGCTTGGGTTTGGGAGAGATGAAACTCATAAATTATTCTCTTAAATTATAAGATAAAATGATGATATATAAAATCAATTTTATTAAAGTTATTTTATCTATAGTGGATAAGTTAAATTAATTGGTGGATTTTCTTATTTAGAATATGAAATAAGGGAAAAATATGTTATACTTAGATGGATATTATCATAATTGGTATGGGACTTGATTAATGTAAATAGTGGTGATTTATCATGAAACCTTGGTGGTGAATAAATTAAATTCAATATTTATCATGAAATGAAGAATAAGGATAATGTAAAAGAAGATTTTAGTGATGATGGTAATTTGGAAATTAAATATTTTATTTTCAGAGTAGAGATTAATGAGGTCCAACAATTTTGGTAAGATTATTAATTAAAATTTTATTATTTAAGATTAATTTTAAATTTGTGTATATGTTCAATGGAAGTGTAAAATTTATTACCTCAAATGAAGTTTATTTTCATCTGATTCAATTTTCGGTCCTATATGAATAGGAATATACATAAAATATAAAAAACAAACCAATTTGAAACACCAAATAAACATTAAAGGTACTGAATGTATATTTTAAGGAAATGAATTTTAATATTTTAAATGTTAAATTACATGTGATTTCTCATAATCTATGAGATAATTATGTCCATGATTTTGAATGTATTTCATTGAAATTTTATTTATTTTATTTCTATAAAATTTCTCCTATAAAAAATTATATAATTTCATTAAAATTTATAAAATAAAAATTTAAAATTTAAAATTATTTTTTAAATAAATAAATGAATACATATATAAATATATATATTTAACTAATACCATAAAATCTATAATCATCCAATACATTATCATCTCTCAGTAGTTTGATATCGGAAAAGTATGAATGATCTTTATTTTTTCAATCCTAGTATCAGCTCTCTGATTCCAACCCATGTGTAAGTCATACTTGTATGCTCACGAAATTTCACACAAATCCTTTAACCTTTAATTCATTTTATTTTTCCCATCAAGAAAACTAATTGGAGCTGAATTAGAAAAAATATTTTTTATTATAATATTATAAATTAATATATAAAAAATTTGATTAATATTACTTACCCAAATATCAAAACAAGAATTGTCCTTTATTTAGAATCCAATATCCCTCAAACGTATTGGTTGCACCAGAATGATATTGTTGTGTTTATAAAGTGTACCCATAAAAGTTTTACATTCATTACCATTTTCACCATTGATAATGTCATACTCATTATATTGAATCATGGTATGTGTGTGTTGATTTCAGACCTCTTGTATTTTTGTATGACCTCATTGTTTGGTATAGGATTTAGCTAATTGTAAAAAATAATTAGTAACATAAAATAATATATATGAATTTATAATCAATAACTACCAGTAATATTTTAACAAATACCAGTTGATGAGGGATCTACTAAACCCTATATTGTTATGTCTGTAGGAGGATGGGGAGTATTCTCATTAGAAGATGGTATATCTATAATAGAAGTACTCTATATAGTTGATTAATATAAGTGTACTGATGGAGGGAAAATACTTGATGGATAGTCATGTAAAAATAATGGCAGATATGGATACAGATATGGTGGTGGGAGATATGGAGGAGAAGTTCCTTGTACATTGGATGGTGTGAATGGATAATAATGAGGGATGAGATCCTAATAACTACCATACTATATGGATTTGGGTGGAAATATACATGAAAAAAGTGGGTATGAAAAATAAAGAGATGGAATAATTAGTGGATGAACTCTAGGTGACTAAAGTTGCATGAAGGGAGGCTGAACTAGATGACCTCTCAGTGACTGAAGTGGTATAATTGTTGGCTGAACCATAGAATTAGTCATACCAGTACCCCCTTCCATAATTTTAGCCTCCATAGTATAATCCAATCATCTTCTCAATGTTATAGCCAAAAATAAAATGGATGATAAAATAAAAATAATGATAAAAAGAAAAAAATATTAAAGAACATAATATCAAAACATAAAATGTACTTATAGTGGTGATTATAGGAGACATGCCTAAATCTCTACTATGTTGTTTATTTATCTACATTATTCTCTTTATAACTTCTTATCCTTCTAACTTCTTTATAATAATAAATTTTTAATTTGAAATTTAAAATAGTATTATAAGATAAATAAAATAATGAAAATGTTAAATAATATATCTAGAAAAATTAAAATATGTAAAAAGATATTTAATGCATTGATTTATCAACATAAGAATAATAATTTCATTACATTTTGATATTTATTTACCATAATTTAAAATCATTTTAAATTTTTACAATATAATTAACAAAATTAGTTTAATATAATGTATGAAAGTTTCAAAAACACATACGATATTGAAATAATATTAGGTAAATACTTAGAAATGTGTCAACACTATGTGTGACTGACTAATTGAATTTCTGAAGTACATTTTTTATTTTTTATTAATTTTGATAATCCTATTTTAAAGGATGAGGGGTAACCCTTACATAGTCCATAGACCCAAAGGCACTCAGAATTAATACATATCCATTTCAATCTCAAAGGATAAACACCCAATAATAATCCCCACCCATCTGGTGGTAAATTTTTGTTCCAAAGCTACTAACCAGTAACACTGCTCAGCAAGAAATCCCAATGCATTAAGGTATGTTCCTAGTACCGATGGAAAATCTATACACTCTCATTCATTCAAATCTAATTTCATTGAAGGGGTAGTTTCATGATCTAACCTCATCTGGGACTCCTACTGGGTATCTTCCCACTGTGTCTGCACCAGATGAGATCCCCCAATTTTTTCTATTTTTTAACCCATCACACACCCTACTAGCCAACATCCCACTCCTATGTAGGTGAAGTTGTCACTTGATGTTTCTGCACACCATGATCCCACTGACACCACCATCGTCGATCAGCTCGAGCACTGTCGTTGATCCTCTATTATTGAGCCTAAATGAGATCATTCATCCTTCAATTCATCCACTATGTTGAAGATCCTTCACCCATAATGATATCCACCTAGAACCCACCTCTTTTTCCATTTTTAGGATCATTAACCCTGCCACTCCCCTCACCACTGAATTTCGGGCCATCTACCTCCCTGGTTGTTATCACCCCCAAATGAAACATTTGAGTAAATACTAAAAGGTTCATCCAAAACATCATTATAATCTATTAATTTATCAAAAATATGTTTTGGAATGACATCAAAAATAACACCAATTTTTTGTTTTCAAGTTTCAGTTACATACAAACTTTTCTAGCTTATGATAAAAGCATATAAGGTTTATCAATATAAAGATGAAGGTTTATATAAATAACTTTAAATACATAGTTATGTATATGAATGCATTATTGTTTCATTGAATCCAACCATTCTCATTTCATCATTTCAATACAACAATGTTCATAGTAATTTAGTAAAATTAATCTTTCAATAACCCCATAATATGATATATTTTCTGATTGAGATATCTTTTATAATGCACTCACATAATAATTCATTATAGCACTTATCATGTCACTTTCATGATGAGTTTCCACTTTTGTTTCATATATATTTATAATGGATTTAAATACATTGACAACCATTGACTTACAATCATATACCATATTATTTAAAAAAAATAAAATTCTCTTTTTTCATCAAATACATCATTCATTGGTAAACATAAAACTTGAAAGATACCAACATTGAATATTAAATAGATACCTATGATAAATTTATGAAAAAACTTAATCCTATTACCTTTTAATTTAACTTGTGAATTTTTTTTAATCTTAATAGATATATAATGATGTCTCTTTTTTAAAATTTATAAATGTTCTCTATAAATATGAAATATTTAAAATTTCAGAAGCTATGTAAAAATCATACAATTAAGAATGAATATTTATTAGTTTATATACTTGATGTAGTAATCAAGAAAACTATAGTTGAATAATATTATATAATGAGCCATTTTACACTCTTCCCTTATTAAATTACACAATGAGTATGATTCATATATCCCCCCTTTTTGGGGGTGATAAAGGAAATACAGGCTCAATGGGATCATATTGCTCCTCTTCAGTTATCATTACTCAATTATACCTTGTAGTTATGTTTGAAAAGTATGATGAATTTAAATCCATGTATTCTTGTTCTAAATAACCTTTCATAATAGATCCTTCAAGATAATATTTATTTCTCACATAATATTTCAATGTAGGAATCATTCTTTTTTACTAGATACATCCAAATACTTGAAACAGGACCACAAAAAAGAACGTATGTGGGAATATGCATAGTCATATGTAACATACATGTGAAAATATGGTGGTAAAGTCTTCTCTATGTCATAAAGAATAATCAGTGAATCTCTCTATAGTTTATGAACAACACTTCTAGTCAGTATTTTGGAACAAAGGTCTTGATAAAAATAAAAAAACTAATCAAATAAACTACAACATTATGTGAATATAAATGTAAAATGGAAATGGGAATCAAATCATGTAACAAAAAATCATAATCATTATTTTTAAGCTATTTTAGTTTCACATCTGGTGCATTCACCCTTATCAAAAAATTTGATTAACTATCTGAAACATTTAAACATTCCCAGAATGGATGAAATTATTTTTTATCCTCATTTATCATCAAAAAACAGACCAAGATGACTTTGTAGTTATTATAGACAATTAACTGAGGATGAACTCTTTCTCTTATACCCCAATATATAAAATCATGACTATAACATAAATAATGTTTAGATTTTCCCTTGAAAATTAAAAGAGTATCAAGTAACATTTCAAAAATGTTTTCCTCAATATTTATTATATCCAAGTAATGAAGCAAGAAATTCAATAAAATATATGGAAACTCAAGTAATATACATTTCTTTCAATAATTAATATTATAATTTTAATCAAAATTATTTTTATTTTTGGAGCTTGATTGACTTTTTTCAAGAACATAACTCAAACCACCAAGTTCTTTAAGAAAATAATTATCCAACATTAATTGAGTTGTTTCATCCGTATCTATAGAATTATTGAACTATCTATGATTTTTTCTTTATGGATGATCAATCAGTAAAAATAATTGATTAACTATGAAGAAAAGTGTTAATAAAAACATTAATCTCCAGGAACATGTATTTTTCACAAAAAATGGAGAGGATAATTTTCCTTTTTTACTCCAACTAGATATCATTATCTAAGTTGGGAAATCATTTATCTTTCTTAATTATGTTAAAAGAAACATAAATTTATCCTTCCTAAATGCATCATACAGTTGCGCAACAAATATGAAAATCTCTTTTAACTCATCTATTAATTGTTTTAAATATATTTCAATATCATTTCTAAGATCACTAGGTTCAAATATCGTTATACTCATGATAGTAAATGAATTCATCATGCACATATACGATGAAAAGTTATAAAGGTAAATGTAAACAGGTCAAATACTGTGAGTATTATGAATTTGGAGAAATTATTTGAAACTATCACATGATAATCCCAATCTAACATTTTTTCAGTTAGCTTAAAAATAAGGAAGTAACCTATCAAATCCCTTCCAAGTTATACCATCAATAGGATTCACTATTTCATCATTATCATTATTTATTTCATCTTCCTACCATTTCATATATATTTCCATTTTTTCTAAAAGAAATTTTTTTAGGACTTGTAATTAAAGGAAAGTGCCACATCACTTTTTATGGTTTGTGAGTCTGAGTTCCATATTTATTAGTCTTTCACCTTTATGTACCACATTTTTTGCACTAAATCAACTCTATATTTTCCTTCCACAACATACACTAATCTTTATGGAAAGAATAGTTCTTATTAGATGAAAATAATAATTTTTAAACCAACATTGGTTCTATGTAATAATTTTCTAGAATAATTTCATCACCAGGTAGTGAATACTAAATAAATGTAAGGATATAGTAAATTTGAGTATTATGAAATAAATAAATTACTTTATCATGATAAAATCACACTAAAAACTCAATTTTTTCATTTTTTATAGGATCAATATTCTATTGTATTTTTATTTTCCATCAGGTATCTGATACTCTATACATCATCATTCTGGTCAATATAAGAAAACTTCTTTTTGGTATTCATTTCCTCTTACAATGGTTTAGATGATGATTTTTCTTATAAAAAAAATAAAAACTGATCATAAATCATATTTTCCATTTAATCCCTTTCAAATGAATCAATTTCAATCCCCACTTGATCTTTTTATCTATTTTTACACCACAATTAAATTTTTTTGGAAACTACATTTACTGATATGGTATCTCACTTTCTCATGAGTTAACTATGGTCTTTCAGTAGAATCAAAACATGGGCATAAAATCAATCTTCCATGTAAATCATTATTAAATGAAAAGTCCAAAAAATATCATAACTTTTTTTAAAACTCATCATCGATCCTATCAACGTTTTAGATCCAAATTCTATCCATTTTGAGGAAAATAAAAATAAATTAAATAAATAATCTATAAAATGACTTAATGTGATATTTATTATTTCATGAGATAAAAACTAATAATCAATAACATGTTTATAATAAATCATAAAAAAAATTTAATGTTAAAGTAAAATAATATATTATATGTTATTAAATCTTAATTTATTGTCAATTCTATATTTATACCATGAATTATTTATTTATTTATTACTTTTAAATAGGTTATAGTACACCTTAATCAAAAAAATTTTGTGAAACTATTTTACAAATTCATATTGTTGTGCTAATGTATTCATTATAAGTACATATTGTTGGAATATCTTAATGGGTTATTATACTCAACTCAATATGTATAAACACCTTGTATATATCATATTTTGTTGATTTTAATATATTTTTGGATATGCATTACATAATTTATGATTTTATCTAATGAAATTGTTATGGTTATTGAATTATGGGATCTCTACTGTGGATATTTTATTTGTCATCATAATATTTTGGTGATTATTATATGTATAGATGACTTAGCCAATTTTTTAGTTGGTAATTATTTTTTAGGTAATATTTATGTTTGGATAAAAGATAATCTCCAAGATGGTGTGTAAACTTATGTATTTAGTCACCGGTCATTGAAATTCTATGGAACATACCTGAGGTTAGTAGTATTTAGGTATGGGGATTGATCATTATATTGTATAGTACACATCATTATAAAAATTTAATGATTTGGATATTATAGAATTTAATCTGTCCAAATAAATATCTTAGTTACTCAACCAATAAGTTACATACTTGATTAGAGTATTAATGTTTGTTTAGTATTAATTGTAAAACTAATAATTCATATTGATTTTATTTTACTTAATTTAAATAGTGATAAATATATTTTAATAATATTTTAATGTGAACTCTAAGATCTATTGGATTTGAATGCTATAGTTTTATAAGGTAGGATTATTTCATGTCTAGGAAATACTATGGAAAATATTAATGCATTTTGGTAAATGAAATTACACATTTGATTTTTGATTGTTTAAATGTGTATTTCCTTTATGAATTCAATATTACATCAAATTATTCAACATAAAATGGTATAGTTTCTCATTTTTTTCATTATTTATCCCAATATATTAGAAATGATGTCAACTATTAGTTTAGGTATGGAACAAATCATATTACATAGTGAATGATTTGATTTTCAATCTTAAATCATCAACATGGAAGTAATTTTTTTAGCAATATAATTTAGAATAAACATATATATATATATAAAGATGTATGAAAGGAAAATTATATAGTTAGTGGGAGAGATAAGAATATTCCTAGAAATGGTTGACCCACCACCATGAGTTTATCTTTGGATTCATGGCACAAATCATGTCATGTAATATGTTGTGTTATTTATACTTATCAATACGATACATACATCTAAATCGTCCAAAATATATAAAATAAATATAGTGACATGATAAATTTACATAGTTCACTACAAAGGGATACATCAAAGGATAATACACTTAGTGATATGAAGGTGTACCAAAAATATATTCTCATTATATATAATTAAAATATTTCAGTAAAGATATTTATCAAACCAAGTTCCACTACCTCTAACTTCTTATCCATATGCTTCTTAAAATAATAGATTCATGAATCAATGTTGGAAAATTCATTCGCAATGAATATCAAATTAATCAATTCACTATCCAGATTTAGTGTTTCATATTTATTTAGAACATCTTTGTTCAATTTTGGATATTTAATTATGATTATAATTTCTCTATAGAATCAATAAAAGGACTATATATTTGAAAAAATAGTCTCTATTATTCCATAAAAATTTGTATTTATATTTAATAAATATTATAATACTTTTTATACCATATTAAATTTAAACTTGTATAAATTTACCACTTTAAATAAAATATATCATGTGTTTATTTTCCCTGAAATCCATCCATTAGGTCTGAATTAATCCCACAAAAATGAATGTAATCTTTCTATATTAGAAAAGTATTCAAATATTCCAAATATTTTTGAATACATAGAATTATAACTTGACACATAAAATTATATTGTAATATCCTTTAATCACATAGTCAACAAAAAACGATATCTGACGTTGAATATGAGATCCTTGAAATTATGGGGTTGATAACTATAAATATTTCTAACTATAAGAAATTATAGTGAAACATGCAATTTACTAGAATATCATGGATTCAAACCAATTTATAATATTCAAGCCAAAAGATACATCCCAAAACACTTATTTATGGATCCAATTATTGAATGATTATAAAGGAATAAAGTAAAAAAAGAAAACAAATTATAAAAAAACATGAATAAAATATCAACAAATCAAAAAAATAAAACTTATGATTAATCATATGATCCTTAAAAATGATGACACTATAACAAAAGAACATAGATGAAGGAAGTATGCTGAATATTAGTATTGGGAGGAGAATGGTCTATAAAAAGGGTAGGGGTCGGCTTGTGTGGATCCCACTAGTGAAAATTCTCATCTGCAACACTCATGAGAGGTACACATATAGAAGTAAAAGGGTTTCTTTGGTGTATCAAATGGTTAAGGAATCAACTAAAACACTCATGAAAATTCTATTATCAAAATTAAAAGGGTTTGTAAGATGCATTGAATGGAGGAGGAGCGCATGATTAAGGGGATGGAGAAGGGGTGGAATGAAAAATGAAGGGGATGGGAGGAATCATGTGAGATATGGAGGAACTGAATTGAGAATTCATCAAGGATTAGGTGAGTTATAAGGGATTAGTTGAGTAATGATAGAACTGGGAAAAAGGGATTTAGGAGAATGGATTTGGTGTATGGGTTGGTGGGAGATAAAATTTATGGGAAGATTAATATTTGGAGAACTCTATGGAAATGGGATTATTTTCCCATGGATTTAGAAAACATAAATCCATAATTTTTAAGTAATTATGGCTATATCTCAAGCTATATTCATAGACATATTAAACTATTATTATAGGTCTATGGATATAGGTTATTTTTCTAGTAGTGATATATCTCCATACCTAGTATGTAGTAAAATTCAATAGATACCCTCTCTTAACATACATTAACACTGCTTCATTTTTGTAGAATACTTAATACATTACACAAACAGACACCCAAAGTCCATATTAGTTTAGTTCCTTTAGAAACATGGAAATATAAAAACTAGTACATAAGTGAGATATATTATATTTCATTAGGTTCTCCATGACTAGAACCCTTCTGAGACATGTCATACATAATACATATCATTATAACATGGGGAAAGGAAATATAAAAAGGGGTGAGCCTAGATACTCAAAAAGGGTAAAAAAGGGAGATATATTAGGAAAAACATGATCATAATAGTATGGGAATGTGATATTAACATTAGAAGATAATACCCAAAATATCAAAGATCATAAACATTAATCATGGCATAATGATTGTATGTTCATAAGACATGAAACATAAGGGAATCAAGAGCATAAGCCCTAAAAGTATAAAATAGGAACAAGACATGGAATTATGGAAGACACATAAAAATTTAATATCATTCCATATAAGTCAAGTTTAATTGCTAAAACTTATCAAGGAAATTTATGGGGAAAAAACCTATGTGTAAGGACAAAACACCATCCTCAGTGGTACTCGTAACGCTTCCCGGTTGGCCTTTAAGCCTATGGTCACGGGTTCGAGTTGCGGGGGAGGCGTATTAAATCCTCGCCAGGCAGGGGACAGTTCCTGCCACGTGTTATCTAGGCCGGTCTGAGGTGGGGGGCTGCTATCTGCCTGAGGGTGGAGGTCTGCTATCTGCCAGAGGGATGGGCTCGGGCGTGGCCGAGTTCGTTGGGCTTTAGGCCCACCGGGTTCGTTACAGAAAATATCTTTTTAGTGGCAACAATACATTTTTCAGCCACATGTAGATTAGAATACCCACTAAAAGAAGGTGGATGTTTCCTCATGAAGGAATCAATAGATTCTTTTTCCCTAATTTTCTCATTTGGAATTCAATCATGATTCATAGATTGAGAAATCTGATTTATCATAGTAATGAGATTTTTTATTCTAGATCCAATATAATTTAGTTTCTCAGGAGGAAAATAGTTACATTCTCCATTTTAGTAACCATTAATGTGGTTCCTTCAGGTTCTATCCATTAACTAAAACAAAAAATTATAGAGTAGGAAATATTTTTCATATATAGAAACCACATAATCATGAAAGCCCACTTATAGGATGTATAAATTATGACACCTTCTTTAATATATGACACATTAGGTTTATCATAGGTTATTAATATCCAACACATATTTAAATCCTTCATGATTGTTCATAAAGAGTTTGTGAATTCCCAAATAATATCCCCTCAGGAGTGTCAAACCAGATGTGCATTATGACATGTTGTTGTGCACTAGTTCCCAATTGAGTCTAGCTTAATATGGTGTTTTGGGGGGTTTTAATCCTATGTAAATATATTCTAGATCCACATACACATGTAGTATCTAAACAATGATGTATTTATAGGAAATAACTTGCTCTATCCTTTACCAAAATTCCATAAAATTTTCCTATACTTTTCCACATCCTTAGACATATCCATGTACATATCCTTAGGGTTCTCAAAAAGGTTTTATCATCTTAGTATCCAAAGGTAAACTAAATTTTTCTATGATACCAAAAATAGAGACCCTCTCTTAATATACATTAATATTAAATCTTTTTTGCACAATAATTATTATATTAAAGAAATATATAAATAAATACTGTATTATTTTAGTGCCTTTGGAAATATGGAAACATAAAAACTAGTACATAAGTGAGATTCAATATATCCAACTAGGTTTTCCATGACTAGAACCATTATTAGACACAAAATACATAATAAATATTCATAAAATGGTGAAAGTGAACATTAAAAAGGGTGATCTCATATACTCAGTAAGGGTAAATAAGGTGGATATATAAGTATAAACATGAGAATAAGGGTATGAGAATGTGATCTTAACATTATAAGATCATTCCCTACATATCAAAGATCATAAACATGAATCATGGCATAAATATTAGAATTTCATAATACATAAATCATAAGGGAATCAAAAGAATAATCTATGAATCATAATATAAGAACAAGATATGGAATTGTGGTAGATACATAAATATTAATATCAGACAGAATGGACTAAAGGACTTAATTTTTTATTATTTTTTGATAATCCACATTTAAAGGGGTGAGGTTGAACCCTTACAAGGCCAGAAGACTTAGATACAATTATATGACCTGTAGGTCTTAGAGGGAATCACCTAGACAAGACAACTTGGAATATCTCCTCCCCAGCATAAGTCATGATATCAATACTCCACCTTCACAGGGATAGTTGGATAGTTGTCCTATGCAAATCTACACAGGCTCAGTGCTGATGGAAATTTCATACCCTCTCATTATTCCAATTTCGGTTAGCTCTGCTCTAGTGAATGTACCTACCCTGAATCCTTATCTGGAGCCTTGTCCCTTGTAGTCTGACTGGTACATCTGCTTAATCATGTGGTCTGAAGGCCTTGGGGTGGCTCTAAGGACTTAAGGTGGTTCAAAGGCCTTGAAAGATAGCTGACCCTAAGGCCTTGGGTGGCCCTAAATCCATACAGAACCCAAGTACCAAACTGATGACCCAGAGGCCTAGATGGATGAATAGTTTTAACTCCTATAGTACTAAACAGTGCCTACTACAATGCTTGCTACAATGCTTCTATAGTAAAATCATTCCCTATAAGTCAAGGAACATTTACAAAACATATTAGGGAACTTCATGGGGACCACACCTACTGGGAGAGACACACTATTATTCCCAGTCATATTCCTTTCCTTGGAAGGGATCAGGTTTCCCAATCTTCCCATAGTGGATCAGGTTTCCCCATCTTCCCATAGTGGATTAAGTTTCCCCATATTCTATAGTGGATCAAGACCATCAACTTGATTCCTATCTTTATCTCATGATATATAAATCTTTATACAATAAATTTGAGAGAGATATAGGTCCCATCTATCATGTAATAAAATCATACATATGTGTTCCATAATATCCTATATATTCATCATATAACGACCCATAAAAAGAGATGGGTTTCATAAACTTCATATCATAACCCATGAAATGAAATGGGTATCATAAAAATCTCATAATATCATAACCTAGGTATAAGATATAGGTTTAATAATCATTTAATCAAATAATAACCCATGAAAAGAAGATTTTTTTCAAAAATCATATAACCCATGGAAGTGAAACAAGTTTCACAAACATATAACCTATGAAATAGAAATAGTTTTCATAACCATCATGCCATAAAAACATAAAACATTCACAGAAACATTAAGAATGGGTCATTTGGATCATTTACATAGAAAATCATGAGTAACACAAATGGATGTTATCTTATATGTAAAATAATTTGGGAAGATCTTTTAAAAACATTACTTTATGAAAATATCTATTTTGTTTTGAAAAAAATATTTTTAAAACATTATAATTTTTTAAAACAATTTTCTTTGAAAATTGCTTTAAAATTTATAAAGGAATATTTTAAAACAATAAAAAAATACATTTTCCTTGAAAATGAGATAAAAATATAATTTTAAAAACATTTTTGAAATATTTTTTTTTTGAAAACATATTTTATGAATAAAACTGGTATCCGTTCAAAGAGAGAAATATGGTTATATTTTCTTAAAAACATTTTCATAATTATATTAATTATGAAGAGTTTGAAAATGATAATAACACATGAATAAATCATGAATAAACATAGGAGAAGAAAATTCATGAGTTTTATTACAATAAGGATTGTAATATTTTATCAATGAAAGCATAATCACAAACAATCCTGATAAATGATGTGAGTGTTGAAATACACCCTTACCACTTTGTAACATAGAATCTAACTCCCCATTTAATAAAATGACATAATATTAAGGTTAAAATAACATAAAAATAATTATATTAATTTTATAACATGTAAAATGTGAGTTTATACATCTCTTTGAAGAACATAGGTATATATCATGGCATGTGTCTCAAAGAAGGAAAATTAAGACAAAACCACTTTACCGATTTGGTAACTTTTGAAATATAAACCCTATGAATGAATGATAATAAAATGAATATTTAAATACCAATAAATTTAAGTATAATTATAATTTAATATATCCATGGTTAGTATATACACCACACAAAATAAATGAGTGGTGAATAAGGCATAAATCTCATTGAAATAAAAGTGAGACTTGAAATCCCCTTACCTTATGTCTTGACTATCTTCATACTTGTTAAAAAATACTATATAATAAATATATGTTTATTATAAATATTAAAAATAAACTTATTATTATATATAATAACATATATGAGTTTATATTACTTACTTATGAACAATTCCATTTTAATGAGATGCTTTGAGTAATATTCGCTTTGTTTTTCATACATGTTTTGACTTATTATTCTTGATCCTATTATTTAGATCATGATTTACTTATTTATAGAATGTAAAACATGATATAAATATCATATATATATATATATTAATTATATAAATATTTATAATAATCTATAAAATTTATAAGTACAAAATGAAATACAACATTCATGGAGACGGTAGGTCGTATGTACGCATGAACTTTGTTTCCATTTTACGATCGTTTTGAAAGAAAGAAAGTAAAGGAAATGTATGTATATATATATAATCATTAAATTAGAATTTTAATTTCATATATATATCATATAAATTTACTGAACCCATACTTATTAAATTCCATGTAAAGTGTGAATTAATCTCGTCACTTTGAAGAGGCGGTAGTCCACACGTCCACAGACGAAGTTATCGTATTTACACAAAATGGAAAGCATGGAGGTATGTTTTATATAATTATTTAGTCAGAATAAATAAATAATATATATCATATATATCATATAAAAATATTATCCACATCATAATTCACACCCATGAGAGTTGGAAAAAGGAAGAATGAACAACATCATTTCGTGAGACGATGGTCTGCCGTACACACGAACAGTAAGTTTGTTGCCCATTAGTTGGAAGTGTGTGTAATTTTAGGTATAAAACTTAGAATAAAAAAATATAAGTATATTTAGGATAAATATTTTAATATATAATCATGTAATAAGAAGATTTTATGGGGTGTGTATAATGATAATAAAATAAAATATCTTGTCGAAGGATATTACCTCTTCTTTGGGTAACTCCTCTTCGTTTGCACCAAAGGGATTCCTTGATTGGATTTCATTTGAAAGTTATTATTCAATGATGAAGTTAGTGGTTTTTTGAGTATTTTTTCGTATATTTTGGATGAGTTACATGTCTTGAGAGGTGTGAATAAGTGAGAAGGGTGAGTGCATTTTTATAGTGGAGGAGTGGTATTCTTGTAAATTTTTGAAAATTGAATTCCACACACGTTTTTACCATTTAAAGTGGATAAATTAATATTAAAAATATTATAAAATGGATTATAGTGCCTAAATATTATCATAAAATGGATTTGGAACAAGTTTTTTGGTCAATTTGGGCCTTACATTTAATATTTATTCCTTTATTAAGCTAATTTTTCTCTTAATTACTGTAATTAATTTTAACAACTTTCACTAATCATTTTTGTCAAAAACTATGTTGAAATAATTATAAATTATAAATTACTATGATTCAAAATATTGAATAAATTTTTTCAAATTCATATCACAGAAGTGGCAGAAATTAGTTTAAATTTAACCCACCAGATAGGATGACAAAGTGGTATTTTAAAGTACAAATGTTCAATGGATTGAAATGTTTTTATATCCATTTTCAATGAGAAATTGATTCCAATGAACTTAATTGGATTATTATTTTTAAAATTTATCTATTTAAACTTTAAAACCATTTCAAAATATAATTTAAACCTATAAATTATTTATATGAAAGAGAAATATAGAATTAAAATTCAATATTTTCACTATTCATCCAAAAATGAAATTTTTTCAAAATTTATTTATTACTATTCATATTACTAGTTTTAATGGATAGTTTATAACTATCTCGTTTAAATATTTATAATAAAATGTTATTTGATAGAATCACAATGTTGCATGTAATGCAAGCCAGGTTGGTGTTGTGTGTAGAAAAAAATAAATTTTTATAGAATATAATGAAATATTTTCTTGGTGTATCATTAAATGAAATAAATTAAATTTATTTATTTATTTTAAAAAGTTTCATAAAAACTTAGGGAGTTACATCTCCACCCATGTATTTCATCGATAAAAATTTACCCAACCAAAAATTCATAGAATGAAGAGTCGGGATAGAATTTCTAATAAGGAGTATGTCATCATTATAAAATATTATAAACACAAATATGAACCCAATAACCCAATTTTATAAAAATTAATCATCCATGTTCTAGATGAAACCAAACTCTTTGATTATGTTGTCAAATAAGATATTCCTACTCTAAGAATTATGCTTCATCCCATAAATGGACCATTTCAACTTTCATACCTTATCAAAATAATTTTTAAACTAAAAACCATTAATCTATATCATATATACATACTCTAATAAATTACCATTAAGTTAAGTGGTTTTGAAATATATTGTATTTATCTGATAATTGTAATGCACCATTATATCTAGAAAAATCAAAATGGACTTAATCATCACAACTGATGAAAAGGTTTCTCAATAGTTAATTACAATATTGTTTTTGTAACTTTTTTGACCAATCATGATATATAGGTAGACACTAAACCAACCATTTTAGTTTTCATTCAGAAAACCCACTTTCAATTTATGGTTCTCACCCTTTTATAGAAATCTATGAAGTTCCAAACATGGTTATTGTACATTGAGTCAATCTCATATTCAATGGATTTTAATGATTTATTAGAATTAGAACTCTCAATAGTCTCTTGGTATGAATTATTTTTTCTTGTTTTAACGTTACTTATTTATCATTTTCCATGAGAATTATATATCATTCAGGTTTCTAATAAAATTTAATACAACTTTTAGGTTCTTATGTAACTTGAGTTGGTTCTTATTCCACAAATCTTTGTAGAACTCACTCAACCACCATATCAAGAACGTTTTCTATTTTTGTTCTTAAAAATTTCTAAGTTCAAATTTAAACCCACTAAAACCTCAACTTAAATGTTTCTTATCAATAAAAGTATCATGTTGATCCACAAACACTTTATGTTCTAAAATATTGTATAAAAATCATACCCTTGTTTACGTAGGATACTAAATAAATAATAAATTTTTATATTTTGGGTCATGTTTGTATAAATCCAATAATTTTATGAGTTATTCACAACCCCAAATCTTGAAAAAAAATATAAACTGGGATATTTATCATACTATATCTCATATGGTGTCTTTATGAATATTTTATATAGAATGCAATTATGTTGTAATATCGAAATCACCAAATCATAACCCCATAATTAAGTAGGAAGATCACATAGAAAAATCATCAATAAAACCATGTCCAATATGGTATGATTCCTCATTTTAAAAAAACCATTCCATTTTTTAGTTACAGGATGATTGAGTTTTGAAATAATTCCACAATCTCTTAGATGATCTATAAATTACTAGCTCAAGTATTCACAAGCCCCAATGATCTGCTCAATAATTTTAATACTTTTGACCAGTTCATTCTACAATTTTAAAACTTTTTGAGCTTTTCAAAAGTTTCATAATTTTGTTTCATTAGATACACATGACCATAATGACTAAATTCATCAGTGAAGTTAAGTAATCACCTAAAACCATCAATTTATTGTGTACTAATTATTCCAAACACATAACTATGTTTGAGATCCAATATTACACTATCCCTTTCACCATTTCTATTAAAAGGTTCCTTTTTCATTTTTCCTAGCAATCAAGATGTTCATGTATAAAAAAATCCATAATCTAATGATTAAAACAATCTATCTCAATTAATTCTTTGAACATATTTATCATTTATATGTCTAAGGTAACAATGTCAAAGGTAGGTTGAAATAGATTCAATATAGATCTTCTTATTCAAAATTTTTTAAACATGATTATCCATATCTAGAATGTATAAACCATTAATTTTGTTTCCAATTTAATAAAATATTCCTTTATTATATATATAAAAACGTATTCTCATAATTGTGAATGAAAATCCCTTTTTCTAAACAAGATATAGAAATTAAATTTTTATTTATGTTGAGAACATATAAATAGTTCTTTAATTATAAAAGTAATTCACTTGTTAGGATTAGATAATAAGCATAAAATTATAATTTAGACACTATATCTCTATTACTAAAATGAATATCTATATTAAACTTCATCAATTCTCACATATCTATGGGATTTTATTTTTCAAAAAAATATGAGATGCACACCCGGTATCTAATACCCATGATTCAGAGATAGTGGGATTAATCTCTATGACATTAACATTTAAGTGCTTAACATTGTTCTCTATGAGAACACTTCTCAATAATATATATCGATCATGAACTGTATTATAGGTCATACATATAGGGGATATCAATATGATTATCATCAATTAATTTATAATGTATAGCAAAGACATATAAATGGCTGAGTATCTTGTTTTATAACTTTTCATAAATGAAATTTAATGAAAGTGTTCCCACTAAAATTGATGAAACTATATATCATATCCATTTAATGAGTCTAGATCCACATTTCACTAATAAATGTGTCTAATGGGGTATTCATATCACCAATCAATTATTTAGTTAGGTAATCATCTCAATAATAATATTTTTGATTAATGTATAGTAGAGTAGATAAATCCTTAACTAAATCCATCATATGGATATAATCAACTATATTCCTTTATTATTCTAACCATTAGGGTTTCAAAACTATTTTTAACCCAATTAGATTCCAAAAAAAATCTAACACAAGACATTCTAGGGGTACCTAGATATATAAATAATCTTTCTAGTTGGATAATCTAGTGTCGCTCATTACTTACTTTACATACAAAAGAGAATCCAAGGTCGTATTTCAATGGAATGAAACTAACAATTTTGATGACTGAGGTCTCAATAGGATCCACTTTGGAAGGATTCTTAAACTTTTTATTTTAGGGGTTTTCATTTTAATAGTCTCACATATTTAATATACATTATATGTATCTTAAATTCATAACTACTACAACATGTGAAATTTTTTATCTTCTCATGTTTCATTAATTTGTGTACACATTCTTCTAATAATTAATTTCTATAATCCATGTCACATCCAACAAATTAATTTCTTCACATCATATTAATGGTTAATTTTTACACATCCCATGGTTTGCGTTACTCACCCAAAAACAAAATACATGTATATTAATAAATATATGAATATATCATATACATAAAGTACATTAATTTTTCATAAAAAAGATAGAGTTATATGAGATTGATAATCTATATAAAATTAATACAATAGTGATAGATATCTAACCCATTACCTTTATAGAAAAGAGAATAATCATCCAGGATGGTGGATAGTGTGTCCCAAACTCTCTCTCCCCAGTGAGACATTACTCCTGAAATAATTAAATTTGTGATATCTATAACACCTAATATGAAGAGACTATCTTCAATAACTATTAAAAATCTCATTACTCCAATTAAAAACTGAGGTCAAGGTAGATGAAAACTAAATCTTAAGAAATCAAAAATACCATGTCATGCAGGGATCTAACTCCTAGATGCAAATTTTCAAATAAATTTTTCATACAAAATATTCACATTTTTTAAAAAAATTAAAAAACATGTATAATAAATGAATAAATAAATAAACATTTTATTTATTTTCTAAAACATGATACATAAATTCTATAATAGTTCATAAATAAATAATAACTATATACATTTTATAAATTTTGTAGTATATTATGGGAAATCTATAATCTTGAATATAAACACTTTTATACTCAATCATAATATAAAATTTCCATATTATATATTATATGACATATCTATTTAAATAAATTATATTTTATGAATTAAAAACACATCAATTGATTTTCCATTATATAAAAATTTTACATAATTGATATATTATATAAAAATCATTATTTAAACCTTTAATCATAAAAATATTTTTGATGAAGTCTAAATAATATTCCAAAAGGATATTAATTTTAAAATTTCAAAAAAAAAACAAGTCAAGGTTCAAGACCTCTATTATTAAAAAAATGGAAACCCCTGTTTAAACTGAGAAAATAGGGAACCAAAAACATGACATTAAGACCCATATGAACAAATTCCTGATAAAACATAGCCCAAATACCTAAAACATGGCACAAAGGATGCAGTAACTAGAAGGTCTGATTGAAGCTTTCTTCATGCCCAGCACTACTAAAACATCTCATCGCCCCCAACCAAAGAAACTACATAAGTGATTCTAGTTAAGGATGATGTGTAACCCCCTACTGAGAGTAATGCCATGATGTTCCATCACCACATGGAGAAGAACCCCTCCATCCTACATTGGTATATGGGGAACAATGGGATGATATGTGTAAGGTCACCTATATCTCTATCGATGCATCCACCCAACAGTGCTTGCAAAACACCTGCTACACCAACAAACTAATTCTTCACATAATATGAATGATATAATTAAAATAAATCCAAAAAAATAGAAAATTATTTATCGAACAATGGATTGAAGAATAAGGTTGAATCATGGGTGTCAACAAACCTATCTATATCTTGAGGTCTCCCAACTGGAAACACTAGCATGAGATGTTATATATCTTTCCAAATGCACTGAGATAAAAATAGGATCAAAATTTTACTTAAAATACTAAAATATGTCCCTATATCCCACTAGCCCAAAGGAATAAGTAAAATGGAAAAAATTAATAGCATTAAAGAAAAACCTAAACAAAAAACCTCTTATGTTGTTGTCATTGCAATTACCACCTAATCCAACCAATATGTCGCAACCCTCCTAGAAAAAAATCATTACTGAGGCAAATCTATCTTTGTCATCTGAAGACACAACTAACACTACTCAAGTAGAAATCATCATATGAATCCCTAATGCCTTCTGATTCCAAGTCCACTATCATCATTGACTGAGACCACGGATTCCACAGACTCTATCATCATCTACTTAGACACCTACCTACATGGAAACCATGTTGTTGACATTACTTGAACATGTCTTCGATGCCACCTAATGTTAAAGACTCATCAACCTTCCTTGATAATTGATTCCACACTTTCATCGGCACAAAAAGAAATGAATTTCATTATCCCCTCCTACTCTAATTCTACCATGATAACATTTAAAACATTAGATCTGGAATAAATTTGAACAGGGTACACCAAAATCCAGGGTGATAAGATGAGAGGCAATCTGATCTAGTGGGAGAGAAGTCAAAATCCATAGAGGGGAGGTGAAACAAATGTCTTGAGGAGTGATGGGGGAAACCGATGTTTCCAATACCTTACCTATCACTGATATATTCCAAAGAAATCCCTTGTCAACTAGATATCCCAGAATGAATGAGATCCACCTGAAAACCTAGCATCACCACCACATACAACTATATCCCATATTAATGAATCACCCACCACCACTTGATGATACTTCCCTAAACTGGTTTTTTTGCTAGATTACACCACCATAAGATGGTTACGATTTCATAAAATGTTTTTTTTTCATTTAATAGTTAAAAACATGTGTTGATTTGATGAGTAAATTGACTTTGATACCACTGATGGGTATTAGAGGTTCATCAAATGAAAAAAGTAAGGAAATCCCAAAAAGGTGTTTTGTATATCCTTAATATAATCAACATGTAATATTAATGTTGAACATAAATTTTAATTCCTTCGACAAAAATAATACCCATCTTTGATATTTGATGGAGTACAATTGATAATAGTAACTGGAGTCACACAAACAATTCTCCCACCTCTGAGGGGATTGAACCGATCAAACATTCCTAGAAAATTTCTTGAGGATCAATAAATGTATAATCGGTGCTAATACCTTTACCTAGTGATGAACTATGTCTGAGGAGAAAGATAATAGCATAAGGCTTGCATACAATCAATCATATCCAATATTAGGGATCTCATATCTTTATATAATCATCCTTAATGTATTTTATTTAATGAAATGTATTGTACATATTCAATGTCTTAGTATATTTTTATTTCTATTTGAATTATTCATTGAATCCATTCAATGAATTGAAGTCACTTAATTCATTCATAATGGATACCTCCATTCTCAATGAATTATAATTGATAAAACTGCATAAGAATATGAATGAACATAAATTTGTGCATATGTTTTTATGCACATCCAATAGTTTCTAACTCTGATATGAAGGTATAGTATCCCCATTATAACACCTTATACCCTTAATTCTATTTAGCGGCCTCTAGCATATGGGGTGGCATGTTGAGGTCTCATAGATCTCCACTATCTTGGGCCTTATCAGCTGATTTTTCCTATAGATGAGAATACATAGAGCATGAATGGTCTATTTAATAACCTCTTAGGATTGGAGGTGTATTCCTATTGGAAAATATTATTTATATATTTTCCCCTAAAAGGAATGTAAGTATCGAGAATGGGGGAATTCATCAATTTCCCTTAAGATTGGTATGTTATTAATTCATGATTTGGATTTTCATTTTGATTCATTTAACCTTAAAAATAAAAAAGTAAAAAATTTAGATTACAATTATTTTAATTAATTTTATTTTTTGGAATCATTGAATTTTATTTATTGTTTCCTATTCGATCGATATTCCTATTAAAATGGATAAAGATACAATGGAATATTAGTTCAGATATTTCGCGAGGATTATCATAGAGGTTGATTTAATTTCTACATTGATTTATATGGTTGTTTAATCAACTGATAAAAATGATATTGATATTCAGATTAAGTATAAGAAACTCCCTTTTTTGTTTTTCCTTCCAATTTATTGGACATAGATAAGATAATTAATAAAGGGGAGTGAGGAGAGGATTTTTGGTATGAAGGAATGGATTAAGGATTCTAATCAATTGAGTTTGGTCTTATTATTGGTAATTATAAAGAAGGTATATTTTTAGTAAGTGGGTAAGGTCATATTAATTTTGTTAGGTAGGTTCCCACTAATTATAAAGAGGATTTTTATTCAAAATGTTCTGAATGAGTTTCTAATGGTGCCAATAAGGAATGGGATTTATTGAATCATTCAGAGAAAGTGTCAGTTGAATATGTTGAGGGACCTCAAAATCATATAAAGAAGGTGATGATTTAGTCTATTATGGATCCCTATGGGTATCAAGCTAGGGAATCTTTCCATTCTTATAGTATTAATAACCCTAGAAAGCATCTCGTCATCAATAAATATGATCTAATGAAAGATGGTTACTTTGGGGGTAGAATTGAAGGATCATGATCTCAAATTGAATATAATGGGAATACTTATCATGATTTAATTACTTTTAGAAATCTCATTGTCAATTATTTTTGGTGGAAGAATGTAATGTTGATAATAATGATTATAAATATGAGTTAGCAGTAAAGGAAAATTTTGATCATTAATTATGAAATGAAGAGACGCTAATTTTTGATAAAGGTTGAAAAGAAAAAATTAAGATGGATGTTATTTAAAATTTGAGTTCCAAACCTATGAAGGGACGCTATATTAAAGGACATAATCAGATGATTATGAGGTATCCTATGTTATATAATAATAAAGAAGAACTGTAGAGGAACTTTCCTTCTATTTAGAAGGCTCTAGAGAAAGAGGATTCTTAATAGGATGGTGTTAGGCCTATTCAATATCAACATGTTAATAATGTTGTGTTGGGTGCTTTATCTCTTTCACCTAATAGAATTATTAGATTTTCTAATGGTATGGATGATGAATCTGAATTTTTATAACCCTGGAGGATGTAAAAGAAAAACCAACCCTCTATTTCCAACACTTCTAGAAAGGATGGATTGATTGTTGGACCAAATATTGAGCCTGATCCTATCAATTCTAAGCATACTAGGGACTATTTAGTAAATGATCTTGTAAAATAAAAATATTTTGTTTCTAAATCCTCCAATAAAGTAATCTAGGAGAATTAAGAATCTATTATTTCACTATATATCAGTGAAAGATTTACAGAATCTGAATATTTCAAGATGGTTAATCCAATTTGGGAGGCTCATCTAGTATTAAATTTTAGGTTCCTATTTCCAATTTATTTGATAAAATTTATTTTGAGGGATCATCATTGTCACAATTTCCCACATGAAATGGTGAATTAATTTGGAGCCTCGAATAGTGACTTGTGGACATGAATCCAGCGACATGGTCTCCTTCAATATAGATTTCTCTTTATTTTAAATGATAATAAATATAATTACTAGAATACCTCATGTGAAATCCTCCATCGCTGGCACCAAATTAATCTTCTATCTCATTTATTCAATTTTTTATAACTCATAATATCTGATTTAATACATTCTTATCAAATTGATTCCTAATTTCTATTTGTTACCACCACTGCGATCGTTTCATCGATACAAATAATTATAGAACCATAAATGATACTTTTTTTGAATTATAATTTTTTCATATATAGATACAAACTTGCAATGTAAATCTATAATGTATTTTTCCAAAACTCATACTGATTATTTATCTATAGAAATGAAATACATTAAAAAATAGATAAATATAATTTTTTTAGAAAATTAATGAGTATACATATATATATATATATTCATATTTATTCAAGTATATATATATATATTATTGAAATTACATAAATACATACTACTATAATTATTTATAAATATATCTATCTATCAGTACATTGATCTATATTAATGTACATGCATGCACCATGAAAATATAGAAGTTTTTAAAAATATAATTATTTACAATTATATATAAATTGAAATATATAAAAACTTACATACATATATAATATAAACATATGTATATAAACATAATCATATATATAATTTTAGATACAACATAAATATTATTGTATAACATTTATAATGTATTTTTTTGTATACACGTTGTGCAGTAATTAATTTTTTATACAATCATTTCAATAAATATATCCAAAAATTAGTGATCACTTACACACACACACACACACATATATATATAAATAAATGAATATATATATATATAATTAATTCTTGCATAATTATGTACACACAATGTAAATATATAATAATTATTATATATACAAATTAAGTGGTATATGTACTGTATAAAAAAGTACACTTTAAAATACATTTATAATATTTTGTATATAATTATATAGATTTATAATTGTAAATAATTACACTAATATATTTATATATATACATGATTATATCTATGTTTATGTGTGTACATGTAATAATATTTAGATGCGTGTATGTATATGTATTAAAATATCCCTATAAATACTCATATTTGTATATATCTATAATAATTATTGATGATACTCATATATAAAAACAAATGAATATATAGATATGCACACATACATACATACACACAAACTTACATACATGTATATTAATATATATTTTTATATAAAAACTTATATACATCTATACATACATCAACACATACAAATTAATAGAGCCATATACAAAAATAGTTCAATACATATCTATAAGTATAAGTGCGTACTTACATAAATATAAAAATATATATCAATATGTGTACATAAATATGTATTATTTAATTTATATGAAAATATAAATAATGTAATTATTTACACATATAAGTACATTCATTCATAAGTATATATGTATATATATTTATATACATGCATATACAACTATACATATTTATAGGTATATTTTAATACAGGTATATACATACATATAAATATTATTATATATACATACATACATATACATATAATCATATTTACATATAAATAGATGTTTATGCATACATGAATGCATTTATATATATAAATGTAATATGAGAGATTTGTAGGAAAAATCCCCATCCAAATATTTGGAGGATAAATTCACATTGAGGAATTTGCAGGACAAATACCCACCAGGATTTTTGTCTATGTACCATGTATGTTTGCATATACTTATAATTGTATATATTTGTTTTTATAAATTATTATATTTATATATTACATTTATGAATAATTATACTAAAATATTCGAATTTATGCATGTATGTAGGTACTTATATTTATATGTATGCATGTTTTTGTGTATGTGTTTTTATACACTTATATATATATCTACACATGAATGTATATAATGTTATTCATATAATTATATATATTTTTAAATAATTACATTAATATATATGCATGAATGTATTTATATACTCGTATTAATTTTTATGTATGATTATATGATTATGTATATATATATGTATGATAATATTTAGATGCATATGTGTACATGAATTAAAATATACCTAAAAAATTGTTAGCTAAATATACCTATGTGTGTGTGTTCTTACACATGAATTCATTCACTTATATCCATAAATAATTATATTTACATATATTTTCAATAATATATATTTATGTAATAGTTAATATATATAATGAGTATATATATATTAATATATACTTATAAAAAAGTATATTTGTAAATACACATATACATATGTATACAGGAATGGACCCATGTATGTGCATACATATAGTTGTATGTAGTTATATATATGTATATTTTTAAATAATTATAGTAATATGTATTTATGTAATTTTATTAGTATATGTGTAATTATGTATGTACTTTTATACATTCATACACACACATATATGTATACTTATTTTTTTTAAATTATCTATATATTTTTTATTTAGTATATTTTTTTTATAAAAAAAATAAGTATTAAGAGTTACAAAAATAAATTATAAATATATACCTATATATTAAAAATTAAATTTCAAAATAATGCATCATATATGGATCTAGAATCATTCATATTGACATAAATATCACAATGGTACTGACAGATTGAAATTTTGATATCATTTGAAAATAATATATTAGATCAATGATTATAATTGAAAAAAAAATCCATATGAAGGAGAGATAACATCAATTGGGTTATGTGCATGGTGCATGGGTTGTGAGGGAAGTATAGGTATAGTAATATAATAAATAATTTTAATATAATTTTTTCAATCAGTGGATCTCTCTACACCCATCCCTGATACACATGTGATTCACCCAACCTATGAATTAATCCTCTGTTTCTGGTGGGAATTGGATACAATGAAATCTGGATTTAGAGGCAGTTTATACAACTCATCCCAGGATTTTAGATCCAAAGTAAATGAAATCTATTACATCTAGTGTTGTTTAGGATGTGGCTAAGTTAGCTTATACAGGAAGTAGTGCAGTTAGTCTTCATATCTAGGTTGTGAATGAATTTCCCATTGATTTAAATATCGAGGAACTATCAGATGAGGATAAACCCAATCCATGGAATACCATTCTATGGAGTCATGGTCTTTATATGAGAGATCTCTATCCAAGTAGTAGTGTTTATCCTCATAAAATGGGTATAATATTTATATCAGGTTGAAGTCTAGAATTTTTGTGAGGATGGTCTGGGTGGATCCAATGCTTTTTTGGTTGTATTTAATATTTTTGAATCTACCATATACTTTTCATTTGTATTTATCCTATCAACTCAATTTATAGGATGAATCTTTTGAATTTTTTTATCTATTGGTGGCTTGTTTTAAACTTAGTTTTCTCTTATCGGTAGTGTGCTATGCAATTGACATTTTTAGGTTTTGTTACTAGGTTCTCTACCTTATGATGGGATTTTATAATTACTAAAAGTTTTTTATTATATGTATGAATGGTAATTGGGAATGCCTTTATGGTTTCAAGTTGTATGATGTATGTGATGGGTCTCTTCTTACATGATAAATTGGGATAACAAATTTGGTTTTTGAAGACTTATATTGAATGAGGCTAAATTGGATTGGTTTCATGGGGGGTTAAAATACAATATTAAGGTTCTTTATCTTCATTTTTTAAATTCTTGATGGTTATCAATGTTTATAGATTTCATGGTGGTTTTTAAATGGTCCTTATATTATATTGTTGGTATGTTTTGATGGTTCTTACTCACAGGTTTTTTTCTGTCAACTATATTTTACATGAACCCCGTTGTATATTTTTCTTTTATTAATAACGGGGTTATGGGTTTATATATTATGGTTCAATGTGTTTCCATAGTAAACATCACTCTTATATTTAATTATTTAAAATAAATATAAAAATGTAAAAAATAATGATTAGTTTTTAAAAATATTATATTAGGTCTTATGAGGTTATAAAGAATAGAAATATACACACCCTTTTGGGGATATTATGGCTCAGACCTCATCCCCCCCTCCAATAATAGGACCACACCCAAGCTAACCCATTAAAATTTAATGTCCCAAAGGCCCTATGTCTTGAAATCCCTTTTCCTTTGCCCAAAATTCCCATTTGTGAATAGTAATTCAATAGTATATATTGTTGATATAGTGTCATTACTACTATAGTACCTCCTGCAGTATTACTGTAGTACCTATGGATCCACCCTCAAATTGGGGGTGGGTGGGGGGGTTAAACCTCCTACGTCATCTAGTTTGATGAGGTTCCTTAACCACTAGGTTATGAAACCAACTACATTTGATAGAAAATTTAATATTTATATTTAATTAGTAAAATATATTGAATTTGTTTTTTATTTCAATAAAATATAGTTAATAATTATAAATAAAACTATAAATTTTTATTTATCCTAAAATATTTATTCATTTAAATAATAAATAAGATTTTAAAAAATATAAATATTTTTATTTAAATATAATTACTACTTATTAATATTATATATATAATATTATTAATATTTTAAACATTTATAGAGTTATTAGTATTATATACATTTATCTTCCCCATTTATATTTTCTTTATGTATATATATAATTATTTATAAATGAGGGTGAATGGGGGTGGTTTGAGATCTTCTATTGCTCGCTTTATATAGAGATCCTAGATTTTGATCAATAGATTTAAATATTGACTACTATTTCAATCCTAATTATTTTTCCCTCAAATAAAGTGGATGTTTCTAATGCTTTAATTAAGGGTAAGGCGGCTCTGGATGGTGTGAAAAATGTTTTTGATGTTCCATACAGAAACCCTCATTTCTTCTTTAAATTTAGGAGTGCTTCTATTATTTCAAATAAAAGAGTTACTAAGAAAATATCAGTTTCCCTTATTAAGGAAGATCATGGTATTCTTACAAATAGGATTATAGAGTGAAATCATTTTATTATTATTCACCCAATGCTTATATTAAATGATTAATCATGAAACCTTGAGGAATTGAAAAAATGACTTCTCTAGATTTATGGATTTGAAGGATGGAATATTAATTTGATTGGTAAGGGATCATTTCAGGATTTTTTTTGAATAAAATGGGTTTACAATTAAGGGATTTGGATTTGTATTTTTCCTAATTAATCATAGATTGATATAGATCTAATATTGGTATCCCTTCTTTAATCTATATCAGGTTAAAAAAATTAGTGACTCAATTGTGGATGCACATTTAGAGACTTGATTAGTTATTCTAGAATCCTAGAATCCTTTTGAATGTCAACATAGTGATTGGGGTTCCCATTAAAAAAGACAAGTAAATTGAGAAATCAAGGTATAGACATTTTTAAATAATCCTGGTTTAAATTGATCTTTGAAATACTCTTTTAAATATTGTGATTTTAGTTGATTTTGAATATCTATTAGAGTTAAGTATTGAATATTAGAAGAGCACCATTTTATATAGTAATTTTAATTGTGTTACTCATTCCTTAGTGGGATGTTGTAGGAATTAACAAAGAATATATATTATGAAATATATCTATTGTATTAAGGAATGTATATTTAAATTTCCTAACAATAAAGGATATTCTTAGAATGGATTAGATTCTAAGAATAATGTATCTAGTTCAAAATAGTTTCATAATTATTGGAATAATGTGTATTCTATGGTTTATAAGTACATACTTTTTCTTGGGTATAAAACATTGATGTTGTGGGGACTATATCGCATAATTATGGGGTGGAACCTCAAGTAGGTTCCCCTGGTGCTTCACCTTATGTTTTGGTTAGGAAAATACCATATCATGCAATTTCCTAGGATGAAATTATAGATCAAGGGCTTCCACCACATGAAGGATTGACCAATAAGAATGATTTAGTTAATGATATTGAGGTTGATCCTCATGATCATGATTCTGATTATGACTAGTTAGATTGTGAAATTGATGGGAAAAGGATGGATAATTTTCATTTATGGTTAGAGAACAGACCAGTGTTTTGAAAGGGAAGCAAAGGTAAAGATAATTATTATTCACTTTTTAACCCTCAACATAAAAATTATTCATATGTGCCTTCCATGAAGCAACTGGTTAGGTCTTAGGTTGTAGGGATTTACCTTTCTTATACTCCTTTGTCTAGATACCATGATGCAACCAGTACCTTGGTAGGGTATATGGTCTTTAAATGGGATGATTTTCCTTCTCATTTTGAAAGATAGATTTTCTTAAGAAGTCTAGTATCTTAAAGAAAAAGAATGATAGTCACCTAAATTAAGGGTATTTAAAGATAACATAATGATTTATCTTAGGTAGTTATAATGTTGTGGATGTTTTAGTGTAGTGTAATGTGGTGTCTACAAGAGATGATCCTATTTTTATTATTGTTTATTCTAAAGAGGTGATGTTTGAGAATGGTAGTGTGACCAAGATGATGGTGTGAATCTAGAAAATCTAGAGATTATTCAAGACATAGGAAATATAGAATGGTATTGGAATATAAAATTGTGACATAAAACTATTTTAGTCAACTTATTGATGAAAGTTAAGATGAACAACATGTTAAGGACAAAATTGGTGTGGATGTCTTGGTTTATGAAGTAGGCTACAAGGAGGTGGAGCCTAAGGTCATTGAGAGGGATCTAGAAAATATGGTTGATGGGGAGGAGGTTCCACACCATAACATAAAGGAAAAATTATTTGAAAGGGCCTTATGTACCAATAGAGAAGAAGATGAAATCCTCATGGTTGGGGTTATTAGGTGGATCAACATAATATGATACTTACCCCAAAGGCTGAATATTTGGAGAAACATGGAATTGTCCCAAATACTTTTTGATAACTTCTTGGTATTTGATTTGATTAAGGTAAGGTTTCCATTATCTATCCCCCTTCCCATATCCATTCTATTGTTTTTATAAAAAATATATGTTATCCTGTCTCTTATCAAAAATTATTTTTAAATATAATTATACATTTTTACAATGAATGTAGTATTTTTTAAATATATTTATTCATTAATATAAATAATTATATTTTTAACATTATCAATGATAACTAAAACACTTATATAGGCCTGATACATAAGGGATGACCCTTATAATTTAGTATATTACCCTTACATATCTTGATTTTATAAGGGCTAACTATAACACTGAAAAGGAAATTTTATCATGGATAAATTTAGCAATTAAACCTGTACTGAAGGCATATGAATATTTTATTTATTATAAAATCTCATTTTTAATTTGATTGGGAGGGAAACATTACATGACTATTGGTTCATAATCACAGTAACCATATTTTTTCAGATGACCCAAAGGGATAAAGGAAAAAACCCTATATTGTCACAAACTTATCCTGGATCCCCTTCAAGTGTATGTGGTTAACTACCAATGATCTCACAACATGGATTGGTCATTCCCATATAGAGATTTCCATGACATATTTATAATAGTTTTTTTACTTTGTCCCTCCCAATATAATATAGTTGGTTCCAACTATGAAAACAGACACTACTATTAAATGGTTCCACTAGTTTAAGGTTTCTCTAATTTATAGATCATTGTCTACATTATGACCTGAAGGTCTAGTGTCTTGTAAGCCCATGTGGCCTATAGGAAAATGTATGTCCATAAAGATCATTGGATCAAAACCCAAAATACAAGGACCAAAATCCCAAATCAGCTGAACAATACCATTTTTATAGTACCTGATATAAAAATATTTTTGTTATAGTACTAATACAGATCCAAGTAAATTCATCCTCACTCAGATTTGAACCTGAGATTCATGTATGATTATGGGGATTCTTTACCACCTAGGTAAGACCCCAAATTCCCTAAAATTTGTGATGATAAATGATTTATTTATTATTAATTATAATTTAGTTTTTATTAAGGTTTATTTTATTATAATTTTTTGGTTAGTGTTGATAAATTTTTTTCCCACTTTTTAAAATATCCCTAATAGCCACACCACTCTTCCTAATTTTTCAAGATTTCTTGGGACTCAAATTTTTTTACCACTTATGTGGAATATATTTTGATGAATCAACCCTAAAAACTAATAGTATTATAGTCATAACTTTTTTTATAGATTTCATAACTGATATTGCATGAGTTTTTTCAAATAGTTTTATTTTTTCTTTCAAAAATAAGCTAAAAATATGATCCCTAATTCTATATATATAAAAATATATATATATTTGTGTGTATATAAAAATTTTTATATTAACAATAGGATTAATTTGATCCATAATTATTTGTTTTGTTATTCACATTATCATTTTTATATATTTATGTATATATATATACACATATACATACACATATATAAATGTGTATGTGTGTGACTAAAAGGGTTTGCTTAGTGGTTCACCACTAGTTTCTCCTGAATGAATGTTTGGGAGTTCTTGATTTCATATCTCCATATAATATCTAGTGACATAATAGCTTCAAGAGGTTGGGGGACACTGATCTATAGGGAGATATATGTTAAATGGTATACAAGTTCATATTAGCCTGTGTGAGAAATCATAGTTGAGTACAGTGAAATTCATGATCTTCAACCAGATTTAAGGCTTCAATATATTATCCACCACTAATTCTATTCCTGATATACAACCTCTATCTTGGGAATTGAGCTCAAAATTATAAGGAGGGTATGCCTGTAGTGAACATATTTATTTTTTTAAATGTGTGTGTGTGTGTGTGTGTCTGTATGTGTTTGTGTGTTTCATCTATGTATATATGTATATATATGTATATATATTTTTATTTGTGTGTGTGTATTTATTATTTGTGTCTATAGAAATTTATATATTTATATATAAATAAACACATATATACATAATATTAATAATGTACATTAAATTTATATGAATATTTTTTATACTTCATTTATGTATATTTCATAATTTTCAAGCCTATTTTTTAACCATATTCATTTAATTTTTAGTTATACATAGAAATTTTTCTATCCCTACATATAAATGTTTATAAATTTATATTTATATTTTTACACACACATACACACAAATAATTATATATTTACATGAACATATTTCATTTCAATACATATCCATATGTACATATAAATTATATTTTTATATACTAATTTTATTATATGTACATATTTTACAATGTATTATAACAAATAGGTTTCATATATATTCTTTTATCTACTCTATAATTATATGTATTTATATATTGTTAAATATAAATATTATAAAACCAAATTAAAATAATATGAATAAAAAATGGATGGATCTTAGTTGTATGATATATGAGTATAAGGATGAGGTTAAAGAGGTCATCGAGTTTTCAATAGAGCGTGGATGTGACCCATATAATATATTTTGACTCTATTTGTGATATTATTATTAAAGATGAATTTGTTCATATGATTTGGAAGAATACTTGATCTATCATGGAATGTACCAAATTTATAAATGTTAGACTAAACATGATGAATAATTGAAGGTAATTAGTGACTGGGATAACACTATAGTTTATGCATCATCTTATATGAGTACAACTATAAATGATAATAGATAAAATACTGAGTAAATAACAATGGAAATTGAATACGACCTACCTATTTTTCAAAATTTGTTTTCTAAGATAAATTGTTGTGGAAATATTTCATTGTATACTAGTTATATTAAATTTTCAATATCGTTTACTATATTGAGGATGTATAATTTAGAATATTAAGATTGATAGAGAAACACCAATATTATAGAACTACTTACTCACTCAAATAATATGTTACTAGAAGATTATGAGATTCCTTAATGAACATATGATGATAAAAGAATATTATGTTCAACGTTTATGATCTCAGAAAGAATATATACTTGTACAAATTATTGTATTCATGAACACTAATTTTGAGGATATTTATCCCCCTCATAGGATTTTCATACTTAAGGTAGTAAATTTTTTCACAATACTTTTTTATAAATGTGAACCAAACAACTACTAATACAATTATTATACTAAAATTCTATTGGGTAAAATTGATTATGATTTATATCTATCATAATCTAATCATTTCTATATTTTTAGAGGTATAGTTTAAAATATACAATGTGATATTTTATATAAGAAGCAACTTCAAAAAGATTGTGTGATTGTTGGGATTCATGTAGCTCATGGGACAACTGTCAAGTGACCTATTCCACAAGATGATATTGATGTTCGCATGATCAAACATACTATTGGAATTCCATAACATTCATGTTTAATATTATAATAATACATTATGATAATGTGGTATGTCTTTTATAGTTTATTTTATATGAAAATAATCTTAAAATTAATTAAAAAAGGTTTGAACTAAGGTATGTTATTAAAAAAGTGAAACTGGGGGTGAAACAGAATTTTAGTTCAAAAAATATATAGGATTTATTAATAAATCAAAAGGTCCTTCTATGATCACCTTTACCCCACCAATTTCACTATAAAAAGTATTCACATTACAAGTACATAATGATAAAAAATACCAAGATAAAATTATTTAATGTGTTATATATGAGGAAAAAATATATGGAGACGCCATTACTGGCATGATTGGTTTTGATAATGTAAATTAAATTCTCAGGAATAAATTTTTTTGAGCCTAAATTGTGAATGTATATATAAGGTATAATTCTAAAATAAGTAGATAAATTACATTATGTTAGAATGTCTGCAGACGTCATGGAGAGGTTTTTTCATATCAGGTTTGTAAATTTATTATTTCATATAGATCATGAAGAGGTGGTTTATCTAAAACTTATTTAGTTAATTTTCTTATCATTTTATGATATATTTATGGAGAGAGACATTATAATTGAAAGGTTTCCATCTTAGTAGGAATATAACATAATATGTAAAGTTTTGTTTTAGCATAGGATTGTATATTAATAATATGTATGTGAGGTTTGGGGCTTGTGTTATTTGAAAATTTTACCATTAGAAATATTTATGCTCATTTCTATAATTTGATAGATATATTAATTAATATTCATCTCATAGGATTTAAAATGTATAGATAAAATTAAGAAACAATTATGTGGGGATTTGGGAGCATAACATTCCTTTGACGTTAAAGGGTAAATTTTATAAGACTATTATTATACATGATATTCTATATGGTAGTGGGTATTGGCCATTGGTATGAAACCTTAACCAGAAAACAATTTTATTAGGAATAAAAATTTTAAGATGGATATGTGAGAATACGAAAATAGAAAATATTGTAAATGAATGTGTTCAAGATAATATTTGAGTGATTGTCATTGATGAGAATATCACCAAGGAAAGATTGAGATTGTTTGGACTTGTTAAAAGAAAAATTGATTGGATTTAATTATTTACTACTTAGATGAAAAAAATTATTATATCATGTAGAACACTAATATGGAAAATTCATTTTTTATGTATAGAAATTAACCACCCATCAATATGATACACGATGTTTCTAGTATGGATAAAAGTGTGTAGTTTCATTTAAAACTGATATTTTAGTTCCAAACATGCATCACATAATCAAAAATAAGAAAAATCACTATGGTTGTCATAATAAATTAAGAAAAAT
Organism: Viscum album; assembly: GCA_963277665.1. Classification (NCBI taxonomy): domain Eukaryota; kingdom Viridiplantae; phylum Streptophyta; class Magnoliopsida; order Santalales; family Viscaceae; genus Viscum; species Viscum album. The sequence goes on from OY728162.1 coordinate 559,069,707, forward strand.
GTAAATAGTTTTTTATATGACATGTAGAAATTAACCTTTCTTAAATATTACATACGATATGAGTGGTATGACTAAAAGCGGAAGTTTTTAGTTTAAATGTTACATTTTAGTTCAAAACACATGTTACATACTTAAAACTAAGAAAACACACTCATAGTGTCTTTATACTTAAGTAAAAATATCAATAATTCATTATTGACATATATTAATTTACCATAAGTCAATCTGACACATAATGTGATTATTATGATCAAAAGTGCATGTTTTCATTTAAAAGTGACATTTTAGAACAAAACACGTGTCACATACTCAAAAACAATAAAATGTGCTAATATTGTTTCCATACATTAGGAAAATTATTGAGATTTAATTTTTAAAATTTTGAATTTAACATCATCTAAATAGAACATAGGGTGTGGTCAATATGACTAAAAGTGAATTCTTTCATTCCAAAATTGACATTTTAGTTCAAAATGAATGTCACATTCCAAAAAATGAGAAAATATCTCAGTTTTTCTTAATACTTTAGGATAAATATAAATAAATAATTTTTTATGTTTAAGAAATATCTTAATATAAATCTGATACATGGTGTGTATTTTATGACTGAAAGTTTGTGTTTTAATTTAAAAGATACCTTATAGTTCAAAACACATGTCACAAAATCAAAACCAAGAAAAAATTATTATATTGTCTTTATTTCCACATCCTTGGTTTAAGGTATGTATTTTTTGATCCTTATGATGGTTTATTTGGTTTTGGGATGTGTTATATAGTTCCTAGTGACTTTAAAAGGAAGTTTTTTGTCATTTTATGGTGCAACATGAGATGAACCACACCCAAGCCATATTTCTCCTAAATATATCATTTGTAAAATGGGATGATTGATATTCCTAGGTTGGGAACGATCATGAGTTGTGAGATCATGAAGTCTCCATGGGACCACACCCAAGATGGCCTCACCACACCATGCTCTAGGTCATGGTGGGTCTAAAATGGAAAAAAATACCCTATATCGTGGTATGTCTCCATGGTTAGTCTCTTATGAATGGTTTGATCAAATCCATTGTTCTCATGGTATACACCACCACACTATGGTGTTAGAAGATTTAGATTTTTTAAATAGTTGAATCAGACTCCTGGTATTCTAGGTAGGTTATGTCTATTGATTATTATGGATTTTGGTCATTATGGGAGGGTTTTAAGGCATCCTTGACTCGTCTTCTTCTCCAAAAACCCCTTTCATTAATCCTTTGTTACATTTTATTGACCCATATAATTCTCTAGTGAGATCTTGATGACCTATATTTTTTTGAATGGATTCCTTATATAATATTTTTCTTCTAGATTTGTTCTAGTTGATTTTTTATTGTATGTTCAATATTGAGGATCCCTCTTTCCCTTCATTGTGTGGATCCTATTCAGTTGTTAGAAAATACCATTTTTTAAGGTAGGTTGTCTTGGGTTATTAAGTCTTTTTTCTCTTGTTTATGTGATTTTAATCCAACTGAAAAATGTATTCTTAGACCTTTATATTTTTTTATTAGACTGCGACCCAAAATTAAAAGTGTTATCCCTTCCCATGGACCTCAATTGGTCTATTAGTGTGTAAATACTAAGACTTAGGCCACCGAGTAAGGTTCAAAAACATTTGAAAATTAGAAAGGAATTATATTGGCAACTCTAAGAGAATCTTGTAATACCCAATGTCTAGTGGACCTTTCCAAGATTATTGGAATGTACTCTAAATATAAGAGGTTCATTGAAATTAATCATTGATAACCCTTAATAGATTTTAAATGTCAAATTATTGGCCATGGTATTCTAGGAAGTGTTTTGGGTAATAAAATAGAAACTTGAAGTGAATTTAGTTAAATGTTATTATTCATTATTATTATCAAGGAACCTTGATGTGATTTCAAGGGTATGTTATACTCGAGATGTGACTATTTTTTGGGGACCTTGATATGAATCCATGGATCCAGTATACTTGAATTGTTATTATTATTTTTAGGTGACCTTGATGTGATTCCAAGGATCTAGAATGCATGTGTTATGGTTTTTTTTGTTGGGGGGGGGGGCTTGATGTGATTCCAAGGATATGACATACCCATGTTTTGATTATTATTGTTAGGAATATTGATATGATTCCAAGTATTTGGTATTACCTTTTAATTGTAAAATGGTCTATGGTATTCTGGAAAGAGACATTTGGAAATAGCATAAGAATGTATGGTTGACCCTGAGTGCCACTCTATAGACAAGGGATGATTATATATTTGTTTATAATTTTTATATCACAATTTATTTCATTAATTTCACATTTTTATATACATAAATTGGAATAGATTTAGTTTATACATTTTTTGTGGTGGCCTATTAAGTTTTACTCACACCCTTCTCAGGTCACCTTTAGTGTATGATCATATTTCATGGTTGAAAGTCAAGCTAAGGGAAATTCCCCTGTGTTTTATGGTTGACTAGGTGTGTATATATTGGATTATGGAAATTGGGACCAATAATGCCCTCTGAACTAGTTGGGTTTATCTTTCATTGGGTTTATTTCAGGATTTTTTGGTTTCTTATATGACATTCTTTATTTCAGTGTAGTTATACATTTCATATTAGTTGTCACTTTCCTTAATGTGTACATGTGATGGTATGTGATAGATTCTATTGATATAATTTTCATTTTTATTATTACTCTGTCTATAGGGTATATCCTCTATAATATAACTTTTTATACCCTTTTTGTTTATCGATGGCCTTGGGTAGGTGTGATAGACACCATATAGCAACTCGTTTGGTTACTTATGAGTAAACCAGGTTAGGGATGTTACAAAATGGTATTAGTGAACCATTTATTTTATCTTTCTACTTTTCATTAGTGGAAAAGAGATATAATATTTTCAATACATGCTATATAACTCATTCTTGGGAGTGTTTAACCCATGTATAAGGAAATCCCGTGTTACCAAGCGTGGTATTACTATTTTGTATTTCACTATTATCGTTGATTGATTTCACATTTAGTGATGAACTTGATTTTAATGATATATTATTATTTATAATATTATACCCATGGTTCAGTATGAACCAAGGGTGATTATTCATGCATCATGAAAGGAAAAAATAGACTTCACCTTATTGAGTCATTATTTATGATAAGTAGCTATTTAAATTTAATTCCCAAGTAACTTGTAAAATATGAAACATAAGTAGAATAATTTTATTCTTGTTGTAAATTATTTTAACATTAATGATATAATTTTATTGTAATGTTGTTAAATCCATCTGTTCATCAGGTTAGAGTAATGATTCCATGACTACTTCTCATAGTATGAAGAGAGAGTGGAAATAAGCATTCTCATATTGCTATTAGACTAAAGCCTCTAGTATCTATAGAAAATGAAATAGACGAATAAATCCATGAAATCTTATTACAAGTTATGTATTCCATGGAGATATGACCTACACTAGTTGATCTAACTATGTTATAGCTTACCAAAGAGTTTCAATTGCAACACCCATCGACCTTCACAGGGGAAGGTGGGGTCCCCGGGTAGTGGAGTTCTAGGTGGGATTATAACAGAAGTGTCCAGGATTGTATTGGATGATTACATAGCAAAGAAGAATGTTCACCCTATAGTTTTAAACTAGTTATGAGATGTTTTCCTTGATGAATTATTGGGATTATAACTTGGTATGGAAGTAGAGTTTACCATAGAGCTCATGTTGGGGGTGAAGCTAATTTATATTATCATTATTGAATGTCCCTCATAGTGACTCATGAATTAAATTTTTAGTCAGGACACATAGATGGAAATAGGTTTATCTGGATGAGTACCTCACAATGGGGTTCTCTAATTTTATTCACCAAAAAGGTTCACAATCCCTTGAGATTTGTATTTTAAAAGGTTAAACCAAGTGAAAATGAAAAATTGATAACCACTTCCATTTATAAATGATTTATTTGATCAGCTCAGGGGATCCCATGTGTTTTATAAGATTGAATTGAGATCAGGTTATCACTAGTTAAGGTTAAAGACTTCATATTTACCATGCACTACAATTATAAGTAGGTAAAGACTATATGAGTATTTTTTTCATTCCATTCATATTGATGAATTTACTTATAGTTTTCATGGAATTGATGATATGATTTTTTTCACCCATTCCTAGTTAATTTTTTATTCATTTTTTCGATGATATCCTCATGTACTCTAATGAAAAGGTGTATAATTCATGACATATATAAGTTGTTTTGGAAACCTTAAGGGAGCACCAGGTATATGTCAATTTGTTTAAGTTTCACCTCTAGAGAGAAAAAGTACACTTATTGGGGAATGTGATGTCTAAATCTGGAGTATTAGTAAAACCTTATAAGGTAAGTGAATTAGTTTATTTTGAGTGTCCTAATAATGATTTTTATATTAATAGTTTTTTTTATTTGGTTGGACATGACATGAGGAATACTCAGGACTTCTCATTATTGGATTCACTGATGAAAAAATTGACCAAGAAATAGTTTATGTTCATGTAATCCAATGATTGTGAGAACACATTTCATGATTCAAATAAAAGGTTGACTGCATCATGAATTCTGATCTTACCTGATCCATGTAATAAATATAACTTTTTTTGTAATGTATCAAGATTCAGGCTGGGAGAATTATTAATGTAGTACAGTCATATTTTTTCTTATGGATCGCAAAATATGAGGCCTCATGATTGAAACTTTTTGACACATAATTTATAATTGGAAGTTGTGGTTTACTCTTTGAAATATCTTTATCTTTTGGGTAAGAGATTTTTGGTTAATATGGACCCTCATAGATTGGAATTAGTTTTATTATAGAATGATTTAAATATGTGGTAACAAATATGGTTTGTGTACCTAAAGTATTATTATTTTGAGTTATAATATATCCCTAGGAAAGGAAACATAACTGGTAATAATTTGAGCAGAAAAAATATGACTTGGGTTGTTCATGAGTCCACCTAAGAGTGGAATATTATGGATCTTTTTTTTAGATTCATATTTATTTAAAATATTATCAGGGTTGAGAAACACTTATATCTTTATCCTTTACATCTCTGCTTCTTCATAAGATAATGTGAGGATGATTGTTATAACTAGATTGTTTATCTCTAAGGGATAGTGTATATGGTGGGGTGTCACCACTAGAATAGACCATCAATGAAGTAGAGATTCTTCCTGTCCATGTTCATTTATTAGTTCCCACAAGTATGCATATGGAATTGATTGTGAAATTTCATTCTTGAATTTTTGTGGTACACCCTGTTTTAACCAACATGTATCATGGAATTTCTAGGAATTACCAGTAGCCATGGATAAAGAAGAAGATATCACTATTTGTGATGTGATGCTCCACCTATTAGTAAGTGAAGGCTAAGGACCAGTAGCCCACTAGTCCTCTACAACCATTTCCCATACATTAGTGTAAATGGGATGATGACATTATGAACTTCATAAATATTGTGCAAAGGAAACCTTGGATGAATAACATTGTGTGTGTTTTCATTGATCAATTGACTAAGGTATCTATTTCTTACCATTTTTAGACACCTTTACTATAGATGATATGGGAAGGCTTTATGTTTAGGAGATAGTTTTTATGCATGGAGTACCTCAGAGTATAGTTTTTGATTGGGATATCTACTTTACCTTACACTTTTGGAAGGAATTACATTAAGTTTATGGTGTGGAGATACAATTGAGTACTACTTATAATCCACATACTAATGTACAGTTTGATCGTACCATTATATTTTAGAGGACATGCTGAGACAATGTGTATTAGATTTTGGTGGCTCCTGGGAGGACCAATTTGATTTCAAATAGTTCTCCTATAATAATAGTATCCAAGATTCAATTTATATGGATACATTTGAGGATTTTTATGGTAGGTTGTGTCATTCACTCTTTGGGAGGACCAATTCAAGATATACTCAACACTGAGAGGGGGTGAATCAGTGTTGTTAACTTTTTAACCTTTTATGAATTTATCACATTTACCACTTAGACTTATTAGGATATTTATTCTCCTATTCTATTTTCCATATCTTATAAAAGTATATGAAAGAAGTTAAAATATGAATCATGATATTTTTATAGGGTTCACTACTCAATAAGAGTATTTATACCTTGTCGCATATGGTGATGACTAGTACATGGATTATAAAATATAATAAGATAGCAAATATAGTGATGTGGAAATAAAACAATCCATATCTAATTGTGAGTAACTACAATTTAACAGGATGGATGGAACAATCCTCTTTATTGGACAGGTGAAAACCTCATCCAAATTGCAGCTTCACACTAGTTCTTTATATTTCCTCTAAATAAAGTCTTCAACTTGTTTTTGTATAATATTGAAACACCAAAAGGCTTCCCCCAGATGTGACTTCTGTTGGATTTCATATTGCAACTTTTTTATTTCCTTCCCTCTATTCTTACTTTTACAATATCATAAAAGTAACTATTCTTATTCTTCACAATAAAAAGCTAAAATATGCACTTCTTATTTCATCTAGAGCTTGTCCGTCTAATTCTTCCTTCTTATTCACCATATTCTTATGATAAAAAATTATAATAAAAATATATCTAGTATTTGTATGAACATTTCTTCATTATTTTTTCCTGAATAAAAATCAATTGATAAGTATAAAAAATCATTCTCTTATTCAGTATCAATAATATGAATATTATTATGTACTAAAAACTTAGACATCCTTGATACACAGTATAAAAATTTATTATTAAATTAGTTATTTTTTATTAATCTTGGTTTAGTAGATATTTTTTCAAATAAATCACACTACACATTCAATATTATTTTATGCAAGAGTTTCCATATACAATGTAAAATATATATTATCATAAATAAAATATTACCCTTGTTATGTTATGTTCTATTTCAATTGGTTCACAATTTCTTATTCATTGATTTCATTTTATTCCTAATGTATTCTTGTTTGTGCATGAGTTAAGTATATGATCTCTTCTTCATGAAATATGGGTTTGTTTGTAGAAAAATACATATTGAAAACTCCAATGCATGGTATCTAGATTATGAGTGCATCATGAAACCTAGTTTACACAATGAAGTAGTGATTCTCATATCTTCTTTACCCAAAGAGTTTTACATAATCTAGGATGAGATTCACATTACAACATAAAACAATACTGGATCTTTTTATTCTTCACAACCTAAGAGTCATGTGGTTATTATTTATAGAAGAGTGTGTGATTCTTCTTCTTCATTAAAATTAGTGTATGGAACTCTCTTATTCGTGATGTTGAGTGGATCTTAGTACCTACTTATTTAAATAAAAGAAAGCTCATGGATACTTTGTTTTATAAAAAATTGATATTTCTTAAAGAAAATTTTGAGTGGAAGCATCATCTCTTATCCATGGATACACTCCTTTTGTAAGCTAGTTCTGTTGAGCTCAACCCGAAAAAATGATTCTCAAGATATAATTGATTTGGGTCTATCCCATTTATTGGAGAGAGATAAAATTATTAGTGGAAATATTTATATCAAAATTAATAGAGGTGTTTCTCCCAAAATTAAAGGAGATTTAATTCTCAATATTAATGGATGGAAAATTAATGTTAAATTCATTAATTGGAGATATGTACTTAGGGTATATATAAATATATGTAGTGGCATTTTTTGAGTATGACTGACAAGAAGAAGATAAGGATTAACCAAGGTAGAGGTGACTCCCCTTTTAGGGAAGAAAAATAGGGTATACACAAAGTCAAAGGCACCAGATACAAAGGTAAAGGTCATGAACTACAAGGGAAAAGAACATAATAAGGGATGAAGAAGAAGTGACAACCAAACAGTGTTGGTGGTATATCTTTCGATGATCTTGGTAAAGTTCCAGAAGAAAAATTTTTGGTAACCTAGATGTTTATCCTCATTGAATGAAATTAATCCTATAATTCTCACATGGGTGTATGATGAAATAACAAACCACATAATATCATTGTTCATTTTTTTCTTTGTTCTTGAATTCTAGTTTTCTTGTTGTGCAATTTTGTTCATTATTGTGAATGAAGACCTTTGGAGAATTGGAACTCAATTCAAGGATGACTTGATTTAGTGGATGGGGTGTCTGTACTTCCCATTTCTGGACTCAAATGTCATGGGGGATCTTTTGGAGCAAGTTTTGTGCTTGTTTATTGGGGATCTGATCACCAAAAAGTTCTACAACCTTAGCTTTGTTCCTTAACTTCCTTAAAATTTTCATAAAATATGTCATCTCCATAAAAAAAATTAATGTTCGAAGATCTCAGAATTTTTATTCTTTGAATTTCGGTTTCACTTTTCTAAATATAATGTTGTCTTAGCATAGGTGGATGCTTATCTCATTGTGAGTTCAGACTTTCATGCCTAAAATAGAAATCACATGGCACATGTCAAACTCCCTCCTACTTATAAATTCATAGATATTGAACTATAAGATCTTGTTTCATCTTGGTTAAACCTCTTTTTACTGATTATATTCTTTCATTATAGACTTAAAATGTATTCAAGAGTTCTCATAATTTTCATCCGAATAATTTATTCATTTGAACCTAAATTTTTAGTCACGTTATTTCTAGTTATGGAAGATGAACAATCCTAGAAATACCTTACACGATTGAGGTAGGGTTTTCACAAGGATTTAGAAAATTTAAGGCTTCAAGTATAAATATTATAACATTTTATTAGGAAGATAGTTTTATATATGTATAGTTTAAGGTAGAGGATCAATATCTCACACTTTAGTAATACCACATAACACTTTTGATAAGTCAAGTGATTTTTAATAAATGATTTTATTCTGGATACTTTCTTAATGTAGAACCAGGGTTTAGCACCCATAAAACATTTCACACACACCCTCACTAGGCCATGCCAAACTTGCATGGTCCACCCGAGGACCTCTAATTATTTTCTATGCATGCCATGAACACCCATATGTGATCTCCTTCTATGAGCTATGCTCGCCCTCACTCATCCCATCATGGGTCTGCCCAATCGACCGACCTCTTATGTGGTTGACCACTGGTTTCACATGTGGTTGAGGTGGTTCCTTTATGGGATTATGGTTGGCCATATTTTTTGTGCAATTCCATAAAAATAGTTAGGAATTATGTAAAGAATTTTAAACCCACTAAAAATTATTCTTCACATATCCTTTAGGTAAAAAATAATCATCCAAAAATAATTTCTCCATCTTCATAAAAAAAAATATATTTTCATGGATTTCATCAAAACTCCTCAATAAATAATGAAACATGTTTTGGTCCTCTTCTACTTGTTGAAAACATTGTTTCACCATTGAAAAAATTCTTTGAGATGAATAACAGTTCAACAATCATCATAATTAAACTCAAAGTATTTATAATAACTACATTAATATAATAAGACTTGATTACTTTATTTCCTATTTATCTATTAATCTATGCTAAATTCAGATTATTATCATGTTTGGATATCTTGGATAGTTCAACATTACTTAATGAAAATTATTTCTTTCTAAATTCTTCAACATATTGAAATTAATGAAATTGATTTTTAATTCATTGAAAAACATTGAAAACCAACAAAATCATTAAAACCAATAAACCTAATACAAAAAGTGGGTTCTTCAATATCCACATTTTTATTTGTGGGAAATACTTTTAATTTTCTTTCTAAATGAAAATGAATGTGTCAATTTTTGAATCTCTCCCCTTTACATTTTAAAATTTTCATTTCAATTTATCCCCCTGTTGACAAGAAATAAAATTTCAATGGGAAAAGGGAGTCAGTTCATTCTTGATAAATGTGTCATCCATCATTTCACACTAAGTATAAGTGATCCATGCTCGATATAAAAAACAAGAGATTTTGATTTCAACAAAAAAATATATCCCTCACAAAATGATTATAATACCTCATGGAATGATAACTCTTAAACTTGACTTCAAGGGTTATCCACTTTAATTTCATGATGATGATACAAAATGAGGTATGAAACATTTACAATAACAATTAACCTGAAAATTTTTTACTCGTTTCAACAAATTGATTAAAAACATTCAAGTTTGATAAGGAGGATAAGCAGCCATGGAGCACTTCTATACTTCCAATTTTTTTATGTCATTGATTTATTCAATTAATCCAAATTTTTGTTAATTTTTTTATTTTTTAAACTAATTATGAGATATTAATAAAAATCATCCTTTTCTAATGACATGAACTTTGATAAATTTCCATAATAATCATATTTTTATGGAAAAATATTTTTTAGCAGCTTCATATTTATTTATTTGTATCCCCCTCAGGGAAACACTCCTCAAAATCACCATAGTGGTTAATATATTAAATAATGGATTTCAAAATTTCTTAATATATAGAATACGTAAAATTGGATCTTTAACTTGTAACTTCCCAGATTTAGAAATTTACACCACTTGACTAAGGAAGATCATTTTCAATATTTTTTTAAGATGCCAAATATTAGATCTAACCAAGATGTTAATTACTTCATACTTATTTTCTAGGATTTGAAAGAATTTTCTTTAACATTATCAAATATGATCATCTGTTATATTTTTATTTTAATAAAAATTAAGAAATAAGTAATTGATGATGACTTATTTATCTTTACTATCTAGAATTGACAACACTCACTGCATAACATGTTCTACCCCTGATAACTGCTTCTCCTCAAATTCCATGAATTATAATAATAAAATACAATACAAAAATATTAAGGGGATAAGGTGGATATTCCTTGATTATTAATTTAAATAGAATGGTTGAGTTAGTTTTATTAACCAAGTTTTCATGTTTACTACATTCTCCATGCTTGCACATATGAACTTCAATTTCGATTGGTGTGGAATGGATATTATCACTTCTTCAATTTCTCTATGTTTCATCCTTCTTTATTCAAGATCTTTTAATGTGATTTTATCACCTAGTGCAAATTTATTCTTTTTAAATAATTATTCTTATGCTTAAATTATTTTTGAAAAATCATTATGATTTTTTTTATCCATGTTTCAATTATACATAGAATGTGGAATCTTTTCTTTTCCTTTTTCACTAAACTTTTCTTGTGCTTCTTCCATTTTTCTCATTCTTTCAAAATATTCTGAATAGATAACTAACATATAATTAGGAACTTTAGCATCAATTTTAGATTTTACACATGACTTATTATGAATATAATCCTTATTATTAGTTATTTTTTATGATTCACTTTTCTTCACCTTCTTGGATTTAGAATCCAAGTACTTTTCACCTTTACAAATGGAAATTTTCTTCAAATATGTTTTGTTTATAACATTCGTATACTTAATTCCCAAGCATGATTCTTATATATTAGTATACTCATGTTTCCTCTATTTCTTATCAACTTTAGATTTATGTTGAGATGATCATATACTAATCTTGTGATCACTATTATTTCATACATCACATATATTTTCATGATTTATAAATATATATAAAGGAAATAGATTTTTGTGGGTGTTATTTATTCATATATGACTTCGTACCCCTTTACATGGGCTTTATTTAGGATTTTCATTTTATGTATTTTACAAAAAATATAATGAACAATGCTCGAATGTATTTTAGTACCACCATTTACCCACAAACCATGATCTTATTATTTCTTTTTCATGATGGTTTTAGGTTTTCTTCGTAACTTGTTGGGATCTTCATGAAGAACCTACTTACACACTCTTTTTCCTATCCAACCTAATCATAGGGGTAGTCCTATCATTACCTTTATTCATCCATACTTGTAAAACTTTTTTTTCAAAATGTACTATTCATGAAATAAATTATAAACATTATTACAATATGGTGTGGATAGTACCACTTTATTCATAGATTTTTGATATAGATCATTGAATGAAACCATGATCTTATTACCATATATTGGTATGTATTTTAACATTAAAATCAACCAAATATCATTGTGTAGTAGTAATATATTTCTCTTTATTTTGTGAAGACATAATGTGTCATATCAAGATTGGAAATCTTAACTTCCAGTTCCAGACATATCATATTGAGGTTTTTTTCTAATAATCAATCATAATAATATTATCTTTACAAAATTTCTTAATTATTTCAACATAATCTTTATATATCTTAACTTTATTGTAACCTATAGTCATGTTTCTTGATCTTCTTGAATTTTAACTCAAAATGAATCTCCTTAACATCAATGTTATGTTTTAACTTTTCTTCAAGTGTATGGATATTTTCATTAAGAGACTTCTTGAATACTTCTATATGTTAAACTTCATTGATAAACTAGTATTCAAACTCTAAGAAACTCATTTCAAGATCCACTCTTTCTACTCCAATGGATCTAACCTATTTGAAAAAATTTATAGATTCTATAATTTTTCTTATAAATCCTTCTCCATTACTTTTAAATTCACCTCAAGAATAGTGACCTCTTCCTACATGATTTAAAATATCCCCTAGATAAAAGAGACTAATTCATTAGGAAACTATGAACCATATCCTTTAATACATCAATTTAATAATAAAATGTCATTTTATCACTCCCACTAGTGCTTGGATCATCTTCAGAATTGTTTTGATAGGAACTAAAACATACCTATTGATCACTTTAATACCTTAATCCAATTAATGTAGAGATATTGTTATCATTCTCCTTGGTGGAAACATTATCCAACTTCTCTTCACACTCCACATTTGTTCTATCATATTTGTAAACATGGCATGAAAAATATGATACTTCCACTTCTTTGGGTAAGAGGAATCACTAATTCATATTTCATTTCTCTTTATTTATCTTTCTCATCATTTTCTTGGTAGAAATATAATTATACATAGAGATAACTTAATCTTCACAAAAATTTCACTTCATTGTAAATATATAAAATAAACTAAAAATCCTCATAATAGAATAAATGTAACATAGAGAATACAATAGTGGTGACCTTGGCTATGATATCAATTGAGAGGACCACTTAGAGATATACTAAACAATGATAGGGGGTGAATAAATGTTGTGAACCTTTTAACATTTTATAAGTTTTATCCTTTTTACCTATTAGACTTATTAGGATCTTGATTCTCATTTCCTCTTTTCCATGTTGTGTTCATGTATATGAATGCAGAAAAAATAAGGAACATTATATTTTTAAAATATTCACTACTCAATAAGATTACCTAGTCCTCTATAGATATGGTGACCACTATAATAAACTAATTCTATATTATAATCATATACCAAATATAGTGGTGTGTAATATATGATATCCTTGAGTATATCCCTTTTTTATTATATCATAACCATAAAATCTTAGCTAGTACAATTTTCATAATCTTATCATAATATATATCATGGTAATACTTTAATTTCTAGGTATGATTCCAATAACTAGAACAAATTATTGCCTATTTTATACTTATTATTTAGCTACATCAAAATCCTAAATATACTCAGTATTTGTAGATATGGTTACCACTAGATGAAATGATATTCTCTTACTCATTTTCTTATCCTAAAAATGTTTTTAGATCAAAAATATCTATAATAATACTAGTTTTATATCCCCTTTATTACTAGTGTTAATTCCTATCCAAGTTCCATGTATATATTTCTTGTCCTTTCTCAAGTACTATTGGGTAGTTCTAACTTTAACCTATACAGTTATCTTGGATTTATTTTTTATTTTTCTACCTTGATGTATTTATTGAAAATATCATATCTATTACATAGCATGGAATATGTGATACATCCATCACAAAATCATAAGTATTTATACTCACCATTTTAATCTCATTTTATGTCTTATGCATGTCTTCTTGGAGAGATTTATTCTATATTGAATTAGTAATAATTCTCTCTCAAATTGTTTTTGAATTGTATTTTTTAATACCTTGTTAGTATATATACTTTGATTTGGTCTCAGAAACCCTTTGGTAAACCTTAATAAATATTGTTCCCTATAACTTAGGTTACTTACTTATGTAAATATTTGGATAATTACTTTCAATATAGTTTTAACTAACTGTAATAGTAGAAATGGTTTTCCACATCTCACTTGGAAAACTATGGCACTCCCACTAACCTTTTATAGACACATATAAATATCATTATTATATGATTTAATGCCTAACTTGATCAATAAATGATATTCTTCTAAACCCACACTTATGTATCTTGATCAAAACATAAATACTTTTATACATATCATAATAATTATAACTGACTCACAATATCAAAAGTCCAATGTCTTTGGGAACTAAGAACATAATACGCCATCAACCTATACTATACCATAAAATATAATAGAATAATTCTTTGTGTAAAACTTTTAAATCAATTGAAATATATTTATCACCTATAATCACCTAAGGAAATGGGGAAACATGATAAAGGAGTGAGATAAAATGTTCAGTAATGGGTAAAATATTTACAATGTGATAATATATCATAAACAAATGAGATACGTGTTCATGTGTGAAATGGAATTATTAAATGAGTAAGATCATGAATTCATAAGATATGAAAATGAGTCTTGAGATAATAATCTTAATGATGTTATATAAATGGGGTGAGATTTTTTGAGATTCAATAATCATAACCTGGAATCAATCCTAGAGACATTTCATAAGAGATAAGATATCATAAAAGTATGGGAATCATAAAGACATAGGAATTTGGAACAAATATAAGTCATGTTATCATAAAAATAGTTCAAGGATCACTTCCAAGACATCATAAAATTATAATCAAATCCCACACATAAATTGTGAAAAAAGATAGCATCATGTTCATGCATTACATATGTGTACAAATCATCACTTCATAAAATGCGAACAAAGATAGTATCATGTCCATGCATAATATTATAGACAAGGAATACTTTAGTTGGACCACACATAATGATCTAAAGAGATATTAAACATCATCCAATCGATTGAGGGGATATATAATTATAGTCCCACGCATAAAATTATAATACATTATTCATATGTGTGCCACATGAATATGAAAATAGTCATAAATCCATAAACAATTATAACATGAGTACCCATTGAGATAAAACGGGAATCCAATGAAACTAAGTAACTCTCTAGGTAAATACCCTTCAATTTAGATAATGAATCATATGGTATTTACACCATATATAATAAAGGGTAAATATTTTATTCAATAATTTCCTCAAACAATCAAATGTATGGGTAACTAGGTAGACACCCTTCAATCAAAAAAATGAAGGGAATACACAAAGGAAATGCATTTGAAGAAAGGTCATGTTTATGAATATTTAATGATAATGAAATATAAAGTTAGTTATGGATCATTTATTTTATAAATATTTTATTTCCACAACACCACACATATATAGGATATTGGATAAATAATTTCCGGATTATTTTGACACTATAACCGCTTATGATAAAGATACCATTTAATGGATTATGGTATAATAAATGTTTTAGTGGGTGAAATATAAAATATTATTATAATAGATGAATAATATTTCATTTTAAAATAATAAATAAAGGAAGTTTTAAGAAAATGGTTTCTTATTTTTATGCGATGTTAATGTAAATAAAATTTCATTTTCAATTAAAGACATAGATATAAAATTTTCATTAAAATAATGGTATTTAAAAATAAAAAATGGTAAGTTGATGAAATATAAAAAAGTTTATTTAAAATAATATTGATAATAATAAAGAGGAAAATTAAATAGGGGTCAGGAACATAGATTTCATAACTTTTGTTGACTTTATCATAAAAATAAAAAATGAGTAACTTTTTATAATTATTTTCAAAAAAAGGATAGAATTATTTAAAAATGAAATGTTAACAATAAAACATACCAATAATAGAATCTTAAAAATAAAGAGATTTAAAATGGAATAAACTTTGAGGTGAACACAAAAAAAATTAAATGTTTCCTTTATTAACATCGTATGGTTGGACTTAATGGGTGAGTTAGAAAGAAATAATAAATACATGAGTATCCCCTAAAAAGGTAGAAGAAGGAATATAAAATATTATAAATTAATCATATTATAAAGAGGGAAATATTAGGAAATATGGATATAGAATATATTATTAAGAATTATAAAGAGATGGAAGACCCCATACGAACCATGTAAGGTATGAAATTTGAATGTGTATGGGAGGTAAGTAAAAAATTAATACCATAAAAATAAATGGAAATGAGTAAGGTATACTTGTGATATTTTAAAGGTATGGAATATAAGATAATAAAAACAATTTAAAAAATATATATGAAAATAAAGAATGTTCAGAAAAGAAAATTTGTTACCTTGAGTTCGTACTTGGCTAAGTACACATGTCTAACCTCTTCTTATTTTAGAAGGCCTCCTTTGTTATGCGACTTAGGAATAAATGATTGGTATTTTGTGAATATTTTATTCTCCAAAACTTATCTAATAGATTTGAGGAAGTAGTTGGATATATTTTTTATGAGATAATAATATTAAGGTGTGAGGGGAAGTGGGGTGGTGAAAGGTGTTATTTATAAGGGGAGGAGAGGGGTATTTTCGAATAAAACATCAAAATAAAATATTATATCTTTAAATAATGACCCAATTTGTGATTTTATAGTTAGGGGATTATGATTTAATATTAAATGGGATATTACAATTTCCATATAACTCCTATAAACATCAAAAATTCACTCATACACTCTATTAAAAAACTCTACTTATATAGAACATTTACGATATTTTACTACTCACCTCCGTATTTTTCTAATTATGAAAAATTAAAAAATAATCTCTCTAACAAAATTTTGATGTGATGATTATAAAAATTAAATCCATTTTATCATATTCAAATTAAAATTATAAATATTGTATATTTAACTTTTAAATAAAATCATATAATACATAGAAAAATAATTTATTATGAACAAAAAATATTTCTTCTATTATGAGTTATTACAATTATATTTTTTATTATTAATTAATTAATATATGTTTGAAAACTAATTATTTATACATGTAAAACATAGTATCCATTTTATAAAATTCATCTTCTATTAAGTGAAATTTATCATTTAATTAAATATTTATGAAAACAGGTTTATTTTTATAAACATTATACATTATAGTTAGAATGAAATTTCAATGACCATATTACTTATATAATGATAACCTTACCAAAATATGATATCTATAATGTTATAATAAGACATTGTATAAATGAGAAATTATGTTTTCAAATGAATAAAATAAATAATTCGTGTCATTTTTTTCAATGTAAAACATGTTACTTATTATTTAAAAAGAAATTTTATTTAATATCAAAATATGAAATTAGTCATTTAAATAATAAATGAAGTATTATACAAATTATAAATTACTCATAACATATTATTTTAGTTTTCAAATAATTTTGAATATATTAAAATATATTTTATAAAAAAATAATTAATATTTTTTATTAACATTTTGATAAAAAAAACATATATTCAATAACAAAAAATAATTAGGTGATAAATATGTGTATAAATGTTTGGTTAATATCATTAAAATTAGAGAAATTAATTTAGTATTTTCATATGAAAATATTCATTATAAATTTAGGATGTTACAATAAATGGATCCTTGAAGAATTAATATTATAATCATGATAAGATACTTATAGATATCTAAATTAAAATAGATTTTAACATCTCTTTTAGTGTGAAGATTTCAACACAGTCAACACTTTGACTGATATTAATCCTTTAATCATCAATATTTATTTATAGGTAATCTATTTACCATTCCTGTCATTTTTCCCTTGAATACCCATTCTGACCCAATGGTCTTTACATCAAATAGAGAAATTATTAAAATTTAGACTTGATATTGGCACCTGGGATTAGTTTTATGAATTCATTTCCACATGAAATTTAATCTTATTCTCATTTACTACTTCCTTGTAAGATAAATATTCATCATTCTCAATAAATAATATATTAACAAACTCAAAGATTATAAAACCATATCACCTTGGTTTTATCTTTCCTACATGGTATGTGTCTCTAGGTCATCCCTTCTTCATAATAACTTAGGAAACTTGTTCTTATTCTAACTACTTCTACATCTTGAGCCTTGAATTTATCCAATTATACATTACTCCCATAATCTCAAATAAATATTTGCACCCTTTAATAGAAATATAGTCTTTTTATTAAATATAAATTTTATATATTAGGTTTTTATGTAATATCCATAGAATCCTTTAGGATATATAATCGAGATACACTTTTTGTTTTTCTTGATGAATTTTTTTTTTTGACTTAGCCTTTATAAACTTTCTACATCTAAACACTTGAGTTTTTACATAATGGATTTCTTTCATATTATAACACATATGGTCTCTATTTTTCATTATAGTTAGAATATTATTGATGGTTAATGCTTCTATTTTAAAAATAATGTCTCAAAAGTGACAATAGAAGACCTGAAAGAATTGTAAGTCTCATCATTGATCCTTGTTTTACTAACATCATGGATTATTTGTGTATAAGGAAATGTGAGTTTAAGAATTACTCTAATCTATATTTTAATGATAGATAAGCCTTAGTTAACATATTATTTGCCTTACCAACCTAAATCATCTCTTATATTATAAACAAGAATATTCATTACTTCACATTTACATTCCTTAAATATATTAAAGAAATATCATGAAGTATATGAATTTACCTTTATATTTTACTTTAAATAGTTAACATGCATCTATTTGAACTAGTTCTAGAAGATTTATAGATTTATCACCTTTAATTCTTAAGGTTTCTTGGTCATTATAAATTATAATAAATCAATTCATATACCTAATAGTTTTATCTCAAAAGAGACTAAACACTCTACATTGTATATCTTTGAAATTTGTCTTCTAGATATACTTGACCAAGTTTTTCCTAGTAACAATTAGATATTACTCAGTATTACATTTTATATTCATCATTAATTTTTGATATAGGATATCTTTGATTAATTTATAATTAAACTATTAATTAATTATGGTGTGTAGGTTTAAGTAGGGTAAAATGGTAATAGGGGGTGAATTTCCCTTTAAAAAATAAAAGGAAATGATAAAAATCTATTTTTTAAAGATTAAATATATTTAAGCCCTTATAAAGATATAAAAAATAATCAAATTTTAAAGCAAAATGATATAATATATATATATATATATTATGAAATATAGATAATAAAATAAATGTCGATTCAAAAATAAAATGATTGTGTGAATTGATGGAATAAACAACTAATTAATTAAATAAATTCAAGTGATAAATAAATAAAAATACAAAAAATAAATAAGGAACAAAATTTTTTAAGGAAGTTTAAAAATGTCTCTAAAATATCCCATGTGTATACCACCATAATTTCTAGATGATTTAATGTATTATTTTGTTGGATTTAATAGTATACAAGATACCAGAACACTCTTTCTTTTTAGGTTATAGAAAAAAACCAGAAATATAATTGACACTAGATTTATAATGAGTATAGATAAAAACCTCAAAGAGAATAGTATCATTACTTTTAATGGTTATGGAAAGAAAACCCAAGTCCCTCACTTCAAAGGTAGTGAACACCAATAATAGAAGAAAGGGGTAGATGAAAAGGATTTATTAAAAGAAATCGTGTTTTTTCTCAATCTCGATTCTATTAAAAGAATATAAAGACCAATTTGTAGAGAATGAGAAAATGATGAGAGTTAGAAAATATTATAATAATCACACACTATATATTAGAGAAGATATGATTTAGAAAATATAGAACTTTGAGAGATAATTGGTGATTAATCTATTGAGAGTGTTGTTGTAAAAGTTGATTGTTGAGATCCAAGCAACCAAATACTCTATTTATAGCCTTAAAAATCCTTTATAATACCTATAAAATTAACTAGGGAGTAATTAATTCATTAAATATAAAATTATTGAAGCTTTCACCATCATTAAATATAGCCTTAAGTCATCACAGGTCTAAACTCCATACTCAATTCCATGGTATAAAAAATCTTGCCCATTTTTTCTTCAAAACACACAATATTGTGGGCATAGCCACCTGTATTTTCTTATTTTGTCCTAATACTCTACCTATACTCCACAAATTCATATACCATGGTGTGGATCTTGTATTTTTACGTTTAAGATTTAAAAAGTGGCTACTCCACTTCTATTAATGGCCTTCTAAGGATCTTATAGCCTTTATTCAGGGTTTTAATACTACAATTAATACTTCTTCAAGGATTCTTCAAGGTTATTTCAATATTATATTAATATTTCATCAATTTTCTAATTTCACATCACATAAATGAAATTTTTAAACACTTTAAAGATTTTTTTGATCACTAATTCAAAATATGGTGAGAAGCACAATAATATCCCCCTTTTTAATGATCATAAACGCTTGAATAATACAAGAATATAACATGATAAGATTAAAAACAATTTACCTTTACAAAGTAAAACAAAATAATAATTCTCCTCAATAATATAAAATAAATAAAAAAAATTAATTTTAAACATGCTTGATATTTCTCCAACTTCTCCCACTTAACATAAAACTTATCCCTATAAAACTTATTAATATACAACTTCCCAAAATGAAAATTATCAACATAAAACTTCTCCCCCTTTGAAATTATAAAAAATTATTTATATTTAGGGTTAGAGTAAAATAAGAGATAATAAATTTTAAACTATATTTATCATCATTAATGATATTTCGAGAGAGATGAAAAACAAAGTTTTAAAAAACATCAAAATTTAGAAAGAGATATTTTAAAAAAATCTCAAGATGAAAGAAAGAAAAATATTTTTCATTAGAAAATATATCATAAGAGTAAAATAAAATTTTAAAAAATAAACTCAAGAGTTAAAATAAATTATTTAAAAAGAATTTAGAAAATGTGTGTCGCTTATTGGATCATTTTAGTGTTGATAAGATTAGATTACCCTCAAATAATTTATAAGGTGAGATAAAGTGATCATAACCATTAAAAAACTAAATAAAAAATATATAATATAAAATATTTTAAAAATCATTTCATCATTAAGTTTTAATAAATTTCATCTTAATAAACCATAAAAATATCACAAAAGTGTTAAAACAGTTATGCAGTAAAGGCCCATTCATCATGCCCAGGATGAAGAGAGAGTTAAAACTAAATCAAATATTTTTGGGATAAATCCCTATAAGCATCTATTCTAGAACCACATCCACTTGTTTGTATCCAAAAAAATTCTTGGAGCATCACACTCACTAAACTTTAAAAAAAATTGAAAAGTTTGAAAAAAAATTTAAAATAAAAATAAAGAAAATATTTTATTTTGAAAATAAATTTTAAATTGAAAAACAATTAAAAAAATCTCAATATTTACAAGATTAATATATAAGTATAAAAAGGTAATCATACCCAAGTCACATTTGATGAAGTCAAAGTGATCGAGCAGAAGGGCTTTAGTGAATATGTCTATAGAGACCCTCACTTTTCATACATTGATATTACATATTAATAGAAAAATATTCATTAAATAATATAATGAAGCATGTTATAATCATTTATTTCTAGTGCCTTTAGAAACATAGAAACATAAACAATTTTCACACAAGTGAACTACATTTTCTCCCACATAGTTTCTTAAAACTGGCACCCTTCTTATACATATCATAAAATAACATCTTTCTTAAAAAACTGGGGAAAGGGAGATAATAATGTAATGTTTTGGACACGGATGCCACTCAATAGTACCCCAATCTCAGTTGGCCACATAGACTCAAGTTTGTCTCCACAAAAGACAGAGTTTATTGACTAGTAGTAAGGGCATATGAGTGTTATTGGGGAGACTATGCCCCCATTACCAAATTTTATCATAGTATAATATAAATAATAGGTAAGTATATGAAGCAATAAACCATAAATATGAGAAGTAAACAATGTAATATTGATAACTAAAAAATATTATAATTCATCATATATACAAAATTATGATACACATCATATGTCTCTAATAAAGAAGCCAAAACATGTATACAAGTTATTTGTACAATAAAGATAAAAAAAAGTACAAAAAAACAAAAGTATACCAATATCATCATATACTTAGCTTGGTCTCATTCTCTCCTACTCCGAAGCAGTAAATCAAGAACCTATAGTAGGGAGCTTTCCCTTATCAACACCTACAATCATCTAATCTATTTGGGTCCCCAAAGGTGGACCAAACAAGGTGTGAGACTAAATCCTAGTAGGCAACCACCCAAGGTCAGTTCCAATCAGTAGGTGAATATATATAACATGCAGTGTGTAATAAAAAATAGTAAGCAATGAAGTACTCAAAAGTAAAAAAACTATAGATACAGGTTCTCCTTTGATATCCATTTCATTTAATCAATTTTATTTAATGATTCATTCTCATTAAATTTATAAGTCTCAAGATATGGCGCAAACCCGACATCTAGAATATAATCAATAGCACAATAGATGCCTATACAGGTCATCTAAAAGGTATAAGTCAAGAACAAATCCAACCTTGTGCTTTGTCTCAGCAGACACTTCATATAAACCATTACATTTAATATTCAATTTAGAACTTGATCCCATCCTTGAAATTCCTAATTTCTAATTCAAGTATTTCTCTAGGTGTAATATCAACCCACACCTTACAAGATCATCCCTAGTGAACCTCTTGGGAACTCTATATCACACAAGGTGTGGTATAACATCTCTACTAATAAAGTCCATCCTTGGTGGTCCACTACGGGATCCTGAGTATTACCCTTGGAAAAAAAGATCAAATTACCTTTAAGTTCATCCATAGCATTCTTATGAATCCATGTATCACTTGGGAATATAATTCAACCCTCAATGAGTCCGTCCATAGCATCCTTTAATTGGATCCATGTATCACCCATGGCATAAGAAAGGTTCAATCCATTGAGTTTGTCTGTGGAATTCTAATATGAATCCACATATTACCCAAGGAACATAACCATTTAATTAATTTCAATCCCTTAAAATTGATTCATTTAACATTACAAGGTCAAAACCAAGAGCATCTAATTCAAACTTTCCTCAAAGGTGACTCAGGCATTGGCCAAGCTTAGAAGGCGTTCTATTCAATTAACCGCATAGGAATTTTTAATATAACAAGCATTGCATTCTTAAAAAACTAGTACATGACTTGGTCTTTACCTATCTCACATGATCATGTCAATTACAAGAGAAAATCATGCTTAATGAAGCAATCACATAACAAGGTATATCTTATAAGGATTTCCTTTAACTGCTACTATGGGAATTTTAATATATATAGCATCAAATGCATAAAAAAGTAAATACATGGAATAAACATAATTTAACTCACATGGTAAAACATATATAGCATCAAGCAATATATGTCATAGCCACTAATTTAACTCACACGGTCAATCCACTTTTAAGGTAAATCAATCTTAACAAACCATTACCAAGCCAAAGTCCAAGGGTCAAGTCATCCATCACTTTCCTTTAATCCATTTCATTTAACAATTCAAAACATTATTCAATTCACCAATTGATTTAGAAACCAATTCACATGTGAAATCCCATAATAAGGGATAAATGGCACACCTAAGGGTGTCCAAGGCCAAAATCCATCAATTGGTCCATTTTATAACAGCAGACCAAAAGGGGTGGTTCTGATTTTATGGTCCTTAACCAATAAATAGCCAATAACAAGCCCCTTTAATCACATAGGTCATGCCTAGCATATTAAGGGTTCAATTTCAATTAAAGTTGATGCCTAAAAATTGGGCATGTGGAACACTAACATATATAAATAGCTCAACTTTAAGTGAAAGGAATGATACCACCTACTTTTGGTCCATATTTGATAGCTCATACAATATTAGCTCCTGATTCAGCTCAAATCGGGAGTGATATGAAGAAAGGACGAACCTAATAATAGGGAAATCAGCTTGCACCCAAATAGCACAACTGATTTCTAGAAGAATGGAGAATGGATAAAAATAAATAATGTTCTAACCATTACGGATCCAAAAATATGAACCATGAATTAATTGGAGATCAGATAGAGATGAAACCTCAATTACAATAATAGGCTCAAAGGTGAGCTTCTTCGAGGCTTCTTTATTGTGCGAGTGAAGAAAAAACCTAAATTGGGTTTATAAAACATTTTTAATTTAAATTAAGTTATTAAATTTTTTCCAAAATTAAGTTTTCCCATGGTTTAAGCACATGGTTTAAAAAACCATGTGCCAACCGTGCACATGTACCTATAGGTAAGGGTCATAGTGAACGGTTTGTTCACATGGCTTACTAACCATGCAGAAAGCCACTATCAAGATTGCAGCACTGGTCACACGGTCATGAGAACCGAAGCACATGGTTTGTTTGAAACCTTTTAGCCTAAATCTTCTCTATTTTCATGCCTTGAATGGTTTGTTAAACCATGCGGATTTCCCACACGGTTTACCCTAACTATGTACCAAGTCAAATTCACCTAAAGGATCAGGTTTTGAGCTTCGAACTATCCCCAGACACCTCTGATGCCTCCATGACCTCAAATAGAATTCATGATAGCCCATATTTAAACATTTAAACTAATATTTAATGGAAATAAAATGATCAATACCTCAAAGAATAATGGGGTTCTTACAAACTTATCCCCTTAAAGAAATTCATCCTCGAATTTCCCTTCTAAGGGTGGTGAATCATGATCTTTGAATAACTTTGGCCACTGTGATCGCACATCAGCCTCCCTCTCCCTGGTCACGTCTTATACTCAATTATATTGCCATATCACCCATACTAAAGTAATTTAATTTCCAAATAGAACCTTTTTTTTAAGATCCACAATATATATAGGATGCTCCTCAAAGGATGCATCCTCCTGAATCTCAAACTTATCAGGCTAAAAGGTATGAGATGGGTTTTAGTAATAACATCATAGTTGAGATACATGGAATATGTTGTGAATGGGCTGGTACCTCTAAGTTAATTTCAACTAATAGGATATCGGCCTAACTCTCTCCACAATATTGAATGGCCCGACATATCTTAGTGAAATCTTACCTTGTCTCCTGATCCTCTTGTGTCCCAGCCTTGGTGAAACATGTAGGAAAAACCAATCCATGACCTAAAACTCTAGAGGTAATTTGTGATGATCATTTTATGATTTATAATGTTAATATATAGTATCCATTCAGTTATATACCAACTGGACCTTTTTTTGGTCTCTTGAACAAGTTGAGGTCCCAGCATAGCTGACTCTCCTACCTCTAACCAACATAGGGGTGATCGCCAGGGCCTACCGTACAAAGCCTTCTATAGAACCATATAAATAGTATAATAAAATATATTATTGTATGAGAATTAAACAAGGGGTATATGCCTATCCCAATAGACCCTTAAGTTTTGGACACATGCTCACAACAAGTCCTTAAGCATCTGAATCATGCACTCTAACTGGCCATCTGTTTGGGGGTGGAATGTCGTGCTTAGAAGCACCTGTGTATCCAACTCCCTCTGTATCCCTTTACAGAATCAAGAAGTAAACCAGGAATACCTATCTAAAATGATAGTATAGGGGACCCCATGAAGTCATACTATCTCATGGATATACAACCTCTCAATCTAATCAACACTGAAGGTCTCCTTGATAGGTAGTAAATTCACAACCTTCATGAGTCTATCGACAACAACCCATACGGCATCATTTCCTTGAGACAGCCTTGGTAAACTGGTGACAAAATCCATTGTGAAATCATTCTATTTCCACTCAGGAATGGATAACTACTTCAATAGTTCATCTAGTCATTAGTTTTCCACCTTCACCTACTGAAAGTTGGAACATATCATGACAAAACTAGCTATATCTCTTTTCTTACCCAGCCACCAGTACTGGAAATGTAAATCTCGATACATCTTTGTGACATCGGGGTGCACTTCCCAAGACAAAGCATGAAAATCCTACATCATCTCCTCACGCATGTCTAAAGAGACCCATACATGACCATGTACTCACAGGATATCATCCTTTCCTATGGTACAACCAGGAGGAGGGTCCTCACCTGCCACACCCTCCCATAGAACTAGGCCTTTTGAATTTGATAGCTACCTCATATGAAAAAGAATCTAGAAGGGTATGGGTAATAGATAATGATGAAATAAAATTATTCCCCTCACCATTATACACCTCCAAGTGAATCATAGAGAATAAAGTTGTGAGCTTCCACTCACTACTGAACTGCTGAACTGCTTGTATATGGGTCCTCCTACTCAATGCATTGTCCACTGAATTGCCTTTACCAAGCGTATAGGAAATATCAAAGTTAAAATAATGTAGGTAATCAACATATTTTTGTTTAATCAAATTCATATCACACTATGTAAACATGTACTTGAGGCTTTTGTGTTCTGTGTACAACACAAAACACTCTCCTAATAAATAATTTCTCCAATATCACAATATGTGAACAACTACAGCTAACTCAAGATTGTGCGTTGTGTAGTTCCTAACATGTAGCATCAACTTCTGAGATCCATACACCATAACTCTATCACCTTACATAAGAACTTATTCTATCCTGATACCTGATTCATCATAGTAAATAGTGAAACTCTTTCCTAGCTCTCAAAAAATCAGTATCGGTGCTGAAGTCAATATATCTTTCATCTCTTGAAAGTTCATCTCATAGGAATTCATCCATGTATACTTCACACACTTTTTATTCAAGCCCATCATCGGTGCTTCTAAGAGTGATAATTCATGTATGAAATGCTTGTAGTAACCATCCAGCCTAAAGAAACTTTGTACTTCAAATAAGTTCTTGGGTTACTCCTAGGAAATAGGAAATCTCACTTTTTATAGGTCTATTGATACTCCTATCTTTGAGATAATGTGAATCAGGAAGTGAATTTGATCTATCCATAAGTGGTGCTTAGTGAGATTAGTATATAATTTATGCTCTCTCAGTGTATTCAAAATGATCTCAAGATATTTGGTGTGGTCATATTGATTATGAGAATAAACCAAGATATCTTTCCTAAAAACCACTATAAATGAGTCCAGATAAGGATGGAACACTCTGTTCATCGGTGCCATGAAGACTGCTGGAGCATTCATGAGACTGAACAGCATAACTAAATACTCATATAGATCATACCTTCTATGAAAGGTTGTGTGAGGTATGTCTGATGGTCTAACACACACCTAATGATAACCGGATCTCAAATCAATATTTGAGAAAACCTGAGCTCCTCAAAGCTGGTTGAAGAGATAATCTATCTAAGGAATAGGATATTGGTTCTTAACCATCATATGGTTCAATCTCTGATAATACACACATATCTTAGGAGTTCAGTTCAGCTTTTTCACAAAAAGGACCGGAGAACCCCACAGAGAAGTACTGGGTCGGATGAAACCATTTTTATATAAAACCTTTAGTTTCCTCTTGAGCTATTAATACACCATCATAGACATCCTATAAGCATTAATAGATATAGGTGTAGCTCATTTCACTATCTTGATAGAGAACTCTCCCCATCTCACTAGAGGAAATTCTGAAAATTCTTTTGGGAATACATCCCTAAAATGATCAACCACTGAAGGGAAATATTCCTGACGTATTCCCTAATCATTTGGATATAAACTCACAATCTGAGTTTTCATCCCACCCAGCCCACAATCTTGTGGTTCATCTCGGCTTGTGTGGATATATCATTCACCTTTTTGAATGAACTCGACACCCTCTGGTAATGTAAATCCACCCATCGGTGATAGCAATCAAAAAAAGTGTGAAATATGACCAACCAATCCATTCTGAGAATGATATCAAAACCAGTCATCATGAGGACATAGAGGTCTTGTACAAAGTGATACCCCCAATATCAAGGGGTACCCCCTACACTGACATACACCCTCCATTCTATTTCCCAATAGAGTGTCAAGAATCAAAAACACATCAGATGTATGAACATTGAGTCTAAGTCTCTCCATAACAAGCACATATATAAAGCTATTTGAAGCCCCTCTATCAAAGAGTGTAGAAGCTAAAGTCGAGGCTAATAGAATAGTACCTATGACAGTAGAAGGTTCAGGATCCTGCTCCTGATGGGTCTATTTCACTGTGTATATCTGTCATGAACCATATCCTTGTGATACTACCTAGATACCCTAGGCAAATCCACCATGATATCATTGTAAGTCTGGGGTCTTACTACCACGGCCACAAAAACTACCTTGGCATGATCGGCCAGCTGTATTCCTGCTCCCTACCTAATGAGAAGTTGTTGACCCTACTCTTGAGCATGGATTCAATGAATACCCTCTCTCACTGGAATCTAGTAAAAATGTTCTGCATAAGCATTTTGGATTACCCAACTTGTAGTAGTATCATCACTCGATTGTATCCCTCATACAATGTGGCGTTGTATGTCCAACCCTACCACACTAGTAGAACCTCACCTGGATACCTGAGTGCATGATCTGACTGCTAATATAACCATGTGGAATCTCCAAATTATGATTCCTACTACCTTTTGATGTAGTATCAAATCAATACGTTGAACTTCCATGGCTCACACCTCTATCCTTTCTTAGGTTATTCTCTATGATAAGTGCCTAATTCACTATTCCAGAAATTATAGTTAGCTAAAAAACATTAAACTTTGATAATATTTCATACCTAGGACCATCGTTGAATCACTTATCTTTTGACAACTCTTTTCCCATTATAATAGGTGTGAAGTGGTGGAGATTAGTAAAATGGGCTAAGTAATCCATAAATGATGGTGTGCCCTACTCCAGAGGCAAGAAATCCTGAGCCTTATCGGCTCTCAGCATATCGAGAAATAAGTAGTCATAGAAGTCCATATGAAAATACCTCTAGGACATTTCCCAATAATTATCAGTTTGGGTGATAAAATCCCACCATCTTTTGGTAGAATCACGCAACATATACATGGTGATCTTTACCCTACTCTTAAAATTCATCTCTATATGATTAAAGATAGACAACATGGCCTATATCCATGACTCTGTAGCCTATGTTCTACCATCCCCCCGAAAACATGGGTAGATGTTGTAGTTGTAAATCACATGTCAACTCTACCATAGTCAGGGTAGGTCACAGTTCTTCCTAAACGTTCTGGATGAACCGCATAAATCATTCACAAAATTGTGCCTCCGCACCTACATTTTTTATAATAGCTGGTGTTGCAACTGGAATGATTGGAGGATCCACTAGTATCCCATATCCTACCATCTCTAGAGTTTGGTCATCACCACCCTCCTAGCATATGACTGGAGGACATCACGGTGGCATAGCTCTACAAATTCCAATCACCCACCTCAAATCAAGATTATTTTCAAATTTTGTAGCTCAAAAGTGAGAAAATATAAATATTATAGGTAAAATTATTCCTATACAGGAACACACCTCTCTGCTCTATGATTCTGGTTTGGGTGACATATAGGTTAGGTACAAGTAAGATACACCACTAATTTCCCACTAATAAAGTCATGTTTAGTCAAGTTCTCTATTATAAGTCATTTCAGTTTCCATTTCATTCTCGATTAATTTCACATTTCAATTTCCACTTGAATTCAAAAATTTATTCTCATTTGATTTCATGCTCAATTCACATTTATCACATTTCATATAAAAGGTTGAACCCCTTGTCCACCAGATTCCAATCCATGAGGGACCATACTCCTCAAGGACCAAATCATGGCATCCACCTGATTCATACCATATCACATCCCAAGATACATATCACAACAGTAGGTATATATATCAAAGAACCTATCACAATGGCATGAAACAAGTAATTCATCCTAAATGGAATGTAATAATTCATGGAATGTGAAATCTGGAAGGTGCCTATATGATGCATGAGATAACATACCCTCATCTCATCGGTTTGCAACACAATAGAACCACAATCGTATCAATAACAACAGCATAAATCAAGTTTGTCACCCAATAGTGGAATCAATCAACTGTAATAGTAATAATCCATAAAAAATAGTGGTTTCATTTAAATCAAGTGTGTAACCCAATAGTGTTTTCAATAAACTGTAATAGTCATAATCAAGTTTAGATTTTTTCTCCTATATAGGTTTGCTACTTCTAGGAACAACTCATTACCAAACTCTATTTCCTTTCTATCCCTTTCGATTCTTTATAAATAGTAAATAAACACAAAAAAGACCCCCTCTGATACCAATTTGTAACATCTTGTACTTGGATGCCATTCAATAGTACCCCGATCCTATTGTCCACATGGCCTCAAGTACATCTCACCAAATTCCAGAGGCTTCCAACTAGTAGAGAGTTCCTAGAAGTGTTACTGGGGAGACTATGAACTCATTACCAGATTGTAGCATAGAAAAATATAAATAACTGGTTAGTAGTAGAAGTAGTAAACCATACAGATGAGAAGTAAATGGTTAAATACTGATAACTAAATAATAATAAAAGTCATCACATATAAAAAAATGATTATATATGTCATATGTCTCTAATAAAGCAGTAAAAACATGCTTATAAGAAAGATATAAAATATAGATAACAAAAGTACAAAAAATAAAAAATTATCCTAGTAGAATCACAAACCTCATATCGGTCTCATGTTATTATTCTCCGAAGTAGCAAATCAAGTACTTGTATTAGGTTACTTTCCCTTATCAACACTTATAATCATATAATTTGTTTGGGTCCCCAAAGGTGTCCCAAATAGTGTGTGAGACTAAATCCTAGTAGGAAACCACCTGAGGTCTATTCCAATCAGTTAATGAATATATATAATATGTAGTGTGCAATAAAAAAACATTAAGAAATAAATTAATCAAAATTAAACATCCTATAGATACAGATTCACATTTAATATACATTTTATTTAATTAATTTCTTTTAATGATTAATTATCATTAAATTTATAAGTCTTGATATCTAGAGCAAACTTTTCATCTCCCGAATAATTAGAAGCACAAAATATTCTTATATAGGCTATCTAAAAGGTATAACTCAAGATTGAATCCAAGCTTGTGCTTTGTCTTTCTAGAATCATCATATAAAACATTCCATTTATTATTCAATTTAGAAATTTTACCCATCCTTGACATTCCTAATTTGGAATTAAAGTATCTCTCCTAGTATAAAATCAACCAACACCTTACAAGCCCATCCCTGGTGAACCTATCAGGAACCCAGTATCACTCTAGGTGTAGTATAACGTCTCTACCAATCGAGTTTATCCTTGACGGTCCACTATGAGATCCCGAGTATCACCCATGGAATAAAATATCAAATACCATTTGAGTCCATCCATGGAATTCTCATATGAATCCATGTATCACTTGGAATATAATTCAAGCCTCAATGAGTCCATCCATGGCATCATTTACTTAGATCCATGTATCACCCATGGCATAAGCAGGGTTCAATCCATTGAGTTTGTCTATGTAATTCTAATATGAATCCACATATCAACCAATCAACATATCCATTTAATCAATTTTAATCTTTTATAATCAATTAATTTAACATGACAAGTTCAAAACCAAGATCATCTAATTCAAACTCACTTTAAAGGTGACTCAAGTATTGGCCAAGCTTATAAGGTTTTCTATTCAATTACTCACATTGTAATTTTTAATATAACAAGAATAACATTATTAAAAAAATAATACATGGTTTGGTATTTATCTATCTCACATGATCGTATCAATTATAAGGTAAATTAATGGTTAATAAAGAAATTTCATAACAATGGCTATCTTAGAAGGCTTTCCTTTAACTACTCGCATGGTCATTTAAACATATATAGTATCAAGTTCATAAACAAGAAAATACAGGGCATAAAATCATTTAACTCACATGGTAAACCCATTATTAAGATAAATTAAAATTATATCAAGAAATAGATGGTATAGCCTCTACTTTAACTCACATGGGTAATCCACTTATAAGGAAAATCAGGCTTTACAAGACATTACCAAGCCAAGGGTAAAGGGTCAAGTCATCTATCCCTTGACTTTAAACCATTTCATTTAACAATTAAAAACATTATTCAATTTACTAATTGATTTATACACCAATTCACATGTGATAGCCTATAAAAAGGGGTAAAAGGCAGACCTAAGGGTGTCCAAGGCCAAAATCTATCAAATGGTCTATTTAATAACAACACACCTAAAGGGGTGGTTCTGGTTTTAAGGTCTTTAACCAATAAACAACCAATAACAAGACCCTTTAATCACATAGGTCATTCCTATTGTATTAAGAGTTCAATTTCAATTAAAGGTGACACCCATAAATTGTGTGTGAATCACGTCGGAAAATATAAACTGCTTGAATTTAAGCAAAAGGCATGAGACCATCTACCATTGGTTCATAGTTGATAGATAATTTAATATCAGCTCCTGATTCATCTCAGATTAAGAGAAATATAAAGAATAGACGAAAAACCTAATAATATGCAAAATTATATTTCACCCAAATAGCACAACAGATATTCAGAAGAACAGATAATGGCTAAAAAGGAATCAAGGTCTTACCATTATGGAACCAACGATATGAACCGTGCTTGAATCAGAGCTCAAACAAAGAAAACACCTCAATTACAATAATAGACTCAAAGGTAAGCTTCTCCAAGGATTATTTTCTATATGAGTTAACAAAAACCTAAATTGTGATTATAAAACATTTTTAATTTAATTTAAACTAAATAATTTTTTCCAAAATTAAGGGGTCACATGGTTTAATCATATGGTTTGAAAAACTATACACCAACCGTGCATGGGTACCTATAGGTAAGGGGTATAGTGCATGGTTTGTTCTCATTTTTTACTAACCATATGAAAATCATGTATAAATCCACTGTTAAGATTATAGATCTATCCATATAGTAGTGCAACACAAAGCACATAGTTTTTTTTAAGTCATGCGGCCTAAATCTGATCTATGCCCATGCCTTGCACAGTTTGTTAAACTATGTAGCTTTCCCCACGCAGTTTACTCTAATTGTCCATGAGTCCAAATTTGGCCAAAGGTTCTGGTTCCAGGATCCAAACTAGCCCTGGACACCTTTTACACATCCATGACCACAAATGGTATTCATGATAGGCCATATTTAAACATTTAAAGTGAAATTTGATGGAAATAAAAAGATTTGTACCTCAAATAACAAATGAGTTCTTATAAATAAAGGGTGGCCTTTAAGGATTAGTAAAGGTAAATAAGGTAGATATCAATATAACATGAGTTTAAGGGTTTGAGAACATGAGAATAAAATTTGAAAATCATACCCTTTATATCAAAGATCATAAACATGATTCATGACATAAATCTTGGCAGTTCATAAGACATGAATCATAAAATAATCAATGCACATAATCAATGAGAGTATAAAATTGGCATAAGACATAATTTTTTGGCATAAACATAAGAATATAAAATTATTTCCTTAGTATTTAAGGATCATTTATAGGGATATAATAGTGGATTGGGTTCACTACCCAAACCATCATAGTAGTCAAGTTTCAATCTCAATACTATCATAGTGGACGAAGTCCTTTACTGAATTGGGTTCACACCCCATTCCAGTCATGTTTATCTAATGATATATCAATATTTACCCAATGAATTGGAGGGATATATAGTTACTACTCCTAACATAATAAAAATCATACATATATGTTTGACAATATCATAAAACATTCATCATATCCAAACCCATGAAAGGAAATGGGTTTCACAAACATTTCATCATAATATAACCCATTAGAAAGAAAAAAGTTTCATAAAATTATTGTCATCATAAATATAAAATATATAGATAAAGGATAAATATGTTATCATTGGATCATATCCCTATTAAAACTTAAGTAACTTCAAAGGATTTTATCTTAAATGGAAAATTATTTTAAAATATCACTTGGAACATTCTTATAGAAAATATCCTTTCTTTGAAAATAAACCTTTTTTCAAAACTATAAATTCATAAAATATTATTGAAATACTTTTTTTAAAGTAAAATTGAAAATTATAAAATAAACTTATAAGAAAATAATATTTATAATGATGGAAATTTTTTTCATGTTGTACAAGTTAAAAGAAAACATTCTTTTCACACTTTGGTAAAAAGTAAAAAATTACCTCATTCGGAAAACAAAGAGAAGATTCATTTAAAACCATTTTGTAAAAATTAAAAATAGAGTAAAAATTACTTTAACCAATATTTGGATATTTTTTTAAAATTTCTTTATAAAATTTTTAGAAAACATAGATATGGAAGAAAAATGTTTTTAGACCAAAGGGATAAATAAAGTTAATTTTTATTAAAAATATTTTCTCAGTCATTTTAAGTACCAAAGATAGATAAAAATGTACTATTACTTGAAAGGTTCATAAATAACCATAGTATAATAAAATAAATGGGTTTATTTAGAGATTTATCATAATATTTCATCATTTGAATTATAATCATAAATAATCTCAATAAATGATGA
Organism: Viscum album; assembly: GCA_963277665.1. NCBI lineage: Eukaryota > Viridiplantae > Streptophyta > Magnoliopsida > Santalales > Viscaceae > Viscum > Viscum album. The sequence goes on from OY728162.1 coordinate 559,104,286, forward strand.
TATTGTAACATTTAATATTTAACACTTTGATAACATTTGTATTATAATCAAAATGAAATAATAACATAAAAAGAGAATTTTTAATATCATGAAAATAATTATATTCATTATATAACATGTAAAATGGTCAGTATATACACCTTGTTAAAGAAGGTAGGTGTATAATATAACTTATGTCTCAAAGAACGAAAATTGAGACAAAAATCATTTACCTTAAGTCTCGACTTCATTCGTACACATTTGAATATCCTGTATAATAAATATATGTTTATTTAAAATCTATTATAGACCTAAATATATATATATATATAATACCATATATTATTTACTTATGACCTTTTATTAACTATTTAATAATAATTTCTTATTAAAATCACGTTTCGGGTAATAATTACTGTGTTTTTCATGCATGTTTTGATTTGGTTTTTTTATCCTTTTAATTTGGTAATGGTTACATAATCTCAATAATTTTAAACAAAATATAAATATAATACATATTCATTATATATTTATTTATAGTAATCCATAAAATTTAAAGATATAAAATGAAACACACTGTTCATGGAGATGGTAGGTCGTACGAACGCATGAACGTTGTTTCCATTTTCTCAAAGGATAGAATGAAATGGATTTAAATAATATATAATACTTAAATAATTGTTATGATGTCATATATATCACATATATTCATTAAATTTCTCCCTAATATCTTCCATATAAAGCATAAGTGAAAGTGAATCACATCGCTTTGTAAGGCGGTAGTCCTCCGTAATAGGAGTGACGTAATCGTATCCCTCACGAAATGGAAAGTAAGAAGATATATGTGATATAATAATTAAATAAGTATATTAATTTTATAAATATAATATAAATATGTTAAATCCATCATTATATCCATCCTTTAAATGTGGTGATAGAAAATGAACTACATCGGTCCGCGAGGCGACAGTCCGCCATACACACGATCGATTGTTTTGTTTCCCATTTGATAGAAGAGGAGATGGATATAGATTATTCAATTTAAATAATAAAATATCATTATATGGTAGATATATTTTTATTATATCATAATAGTATAATAATATTTAAAATAGGTGGAAGAATAAATAAAACAAAAACACAAGTTTAAGAATTTACCTCTTCTTTAGAGAACCTCTATAGGTTTATACCTAAAGCCTTATTAGGAAGGAAAACTAATCAAAATAAGGAATCTAGTAAATGTTGATATAATTAATTAAGAAATTTGGGAATTTATTTAATGAAATAAATACTTTTTAAAGTGTTAATAGGAGAGGAAAGGGGTGGCCTTTTATAAGTGTGAGAGAGGACACATATATAATTTTAAAAAAAATAAGGTATACCAACATTTTTCAAATAAAAAAAGATTTAAAAAGGGTAATTATAAAACCTTATAGGTTAAAATGTCTAAATATTTCCATAAAATGGGTTTTGGAAAAGTTTTTTGTTATTTTTAACCCTTATATGTTTAGTTTATCTGCCTAGTAAATACAATTTTACCTTCACTATGGTAAATAATTTTTACTATTTCCACTATTCATTATGGTAAAAAATTTATCTGAACTTATTAGATAATATAAATTATTATTAATCTAAAAATGGAAACCATTTTTCTAAATTCAACTTTTATAAGTGGAAAATTTTAATTTAAAATTAAACCCGCAGACATGACAAAAAAACATGTTTCCAAAGAGAAAATGTTCATAAGTATAAAAAAATTTAATATAAAAATTTAATATTAAAATGATTAAAAAGAACTAAATTGGATTAATAAATATATAATTGAACTAATTTTACTTTTAAAACCATATTAAAAAAATAACCTTATAAATTATTTAAATGAAAAGGTAGTTTTTCAATAAAAACTAGTACTTTTCACTATTCATAAAAAAATTGATCTTTTTATTTAAAATCCCAAAAATTCACCCTAAGATAATTTTGAAATGCTTATTTCAAAAATTAATTTTATTTTATCAAATAATTTTTAATTTTATTTTATTTTTTATAAAATAATCATTTTTTTTTGAGAAAGTAGTATTTTCGAAGCATATAAAGACTTTACCAAAAAAATAAGTTATTATTTATAAATATATTTTATTTATCTAAAAAATTTATGGTTAACATTAAAAAAAATATTACTATTCACACCTATAATTTTAACATATAGGTTATAACATCCTTATTTAAATAATAATATTAATAGTATATTTAATTTTGTTAAAACTCAATGTTGTATGTAACACAAGATATCAAAGGAATTAAATTTATTCAAAAAATATATTTCATAAAAAAAATCTCAGGGTATTACATTATACCTCCTTAAAATGTATTTAACCATTGAAATCCTATCACTTTAATAAATAAAATTGAGGATACTTCTGCCTCATTACATCCTTAGGTTCCCACATAGCTTTCCCAAGTTGGTGGTTTCACCACAAAACTTTAACCAAGTGAGTGGTCTTGTTTCATATAGCTTTATCTATAAAATCTAGAATAATATCATTTTTCCTTATAAAAATGATCATTCTCCAAAAATATGACCTATGAGTTTCATACAAGTGATGGATTAGGTATTCACTTCCTTATGAAAGATACATGGAACACATCATGTACTTAAGAGAGGTTTGGTGGAAGCATCAATCAATAAGCTACCATATCTATATGATAAATAATTTCAAAGGAACTAATGTACCTGGGGATTATTTTTCCCATATTTCCAAATCTCATTACCTTTTACATGGAGAAATTATTAGAAATACCTTGTCACCAACATCAAATTCTAGATCACATTGATGATTATAAGCGTTACTTTTATATTGAATTTGAGATTACCTTATGTGTTACTAAATATATTTAACATTATCTTCCATTTATTTATCCAGATTAGATCCCAATATATTTATTTCTCTAACTTCATTCTAGAACATTGGAGTTTTGTAATTTTTTTCATATATGGGTTCATAAGGATCCATCTAAATTCTTGAGTAAAATCTATCTTCATAAGAAAATTAAACTAGTGGAAGGTGTTGAACACAACCACCTTTGAAATATATAGAATAAGATCTCAACATATCCTATAGGGTTTGAATTTTTCTTTCAGACTGACTATCTATCTAAGGATGATATGCAATGCTAAAACTCAACTCTATGTTAAGAGATTACTGAATTCTTTTCTAGAACATTGAGTTAAACCTCGAATCCTATTTAGATACAATGGAATTTAGTACTCCAAGAAACCTTGAAACTTCTTTAATATATACCCTGGAATTATGATCTAGAGAGAAAACTAATTGATAGTGATGAAGTGTTCATAATTTTTAAGTAGATCAACTACAACCCATATAACATTATGAACTTTATATGTTTTGGGGAGTCTGACAATAAAATCTTTAGTGATATTTTCCTATTTCCATTCTAGTATGGGAAATGGTTATAACATCTCCTTAGGTTTTTGTCTCTCAAACTTAACTTTATGACATACCAAGCTCTAAAATACAAACTCTATAATATCTCTCTTCATTCCATCCCACTATAAATACTCTTTAAAATATCTATACATCTTCTTACTTCTATGATTAATAGAGAATGAACAACTATGAGCGTCCTCTAACATCACCTTCTTCAAATATAACATAAATGGGATAAAAACACAGTTCTGAAACCTTATTACTCCATCACAATCAAGTTTAATCTTAGGACCATTTCTCACCTTAATCTATAGTTCTATATCTTACTTATTCGCCTATTTAATCTTCAATTGTATAGATAGTTGAACACTCATTTGAGAAAGTTAAGGTTTCTACCATTCCTTATGGATTTCTAGATCCATCATTTGTAATTCCATAAATATTGGATCCTTTTTTATCCACATCATGGATAATTTATCATGATATTTTTGACTCAAAGATTTAACCACCTTGTTCACTTTCCTAGGGTGGTAATGTATTGAGCAGTCATAATCCTTAATCGGTTCCAACCATCTTCTTTGGAACATGTTAAACTCCTTCTATGTGAATATATACTTTAAACTTTTTTGATTGGTATATATATCACACTTTTATCCATAAAGATAATTCCTCCATATATTTGATTCAAAAATTACCATAGCTAATTCAAAATCATGGTTTGGGTAATTTTTCTCATGAACCTTTAATTATCTTGAGGAATAATCTATAACCATTTCATTTTGTATGAGAACACATACCAATCCATTATTGTATGAATATATAAATATTAAAAACCCTTCACCATTTTAGGTTAATATAATCATAGGTGAACTGACTAATCTTCTCTTCAATTCCTTTAAATTTTCCTTATATTCATATGTCTAAAAGAACTTGGCTCCCTTACTAGTCAGTTTGGTGAGTGGATTAGATAATCTTGAGAAATTATCAAAAAATCATCAATAATATCCAACCAAACCAAAAGAATATTAGATTTCAATTATCATGGTTGGTCTAGGACAACATTCAATAGCTTTTTCTTTGATAGATCCACCAATATACCCTTTCTTGAGATTATAAAGACCCAAAAATGAAACCTTTTATAAATAATTACACTTTGTAAATTTTTAAAACAGTTTCTCTATATTTAGGGTCTTTAGAACAAGTTTCAAGTAATATTCATCCTCTTCCTTTCCTTTTTAATAGATAATAATATTATTTATAAAGACTACTATGAACTATTCAAGGTAATGTCTAAAGACTCTATTCATTAAATCCATGAAAATAGTGGGGCATTAGTAAGACCAAATTGAATAATTATATATTCATAATCTATATACCTTTTACAAAATGTTGTCTTGGGTATATCCTCCTTATTAACTCTCAATTGATGATATCCAAAACAAAGACCAATATTGGAAAAGTATTTAGATCCACACAATTGATCAAAAAATTAATAAATATAGGGTAGAGGATTATTTTTCTTGAGTGTGATCTTGTTCATCTCATAATAATCAATACAGAGTTGCATCAACTCGTCTTTCTTATTAAAAAAATAACTGGTTTACCCCAAGGTGACACACTTTTCTAAAGTAATCCCTTGTCAAGATTATCTTTCAGTTACTTATTCAATTCTTATAAATCAATCGGGGCTATTCTATAGGGAGTCTTTGAAATATGTGTAATACCAAGTACGAGTTCTATTGATAACTCAAATTCATGATTTAGGGGAAGACTGGGAAACTCATCTATAAAGACATCAACAAACTCTCACACAATATGTGTAGAGACCCAAATCTTGACGTCCATGGACATTACATTAATTTTGCGGAATACTTAATACATAACAAAAACAGACACACAAGGACCGTAATAGTTTAGTATCTTTGGAAACTTGGAACGTAATCTTCTAATCGTGGTGAAAGATCTTCAACATCTCCCATAAAGATCATCCCTTTTTTTCTAACCTAAAACCTTTATTTATATCCTGGGGAAAAGAAAACATAAAAAGGGTGATCTCAAATGCTCAGTAAGGGTAAGCATGGATAAAATAAAACATACCATATACATTCAAACTTAAAAACATGAACATAATGTTTAAACATCAAAAGCTTGAGAAATGACATAAAACATGGAAGTACGTAAGGCATAGATCATAAAGAAACATTAAGAATGATAAAATAGCATGGGAATAAAACATGTAATTGTGGAATCCATTAATCACATGATATGATTTCCATATTATCCAAGGCATTGCTTCCAAGACCATCTTAGTGGACAAAGTCCCTTTCTGAATCGAGTTCACTCCTCGTTCCAGTCATGTATTACTGAACCAGTTTAACTTTTCGTTCCATCCATGTCTATCTCATGAGATATAAATCTTTACCCAATGCATTGGAGGGAGATATATATCCCACCCATCTCATAATGAAATCATTCTTACTTGTGCCACAAAATAAACATACATCATTCATAATAACCCAACAAATAAAATGGGTTTCATAAACATCATCCCATCATCACATAATCCATATAAAAGAAATGGATATCATTTCATAATAAGAAAATTTAAACCATGTAAATCATAGAGACTTTATACTTGAACCATACACATATGAAATAATATCATCTTAGATGGAAAATGGTTTTGATAAAACACTTGAAATGAATTCTTGAGGAAAATATCCTTTCTTCTTCAAAATCAATTTCTTTTCACAAAACGTCATGAAATTTTAAAAGAAAAAGATTTTGTTTAAAATAGTCATGAAATATTTTGGAGGAAGCTTCATGAAAATAAGGATTTATAAAACTGTAAAAATCTTTTCATTCTGTATAAGTTAAAAATAACATTCTCCTCGTACTTTTGTCAAAAAAGTCAAAAAGTACCTTATATGATAACCAAAGGAAATATTCCATTCATACAATGTGGTAAAAAGTCAATAATGGGTAAAAATGACTTTAAACATTCATGGAAGAATAGTAAACATTTTATGAAAACATTTTTAGTAAACATGGTCATGGATGAAAAACGTAGCCCCAGTAAATACTTACGTATAAGCAATCTCAGATAAAAAAATGAGATTGAAAATTTATCCCTTACCTTAGGTCCGATATGCTTCGTATGGATCCAAACATCCTGTATAATGATTTAAATAATGTTATTGACTTTTTGAATAATCATATTCATTGTTATGATATCATATATGGTTCACTTATGACTTTATATTACCCATCCTTTTGTAAATTCCATGTTAAAGAGCGTTTTGGGTAAAATAGTTTCATTTTTCATCCGTGTTTTGACTTGTAATTATTCATATGATTACTTAGATAATGATTACTTAATTCCAGAATATAAAACATGATTTATATATAATATATATTAATAATATACATGTATATAATAGATCGATAAATGGAAAGAAATACACCGTTCATGGAGACGGTAGGTCGTACATACGCATGAATGCTGTTTTCGTTTCCTTATTGAATTGAATGGAATTAAGTAGATGACATACATATATATATACATAAATATAGTATAATTATTATGTCATATATTTCATGATTAGTTATTATATATACTTTATAATCATTCATGAATGGTTAATCATTGAGAATGAATCTCATCGCGTCGTGGAGATAGTAGTCCGTACGTACGCACGAGCGAATGATTTCATTCCCATGATCATGGAATTGTATTTAAGTGTATGTATAATAATTCAGAATCAATATCAATTTACAATAATCATATATATTCATTATTTACACCATTATACCCATCCAAGTAAGGTGGTGGTGGAAAATAGATTACACCACGACGTGGAGACGGTATTCCGTACATGCGCACATGTGGTGATTTCATTTCCCGTAGGATGGATAGATGGTTAAATAGGGTTGTTTCATACTTATAATAACATATCATTATATGATTTATAGTGATTTTATTACTTCATAATGAAACAACTAAAGAAGAAGAAGTAGAAGAAGAAATAAAGTTGAAAGAATCGGTAATGGATATTACCTCTTCTTTGAAGCGCCTCTTTGAGACCTCCTCTTAGGGTACTAAAATTGGTCTTTAAAGAAGACCAAGACCTCTAGAATGTTTCTAGGGAAGTTTATAAGGGAAATGGGTAGGGTTTGGCCGAGCTTCAAGGCTCCAAATTGTGTGAGGAAGAGAGGGAGTAGGTGCCCTTTTATAAGGGAGGAGAGGGGCACCTTTGGAAATCTTAAAAATATTAATTTATAATAAATCTAACCCAACTTAAAAACCTCAAAAAATGACTCATATTCGAATATTAGATGAGATAGGGTTTTAATCTCATCCAAAAATAAAATTTAGACATGTTAGGAAATTATTTCAAACATTATCAACTTGATTTATCCTTAATCAATTTAATTTTATTTGTGGTAATAACATTCTAAATTTTAAATTATAAAAAATAATTACTTATTTTTTGTTAATTTTCCATAATTGGATAATTTATAACATTTTAGACCATATAAATTTAAATTTATAATATTTATATATTTTTTTTATTTTTAAACAATTTTATAATATGTTATTTTTATAAAATAACAATAGTGTCAATTTTGACACTATTCATTTATTTGAATTTAAATAAAATATATACAGAATATATGTTCAAAATAAAAGATTTAATAGATTTATAAAAGGTCATATGTATCTATAAAATTAGTGGAGCACATTAAATAGTTCATATAATATTTATTTTATTATTTTTAAAACCATTTATTTGGTTTATCTCTTAATAAAACAATTACTACAACATTTTTTGTATAATTATTTAATATACTTATTTGTTGCATAAAAATTAAAAATAAAATTCTATGATGAATATAAATCTATTAACTTTTACAATAATAATTTTACTCGAATTTATCATCTTAAAATCACAATATTTAAATTGTTATATTTATTAAATTATGAAGGTGATAACTTTGGCATCATTTAAAATAAAATAATATAAGTGTCATAATCACTTTTATAAGACTCCAAACGGTTATATATTAGGTAATTGGATAATTATGGTATAGATATACACTAAAAATAAGTTTGGGTCAGGTTTTTGGGCTTTTTAATGGGTATTATTATTTCAATAAAAACAATATTACTGATTTTTCACTTAATAAATAATTTCTGCATCATTAATGTATCACCATTAATGACAATTATTTAATCCCTAAAAATTATAAATAAATTATCATGATGTAGATAATTTTATTATATTTTTGGAGAATATTCATGTTCGAAGTTTTATGATGTTTATCACTAAATTAAAATTATTATACTTATAAGATTTAAGAGAGTGACATGTTGTCACTTTCTTTGGTTTTAATAATAATTAAATTATTTTCAGGGTAAAAAGTCCATAAAATGAATCTAATATGACCCTTAGGTGATATGGGTCTACTTTTATCCATCCAATAGAATTTTGGCATGTTTTAGGGTAATTTTATAATATTATATTTACCCTTAATTACCCGATTTACCTTTAACTGTGGTAAATAAAATTTACCGTAGTTACTATTCATATTTCCCAAAAATAAAAAGTAGTCTATTAACATAATATGGACCCACTGATTCCAAATATGGAATCGATTTTCTCAAATTCAATACACAGAAGTTTCATAAATTAAATTAAAATTAATCCCGTTGTCGAATGAAAATGGGTTTTTGTTTAAAACATTGCAAAAGATTGAATTGATTTAACCTACGAATTCAATGTAAAATCAATGATAATGACATAAATTATATTAAATGGTAAAAATATATTCTATTTATACTTTAAAACCATTCAATATTATAATTTAACTATATAAATTATTACGATGAAAAAAGTTGTTTTTAATTAAAATATAGCGTGTTTTTACTATTCATTAAAATATGAAAGTTATCAGAAAAATATCAAAACTTTATCCAATGTAAATTTTTATATCATCATTAAAAAGAAGAATTTTATTTTGTAAAATTTAACTTATAAACATGTCAAAACTAGGTTTAATGTGGGTGCGCCATTAAAAGGCGGCAAAACTGCATTTTTTTATAAATACTTATTTTACCTGAAAATTTTATTTTGTTCTCATAACATGTTATAGAAAATGTGTAAGATGAATAATAATGTTATAAAATTAAAAATTTATTTAATACTATTCATAACGGCTAGTTCATAATAATATAATAACAATATATCACTGTTTAGTGAAACCCGGTATTGTGTACAACACATGCTATCGAGGAAGGTCGTGATTGCGTGTAATGCAAGCCAAGTCAGGGTTGCATGTAGTGCAAGACTCCTTTGTTGTTTTTCATAACATAATCCAATCATATTTCATTTATACATTGAATATATATATATATATATACTCAATGTTTTGAACTTGAAATTGTGTGTAACAAGATCCAAGAATAGTGTTGCGTATACTGCAAGCTAATAGGGTGTTGCGTATAGCGCAAGATAATATTGATGTAGCGTACAACACAATATATGAAAGAAATTAAAACGAATATATCTTATAAAATCTCAGGTTGTTACATTCTACCCCCCTTAAAATGAATTTCGCCCTCGAAATTCGTCGGGGTTATAAATTTTTTACTATTCATAGAAACCCACATCGTAAAAAGGAATACCAAAACTTGGCTTTAAAAACTAAAGTATGAAACGTAACGGTTACCCAAATTAACTAAACACTAGGTTTCCACGTAGGAGAACATAGCTGAAAATATGGATATGGAAGAGAAATCTAACCGTTATGTTCTGATGGAGAGTGGTAGAGAACATGGCTATGAAAAAGTCAACAATCACAAAGCCATAAATTTGTGATGATCTAGGGTAACATCTTATTCATCGGATATAAGGGCACTAGGACAACATTTTTGGTTTTCAAGATCATTTCCCTAAAGTTGAAGAATTTGTATTAGAATAAATTCTTACTTTATTTTGGTACAATCTCACTGTTGTTCGTGCTTTGAACAATTTCCACTTCATATCTTAAAGAAATGAAGTTGAATTTGTTATTCATGAAGTGTTAACAGATCATGTGATAGAATGATGGGTCATTCCATCTGTTTCAAACAAAAGGTTAGCAAAAGTTATCAAATATACATAAGTCCATCTATGGTGAGGTTAATCATATACGATTCCAAAAATGAACTTATACTTCATATATCATACCGCTTAATAAAATAAAACTAGTTTCTACTAAACAGGGACTTCTTGTAGGCCAGTGGTAGGCAATAAAGGCCAGTCGCACTTCGGTTGTGGGTTCGATTCCCACAGCCTTGTCCGACACGATGGGTTGTCGCCCGTCCTGCAGGTTGTCCTTTTTCTAAAACTACATTACTATAACATCCCATCAATAATATTAAAAAAAGATCTATCCTTAAACAATACTAACTTATGTCCAACATAACCCATTCCAATATTTAGGCTTATCTAAAATACTTTGGTCTAAGCTCATAGTATAAAGAAAACAATTACTAGAAAGGTTATCTACCAAGAATGTGAATACAAGCATTTATCCCACATATATCATAAGATATATCTTGTTGGTTGCATTCCAAAAACATAAATACCTTAGTCATTTAATCTCTTGAAACATAAATTACCATAGAACCTTAGTGAAAACATGAATACTATCAAAAGGTAACTCATTCCACATAAAAAAATCCCAAAAAATCTATATAATCAAACCATGATATCACTTAGTCCTTATATCAGTCATGAGCTCATGAATACAATCAAACATCTCATTATCTTCTTATCCTTTCATTATGCGCATATCATCTACTTTCCAAAAATATCTGAATAACCTTTCATGGTTACCGGTACCATTCAACATATACTTTCAAATACTTTAGAAAAAACAATAATTTAACAATCCTTAGATGATTCTTTATTCCATAGTACCATACATTATTCTTTATAAACAGACAATCATTCCACTAACTTCTTAAACCACTAGCTGAGCTTCATCATTTCTTTAATCTCATATTTCATTTGTAGTCTCTTCATCATCATCCACATAAATACTACTCATGTGACCATGCTGATTCTCTTCATGAGATTTTCCCTTAGGTCATTGGTTTGCATAATTCTCATACATTCCACATTTAAAACATCTAATCATTGTTGATGTTATAGCAATACCATTATAATTGTCCATGGTGTTAACTGAACCTTTTCCTTTGCACTTACTAGCTTTGTGTCCTTCTTTTCCACACCCAAAGCATCTTCTAGTTCCTTTGAAACAATCTCCCCGATGCCTCTTCCCACATGATTTACATGAGAAAAATTGAACTTTCCTTCCTCTGTGATCATCATGAAACTCCATCTTTCTCTTATTATCTGAGTCAGGAAACTTACCAAAGTTGAGATTATTGATCATATTATGAGATTGCTGATTAGGCATAATAACGATGTTTGGACTTCCAAATCCCGTTTCATTTGGTTTCTCATGAAGAATATCATTCCATTGTCCATCATATCCTCCATTATAGTGAATCTTCCAGTTTCCAGCCATTTTTTAAAACCCAAAAAGAATAGTGTGAGGGGAAAAAATCATGCTAGGGAAAACAACATAGTAAAGGGGGAGTACCCTCAATATCTAAAATCTTAGGTTAAATTCTAAGATCGTTACCATAGTTCTAGGACTATATCCTATACGTATACTTATCCTTAGGGACATCCCTAAACATACCTTAGAAATATCTTTAGGGATCTCAATAAGGTTTTCGCATCCTAGTTTCCAAAGGTTGACTAAACATTTCCTCTGATACCAACTGTAGAGACCCGAAGCTTGACATACATGGACATTACATTACTTTTTCGGAATACTTAATACATAACAAAAACAGACACACAAGGACCGTAATAGTTTAGTGTCTTTGGAAACTTGGAATGTAATATTCTAATCGTGGTGAAAGATCTTCAACATCTCCCATAAAGATCTTCCCTTTCGTTTTCTTACCTAAAACCTTTCTTTATATCCTAGGGAAAAGAAAACATAAAAAGGGTGATCTCAAATGCTCAGTAAGGGTAAGCATGGATAAAATAAAACATACCATATACATTCTAACTTAAAAACATGAACATAATGTTTAAACATCAAAAGCTTGAGCAATGACATAAAACATGGAAGTACGTAAGGAATATATCATAAAGAAACATTAAGAATGATAAAATATCATGGGAATAAAACATTTAATTGTGGAATCCATTAAGCACATAATATGATTTCTATATTAGCCAAGTCATTGCTATCAAGACCATCTTAGTGGACAAAGTCCCTTTCTGAATCGAGTTCACTCCTCGTTCCAGTCCTGTATTACTAAAACGGTTTAACTTGTCGTTCCATCCATGTCTATATCATGAGATATAAATCTTTACCCAATGTATTGGAGGGAGATATAGGTCCCACCCATCTCATAATGAAATCATTATTACTTGTGCCACAAAATAAACATACATCATTCATAATAACCCAACGAATAAAATGGGTTTCATAAACATCATCCCATCATCACATAATTCATATAAAAGAAATGGAAATCATTTCATAATAAGAAAAGTGAAACCATGTAAATCATAGAGACTTTATACTTGAACCATACACATATGAAATAATATCATCATAGATGGAAAATGGTTTTGATAAAACACTTGAAATGAATTCTTGAGGAAAATATCCTTTCTTCTTCAAAATCAATTTCTTTTCACAAAACATCATGAAATTTTAAAAGAAAAAGATTTTTTTTAAAATATTCATGAAATATTTTTGAGGAAGCTTCATGAAAATAAGGCTTTATAAAACTGTAAAAATCCTTTCATGCCGTATAAGTTAAAAATAACATTCTCCTCGTACTTTTGTCGGAAAAGTCAAAAAGTACCTTATATGATAACCAAAGGAAATATTCCATTCATACATTGTGGTAAAAAGTCAATAAAGGTTAAAAATGACTTTAAACATTCATGGAAGAATAGTAAACATTTTATGAAAACATTTTTAGTAAACATGGTCATGGATGAAAAACATAGCCCCAGTAAATACTTACGTATAAGCAATCTCGGATAAAAAAAATGAGATTGAAAATTTATCCCTTACCTTAGGTCTGATATGCTTTGTATGGATCCTAACCTCCTGTATAATGATTTAAATAATGTTATTGACTTATTATAGAATCATATTCATTGATATGATTTCATATATGGTTCACTTATGACTTTATATTATCCGTTCTTTTGTAAATTCCATTTTAAAGAGCGTTTTGGGTAAAATCGTTTCATTTGTCGTCCGTGTTTTGACTTGTAATTATTCATATGATTACTTAGATCATGATTAATTAATTCCAGAATATAAAACATAATTTATATATAATATATATTAATAATATACATGTATATAATAGATTGATAAATGGAAAGAAATACACCGTTCATGGAGACGGTAGGTTGTACGTACGCATGAACGCTGTTTTCGTTTACTTATTGAATTGAATGGAATTAAGTAGATGAAATACATATATATATACATAAATAAAGTATAATTATTATGCCATATATTTGATGATTAGTTATTATATATACTTTATAATCATTCATGAATGGTTAATCATTGAGAATGAATCTCATCGCGTCGTGGAGACGGTAGTTCGTACGTACGCACGAGCGATGATATCATTCCCATGATCGTGGAATTGTATTGAAGTGTATGTATAATATTTCAGAATCAATATCACTTTAAAATAATCATATATAGTCATTATTTACACCATTATACCCATCCAATTAAGGTGGTGGTGGAAAATAGATTACACCACGGCGTGGAGACAGTATTCCGTACATACGCACACGTGGTGATTTCATTTTCCATAGGATGGATAGATGGTTAAATAGGATTGTTTCATAATTATAATAAAATATCAGTATATGAGTGATACTAATGTTATTACTTCATAATGAAACAACTAAATAAGAAGAAGTAGAAGAAGAAATAAAGTTGAAAGAATCGGTAACGGACATTACCTCTTCTTTGAAGCGCCTCTTTGAGACCTCCTCTTAGGGTAGTAAAATTGGTCTTTGAAGAAGCCCAATACCTCTATAATGTTTCTAGGGAAGTTTAGAAGTGAAATGGTCAGGGTTTTTCCGAGCTTCAAGGATCCAAATTGTGTGAGGAAGAGGGGGAGGAGGTTCTCTTTTATAAGGGAGGAGAAGAGCACCTTTGGAAATCTTAAAAATATTAATTTATAATAAATCTAAACCTACTTAAAAATCTCCAAAAATGACTCATATTCAAATATTAGATGATATAGGGTTGTAATCTCATCAACCAATAAAATTTAGACATGTTAGGAAATTATTTTAAACCTTATCAACTTGATTTATCCTTAATCAATTTAATTTTATTTGTGGTAATAACATTCTAAATTTTAAATTATAATAAATAATTACTTATTTGTTGTGAATTTCCCATACTTGGATACTTTATAACATTTTAGACCATATAAATTTAAATTTATAATATTTATATATTTTGGTGATTTTTAAACAATTTTATAATATGTTATTTTTATAAAATAACAATAGTGTCAATTTTGAAACTATTCATTTATTTGAATTTAAATAAAATATATACAGAAGATATGTTAAAACTAAAAGATTTAATAGATTCATAAAAGGTCATATGTATCTATAAAATTAGTGGAGAACATTAAATAGTTTATATAATATTTATTTTATTATTTTTAAACCCATTTATTTGGTTTATCTCTTAATAAAATAATTACTACAACATTTTTGTATAATTATTTAATATACATATTTGTTGCATAAAAATTAAAAATAAAATCCTATGATGAAGATAAATATATTACCTTTCACAATAATACTTTTACTAGAATTTATCATCTTAAAATCACAATATTTAAATTATTATATTTATTAAATTATGAAGGTGACAACTTTGGTATCATTTAAAATAAAATAATATAAGTGTCATAATCACTTTTATAAGACTCCAAACGGTTATATATTAGGTCATTGGATTATTATGGTATAGATATACCCTACCAATAAGTTTTGGTCAGGTTTGTGGGCTTTTTAATGGGTATTATTATTTCAATAAAAACAATATTACAGATTTTTCACTTAATAAATAATTTCTGCATCATTAATGTATCACCATTAATGACAATTATTTAATCCCTAAAAATTCTAAATAAATTATCCTGATGTAGATACTTTTATTATATTTCTGGAGACTATTAATTTTCTAAGTTTTATGATGTTTATCACTAAATTAAAATTATTATACTTATAAGATTTAAGAGAGTGACATGTTGTCACTTTCTTTGGTTTTAATAATAATTAAATTATTTTCATGGTCAAAAGTCCATAAAATGAATCTAATCCGACCCTTAGGTGATATGGGTCTACTTTTAGCCATCCAATAGAATTTTGTCATGTGTTAGGGTAATTTTATAATATTATATTTACCCTTAATTACCCGATTTACCTTTAACTATGGTAAATAAAATTTACCGTAGTTACTATTCATAATTCCCAAAAATAAAAAGTATCCTATTAACATAATTTGTACCCACTGATTCCAAATATGGAATCCATTTGTTCAAATTCAATACACAGAAGTTTCAGAAATTAAATTAAAATTAATCTCGTTGTCGAATGAAAACGGGTTTTTGTTTAAAACATTGCAAAAGATTGAATTGATTTAACCTACGAATTCAATGTAAAATCAATGTTGATGACATAAATTATATTAAATGGTAAAAATATATTCTATTTATACTTTAAAACCATTCAATATTATAATTTAACTATATAAATTATTACGATGAAAAAAGTTGTTTTTAATTAAAATATAGCGTGTTTTTACTATTCATTAAAATATGAAAGTTATCAGAAAAATATCAAAACTTTATCCAATGTAAATTTTTTATCCTAATTAAAAAGAAGAAGTTTATTTTGTAAAATTGAACTTATAAACATGTAAAAAACTAGGTTTAATGTGGGTGCGCCATTAAAAGGCGGCAAAACTGCATTTTTTGAAAAATACTTATTTTACCTGAAAATTTTATTTTGTTCTCATAACATGTTCTAGAAAATGTGTAAGATGAATAATAATGTTATAAAATTAAAAAAAAATATTTAATAATATTCATAACGGCTAGTTCATAATAATATAATAACAATATATCACTATTTAGTGAAACCCAGTATTGCGTACAACACACGCTATTGAGGAAGGTCGTGATTGCATGTAATGCAATCCAAGTCAGGGTTGCGTGTAGTGAAAGACTCCTTTGTTGTTTTACATAACATAATCCAACCATATTTCATTTATAAATTGAATATATATATATATATACATATATATATACACTCAATGTTGCGAACTTGAAATTTTGTGTAACCAGATCCAAGAATAGTGTTGTGTATACTGCAAGCTAATACGGTGTTGCGTATAGCGCAAGATAATCTTGGTGTAGCGTAAAACAAAAGATATGAAAGAAATTAAAATGAATATATCTTATAAAATCTCGGGTTTTTACAATATTCATATCATTGGTATTGATTTTCTCCCCAACCATCTGAGATAAATTACCATTTTGAATAGAAATCAAGACCCATACAATGAATGTGATCTCGATTAGAAGTTCATATTTATCATCATACTAATAGATGATTATATATTGGTTTGGAATATCATAAATTAATTTCCTTCCTAAAAAATTGATATGGGGTTTATATAGATAAATTCAATCCATTCCTAAGATAACATCAAATTCAACTAGAGTAAGTATGACAAGATTTTGTGGAATCGTATTTCACTAAACTTCCACTAGAGAGGAATTAAATACTTGAGATGATATAATCATACCATTAGGGGTTTTCACTTATAATTATACATATAAATTTGTGGGTGGAATCTTGATACCCAAAAAAATTATTTGGATATAAAATAATTGTCAAATATGAAGTCAAATAAGATATTAGAAATTCTAGATTGGATGGTAAGTGTACCTTTCACCACATCATTATCATACCCCTCATCAGAAATAGTGATCACATGATATTTACCTTTTTCTCTATGATTAAGTGGATTCTGATGTTGATCATCATAATTAACCTTAATATTTATGCACTAGTTAGCATAATGCTCATACTCCTTTCATTTGAAACATGGGAATGTGGGTGGTGCATTCTGTGGAGCTTTCTTTTATTTTCATCATTAGCTAAATTCTTTCCATCACATTAGAAATTTATTTCCCTATGACCTTCCTTTATACACTTAAAAAATTTATCATACCCCTTAATATAGTTTCCTCTATGTTTCCTTCCACACTTAGAGCATAAAGTAAATATCATCCTTTTCTCTCCATGGTTTTTAGAGTTTCCTTTGAATTTCATCTTCCTTTTATTATCAAAACCATGAGATTGGTGGGTAACTCTGATATCTATTTCCACCTTCAGAGCACATGAAACAATTTATTCATAGCTACTTAATTCATTTATGGATAACTCTCTTTACAGACTTAGTTTTAAGCCACTGAAGAATCTATAAACCTACTTTTCGTTTAGATGATAATTTTATAAGCATACCTCATAAGTCTTATAAAATTTTCCTCATAAGTACCAAAAAATTCATTATCCTTCTTCTTTAGCTCAAGGAATTAATTTTCTATTTTCGTATGAATTATACGAGGTAAGTACTTATTGAAAATAAGATATTAAACTCATCCCACTCTATGGAGTCAATTTCATCAGGTTCCCTTTTATTCTTGATGAGATTCCACCATTGATCTAAATTTCTTTCCAAATAATAAACATCCAAAATTAATTTTTTATGTTTTAAACACTAAAGAATGGAATATATATGTTTAGTGATATTGGTCTATTGCTTATCAACTAGCGGATCATTAAAACCACTGAATGAAGGTGGTTGTTTCTTCATGAAGGACTAAATGGAATGTTGTTCCCTCCCCTACTCCTTTGGAAGTTTTTCATGATTCATAGATTGAGAAAGTTGTGTGATCATAGTAATGATATTTTTCATTCCAAATCTTATAACATTTGGTTTCTTAGGAGGAAAATAATCACATTTTTTATTGTATTCATCATTAACATGATTCCTTAGGGTTCTATACATTGAATGAAACCAAAAAAGAATAGTGTGATCAAAAATATTCATAGTGTTAAACCATATAATCGTTAAAAATAAATTATAGGATGTCTTAAATCATGATGTATTCTTTTAAATCTATAAAACCTTAGGATTAAACTAGGTCATCCATGGTCATTATTCAAATCCTTCGTGATGATTTGTAAATATTTTGTGAATTTCTAAAGAATAGCCCTTAGGAGTGTCAAACTAGGTGTGTAGAAATTCCCATTTTCATGCACCAATTCATGATCAAGTCTAACTCAATATACTATTTTTGGGGTTATTGCCCCTATGTACATCTATTATAGATCCATTTATAACTTTTAGTATCCATACATGGATGAAATTGTTCGAAAACCACTCTCTCTATCCTTCACCAAAATTCCAGGACATTTTCATATATTCAGACTTATCCTTAGAATTATCTTTAGACATATCCCTATGGATATCAATAATGTTTTCTTATCCTAGTTTCAAAAGTCTAACTAAACATTTCCTATAATACCAACTATAGATATCCTCACTTTTCAAACATTGATATTGCATCTTAATATAAGAATATCCATTACATAACATAATGAACCATGATAGAATCAGTTTGGTCTATGCCTATGGAAACTTGAAAACATGAAAAACTAGCTAATAATTAAACTAAATCATCTCCCAATTAGTTCCTCAAAACTATCACCCATATTATATATATAATATATAACATCTTTATTCGTAGCCTGGGTAAATGAAACATGAAAAGTGTGATCTTAGATGCTCAGTAAGGGTAAATACGGTAGATATCAACATAACATGAGCATAAGGGTGTGATAAATTAAAAATAAATTTAAAAATCATACCCTGCATATCATAGATTGTAAACATAATTCATGAAATAATTCTTAGTAGTTCATATGACATGAATTATAAAAGAATCAAAGTACATAAGCCATAATATCATAATATTTTTATAAGACATAGGATTGTGGGATTAACATAAGCATATAAAATCATTTCATTAATAGTCAAGCCTCATTTTCAAGGCTATCATAGTGGATTGGGTTCACTCCCCAAAACCATCATAGTAGTCAAGGTTCACTCCCAAGACTATCATAGTGGACAAAGTCCCTTACTAGACTAGGTTCACTCCCCATTTCAATCATGTTTATCTCATGAGATATAAATCTTTACCCAATGAATTAGAGTGAGATATAGTTCCCATATATCACATAATTATAATCTTACATATGTTTTCCACAAGATCATAAAATATTAATCATATCAGAACCCATGAAAATAAATGGGTTTCATAAACATTTAATCATAGCATAACATATGGGAAAGAAATGATTTTTATAAACATCATATCATTATAAACATAAACCATCCATATACTGGATAAATATTATACCATTGCATTTTATCCCTAGTAAATCTTATGTAACATAAAAATATTTCATCTTAAATGGAAAATTATTTTGAAAGATCGCTTAGAACATTCTTATGGAAAAATCCTTTCTTTGAAAATCACCCATTTTTCAACACTAGACATTCATAAAATATTATCAAAATCCATAGTTTTTTTAAATTGCCTTAGAAACTTATAAACAAATATTCCAAGAAAATAATGGTCATTATGGTAGAAAATTTTTTATGACTTATAAGTTAAAAGAAAACATTCCATTCACACTTTGGTAAAAATTTAAAAATTACCTCATTCAGAAAAAAAAATGAAGATTCCCTTTAAAAAAATTAAAAAGTCAAAAAAGGGTAAAAAAAACTTTAAAAAATATTTTTATAATTTTAAAAACTTTCTTTAAACCATTTTTAGAAACCATGGATAATAAATAAAAAAGTTTTTTGACCAAGGGGAGAAATAAAGTTGATTAGTCTTAAAAACATTTTCTCAATCATTTTAAAAAAAAGAGAGGGAAATGGTACTATTAATTTAAATTTTTTTGAATAAAAATAGGATAATATAATACATGTGTTTCTTGAGAGATATATTATAATATTTTATCATTGTAAGTATAATCATAAACAATCCCAATAAATGATGAGATTGTAACATAAAATCTTTACCACTTTGAGAACATTAGTATTATAATCCCCATGAAATAATAACAAAAAAACTTTTTAATATCATGAAAAGAATTATATTAATGATATAAAATGTAAAAGGGTAAGTATATACATCTCATAAAATAAGGTTGGTGTATAACATAACTTATGTCCCAAAAAAGGAAAATTGAGACAAAAATCTCTTACCTTAAGTCTCAACTTCCTTCATACATGTCTGAACTTCCTATATAATAAATATAGGTTTATTATAAATCTATTAAAAACACATAAATATATATATAATACCATTTATTATTTACTTATGGTCTTTTATTTCTCATTTATTAATAATTCCTTGTTAAAATCACATTTTGGATAATAACTATTTTGTTTTTCATGTATTTTTTGATTTGGTATTTTCAATCCTTTTAATTTGATCATAGTTTCATAATCTCCATAATTTTAAGTGTGATATAAATATAATACATATTCATTATATATGTATTTATAACAATACCTAAAATTTATATATAGAAAATAAAATACATTATTCATAGAGACGGTAGATCGTACGTATGCATAAATGATGTTTCCATTTTCTAGATGCATGGAATCAAATTAATGTAAATAATATATAATAATTAAAGAATAATTATGATTAAATATATATCACAAATATTCATTAAATTTATCTTGATTACCTTCCATGTCAAGGTAAGAGAAAAATAATCACATCACTTCGTGAGGCGGTAGTCCACTGTACACATGAGTGACATGATCATATTCCTCGCAGAATGGAAAGTAAGAAGGTATATGTGATATCATAATTCTAAAAGTATATTAATTTCATAAATATCGTATAAATATTTTAAATCCATATTTATATCTATCCTTGAAAGGTGGTGATGGAAAACAAACTACATCGATTCATGAGGCCATAATTAGTCATGCACACGATCGACAGTTTTGTTTCCCATTTAATGAAAGAAGATATATATATATATAGGTTATTATAATAACATAATAAAATATTAATATATGGGATATAATGTTTTATTATGTCATCATAGTATAATAATAATTAAAATATTTTTAAGAATAAATAACACAAAAACACAAGTTTAAAATTTTACCTCTTCCTCAGAGAGCCTCTTTAGGTTGATACCCAAAGCCTTCTTAAGAGGGATTCCTAATAAAAATAAGGCCTATAGGAATTGGGTAGGAAATTAAGGAAGATATTTGGGCTGATAATTTCTGAATCAAACGGTTTTGAAAGTGTGAAGAGGAGAGGGTAGGGTGGTCTTTTATATGTGGGGGAGAGGACACATGTGGAATTTTTAAAAAGAATAAATTCTACCCATGTTTTTAATAGAAAAAAAATATCTAAAATGGGTCATTATCTAAAATTAGATATTATAAGGTCTAAATATATCCATATAATTAATTTTTTACAAGTTTTGTTTTATTTTTAACCCTTATATTTTTAGTTTAACCCCATGGTAAGCTTATTTTTACCTTAACCGTGGTAAATAATTTTTTCAATTTTCACTATTCATTATAGTCAAAAATTAATTTTACCTTATTATAAAGTATAAATTATTATGAATCCAAATATGGAATCAATTTTTCTAAATTCAACTCATATAAGGGACACAATTTAATTTAAAATTAAACTCACAGACACGGTGAAAAAGCGGGTTTCCAAAGAGAAAATGTTCATAAGTATAAATAGTTTTATTATAAAAATTCAATATTAAAATGATTCAAATGAACTAAATTAAATTAATAAATATATAATTTAACTAATTTTATTTTTAAAACCATGTTAAAATAAAATTAATCTTATAAATTCTTTAAACAAAAAGGTATCTTTTCAATAAAACTGAGTATTTTTTACTATTCATAAAAAATTAATCTTTTCATAAAAATCCAAAAAAATCACCCTAATATAATTTTGAAATGATTATTTCAAAAATATAGTTTATTTTATCAAATAATTTTTCTAAAATTGTTAAAAATGAATTTTATTATTTTTTCACAAAAAGAAATAAAAATAATTTTTTGATAAAAGGGAATTTTCGAAGCATATAAAGACTTTACCAAAAATTAGGTTCTTATTTATAAATATATTTTATTTATCTAAAACCTTTATAGTTAATTTTAAAAAAAATATATTTTTTACACTACTATGTTTAATATCTAGGTTGTAACGTCCATGTTTAAATAATAATATTAATAGTATATTGTGTTTCATTAAAATTTGGTGTTGCATGTAATGCAAGATATCGAAGGAATTATATTTATTCAAAAAAAATATTTCATAAAATACTTTCGATGTTACAATATCATCATTTTTAAGGTTGGTGAAAAAAATTCA
Organism: Viscum album; assembly: GCA_963277665.1. Taxonomy (NCBI): domain Eukaryota; kingdom Viridiplantae; phylum Streptophyta; class Magnoliopsida; order Santalales; family Viscaceae; genus Viscum; species Viscum album. The sequence goes on from OY728162.1 coordinate 559,127,374, forward strand.
TGAACAAAATCTCCTTTTTAAAAGTGACCTCTTAGAAAATAGTGTATTAGATCAATGTACTTAGTGCAAGAGTTTTGGATAAGGTTTTTAGAGATATAAATTACACTAGTGTTGTCACACATGATATGGACATGATCATATGTAATCAAAAATTATAATATAGTATTTTTAATCCATATAATTTGGGTGAAACAACTCCTAGTGGCTATCTATTCTACTTCAACTTTAGAAATAGCAGTAGAGTTTTTTTTCTTGTTACTCTATGAGATGAGGTATTTTCTAGTAGATTACAAGTTCCACTGGTAATTTTACTATATATTTGGAATCCTCAAAAAATACCATCAAAAAATAAGTAATTTCAAAAGTGGATTCCTCTGGATAAAATAATCCAAGGCTTTTTATCCTTTCAAATATAAAAAAAAATATTTTGAGATGTTTTAAATGATATTCCTTCAGATTTGATTAAAAATGAGAACAAAGGAATACACTGAACATTATGTCTAGTCAGGTAGTAGAAAGGTAAAGTATACTTCCACTTATACTTCTATAAATATTATTGTTTACTTAATTTTAGGATTCATCCAATGTTAGCTTACAAGTTCATGGGTGTTCTAATTTACTTATCATGATCCATGACAAAATTCTTTATAATTTCATTAGTACATTTACTTTGGTTTAAAAAAATCCATCAAATTTTTTATAAATTTGAAAACTAAGGAAGAATTCAAGTTCTCCCATAAAACTCTTTTCAAACTATTTATTCATTAAATCATAAAATTTATTATAAAGAGTTTTTTTAGTTGAGTCAAAAATAACATCATCAATATAAATATTAATGATTAATAAATCATTTGAAAAAGTTTTGAAAAAAATATTGGAATGAAATTTTTCCATTTTGAAATAATTTAAAAAATAATAATTTAGTTAACCTCTCATAAAAACCCCAAGGAGATTATTTTAAATCCTAAATATCTTTGTTTAACTTGAAAAATGATTCGAAAATTATGAAATAAAATCATTTCAAAAATAATTTTTAAAATCCATTTGAAAAAAATTAAAATTAAAATGAGAAGTGAATTCCAGAAAGATTCTAATTTATTCTAGTCAAGAAATAGGTTAAAAAATTTCACTATAATCAATATCTTCTTCTTAATTATAGCCTTTAAAAACAATTCAAGCCTTGTTATGACTAATAATTCCTTGATCGTTAAGTGTGTTTTAAAAAACCCACTTAGTTCTAATAATAAGATGATTATTGGGACATTCCAAGAGATTCCAAATATTTTTCATTTGAAATTGGTTCAAATCATCTTAAATAGGAAGTATATAATTCTCATCACTAATAGTAGCATCAAGGGAATAAGGTTTAAGGTGAGAGATAAAAGCTTAATGTTTGACTTCATTTAAGACTGACCTTCTAGTATGAGTTCTGGATTATAATTCACTAATAACATTATCAATGGGTGGTATTTGTATTGTACCCATGACTTAGGTAAAGTATATTAAGGGGGTTCTTGAACATCTTCAATTAAATTATATGATTGAGGTTTAGGTAAGGTAAAACTAGGTTATTTAACATCAATGTCACTTTGAGGATGTGATTTTGTAATATTCTCATCAAATTTGATGTGAATTGAATCATATAATTTCTTGGTCCTCTTATCGAAGACTCGGTAGGATTTACTTGAGTTTAAGTACCCAAGAAAGTTACCTTTATTGAATTTAGGGTAAAAAAATTCTAGATTATCTTTGGTATTAAGGATATATCAATTATAACTAAAAATATTAACGAATACAAGATTAGAACCTTTTCCCTTTCTAAAGTTCATAAGGGATTTTTCCTAAGATGGGTCTTATGAGAACATAGTTAAGAATAAATAAATTTATATTGAATAATTCAAACCAAAATAATTTAGGGAGTTTAAAATCATTCAAGATATTCCTAGACATTTCATGGATGGTCCTATTTCAACTTTTCATGACCCCATTTGTTTTGAGGTGTTGTAGGAGTGAAGAAAGAGTGATGATAACATTGATAAGTAGAAAATCCATCAAAGTGTTTTTTATAAAATTAGCTTTCATGGTCAATTATAAGGTAAAAGAGTTTTTAGAATTTTTTTATTTTATAATTTCCATGAAAACTTGATAAATACATTACAATCCTCATTTTTATAAGCTAAGAATAAATCTCATGTAAATATAGTGTAGCCATCGATAATTACAAAGGTGTAATTTTTACCTCTAGTACTAGAAAATTTATTTGGTCCAAAAAGGTCAAGTTAGACTAGTTTTAAGGCTTTAGAAGAAGAAACAACCTTTTTAGATTTCAAATAAGACTTGTGTTTCTTTCCACATGGGAAAGGTTCACAAATTAAATTATCTTTGAAAGAAAAATTTGGTAAATCTTGTAATAGTTAGTGACAGCTGATCTTGATAAGAGAGTGAATATTAGAATAACCTAAGAATCATTTAAAAATCCAATATTAATTATCTTGTGAACTTAAACACTTAATATTTTTAATTTAAAGAGCATTTAAATCAAAAATATTAACATTTTTTAAATGAGATACAGAAAATAAAAGATTTCCTTCAGAATTTAAAACATTATAAAAAAAATTTAAAATAAATTTTGAAATTACTATCACATAATTGACTAATACTAAGTAAATTATGCTTCAATCCATTGACAGATAAAAAATATTTTATTAAAGTGTAGTTGTAGAAACTAATCATATCCAGATCAATAATTTTACCTTTTGAGTCATCTCCAAATGTGGCAAGTCCTCCATTAAATTCATCAAGATTATTAAATTCGGAAGGCTCACCACACATGTTTCTTAATAACCTTTTATCTATATACCAAGTATATTATTAGGTTTTTTTCATAAGACCCTAATCCTTAAAAATATTAATAGACTAATTATTTTGGTTCCTATATCTTAGGTCTATTTAAGTTATCCAATAAAGACTTTGTAATCCAAAAATTTTTAGTACAATTTTCTTCATTAGAAAAATGATAAGATAGATGAATTATATTTGGTCTACCATATCTATCATTTTTACAATTACATTAATAAATAATATGACCAGATTTATTTTAATAATTACAAAAAAAATGAAAAGTTACTTTCATAAAATTAGTCTTTTTATAATTTTTTGTAAAACTATATTATTTTGAAAAAATTAATCTCATAATTACTTTTAACAAAGCATCTAGATCCCAAAATTTTGTTCAAGGTTTTCTCACCTTGAGTAAAAAGAGAAAGAGTATTTTTTATATCTTTAATTTTAAATTAAAAAATTTCAATATTTATTTATTACTTTAGTTTTAAAACAAAATAATAATTTACTTTTAAAATTTTATCTTTTTCAAAAACAACAAGATTGTAATTATTTTTAAGATCTTTAAATTTTGAAACAAATTCACAAAAACCATCTTGAATTTTATCTCTAGAATAAATAAGTTCTCTATATATTAAATAAGAGGTTGAATAAGTAGAAGAGTGAGAACTAGAACATGTAGAATTTACTTCATCACATACCTCAAAATTTGTCATTCGATACTTAGTAATTCCATCACTTGATTTATAAGTTGAAATTGTATTCTCTCTAGCACTCCAAATTGAAAATTTTAAATATTTCTTACCTTTCTTATTTTCTTTAGACTTTTTTTAAGGGAAAATTTGGATTGATGTTTCCCTTATTTTTTTCAACTTAAGCAAGTAAATTCCATTTCTTGATTTTCCTTTTTGAATCATTAAGCAGATATTTTCTTGTTCATATACTTATTCACCCTTCTATAAAGATGACCAATATTAGTGTATCTTTCAGATGATTATTTTATAATTGATTTGAAATAAATTGTCCTTTTGTTTTATTTTACCTCCTTAGCTTCCCTTTCACATTTTCTTTTCATTGTTGTCTCATATGTCATGAGAGAGCTAGTGATTTCCTTAACCTCCATATTCTTTATGCCTTTAGATTATTGGATCATGGTGACTTTAGGTTCCCAATTTGTTATTAAAACATAAATTATTTTCTTGACTAATTTTTATGTAGAAATAGAGTAACCAAGAACTTTTATCCCAATATAAATATTAGTAATTATAGTAAACATTTCAGTGATATATTTGTTGGGATGCATAGAGAAAATTTCAAAGTCGTGTCTAAACATATCCAATATTTTATCTTTGACATTTTTAGTTCTTTAATGGTTTACTTCTAAATGTTTCTAAAATTTCATGATCAATTTTTCATTTAGAAATTTGATTAAATTAATTTTCATCTAAATCACAATGGAATGAAATCATTTATTTATAATATAATTCAAAAAAACAAATATCATCAGGGGTCCATTTATCTTCTTTTTCAATAGTAGGGATATAAACATGAATAACTATTTTACATATAGGATAAAAAATAGATTTAAGAAAATTTGAATTGTGATTTTTCCCATATTAATAGTTATTACCATCAGAAAAATGGATCATAACCCTTAGAGTGTCCTTTGGGGATACCATGGGTGTTTGAAAAAGAATTTAAAAATATAATGTTTCTTGAAAAATTGGTTAAATATTGTGAAAATAAAATAATCTTGGGAATAATTTGAAAACAAATAAATAAACCAATTTAATACTCCTTCTATACCAAATTTAGGTCATAGTAGGGTAAAATTTCAATAGGGTGGTGAAATACCCTTTAAAAAATAAAAAGGAAAATACTAAAAACCTCTTTTTGAAATATTAAAGATATCTAAATCCTTTTAAATGGATAAAAAAAGAATTAAAGTGTAAATAATGATGATATAATAATATATATTAATAGATATATTATAATAGTGGAAGAATAAAATAAATAATGATTCAAATATAAAATAATTAAGTGAATTGATGGAATAAAAAGTTGATTAATTAAATGAATGGAAGCAATAAATAAATAAAAATAAAAAAAATTAAATAAGGCACAATATTTAGTAAGGAAGTTTAGTAATATATTTAAAATAACCACTATGTCTACTATTACAATTTCTCATGGATTTAATGTATTAGTCCCTAGGATTTAAGTATAGCCAATATACCAAAACTCACTTTCTTTTTTGGATTATAGTAAGAAAAAAAATTATAATCAAAACTACATTTTTAATGGGTATAGATAGAAACCTAAAATTGAATAGTCCCTTTCATTTTAACGATTATGGAAAGAAAACTCGAGTCCTTCACTTTAAAGGTAGTGAGAACCAATGATATAATAAACAAGGTAGTTAAACTCGAGAGACTACTTAGACTCATTCGATACAAGTGAACTCGACTCGTAAACTTGACTCGTAAATACGTAAGAGTATACTTCAACCTGATCCAACACCACCATCATAAACTCCTTTGCAGTAGAAACAAACATGATGAAACCACTTAATGGTGATTGTTATAAATTTCAAGATTGATGCACAGATTTTGCTAATGTTGGAGAAGATATTTCCTTACACGTGCACCAACATCAGGATCAAATAAATAGTCAAAATAATAAATAAATTCTCAAAGGATGATGTTGGGTGATCACACCAAATGAGAAGCTTCCATAAAGGAAAGAAATAATTGAAAGAATGATAACCCAAAGCCTGCAGGATGAATATGTGTGCCACTAGCTATTCACCTGGCCATGAGAGGATTTGTACTTGGAGGGACAAGAACCAAGTCAAAATGTCCATTATTCCAACAATAATATGGATTTTTATTTTAAAAAAATGAAATCTTTTAGAAAATAATAGAAGATAGGAAGCTAACCAACACCCATATGTTCAAAATACAACTGCACAAGTGCCTTAATTTGTTACACTTCAATATGTTTTGGCTCAAAGCACACCTATCCCTTTAGGTGTAAATGATAAAAATTAATACTCTTGTCACGAGTACCCATTTGGGATGTGCAAACCTCACACATAAAAATCCAAATATCCCACAACTCATTGAAGAATCTTTATATTAATGGACTGTTCGTTTGCATCTATCCAAACACAGCAATGGAAATTGCACGAGTATCCTAGACCAGAGAGGAGTATCAGAGTTCAAGTAATCTAAACCATAAGAGAGTAAAATACACACACCGACACCTAATATAAAGTGAAAAAATAATACTGAAAAAGAAATCAAAGAATGCAACAAGAACATTAAAATAGAAATCAAAGAACGCAACAAGAGAAGAGAAACATATACAGGAACACAACATCGGCTCCCCCAGCCTCAAAACGCCCAAACAATAGAAGATGATTAACTGCATCCGCTAAGAGAACTGTAAAGAAAGGAACATACTGGCTGACCTGCTACACTGTTGGAAAAACCTCTGCTCGATGCCTGCAACGACGAACTTGGGGGACATGGAGTTTGATGCGCACACCTTATTTATGCCTCAAATAGTAAGCTTTGGCATGACTCAGATCCGAACCACACTCATCCACTTGACACCTCGGCGGAAGCACCCCCTACACTGCCCCTTCCCCTTCTTCGCCTCTACCACAGGAGGGTTGCTCTCGCCCCAACTCTCCCCATCGGTACACCTGAACCCCCTCCTCACCGGAACTGGTCCAGCCCCCACCCGCCCAGTCGGTGCACCTGAACCCCTCCCCGACAGCATGCTGCTCCCACCCCCACCCTCCCTGTGGGCACTGAACCCCACTACTCTTGCCCTCCCTGCAGGCACTGCGCCGCCCCCTTCCCCTTCTTCGCCTCCACCGCAGAAGTGTTTCTCTCACGGACAATCATCAAATTGAGCCCTAGGCAATATGATGCGAGGCACTTCGGATTTAATTAAATCACCCTAAAAAAATTTATTAAAAAAAATGGAACCTCACTCGTCCGACGCGGTGAGTCTGCTCGCATCAACGATTCTATCTCGAGTCTTCCATTTTTCAGAAGATTCTTCTAAAAAATGATTCTTCAGACGAGTTGAATTGAGAGGGATGGGTAACTCCGTTAACTCGTACGATTCTATGAGTTTCCATGCGAGTTAGACTACCTTGATAATAAATAGGAAGAGAGAGGGCATTTATTATAAGCATACATGTTTCTTATTAGTCTTGATTCTCTCAAAAAAATATTAAAAAATGATAGAATGATAAAAGGATGAGACTGAGAAAGTATTACAATAAGAACACACTCTATATTGAACAAGAGAGGGTGTTCGCACCCGAGACATTATCTTTCCAGGGATGCATGGCTTTTTCGGTTGAAGGGAGGAATTTTTCTAGTGAGGGTGTTCGCACCCAATCTCAAGTCAGGTTACTCAAGGAGAGATCGTTCTCCCATTTCCAGCGGGCTACTAGCTCTGAGGCCAAATCCAGAGCCCTAAACTTTCAATGATACCTATCCTTCTATGGAAAGCTCGGGGGCTCGGGTTAAGACAAATTTTATTGTTTCTTCTATTAGGGAGCACAAGGTTTCTGTGGTAGCCATTTTTGAACCAAAGAAAGATCATGCTAATCTTAGGGACTTCAAGTGGAAGATCAAGATTCCAGATTGTCTTCAGGATGCCTAAAACAACTATCATATTTGGATCTTTTGGAATAAATCTAACTCGGTTGAGATAGTGCAAGCTGGGGATCAATTAATTACGTCCAAGGTTACCTCAGGTGGGAGTTTTTTCTTCTTAACTTGTGTGTATGGGAGCTGTGACCCCCTTTAGCAAGCTCATCTATGGAGTGATCTTAATGGGTTTAACCTGGGTACCGCCCCTTGGTTTTTTGGAGGGTACTTCAATGTTGTTGCTTCCCCCAAAGAGAGGAAAGAACGGGATCCATTTCAGAGGAATGCTAGCAGGGATTTTAATCAGTTTATGGTGGAGAAAGGCTTGTCTAATTTGGGTTACTCAGGGTAGTACTTTACCTGGTGCAACAATTGTAGGGGATCTCATCGATCTTGGAGTCATCTTGATAGGTGTCTGGCCAATATGGCGGCGATTTCTAATTTCTCTTCTTCAAAAGTTAGTCATCAAGCTCGAGGAATCTCCGATCATTCCCCTTTTTTGGTCACAGTTTCCTCAGGGCAAGATCATCAGGAGAGGTTTATTTTTCAGCATCAGTGGGTGTCTAAGTCATGGTATCAGGAGTTGGTATGTGATATGTGGAATGCTCAGGGGCAGGGAAATCCTTGGATCTCTATTCATGATAAAATTCATCATCTCAAGAGTCGTCTGATTTCTTAGGAAAAAGACCTTCCCTGGACTGATAATGAACTTGATGGAGTCCTTAGGGAAATTGAAATTCTGGAAGTAAGGTTGGAAGATGTTTGGGATGACCAATCCTCTTAGGAGCTCTCTAGTAAAAAAGAAGCCCTGGCTGAATTGATCCTTGCTCAGGAACGGCAGGCTAGGGAATTCTCTAGGATTAAATGGATCAGATAAGGGGATAGAAACACTACCTTTTTTCATGCTTGCATAAAAGAAATAAAGAGACCCATCAGTCCTAATATTTTGTTGGAAGATGGATCTCACACGGATGACCGGGATGTGGTGGGCGGTTCGTCCTACTCCTATTTCAAGGAATTATTGACGGGCCCTTATGATCGTATGTCCAGTGGGTACCCTGGAGGAGACAATGATTTCTTTAGTGTCGTTTCCAAATGTGTCTCCCCTCTAGAGAATGAGAGGCTAATTGCTATTCCGGATGAAAAAGAAATTTTCTCAGCCCTGATGAATCTTCATCTAGATAGTGCTCCTGGCCCGGATGGTTTTCCGGGATCTTTCTACAGAGGCTCTTGGGAGGTGGTGAAGTCGGATATTATTGCAGGTGTTCAGGACTTCTTCAGGGGTGGTAATCTGTCGAGGGTTTCATGTGCCACTAAAATGGTTCTGATTCCAAAAAATTGGAGCCCCTCTTCCATTTTGTAGTACAGACCAGTGAGCATGTGCAATTTCCCGTATAAAATCCTTACGAGTGTGATCAACGCTAGATTGTCTTCTTATCTTCCTCGATGGATTTCTTTGGAGCAGCATGGTTTTGTGAGGGGTCATTATATTCAAGGGGACATTGCTCTTTCTCATGAAATGATAAGGTATATCAACTTTAAAACTTGGGGTTCTAACATTGCTCTCAAGTTGGACATAAATAAAGCCTATGACCGTGTGGAGTGTGGATTCATCAATAAGGTATTGGGTAATATGGGTTTTTCTACTTGGAATATTGACCTTCTTTTCAGATGTTTCAGCTCTCTGTGGATGACGGTTTCCTTTCTGGGGAATTCATATGGGTTCTTTAAGGCTATTTGTGGCCTCCTCCAAGGAGACCCCCTATCCCCTAGTATCTTCATACTCACCCAGGAAGTTTTGAGCAGTCTCATCTATAGAAGTATCCATAATAGAGAGGTTCTTTAATACCAGAGGTCTATGAGAGCTAAGGACATTTCTCATCTTATGTTTGCTGATGATACTCTCGTGTTTATTAATGCTGGTAAAAAGTCTATCAGTGGCTTGAATAGGATTTTGGATGATTATTACTTATGGAGTGGTCAACTTATCAAAAAAGAGAAGAGTTCTTTTTTCATTTCTAACAAATGCTCTCAGAGTCTCATCTCTGATATTTAAAGAAACATTGCTATGCAATGAGTATGTTTTCCAATACACTACCTTGGGGCTCCGATCTCTCCCATCAGGATTTAGATTCGGGATTTTGACTTTATTATAACCAAGATTGAAGATCGGATTCACAACTGGAAAAATAGGTACTTTTCCTTTGGAGGTCATATAGCTCTCATTAATAGTGTGCTTTCGGCTATGCCAGTTCATGCGCTTTCGGCGGTTGTGGCTCCAAAAGGTGTTATTTCTAGTATGGAAAAGCTTTTGGCCAGCTTCATTTGGGATCCCCAAGTGGAAAAGAAAAAACACTGGGCTTCCTGGAGTATGGTGTCAAGGCCAGCTAGGGAAGGTGATATTAATGTGAGGGGTCTCGCCGATACTCTCAGTGGACTTCAGGCAAAACTGGCATGGGAAATTGTGGAGCAGAGCACCCTTTGGGGCCAAACGATGCATTTTTTGTATTACGGCCAGCCCACGGGGGGAGAAAGGGGTCATGTGTTATGGCCTAACCTACTAAATCTTGTTGATGAGCTTCGTGAGCACTCACAATGGATCATTGGGAGAGGTAATATTTCCTTTTGGCACCATAATTGGGTAGGGAAAGTGCTGGGTTTTCCGGGCTGTCCTGCTCCTTCTATTTCCTTCCGGGAAGCAAGTCAGTACCCGGGCCTGATCAACACGGTGTTGTATGAAGATCAGAAGGATCTATTTAATATAATCACTCTCTCCCAAGCCCCTGATCGGTGTGTATTCACTACTTCTTCTTCAGGGTCCTTTTCTTCTCGGGAGTTTCGTGGTATTAGGAGCTCGTCGGGGACAACATATGGGTGGAATGAGCTTCTGTGGACCAAAGTGGTTCCATTGAAACTTAATTTTCTGTTATGGAGGATTCGTCTCAAGGACATTCCCACTGATTATAATATCAAACATTGTGGTATCCCATTGGTTTCCAGGTGTTTTTTCTGTACAGCTTCAAAGGAGGAATCAGCTAATCATTTATTCTTCTTTGGTGAGTGGGCGGAAGTAGTCTGGGGCTGCTTTGGGGAGTTCACAAGGACTCATGATCCTTCATTGGAGGGTCTCCCGTTCCTGGACAGATGGTTCTATAGGTCGGGGGATAAAGGTCTGGAGAGAATGACCCAGGTGTTGATTTTATCTGCTGGATGTTGGGTGATCTAGCTTACCAGAAACAAATGCAAATTTGAAGGGCAGTCTGCTTCGGGCCGGTCTATTATCTGCAAGTTGAAATGTTTACTCTCGGATCTGGTCAGACTCTTCAGCACCTGGCGTGATGCTCCTTCACTCAGGTGGCTGGGTTCGTACTCCCGTGAGGCTTCGACTAGTGGTCGTAGAGGATCCTGGGTTTGTTGGACCCCTCCTGCAGGTGGTCTCAAGCTCAATGTTGACGGGTCCTGCACAATGGGAGCTCTACGAGGAGGTGGTGTGGTGTAGGACCAGTGGGGTTCGGTTTTCATGGCCTTATCCTCTCGGTTAGGGTACGGCTCCTCCCTCCAAGCTGAAGCTAAGGCCCTGTACACTGGAATTTCCATCTACCACCAACAGGAGCTGGATATCTCTGATATTGAAATTGATTCGAAGATTCTGTATGATGCCCTTAATAATATTTATCTGTTGCCTTGGTCTATCTTCTATATTATCAACAAGTTCAAAGGTATGCTCTCTGATGACATCAAAATCAGTCATGTTTGGCGCGAGGGTAATCAAGTGGCAGACCACCTTGCTTCTATGGATGTTCAGGGTCCTGATCCGGTTTGGCATCATGTTTTTTATTCTCTCAAACCTAAAGGGGTTAACCTGATTAGAGGGGATGCCCTCAGTTTTCACTATTTCAGACCCCCTTAGACTGTTTTCTTATGTGTTTTCTATTGGGTTTTGTTTGTTTGTGTGTTTCATAACAAAAAAGTAACTTTGATGATGAGGGTATATAAAAGTGAACACTTCAATAGAGATAGAGAGAGAACTGATGATCGATTCGATGAGAGGGTTGTTGCACAAGTTGATTATTGAGATCCAAGAACCTAAGGCCTTTATTTATGGCCTTAAAAGCATTCATAAAACTTATGGAATCCACCTAGTATTAATGAAGTCTTTAAAGACAAAATTTATTACATATTTCATTTTTAATACATGAATTTTATAATAATTCCTTAGAAAAAAATGTATTAATAACTTCAAATGATATTTTAAGGTCTAGTGTATTGGAAATTAGAAAAATAATACATTAATTACATATAGAAAAAATAAACATAAACATTATTTAATACTTTTGAAATAATCCTTTGTTAATCCTTCCTAGGTCACCTCACTATAAGTAATTTCCTGGGGACATACATCAATAGAAAAGGGTGAGTATAAATCCCAATAAGGGATAACAAAGGAAACATAAAATGAATGATCATCATGGATAAAAAAAGAGTTATAACATGATAGAATAATTTTAAGTACTTGATACATAACATGGAAGTGTGGATTCAACATAAAAATGAGATATTCATAAGAATATCACCAAGTTTTATCACCAAGGTGTCATAAATCATAATTACTAAGTTTATTCACCGAGGTATCATAAAACATGTCATATCTAGAGATTAATTATTTAACCAATAAATTGGAGTGCTATCAGGGCACACCATTAATGTGTCTTAATTCTTGTGCTCCACGTTGATCATAATAAAATATTTTATAAATAACATGAGGATAATAACTAATTGGTCTCATATAAAATCATCAAGTACATAATAAGTGTTTAAATACTTGAACATTACTTCATTTTTAACCCATGGAAAGGGATTATGGGTTTCATACATGTACACCCCAGAATCAATAAATTATTTTTTCATCTATGTGAATTCCCATGGAAAATAAATAGGGTTAGGTATTTACAAAATAATAATTTCACATGTAAAGGAGTGAAATTCAAGAAATGAATTCAGTGTCATGATGGTATATAATTTAGATTGAGGAAAGGGAATAATGAGAGGGAATGAAGGAATCCCATAAATAAAACACTATTTTTTCAGTAGTGGAATAATAAAAAGGGTATGAAAATAAAGTAATTCAACGCTTAGAAAACATACCACAAAAGAGGTATTTGAATGGAAAAGAGGAAATGAATAATTCCATTACCTTGAAGGGTTGATTCCAATAACTTGAGGACGCAACCTTAAAACCTTGAAAACACATTGGAGGGAGTATTTGGGAGGTAAATGAATAAAATTTAATAGATAATGGATCTATAATGAAGAGAAATTAGGAATGGTTGGGTATTTATAGTAAAATATTAGGAATTTTTTAATTATTTCCAAATATAGGTCTTGGAATTCTAGATTTTGAAAAATATAAAAGCATTAACTTGACCATGATTTTTACTTATGATTTTTGCTCATGTTTTTAGTCATTTGAGTCATGTTTTATATTATTATAATCTATTATAACTGAAATACATATTTTAATTTTACTTTTTATATAGGATTTTTATTTGTCTACAAAATATATTTTTTTAAATTCAAAATTTCTATTTTAGTCTTTAGAAGGTCATTTATAGGTTTGTAAATTGATTTAAATCCATTAAAATAGAAAATATTAATAAAATAACATATTTTAGGTCATGTATTATTTTTAGTTAATTATTAAATCATTATTATATATAAATTAATTAATAAAACATACTGAAAACACAAAACTATATTTTTACTATTCACTGAAAAATAATGTTTTTTAGAAAATTCTAAAAAAATCACCCTAAATAAATTTTTACATTATGATTTCAAATATAATTTTTTATTTTATCATAATTATTCTCTAAATATGATAATTTTAACTTTTAAATAAAAAAACCTAATTTATGGAAAAATAATAGATTTTATGACATAGTCAAATTTCTAACACGTATAAAATTCCCTATGAGATTATAAAATTATATTATTATTTATATTTAAATAAATAGTGTTTAAAAATATATTTTATAAAAATAAACTTTACATATAATACCTGAGTTTATTATAAAATTTTATATATTTTCTGAGGATATCATTATGTTTTATATGTATCCAAAAAAATCTATCAAATTCATATTATATTAATGTGTATTTATTAAATAAAATAATATCAAAATGTGATGAGAGAAATAACTATTTAATTTATACAAAGGAAATTAAACTTTTAAGATACTAAAGTCTAGACAGATAACCCCTTATTACCCCATCATACCCCCTAAGGGTATGGTGTGTGGTGGTGGTGGTTTCATGGGGTGGATTATCTAGCATTAACCTAGTGGTGATCTACACTAACTTTAAATTCTCTTATAATCGGTTTCGTTCAAGACTCTCTTGTAAAATCCCTACTTGTGATTAGTAAAGGGTGAATAATAATGATGTTACCACCCTCTTAAGTTCTAAAAATGGGATTTTAAAGGCGTAACTCTACTAGTTGAGGTCATAGTTTTTCCTTTTTGAATCAATTATCATTTTTAAATACCCTTTATAAACACTAATCCTAATGTTAACATTATTACCAATGGTCATAATGTCTGATGGTTATTTCTTCCAATGGTTATATTAACCAGTGGTCATATTATCCAAGGGCTGTATAATATTTAGGTCTAAAATGTCACATGCCCTTTATACCCTATATATACTCTTTCATTCATCGATATTTACTCCTTCATTCTCAAAGGTTTTTTTAATTCCTTTGTTAGTGTTAATTATATTCCTAATGTTTATTTTTATTATAACATTTTTATGGGAGTTTTAATCTTCCTTTTAGAGTTTAAACCTATGGAGTATACCATTGCATGGTCGATATTATTCAGTTTTTATATCCCTATAGTATTTTTATCTATGGTAATTAGTATCATTACATGACATGAAATATTTCCTTATAATTTTATTTCTATGTAATTAAATTTTGAAAAATAATAAAACAGTCATTATGAAAAAAAAGTTCTTTATTAATCAAAGAATTAATTTTCAGGTCATTACATTCTACCCCCTTAAGAAATTTCATCCTTGAAATGTGTTTCCAAATTCAAAAAAATGGGGGTGTTTTTACTTCATTGCTTCTTCAGGTTCCCATATAGCCTCTTTAAACTTATGATTTCTCTAAATAATTTTCACAAGTTGTGTTGTCTTATTCCTCAACACTTTTTCCCTTCTATAAAGGATATAGTTCAATTCCTCTTTATATAACAAGTCATCTTCTAACTCCACATCATTAGTATCAAGTACATGTGTTGGGTCAGACACATACTTTCTCAGTAGGGACACATGAAAAAAATCATGAACACTATAAATATTTTGCAGTAGTGTTAATCGATAAGTAATTTCTCCAACATGTTCAAGAATATTAAATGGTTCAATATATTGTCGACTCGGTTTTCTATTCTTTACAAATATCATAACTCCTTTCCATGATGATTCTTGAGAAAAACATGATCCCCCACATGAAATTATATTTTCTTTCTTTGGTTATTAGCATAGCTTTTATATCAACTCTAAGAAGCCTTGATGTGTTTTTGAAGTACTTGTATCTTTTTTATAGTCTCTTTCATAATTTATAGTCCCAATAGTTTCCCTTCTCCAAATCAATCCCAACATATTGGATTTGTACACCATTTTCTATAGAGAGCTTCAAAAGGTGTCATTTGAATTCCCAAGTGGAAACTGTTGTTATAAGATAATTTAATAAGTGGAAGATTTTGGTCCTAAATCCCTTGAAAATAAAGTGAGAAAGATAGTAACATGTCTTTAAATGTTTGAATATTCTTCTCAGACTACCCATCATTTTGAGGATGATAGGTTTTTCTCAAGTTTACCTTTGTATTCATAGCCTTTTAAAGGCTCCCCCAGAACTTAGAAGTAAATATGGGATCTTTATCAGAAACAATCGATAGCAATACCCTATAGAGTCTCACTACTTCTTGAATATAGAGGTGATCTTGGTGCTCTGGGGAGAAATCCATTCTTATGTCAATGAAATGGGTAGAATTTATCAATATATCGATGATTACCCATATAACATTATTTCCCTTAGATATATTAGGTATGCTTTTGAAAAATTCTATAGTGATGTTATCCCATTTCTATATATGTATGGGTAGTGGTTGAAATAACCCTTTAAGAATTTTTCACTTTTCCTTCACTTGTTGGCACACCCAACACCTTGTAGTGTAATAAATAATCCCCCTTTGTATATTATCCTACCAATAATGAACACGAAGGTCCATATACATTTTTATTCTTCTAGGATTTATAGATAATTTAGATCTATGAGCTTCATCCATCATCTCCTTTGTCTTTAGATTGTATGGAATACATATCCCTGTACTAAATTTTAGTACACCTTCTTGATCAATATTGAATTCCAAAAAAAATCCTTTCTTCATGGCCTCTATCTTCTTTTGTATCAAAGGATATTCTCTTTGAGAACTCTTGATATTATATAGTAAGGATGGTTGAGAAATCTTTTGGGATAGTATTGAGGATGCCCCTTCCCTTATGATTACCATATCTAACCTTACTAGGCCCTTGATCAATGGATCTCCTTCAATAATCATCATTGAAAGAACACCAGTATCCTTACTACTTAATGCATTTGAGAATTTGTTTTCTCTTCTGATGATAATGAATTTAAAAATAATAGTCCTTAAGAATATCCAATCATCTCCTTTTTCTAATGTTTAATTTATGTTATGTGAATATATACTTCAAACTTTGGTAATTTGTGTATAAATCAAATTTTTTCCCATAAAGATAGTGTCTCTATATCTTCAAAGAAAAAATGACTACATCTAACTCTATGTCATGAGTAGGATAATTTTTCTAATGAGGATTTAATTTTCAAGATTCATAGGTGATCACCTTGTCATTTTACAAGAGAATACATCCAATACTTTTGAGATATGTATCATTGTAAATAAAAAATCCTCATCTAACATAGGGTAAAGTTAGCACAGGTGAACTAACCAACCTCTTCTTCTATTCTTGGAAACTTTCTTCACACTACTTTTTCTAGATAGACATAGATACTTTTTGAGTTAACTTGGTTAGTGTTTTAGAAATTCATAAAAAAAATCACAAACCTTCTATAATATCCCTCTAAACCAAGGAAACTATGAATCTCAATTACTATTATAGGATGAGGCCACTTCTCTATAGCCTTTGTCTTGACGGGTTTAATTGATATTTCTTCACTAGTTACAATGTGACCTAATAATTTAACTTATTGTAACTAGAACTCACATTTACTGAATTTACCAAAAAAAATATCTGAAGAACTTTTGTGATGTTTTTGCTTTTAACAAAGTCTTTGTATTTATTGACAACTAACCTTTTTTATAAAAGAATGTTTTTTTATTTAGGATCAAACTCAATCCATTGTAAGGAGTTTTTCATAATAAATTTGAAATTTTTTGAATGTTGATGAATTCAAACACAAAGGGATTAAAAAGTTTTATCCTTAATAAAGTTGTTTTTTGGACACAAATTTCCATACTTAGGTTATCAGATCGAGTAGCACTGGATGAAAAAGTGGTTAGAAAGATGAAGTTGTTGATCAGACACACCATTAGTCTTAGGTTCATCAGTTTTAGATTTCAATATCCATTAGACATGGTGATTATTAGAAATTCATAAGTTGTTGAGTAAAGAAGGCATAATTTTGCTGAAGATTTTTAAAAGAAGATATTGAATTAAGGAGTTAGAAAGTTTTCATACTTTTTAACCTAAAATCATAAGATTCTTTTCAAGTCATGAAGTTCTAAAAAATCATAAAAACAATCATGATAAAATATTTTGAAGAAATAGAGGAATCATAAAGTTTTTATTAGTTCTAGAAACTCAAACACAAAAGATTAGATCCATAAGTACCATACTGAGAGGTTCTTAGAAGTCAGGATGTGTAAAGTTGATGAAGTTTTAAGTTTTTAAAAGTTAATGAGTGGAGTCATCATCGGATTAGAACATCATAATAAGAATTTCATCATAATAATAATTCCATCATTATGATTTTTTTTAACCCAACTGACTCTAATGAGGAAGATCAATCGGATTAGGAACAGGCACAAATTCATCAAATGAATACCTCACACTGAAAACACATCAGATATAGAACATTGGAGTGATCATAGTTACTAATGTCGATCCATCAAAGGGATATCAGTTATAAATAAGGGGTGAATATTCAAAAAGATTTTAATTTTCTTTAGAAGAAACAAAAGGATATTTCAAGTTTGAAATTGAATAAAATTATGACACCAATAAGTCATCTAGTAAGGAAAATCATAATGATATGAGAATGAAAGGAAAATTGTAATGAGATAAGAAATAAAGGTGTATTTTAATGAGATAAGAAAGAAAAGAAAATAATAATGAGATGAGAAATAAATTCAGATCATAATGATCTGAGAACAAAATGTAGATTGTAACGATCTGAGAAAGAAAGACATATCATAATGTGCTGATAAATAAAGAAAGATCGTAATGAGCAGAGGAATATAAAGCTAAGGAAGTTATATAGAACTAGAGAAAAGTTATTTTCTTTAGAAAATTAATATCAAATAAATATTAATAAGCTTTTAAGGATCCAAATATGAAGTTTAAATGTGATTGATTTTCAGAGTTTTGAAATTTGGGTAAGTGGGAAATGTTTTTCAGTTTCCTGTTTTTGCTTTTCTGAGTCACCTATAAATATAATCACACTTCATTTTCATTTTTTAACTTTTCCATGAGTTAAAAAAAAAGGAAGACCACTGATTAATTTTAGACATAGTTCCTTCTAGATATAGATCTCATCAGTTGATCAAACATATGTTGTTTTGTTAACTAGACTGAGAAACATCATATAGAGAAGATTGTATTGAGTTGATCGGACTAAGGAAGATTGGACTGAGTTTTGATCAGAGTTTTATAAGTGAATATTGAGAAAGAGAATATCATATTGATTCAATCATACTTAGTCAATTAGACTGGATTCATCAAACTTAATAACATCAGACTCACATTCATTGGACCTAAGAACTTTTGTGGAGCAGTTTGAAAAAAGAATTTATTCTTTTGTTGTGGATCAATTGTTTTGTTAGAAAACTTTTTAAATTGGAAGGAGTCGGTATAATCTTTTCTATCATGAGATGGAAGGTTTTTAATTTGATTTTACACAATTTTTATTCACTTCTTCATAATAGTGAATTTCCATAGACCCGCGAGAGTGGCTATAGTAAGGATATAGATTCTCACACATATGTTGAACATTATAAATATCATTTTCTTTACTTTCTTTCCTATTTTTTAATTCATGATTATTTAAAAAAAATATGATAAGGATATTAACTTTAACAGGTTGCAAGGTTTAAATTTTAAAAATTATTGAAACTTATAAAAAGTGAACAACTAATTCAACCCCCCCCCCCCATTTGTTATTCGATACTTTGTAACTTCAATTGATATCATAGGGAAGGTTCCCTTATTGAATACTTATCATGTATAATATAAATTCTGTCAACAGTAGAGTAATTCCTACATTTTATGGAAAAAAAATTTATGGATGGAAAAATAGGATGATTACTTATTTCTAATCTCTTTTCCTAGAAGCTGTTGATGCTACTACAATTGGTTTTCCACCTATTGAGAAGGATTCCCTGATGAATTTTTCTAATAAGAGAAATATCGAATTTTATGGAAAATCAAGAAAGGTTATCCTTATGTTATTATCAGAAAATTTTTATATGGATGTGATGGGTCTCAAAACTTCAAAGAGTATGTGGGAAAAGTTGGAAAGTATTTTTGAAAGGAATACTAAAGTGAAGGAAGAAAAGCAAAAAATATGGTGTATTAAGTATAAATACATCATAATGAGAGATGAAGAAACTATTTAGGAATACTTCACCAAAGTAAATGAAATTGTATACAATATCATAAGATTCAGAGATATTATAGAAGATTCTAAAATTATGAATAAACTTATGAGAAACTTTCTGAATATGTTTGACATTAAAATTTCCTCTTTAAAAGATAAGTATGATTTATCTCTTGATGAATTTCATAACTTTCTTGTTTCTTTTGAAATGATGAAAGATCAATTTTTCAAAAAGAATATGAAAGATGAAATTCATTTTGATGCCATGAGAAAAATTAAAATACAAGATGATGAATATTTTTATACTTTTTTATTTCAATGATAAATATGATGATGAATTAAATAAAAAATCATGTCTCTTATATCTAAGAAATATCAAAGAGGAAGAGAAAAGTATGGAGGTAAACTTTATCTCAAATTTTTTGAGTGTGGTGGAATCAAACACTTTTCTATGAATTGTCCCAAAAAAAAAGTTGGAGAATATCGAGATGATTATAATGAAAAACCTTAATGGAATAAGTGGAAAAAAATTCTAAAGAATAAAATTCATCCAACAAATCTAAAAATAATTGTATTAGGAACAAGGGAACTATGTTGAGTAAGAAAGATGAATCGAACTCAACTATCAGCAATTATTCAGAATATGGAAGTTTATAAAAATTAAAAACCTTCATTGAAAAAGTTTATAAAACTAAATATTATTCATATAGTAAAGAATGTGGTGAAGAATCATATAGAGAGTATCAACTTAGAACATAACTTATTTCATTTCTTGAGAAAAAAACACTCACAAGAAATAAATTAGAGTAATGAAGAAATATTGTGAAGAAGTTGCTGAAGAAGAAATGATTTCATCAAGCATAAAGAAGAATATATCTTGGATATATTAAGTTACCAACTTAGAACTATTGAATAGGTAAAGATGGTTGAAGATCTTAGTAAGAATCTGGAAGTTAAGGAAGAATAAGGTAACAATTTTCAATCAAAACTTATTGAGTTTTAAAGTACCATGAGGAAGATGAATGAAAACTTCAACAAATCTTTGGAAGTAAAAACTATGACTTCTAAAGTTTCTGATAAGGATCAAAACAAGAATCAAGTGAAATCCTCAATCACCAAAAATAATGTTTCATCAAATTCTTCTAATATTTCAGGTTCCATAAAATGTGTTGAGAAATTATAAGTAGATAAAGGATATAAGAAACCTATCAAATCTACAAAATTTGAAAACTCACACAAAATTAAATATGGTCCACCTCTTGAGTATGATAAAGCATAAATAAGTTATCAACCTCAACAAATTATCTACAAATAAAGATATTTATTCAGTATAAAATCAATATTTTATGGATATTGTTGGTGTTGTGGAATCTATGGGAAAAGATATTAAAATTTTTGGCATAACTTGTCACTTCCTGGAAGAAGGTTTGAAGAAAGAGAAAGAAGTGGTGGAATAAGGATGAGTAATTTTCTTAACCCATAGGAATTTAGAAAAGGAAAAACTCAAGATGTTAGAAACTTTACAAAAAAAACAAATTTGAATGTCTAAAATAACTTTATGTAAGATGTGATAAGGAAATTCATTATGCTAAAATATGTATGAAACTTATTCTAGAACAAGTTTCTTATGGTATAAAAGAAAAGGAATCTGTAAAGAAGACAATTGAAGAAAGTGTCTTTTTTGTTGAGGAAACTTTGAAAGAAAGTAAAAGGAACAAACCATGGATACTTGATAGTGGTTGTTCTTCACATATGACAGGTGATATAAAAAAATTGAAACATGTTGAAATTAATTATGGAGGAATGGTTACCTTTAGTAATGATATTTCCTTAAAAATAATAGGAATCATAATAGATGAGATTGAAGCATAAAAGTTAAAATCTAAGGTATTTTTATTTCTTGTTGGGATAAAAAATAATGTACTTAGTGTAAGTCAACTTTTTGATGATGGAAAATAAGTGATCTTCAAAAATGATTCTTTTTTTATCGAAAGTGTGAAATATGGAAAAATTATTACAAAAGGATAAAGAACCATTTGGAATATCTTCCAAATAGGAGAGTTTAATAACTCATGTTACTTGAGTGATGGAGATTAAAATAAGTTGTGACACCGAAGACTTGGTCACCTTGGGTAGAAAAACATGAAAAAAACTTATAAAGTTTATATTGTCTGTTATTTTTCAAAATTGAAAATAAGTGATAAAGATGTTTGTATTACTTGTCAAAAAGGGAAGATGACTAACAAAATTCATAAGAGAGATGAGATTAAATATACCAGACCTCGTGAGCTTATTCATTTTAATCTATGTAGACTAATGAGATATAAATCAATACAAGGAGATTTATAATTCATCACTTTTATAGATGATTCCACTCAGATGACAAACATCATGTTTATGAAACATAATTCAGAGGTTGTGGAAATGTTCAAGTTTTTTAGAAAAGAAGTTGAGAAAGAAATGGGGGTTTATATAAAGAATTTAAAAATATATAATGGTATCTAATTCACAAGTAATATTGTTTAAACTTATCTAAGAAAAATGTTATCAAACATAAATATATTTCTCCCTATAATCTATAACAAAATGGAGTAGTAGAAAGAAATAATAGAAGTTTGGTGGAAATGGGAATAAGTATATTATCAGAACACAAACTTTCAAAGTTTTACTAGATAGAAGTTGTTAGTACTAATATAAATATTCAGAAAAAAAATTCAGAGTGGAATCCATTATGTCTTCTTATGAAATATGGTATAAAAAACCTTCATTTAATTACTTAGAAGTTTTTAGAACTCCATGTTTACTTAAAATAAAAAATTAGGATCTAGGAAAGTTCAATGAGAAAGATGTGGAAGGAATTTTTATAGTTTATTCACCAAATGGAAGAACTTATAAATGTTGTAAAAAATGTTTACAAAATTTAGTGGACTCATATGATGTGAAAATAATTGAAAATACAAATTCCTTAAAAAAATTTATTGAGAATGATGAGGAGGATAAACTGGAGATTTCCAAATATGGTGAAAGTAAGTCAAAACATCCTTACCAAGACTCAGAAGAATCATGTGATGAGGAAATTTTAGCTGGGAAAAAAATTTAAAATTTCTTACCTTACAAAAACATGTTGAGACAAAAAATATTCTTGGGAATTATAATGCTCCAATTTATACCTAAAGAAATTTGAGATTAAAAAACCAAACTTCACTTGTCTCCAAATTTGAACCAGAATCAGTTTTAGAAGCTATTAAACATAAAGAAAATTTGGATTCTATGAATAAAGAGTTAGATCATATTGATAAAAATGAAACCAGGGAACTTGTTCCACGACCAGTAAATAAATATGTTATTTAAAAAAAGTGGGTTTACATAAACAAGTTGAATGAACATGGAGAAGTTTCAAGAAACAAAGCCAAGATTGTTTTTAAAGGTTATACACAAGTGTAAGGTATGAATTTTGATGAAACCTTTACCCCTATTACAAGGTTAGAAACAATCAGAATATTTCTAAAAATGGATGCTTATCAGAATTACAAAGTACATCAGATGTATTTTAAGTCATCATTTCTCAATGAAGAAATTGAATAAGAAGTTTAAATTGAATAGCCTTGTGGGTTTATACTTTATGAGGATGAAAACAAAGTTTTTAGATTGAATAAATCTTTTTATGGGCTAAAACAAGCTCCATATTCATGGTATTCAAAACTTAAAAATTGTTTGATAATGTTGAATTTTTATAAAGGAACACTTGATAAAAACTTATATGTGAAAAAAGTTGACTTCGAAACTCTAGTTTTAATTATTTGTGTGGATGATAACAAAATTATGGGCATAGATAAGATGTTTTTAAAAAAATTCTAAATAAATTAAAAAAAATTGAGATGTAAATGTTGGGATAACTAAATTTTTCCTTCATCTACAAGTTTAACAAAAATAAATATACATTTTCTTATCTTAATAAAATCATGTCGTATAATTGTTAAAAAAAATCATGAAAGAATCAAAATAATTTTCTACTCCTATCTCAGTGTAGATAAAGTTGAGTAAAGATGAGTCCATAAAAAACATGAATCAGAAAAACTTTTAGAAGCAGATAAGAAATTTACTTTACCTTATAGCCTCAAGGCCTTTTATTTTTTTATGTCGTGACTTTGATTTTTAGGTATCAAAATAATATAAAATAATCAAATATGTTGTAAACAAAGATAATATTAAGATATGTCAAAGGAACAACTTTTCATGGGTTGTTATAAAAAAATTTGTGAGATGAAGTTTCATGAACATACTGATGTTGATTGGGTTAGAGATTTTAATGATAAAAAATAAACCTTAGGAAAAACATTTTTCTTGTGTTAATTTTGTGTGAGTTTTAATAGTAAGAAAAAAAATTAGTAAATTTGATCATAGAAGAATCAAAATATGTTGCGGCTACAAAGGATTGTACTCAGATGTTGTAGATAAAAGTTCATCTAGAAGATTTGAAAGTAAAAGTTTCTAAACCATTGAAGATACTTTGTGATAATTAAATTTCAATTGATATTTCTAAAAAATTTGTACAACATTCAAGATCAAAACACATTGATATAAAATTTCTATTTATAAAATAGAAACTTTTTTGTAGGTATATTTTGCTGGAATATGTCCCAATGAAGTATCAAATTGTTGATATCTTCACAAAGGAAATTCCAAAAAAATTGTTGAGTTGTGGTTGAAACTTCATGTTTATACTCCTCCAATGACTTCCTAAATCTCATAAGGAAAATCCCCCACCATGATTTGGATTATTTTGACAAAGGGGGAGAGAAAGTAACAACTTTATTCTTTGTAATAAGTTTTTATTTATCTTTATTTAATGAATCTGAAGTTGTGGTTATCATAAAATGGGGGATAGAAAAGGAAAAGTGAGAGGAAAAGATAAAAGTGAGGGGGAGTTTATCTTTACATGGCCACAAAATTTTCTTTCCACTAAAGGATAAAATTACTTCAAAAACATTACTTTATATAGTAGTGTAGTGTCAGGACACTCTTTTTTGAGAAAGGATGTGTTTTAATAAAAGTCAAAAAACTTGAGTTGTTTACAAAACTTGAGTTGTGAAAAAAATTATGAGTTGAAAAAGTTAATGATAGTTGTTAAAGAAATAAAAGGGAGAGATTAAATAACCTTTGTGATGTTTTTTTTAATAAAGTTTTTTTATTTGTTTAAAACTAATATTTTTTTGTAAAAGAATGATTTTTTTGTACAAGATCAGACCCAGTCCATCGTAATGAGTTTTTCATAAGAAATATGAATGTTTCTAAATGTTTTTGAATCCAAACACAAAGGGAGTGAAAAGTTTTACCCTTAAGAAAGTTTTTTTCAAGAAATAAGTTTCTGGAATCAAGTTCTTAGACTGAGAAGCACTAGATGAAAAAAAAGTGGTTAGAAAGATGAAGTTATTGATCAGACTCACCATCGGTCTCAGGTCTATCAGTATGAGAGTTTAAGATCCATTGGAAACAGTGTTTGTTATAAATTCATAAGTTGTTGATTAAAGAAAACATGCTATTATTGAAGAGTTTTGAAAGAAGATAGTGAAATCATAAGTTAGAAATTTTTCATAATTTATATCCTAAAATCTGATGATGCTTTAAGGGTCATGAAGTTCTCACAAATCATGTAAAGTACCAAGATAAAATCTTTTCAATAAATGGATGAATAGTAAAGTTTTTATTGGTTCCAGAAACTTGGACACAGATGATCGGATTTAGAATTAACAGACTGAGAAGTTATCATAAGTCAAAATTTGTAAAAATTATGAAGTTTTAAGTCTTTCAAAGTTACTTAGTGGATTCATCATTGGATTAAAAAAATCATAATGATAATATCATTGTAATTATAATTCCATAATTATGAGGTTTTTAACTAGAATTAATCTAATGAGGAAGATCAATCGGATTAGGAATAGGCATCAATTAATCAAATGAATTCCTCACACTGATAATACATCAGATGCAAAACATCGGAGTGATCAGAGTTGTTGATGCCAATCCATCAAAGGGATATTAGTTATGAATAAGAAGTGAAGATTCTAAAATATTTGTGTTTTATTAAGAATAAATAAATGAAGAGTTCAAGTTTTCAATTGAATAAAATTGTGACACCAATAAGTCAACTACTAAGGAAAATCATAATGAGGTGAGAAAGAAAATAAAATCATAATGAGCTAAGAAAGGAAGGAAGATTGTAATGAGATTAAAAATAAAGGAAAATCATAATGAGATGAGAAAGAAAGGAATATCGTAATGATCTGAGAAAGAACTAAATATCGTAATGAGCAAAGAAAAAAAAGGCAGATCGTAATGAGATGAGAAAGAAATGAAGATCGTATTGAGATGAGAAAGAAATGTATATTGTAATGATCATAGGAATATGAAGCTAAGGAAGTTATATCTGACTTAAGAAATGTTATTTTGTTTGAGAAAAGTGATCTTGAATAAATATTTATATGGTTCAAAGAAGTTAAATATGAAGTTTAAATGGATTGATTTTGGGAGTAATGAAAATTGGGTAAGCGGGAAAATTTTGCTAGTTTCCTTCTTTTTCTTTTCAAAGTTGTATATAAATATAATCACACTTCATTTTCATGAGTGTGAAAAAGGTGGTGATCTGAGGAATTTGAGAAAGATTTCCTTCCATATAGAGATCTCATTAGTTGATCAGACATCTATTTTTTTAACCGGACTAAGAAATATCATATTGAGAGGATCGTATTAAGTCAATTGGACTAAGGAAGATTGGATTGAGTTTTGAGATGAGTTTGAGAAGTGTATATTGAGAAATATTAGACTGTATTTATTTGATCATACTAAGTAGATCGGACTGAGTCGATCGAACTGGGTTCATCATACTGAAGAACATCGGACTCACATTCATCATACCTAGGAAATTTTGTGGAGTAGTTTGAACAAAGTCTTTTTTTTTTGGATCAATTGTTTTGTCAAAAAACTTTATAATCTAATGGGAGTTAGTATAATATTTCTTATCAAGATATATAATGTGTCTAATTATAGTTTTCACAAGTTTTATTCACTTATTCATAATAGTTATTTTTCATAGACCCATGGGAGTGGCTATGTCAAGGATGTGGGTTCTCACAATAAGGTTGAACCTTTTAAATATTGTGTGATTTACTTGATTTCCTATTTTTGCATGCATTATTATTTATAAAATGATGATAATGATATTAACTTTAAAAGTTTTTAGGGTTTAAGTTTTAAAAAGTATTGAAACTTATAAAAAATGAACAATTGACTCAAACCACCCCCCCCCCCTCTCAGTTGTTATTTGATCCTTTGGAACTTCATTATCCTTCTTGAGAGTTTTTAATATGGCCCTTATATGATCCTAATACTCCTCATGAATTTTGGAATATATTATAATATCATCACCAAATACCACCACAAATTTATCAGGGTAATCCATAAATACTTTATTCATCAAATCCATAAATATCAAAGGCACGTTAGTCAAGAAAAAGGGAATAATAAAAAACTCTTAATGCCTAAATATTTTTTAGAAGGAATTATTTGGGATAACTTCTTTCTTCACCCTCAACTGATGATACACTAATTGGAGGTCAATCTTGGAGAAAATTGAGTCCCACAAAGTTGTTCAAACAAATCATCAATCCTTGTAAGGGGATATTTTTTCTTCACTATGATTCCATTAAGTTCTCTATAATCAATGTATAGCTACATTTATCCTTCATTTTTCTTTATAAATAGAATAATTTATCCCCAAGGAGACACACTTGATCGAATAAAACCCTTCTCCAAAATATCTTGAAGTTGATTCTTTAATTCATATCACTCTACATATGACATTCCATATGGGGTCTTCAATATTGGATTGGATCTAGGTAGAGTTAAATGGGGAACTTTACCTCTATTTCAATAGGAGGTATAGTTAACTCTACATTGAATACATTAATGTATTCTTAGACAATGGGTACATCTCCAATCTTTAGACTTTCTCTTTGTTTTCCTTCTTCTCCAATCATTTCCATAAAAAATGAAATAGGGTTTGGTTCTTGGAAAGACTCGGGCTAGGATATCTCTCCTTTGAAGATAACTATGGGTTTTCCTTTCAAGATAATAGAAATATATTTACTTTTATTGTTGATATTGGTTTTATACTTTGAAAACCAATCCATCTCAGGTATGATGTCAAATTCCACCATTGGAAGGACCACCAGGTTTTTAGAGAAATTTCACTCACCAAAGTTAATAAGGTAATACCTATATAACTTTGATTATTGAATAGTTCCTACAATTTTTTTGACTAAAAACTCTAACAATAGTAGTTTAGGTCTTAACATGATGTTTCTTTCAAACTCCAATGAAATTAAAGAATACATATAACCATAATCTAACAATGTACTTTCTATCTTTGAGTGTACGATGAGAGTGCCTAATATAAAGTCATTTGGAGCCTATACTTAATTATTTGAGATTATTAATTCAAAAAACTTACTCCCTTACCCTTGGTTAAGGTTGATGGTGGCTACCCTCCATTATCTTCTGATTTAGACATCGATTTTCAAAGTGATCAAGTTTTCCACACTTGAAGCATTGAACTTCAAGTTGTGATTTCACCATATTCCCTTTATCATTTACATTGATATGTTGAGGATTCAGATCATTATGATAGTTCTATGATATATGGACATATCTTCCACACTTGTATCACTTTCTTCTTCCTTTCAGACAATTCCCCAAATACTTCTTCCCACATTTGTTACACATGGGATGTTTCACTTTCTTCCACACTTGTATCACTTTCTTCCACACTTGTATCACTTTCTTTTAGAGCACATCATATTATCTCTTTATAACTCCCAAAGTCTCGAATTTCCAATAAATTCTGTAGATGGGGTCTCAGTCTGCCAAAGAATTGGTTGATATTCTCATCAAAATTGATGAAAAATATCGAATCATATCATTAAATCCTAGTAAATTTCATCTCATAATTTCCCATAGATTCATTTTATATTTGTTTAAACTCAAATAATTCCCTCTCCTTCTTGATGTAGAGGGTATGAGGAAAATACTTTTTGAAAAATACTTTTTTGAAGCCTTCACATTCCATGGCTTGCACCTCATCCCTTGGCTCCATGTTCTTGATTAGTGTCTACCACTGACATTATTCTATTTTTAAATGATATACTAATAATGTAAATTTATATTGTTTAGAATAATGGAGTAAAAAAATATATTTTCTATAGTATTTATTTATTGTTCATTGACCAATGGATCATAGGTTCCACTAAAAATAGGTGGTCGTTGACACATAAAGGATTAAACTGCTAGTTTTTTTCTTCCTTAGTGAAGATGTATGATACACATGATTTAAGTTGTTATTCATAACCTGAGTTAATTGATTCATCATCATTGTGATGATTTCAAATCTATTTCCACCCATATTGGGATGTTTGACATCGCATTGTTTGTTGCATCTATTGTTTACATGAGTCCTTCTATTTCCTATCATTTTTTTAGAATAATAAAACCTAAGTGAGGAATTTATTACTATTGAGAATATTATAATTACAATTATAAAGTACTGATTAATCCTAAAATTTAATAATATCATACTTCTAGGATAATATAAATCAATCTTAAAATTTTTACATTATCTATATATCCTTTATAATGGTTTATAAAAATATTTTGATTGCCCAAAGCATATCCCTCAGGAGTTTCAAACAAGGTGTGAAGCAAGGTATCTTTGTCATGTACTAGGTGAAGATTGATTAAAATCTCAATGAACCCTTTTTAAGGTTATTACCCCTAGGTACAATTTTGCTAGATCCATATCCGCTTGTAATATCTATATAGATATTTTATTGTTTGGAAACCACTTTCTTAATACTTCACTAAATTTTCAGGATTTTTTCCTATATTTAAACTTATCCTCAGGGTTTATTCTAATTTTTTATAATCTTAATTTCCATAAATAAATAAACTATATCATTGATACCAACTATTACATCCTACCTTTTTAATACATGACTTTTAACATAATTCCTTAGAAAAAATACATTAACAACTTTGAAGGATCTTTTGAGGTTTAGTGTCATGGAAACGAGGTATATAATACATGAATTAAATAAGAAAAACATAAACATAAAAATTATTTAATCCTTTTGAAATTATTCTTTGTTAATCTTTACTAGGTAACCTCACTACATGTAATTTCCTAGGGATATACTTCAATAGAAAAGGGTGACCACAAATCCTAGTAAGGGATAACAAAGGAAACGAAACATGAATGATCATAATAGATAAAAAAAGAGGAATAACATGAGAGAATAATAATAAGTACTTGATACATAACATGTAAATTTGGCTTCAATATAAAAATTAAACATTCATAATCATATCACTAAGTTTTATCACCAAAGTTTCATAAATCATAATTACCAAGGTTATTCACCAAGGTATCATAAAACATGTTATCTCTAGAGATTAATTATTTACCCAATGTATTGGGGAACTATAAAGGAACACCCTTAATATGTATTAATTATTGTGATACACATTGATAATAATAAATTATTTTATCAATAAATCAAGGATAATAAAGAACAGGTTTTATATAAAATCATTGAGTACATAATAAGTGCCTAAAGACTTGAACGTTACTTCATTTTTAAACCCATGGAAAGGGAAGGTGGGTTTTGTACATGTAAATACTCAAATAAATAAAGTATTTTTTTCATCTAGGTTAACACCCATATAAAAGGGAGAGGTTTGGGTATTCACAAAATAAGAATTTATCATTTAAAAGAGATAAATTAAAGAAATTAATTCAGCAACGTAATGGTATACAAAGTGGATTAAGGAAAGGGAATAATGGGATGGAATGAAGGTATAACATTGATTAAACACTATTTTTGAAATATTGGGATGATAAAAAGGGTATAAAAATAAATAAATTCAACACTTATAAAACATGCCATAAAAAGTGGTACACTACTGGAAATCATGTTTTTCCCAATGCTTGTATTCCAGTGGTTCTTTGAACCGTTGTTATAGGTAATATTTACCAACGGTTTCCAAAAACCGTTGGTAAAGATCTGTAAAATTTATGTTTTCCCAACGGTTTGATGAAACCGTTGGGAAAAATGGGTAAAAAAGAGTTTTCCCAATGGTTTAGTGAAACCGTTGGGAAAGATGAAGACCCTTATACCAATGGTTCTATCATAACCATTGGTATATATGGCATTAAGAGGTTTTTCCCAACGGTTTTTGAAACTGTTGGGATAACATAACTTTCCCAACGGTTTTTTAAAACCGTTGGGAAAGAAAATCCCCAAATATCATCAATATGCAACTCCATACATCTCGAAAATTTTTCCCTAACTGAGACCTGGACGCACCCTCTCGAAATTGTTTCCCTAAACCTCAATCGTCTGGAAGGTTTGCCTCTAAATCTCGACACAAACGCTACTTCCCAACACAACAGGTCTGGTTTTCAATGATTTTTTCTTTCCGTTTAAATCGGTATATGTGAGTTCATTGATTTTAGATTTGTTCTTCCCGTTTAAATCAGTTTTGTGTGTGTTAATTTATTTTAGATTTTGTCATTCTATTTTGGTGCAATCTAGTGTGTATTATGATCCCCTTACAAAAATAAGGCATATATAATTTTTGTTTATGGTTGGAACCCTACTTCAAAACCTTCTCTAGAGGGTGCTAACTCTAATTTCCAATGGGACATCTAGTCTTTGATTCAAGAAATTTTTGTTCTTCCATTCTAAATTGATAGGTGTGCCTTCATTTATTTTAAATTTTTTCATTCCATTTTTCTACAATGTATTTTGTATTATGATTCCCTTATGAACACAATCAATATATCATTTTAGGTTGTGGTTTTGTTGTGATTTATCTGTATTGAATAATTTTGGTTGATATTGAAGAGGTCAATATGATCCTGAGTTATTTTATCCTTGATTTATTTTAAATTTAAGGTCTATTGACTTGATTTTATAGTTTATCCATAAATACAGTTAGGGTTGTCCAGGTGGGGTGGGGGGGGGGGGGTTGGGTTTTCCAAGTGGGGTAGGGGGGCTAGGTTGTCCAAGTGGGGTGGGGGTAGAGTTGTCCAAGTGGGGTGGGGGTAGAGTTGTACAAGTAGGGAGTATGTCGAGGGATATCCAAGTGGGGTGGGGGAGGGGATGTCTAGGTAGGGTGGGGAGGGGGTTGGGTTGTCCAAATGGGGTGGGGGTAGGGATGTTTGGGGTGGGGGAGGGGCTATCTAGGTAGGGTGGGGGAGGGGGCTGTCTAGGTAGGGTGAGGGAGGGGGCTGGGTTGTCCAAATGGGGTGGGGGTAGGGTTGTTTGGGGTGGGGAGGGGATTTCTAGGTAGTGTGGGGTAGGGGGTTGTCTAGGTAGGGTGGGGGAGGGGGTTGGGTTGTCCAAATGGGGTGGGGGGTAGGGCTTTTGGGGTGGGGGAGGGGCTGTCTAGGTAGGGTGGGGGAGGGGGATGTCTAGGTAGGGTGGGGGAGGGGTCTGGGTTGTCCAAATGGGGTGGGGGTAGGGATGTTTGGGGTGGGGGAGGGTGTAGAGGTTGGGTGGGGGAGGGGCTGTCTAGGTAGGGTGGGGGGATGGGTTGTCCAAGTGGGTGACGGTAGGGCTGTCCAGGTGGGGTGCAGGGGGGGGGGCTGGTTTTTCCAAGTGGGGTGGGGGTAGGGCTGTCCATGTGGGGTGGGGGTGTTGGGTTGTCCAAGTGGGGTGGGGGTGGGGCTATCCAAGTGGGGTGGGTGGGGTGGGGGTATGACTGTCCAAGTGGGGTGGAAACCTTAAATTCAATGTTTTAATTAGATATTTGGTTTGTTTTATTAGTAATTAGGTGTATGAGGAATTCTCATTCCTATTATGGGTGGTTTTAATCAAAAGTTATGATGTTGGAACCATTTATGATGTTGTTGTCTCTATTTAATCTCATTTCCCCTAACTTAACATTAAATTCTATATCACATTTGGATTCTGTTTTTTAATTTCTAGTTAAGTTATTTGTGGTCGATGATTATCTCATATTAATTGTTTTCAATGGTTTGGCGTGAAAATTGGGCATTTAATGTGACTTTTCCAAATGGGGGTGCCTTGAGAATACTCCAAATATTTGTTAAAAATGATCAAAGGGGTTTTATTATTTAAAATGGATTTTGAAATATATTTTATATTAAATTTCAATCCTATTGAATTGTTTATGACAAAATGACTTATATAAATTCTTTTTACAGAATGGACAGAAGTTGGATGTATGAAACCGATCAGATCTCAAGTGATTTTCAAAACAATTTGGAGAGATTTATAGATTTTGCATTTCAAAATGCTTCAGATAGTGGTTTCATACACTGCCCATGTTCCAATTGTGTTGGTAGACCTTGGTTGAGCTGTGAAGAAGTCAGCTACCACATAACCAAAATTGGTTTTCAAGCAAACTACTTTGTGTGGTATCACAATGTTGAGAAAATGAAATCTCAAATTGGTGATGATCGAAATGAAAGGACTGGAAGGGAGAATTTGTTAGATGATCAGTTTCTGTTTATTTGTCATCATGAAAAAGAAAGGATTTCGACTCAAGAAGACTTCGATATGAGGACATCTAATGCATCTAGTGAAAATGATGATATTGATAGGGTGAAAAAATTTAATGATGTTGCCACGACTCCAGTATATAGACAATGCAATAAAATGAAAAAGCTGGAATTTTTAATCCGATTGTTTCATGGGAAAACTATGTATGGAATTTCTAATACAGTAATCGATTACATTCTTACCCTCTTGAAGGATTTACTTTCAGATGATGCAGATATTCCCTCAAACCACTATATGGCATGGAAGTTAGTTGAGGAACTTGGATTTTCAAGAAAAAAAATCATGCTTGCCCGAAAGATTGCAGTTTATTCTGGGAGGAAACTGCTGAATGAAATGATTATATAAAATGTGGAACATCCCGCTGGAACTCAAAATCTAATGGAACACCATCCCGCGTTCCACAAAAAGTAATGTGTCACTTTCCATTGATCCCCAGACTTCAGAATCTTTTTATGTCTGATGGCATATCAATAAAAATGAGATGGCATGATACCGAGAGAAAGAAGACTAATGATGAGTTGGTTCATCCTACAAATGGATTTGCATGGCAGAGATTTGATGCTCGACATCCTGATTTTGCAGCTGACGTGCGTAATGTGAGGCTAGGTCTTTCATGCAACGGTTTTAATCCATTTGGGCAGATGCTTACTTTGCACAGCACATGGCCAGTTTTTATACACATTTATAATCTTCCCCCATGGTTGTGTATGAAAAAACCTTTCACTTTCATGAGTATACTCATATCTGGTCCTTCTGATCCCGGCATTGATATTGATGTATACATGCAACCTTTAATAAAGGATTTGAAACTTATTTGGGATGTGGGTGTGCGCACATACGATGCATGTTCGAAAGACATATTTCAGATGTGTTCTGAACTTATGTGGACGATCAATGATTTTCCGGCTTATGCAATGATTTCTGGATGAAGCACGAAGGGAAAACTATCATGTCCAATTTTTATGAAGAATACACGATCCAAAGACTGAAACATTGTTGTAGTTTCAGTTTTATGGGACATCGACGATTATTTCCAAAGGATCATCCATATAGAATGAATCGTCGAAGATTTGATAATACCATAGAGACCGATGATCCACCTCAGCGTATGTCTGGAACTGACGTGCTTAATGAATTGAAAGATTTCAGTTTTTTGTTCGGGAAGGGCCAAATGAAATCTGGAAAGAGAAAGAATGTTTCCACTGAAACCTGTTACAATTGGAGGAAGAAGAGTATATTTTTTGATTTGCCTTATTGGTCAACCAATTTGTTACGTCATTGCTTAGACGTAATTCATATTGAAAAGAATATATGTGAAATGTTTCTTTCGGTTCTTCTATATGTCAAGGGGAATACAAAAGATGATTTACGATCTTGGCATGACTTGGTGGATTGGGGAATCAGACCAGAATTTCATCCTATTCGTATCAGTGAAAATAAATGGCAACTTCCATGTGCTTCTTATGTGATTACACCTATGGAAAAAAAAAATTCTGGAAGTATTAGAGACTATTAGAGTTCCTGATGGATATTCAAGCAACATATATAAACGGGTCAACAGAAGAGAGTTGAAGCTAAAATCTTTGAAGACTCATGGTTATCACGTTCTACTGCATGAGTTTCTTCCAATAGAAATCCATCATCTTTTGTCCAATAATGTAAGGGTGGTTGTTATTTAGTTGTGCCATTTTTTAGAGATCTTTGTGCTAAGAAGTTTTCCAAGTCTTTCTTGCAAAAAATGTTGACATATGCCCCATTAATTTTGTGTGATTTGGAGAAAATATTTCCTCCATCATTTTTCACATGCATGCTGCATCTGACTATCCATATTCCCACTGAAATACTTCTTGGAGGACCTGTTTCTTTTTGTTGGATGTATCCAACTGAAAGAAATATGTTCACATTAAATTCTTATGTTCGAAACAGAAATCATCCCAAAGGTTCTATCGTGAATGGTTACTTGGCTCAAGAATGTATGGATTTCTGCTCGATGTATTTTTTTGATCTTACTACAAGATTGAACAGGCCAATGAGAAATGAAGAAGAACGGTATGATCAAATTGAACCCAGTTTTCCATCACTTCCTCAAATAGGAGGAATTCTTGGATCATATACATTGAAGACATTAAGCCATGAAGAGCGGGAGATGGCACATCGCACAGTTTTGTTCAACTGTGATTTGTTCAATGACTATATCAGGTAACTAAATTGATTATGTATATCTTACATATATATCTGTTAAACTATTAATATTTTTTATCTACAGGG
Source organism: Viscum album (assembly GCA_963277665.1). Classification (NCBI taxonomy): domain Eukaryota; kingdom Viridiplantae; phylum Streptophyta; class Magnoliopsida; order Santalales; family Viscaceae; genus Viscum; species Viscum album. The sequence continues at coordinate 559,162,713 of OY728162.1, forward strand.
AACATAAAACAATGATAAATAAGAAGCATTGTTCTTTATCTTTGAGAAGGAGAGAGACTTTGCATAGCAAAGAGTTTTCTTCTTGGTTTTGGATTATGTCGATACTTTAGCACAACAATCCATGGGTCATATGTGACGTGTATGATTCAACCCCGCCTTAATCTAAGGCACGGTGTGGCCGGAATCACTCTAAGTGGCTTTATTTTGCTTAAAATGGGCAACAATTTAAGTACATACGGAAAACCAACCAAACTCATTCGGTTTCCATTGAAACTTTTGGATAACGATCCATGGGTCATATGTGACGTGTATGAGTCAACTCCTCCTCAATCTGAGGCGTGGTGTGGCCGACACCACTCAAAGTGTCTGCCTTTTGTTTCAAAAGTACGTCATTTTAATTGAAAAACATCAATTGGCATACGGAAAACCGACCAAACGCATTAGGATTGTGTCGATACATTAGCACAAATATCCATGGGTCATATGTGACGTGTACGAGTCAACCCCGCCTTAATCCAAGGCGTGGTGTGGCCGCCACCACTCAAAGTGTCTGTCTTTTGTTTCAAAAGGACATCATTTGAAGTGAAAAACATCAATTGGCATACGGAAAACCGACCAAATGCATTTGGATTGTGTCGATACTTTATCATAATTATCCATGGGTCATATGTGATGTTTACGAGTCAACCCCGTCTTAATATGAGGCACGGTGTGGCCGGAATCACTCTAAGTGGCTCTCTTTTTCTTAAAATGGATAACAATTTAAGTACATGCGGAAAACCGACCAAACACATTCGGTTTCCATTGAAACTTTAGGAGAAAGATCCATGGGTCATATGTGACGTGTACGAGTCAATGTCGCCTCAATCCGAGGTGTGGTGTGGTCGGCACCACTCAAAGTGTCTGCCTTTTGTTTCAAAAGTACGTCATTTTAATTGAAAAACATCAACTGGCATACGGAAAACCGACCAAACGCATTCATATTGTGTCTATACATTAGCACAATGATCCATGGGTCATATGTGACATGTACGAGTCAACCCCGCCTCAATCTGAGGCATGGTGTGGCCGCCACCACTCAAAGTGTCTGTCTTTTATTTCAAAAGGACATCATTTGAAGTGAAAAACATCAACTGGCATACGGAAAACCGACCAAACGCATTCGGATTGTGTTGATACTTTAGTAAAATGATCCATGGGTCATATGTGATGTGTACGAGTCAACCCTGCCTTAATCTGAGCCGCGGTGTGTCTGGGACCACTCAAACTGTCTCTCTTTTGTTCAAAATGGACTAAATTGTATGTGAAATCAACAACTGTCATACGGGAAACCGACCAAACGCCTTCGGATTCTATTGAGACTTTAGTAAAATGATACAAGGGTCATATGTGACGTGTACAAGTAAACCCCGCCTCAATATGAGGCGCGGTGTGGCTGGGACCACCCAAACTTCCTCTCTTTTGTTCCAAATGGACAATATTTTACGTACATACGCCAAACCAATCAAAAGGATTCCTATTGTGTTTAAACTTTAGGAAAATTATCCATGGATCATATGTGATGTGTACGAGTCAACCCTGCCTCAATATGAGGCCCAGTGTGGCCGACACCACTCAAAGTGCCTCTGTTTTGTTTAAAATAGACTTAATTTTAAGTGAAAACAACAACTGACATACTGGAAACTGACCAAACACCTACGGATTATATTGAAACTTTAGAAAAACAATCCATGGGTCATATGTGACTTTTAAGAGTCAAACTCGCCTCAATCTGAGCTGCGGTGTGTCCTGGACAAGTCAAATTGTCTCTCTTTTGTTCAAAATGGACTAAATTGTAAGTGAAATCAACAACTGACATACGAGAAACCTACCAAATGACTTCATATTATATTTAAACGTTACAAAAACAATACATGGGTCATATTTGATGTGTAAGAGTCAAATATGCCTTAATCTGAGGTGATGTGTGGTCAGGACCACCCAAACTTCCTCTCTTTTGTTCAAAATGGACAATATTTTACGTACATACGCCAAACCGATCAAACAGATTCTTATTGTGTTTAAACATTAGGAAAATAATCCATGGATCATATGTGACATTTATGAGTCAACCCCGCCTCAATATGAGGCCTGTTGTGGCTGACACCACTCAAAGTGCCTCTCTTTTGTTTAAAAAGGACTTAATTTTAAGTGAAAACAACAACTGACATACGCCAAACTAACCAAATGCCTTAGTATTCTGTTGAAACTTTAGGAAAACGATCCATGGGTCATATTTGATGTGTAAGAGTCAACCCTGCCTCAATCCAAGTTGCGGTGTGTCTGGGACCACTCAAACTTTCTCTCTTTTGTTCAAAATGGACTAAATTGTATGTGAAATCAACAACTGTCATACGGGAGACTGACCAAACGCCTTTTGATTCTATTTACACTTGATTAAAATGATACAAGGGTCATATTTGACGTGTACGAGTCAACTCTGCCTCAATCTGAGGCGCAGTGTGGTCGGGACCACCCAAACTGCCTCTCTTTTGTTCCAAATGGACAATATTTTACGTACATAAGCCAAACCGATCAAACAGATTCTAATTGTGTTGAAACTTTAGGACAATGATCCATGACTCATATGTGATGTGTACGAGTCAACCTCGCCTCAATCCGAGTACCGGTGTGGCCGACACCACTCAAAATGCCTATGTTTTGTTTAAAATGGACTTAATTTTAAGTGAAAACAACAACTCACATACCGGAAACCGACCAAACGCCTACGGATTATGTTGAAACTTTAGTAAAACTATACAGTGGTAATATGTGACGTGTACGAGTCAACCCTGCCTCAATCCGAGCCGCGGTGTGGCTAGTACCACTCAAAATGTCTCTCTTTTGTTCAAAATGGACTAAATTGTAACTGAAATCAACAACTGACATACGATAAACCTACCAAAAACCTTATAATTCTATTTAAACTTTATGAAAATGATCCATGGGTCATATGTGATGTGTAAGAGTCAACCCCACCTCAATCTGAGGTGTGGTGTGGCCGGAACTACTCGAAGTGTCTCTGTTTTGTTTCAAAAGGACATCATTTTTAGTGAAAACAACAACTGGCTTACGAAAAACCAACCATATGCATTCAGATTCCATTGAAATGTTAGGAAAACAATCCATGATTCATATTTGACGTGTACAAGTCAACCCCACCTCAATAAAAGGTGCGGTGTGGCCGGAACCACTCGAAGTGTCTCTCTATAGTTTAAAATGGACTTCATTTTAAGTGAAAAGAACAACTGACATACAGAAAACTGACCAAACACATTCAGATTCTATTGATACTTAAGGAAAAGGATCCATGAGTCATTTTTGACGTGTATGATTCAACCAATCCTCAATCCAATCCTCGGTGTGGCCGCCACAACTCAAAGTGACTCACTTTTCTTTGAAATGGAAAACATTTTAAGTGAAAACAACAAATGACATACTGAAACCCCACAAAACGCATTTGGATTCCGTTAAAACTTTAGGAAAACAATCCATGGTTCATTTTTGATGTTTAAGAGTCAACCGCGCCTCAATATGAGCCTTAGTGTGGTCGGGACAACTCAAATTGACTCACTTTTCTTTGAATTGGAAAACATTTTAAGTGAAAACAACAACTGACATGCTGAAAACTAACCAAACGCATTAGGATTCCATTGAAACTTTAGGACAACGATCCATGGATCATTTGTGACGTGTAAGAGTCAACCCCACCTCAATCCGAGTCGCGGTGTGTCCGGGATCACTCTAAGTGTCTCTCTATAGATTAAAATGGACTTCATTTTAAGTGAAAAGAACAACTAACATACAGAAAACTGACCAAACACATTCATATTGTGTTGATACTTTAGGAAAAGGATACATGGGTCATTTGTGATGTGTACAAGTCAACCGCTCCTCAATCTGATCCTTGGTGTGGCTGCCACAACTCAAAGTGGATCACTTTTATTTGAAATGGAAAGCATTTTAAGTGAAAACAACAACTGACATATGAAAAACTGACCAAACGCATTCGGATTCTATTTAAACTTTAGGAAAACAATCCATGGGTTATTTGTGACGTTTACGAGTCAACCCTACCTCAATCCGAGTCGCGGTGTGGCGGGGATCACTCAAAAATGTTATTTTTTTAAATGAACCACATTTTAAGTGATAATAACTGGCATACAGAAAACCAACAAAACCCTTTCAGAATATGTTGATACTTTAGTAAAATAATAAATGGGTCATGTGTGACGTTCACTAGTCAATAATGCCTCAATAAAAGGCATGGTGTGACCGGTACTACTCCAAGTGCATGTATTTTGTTTAAAATGGATATCATATATAGTAAAAACACCTGTATACGAAAAACCGATCAAATTATGAATTGAATTCCAAATTTCACATATAATTGTCATCTAAATTTGAAATTGAATTCTAAATGAATTTTAAAATGAATTCTAAATGAATTATAAATGAATTTTAAAATGAATTCTAAATTATGTATCTTTATAATTACGTTATGAATTCTGATTTAATTCTGAATGTGTATAGTTTCAGGATGTATTATATGTTAAATGTATATGAATTTGTTCTGTATATGTATATGTTAGTTGGTTATTGTAGGTAAAGGAGAGGGATTGAAGAATCACAAGTGAATGGAGACCCTGCTCCTCCCCTGTGCAAATTGCAGGCTGCTGTGCAAATTGCAGGCTGCTGTGCAATTTGCACAGCATAGGCTATGCCAACGGTTTGAAACCGTTGGCATAGTCTTCTAAGGAGGTTTATACCAACGGTTCAGATGGAACCGTTGGTATAAACTCTTTCCCAATGGTTTCAAATCGTTGGGAAAAGATTTATAGTTGGCTTTTTTCCAACGGTTTTGAGTGAACCGTTGGGAAAAGCTAGAGATTTTGTTGGGTTTTCCCAACGGTTTACTTAAAACTGTTGGGGTAGGTTGATTTTTCTAACCTATCCCAACAGTTCTTTGTAAACCGTTGGGAAAACTTTTCCCAATGGATTACTTCCCCACAGTTTGCAGAACCGTTGGGATAGATATTCCTAACAGTTCTGCGGCCTTTCCCAATAGTTGTGAACTGTTGGAAATGCCTCTTTTTCCAATAGTGGTACTTGAATGTAAAAGAGAAAGCGAAGAATTACTTTACCATGAAGAGTTGCTTCCTAGAACATGAGGATGGAACCTTAAGTCCATGAAGATACCTTGGAGGTACTATGTGTGAGGTAAAATGACCAGAACTTCATGGATAATGAATTTGGAGTGGATAAGAATAGGTAATGGGTGGGTATTTATAGTAAAATATAAGGAATTGTTTAATGATTTCCAAATATAGGTCTTGAAATTCTGGGTTGTGGAAAATGGAAAACCATTAGCTTGACCAATGTTTTTGTCATGGTTTTATACATTTGAGTCATGTTTTATAGTATTTAAATATATTAGAATAAAAATACATATTTTAATATTAATTTGGTCATGGTAAAGTGATTTTTCCAAAAAATATAGTTTTTAAATTCATAATTTATATTTCAGACTTTGGAAAGTCATTTATAGGTTTAAAAATTGATTTAACTATATTAAAACAAATAATATCAATAAAATAAAATATTTTAGGTATTTTATTCTATTTAATTAATTATTAAATCATTATTACATATATATTAAGTAATAAAACATATCGAAAACACAAACCTGTATTTTTACTATTTACTAAAAAATAAAGTTTTTTAGAAAATTATCGAAAATTCACCCTAACCTAATTTTGACATGCTGATATAAAATATAATATTTATTTTATCAAAATAATTCTCTTGATGTGATAATTTTAACTCTTAATTAAAAAATCCTTATTTATTGAAAAATAATATTTTTTATGGAATAGTCAAATTTCTGACACATATAAAAATTACCTAGGCCATTATAAAATTATATTATCATTTATATTTAAATAAATAGTGTTTTAAAATGATATTTTATGAAAATAAACTTATATATAATACCTAATTTTATTATAAAAGTGTATATATTTTCTAAGGATATAATTATGTTTTATCTGTAACTAGAAAATTGTCTTTCAATCTCATATTATATTCATGTGTGTTCATTAAATAAAATAATACCAAAAATGGGATGGGTGAAATAACTATTTAATTTATAAAAAGAAAATTGCACTTTAAATTTACTAAGGTCTCGACACATAACCTTGTATTACCCCAGTATACTCCCTAAGGGTAAGGTGTGTGATGGTGGTAATTTCATGGGGTAGTTCAGGTAATATTGACCTAATGGTGATCTCTACTAACTTGAACTTCACTCATTTTTATTTTGTTCAATACTCACTTTTAGAATCTCTACTTGGGATTGGTCAAGGGTGAACACCATTGATTCTACCTCCCTCCCATGTTCTAAAAAATGGGCTTTAAATGGAATGACTATACTAGTTGAGGCCATCATTTCTACTTTCTACATCAATTATCATTTTTTAATACCATTTATAAAAACTAATCCTAATATTAACATTATTACCAATGGTCATAGTATCCAATGGTTGTTTTGTCTAATTGTTATATTGAACAATGGTCATATAGGACAATGGTTATATAATGGTCAGGTCTCAAAGGCCACATGCCCTTTATACCCTATATATACACTCTCATTCATCGGCATTTACTACTTCATTCCTAAAGGTTTTTTTCAATTCCTTTGATAATGTCAATTATATTCCTAACATTTATTTTTATTCTAATACTTTTCATGGCAGGTTTAATCTTCCTGATAATGTTTGGACTTATGGAGTATACCATTATGTGGTTCACATTATTTGGTTTTCATATCCCTATAATATTCTTAGCTGTAGTAATTGGAATGATTATACGACATGTAATATTTCTTTATAATCATATTTATATGTACTTATATTGTGAAAAATAATGAAATAGTTTTTATGGAAAAAATTGTTTTTTTATTAATCATAGAATGAATTTTCAGGCTATTGCAGAATTAATGAATCTTTCACCATCATTAAATATAGCCTCAAGTCATCACAGGCCGACGCACCCTGCACCACACCCTGGTACAAATATCTTGGTTGTTTTAGACTTTAAAACTCCCAATACCATGGTTGTATCCACCTATATTTACATTTTTTGGACTAATTCTCTACTTATACTTCAAGACTTAATCTACCATGGAATGGCACAAGCTTTTTTGTCCTGTAACTTCAAAAGGTGGCTCCTCCACTTCTATGAATGGCCTTATAAGGATATTATAGCCTCCATATAAGGATTCAATAATATAATTAATACTTAAGGATATTTCAAGTTTTTTAAAATATTCTAACATGATTTCATCAATTTTCTAATTGCGTATCAATTAAATTAAATTGTTACACACTTTAAAGGGATTTTATGATAATTAAAACAAAAGATAATTAGAATCACAATATTTTATACCATAAAAATTTTATTTTTATCTTGAAATAAAATAGCATTCTATCTAAAATTGATACTGAGATAATATTTTTGGTAACAATAATTAAATAATAATAACTTTCAAAAAAAGAATCTATCTACTAGGCATGTGGGGATGTGATCTTCTCTAGCTAACATAGGATTTAAGATCCATCAGTAACTTGAAGATTTATCTCACTCTTGTAATCTTTATAATTTTACCTGGTCACTTTATTTGGATATAAATTTTTGGCACACATATAATATATAATACCAAAGAAGTATAACCATAAATATTACATTCAATGATGAATATTCCTAAAGTATAAGCTTATACTTACTTCTTCTTTAATTCATTGAAATTTCATTTCTAGTGACATTTATTTTTATATGTGAATAAAATGGCCTCATGTTTGATGCTCTCCCTCTTTACTTTGGTTCTTATAAAGATATTGTGAATTTTCCTTTGGAAATGTACTTTCCATTTTCCTTTTTACCTTTTCTTTCTTCTAATTTACCATAATAATTAAACATTTGTATTTATTTTTAAGTTATTATCATCTTGGAAAACTAAACTCAAAAGATATTAAAACATTTTATCCATACTATTAATTTAATAATTGTCAACAAAACTAGAGTAGCTTGGTGATAAGGATGAGATAATGATATGTATTGTAAAATAATGATTCAGTCTTGAATCCAGATTCTATTGATCAGTCAATTTACTTGGTCAAATTGAGTACATGAGGACTAACCTTGATTTCATCTTTCAAATTACACATGTTTAGTGTAATGCTAATATCATTAATTTATTGCTCCACTTTCTCCTCACAAACTTCTTAAATATGAGAGAACATGGTATAACTATCCATGTCCTATTTTTGTTTTCATAACTCAATTAGATATTAATGATAACATTATAATGTAAACATAAAATGTGTCATCCAAGATTTTCATGTAAGCTTCATTTTAACCCTCAATTGCTTTATATGGTGGCTCAAAAAGTAGTGTGGAATCTAGAATACACAGTTTCATATCATATCATAGTACTATGCACAATCCCTTATACTAATCTTGTAAATTTGTGTTAGTTAAGATATGTTCTTTATTCGACATTGATCATAGTGTTTATGTGGTATTACTTGTCATTTTCTAAAAAATGAGACTTTAGCACATTGGAACTTTTATCTTTATTACCATTATATATACATTATAGATTTATTAATCTTAAATATTGCTAACTATTTTACTAAATCCTAGTATCCCTAAACTACAAGATTCGGAATACCCAGTCACTTAATTATTCTAGTGTAAACGATCCTTGAACCTATCTTTGTATCCTAATCTATATCACTTCCACTACGTCAAGAGTCTAAGATAGGATTTTGGCTATAAATCCACATTAAATCACATCTCCTTGATCTGTTAAGTATATTCCCATCTCCTATGAATCTTAAACTTGGATTCTCTCAATGCTTGCCTCTAAAATTAAATAAATCTAGTTGTTGATACTTATTTGATTCCAATTTTAGTTAATTTGTACCACCACTCTTTTTATAACTCTTTAATAGGAGGAAAATCCTTAACTATAGATGAAAAGCACCTATAAATATGGTTTTATTCTAAATTAAGTAGTAGAAGGTGTTTGTGACTTAATATTTACTCTGAGGTATTTTTATTATTCTTAATTATCTTAGAAAATAAAATATGATTCTATTTATAATGCTTGTTACTATTTTATCATGATCACTCTTAACCTTTCATAAATAGAATATATTAATCACACATTTATTCATTTTTATCTTTAAATGCTTTATAATTATCCTATATGATTATATAACATTTATGCATTCATATAACAATATAAATAACCATACATGACAAAAATAAATAAATAAAAATGTGATCGTGAGTTTTTTCCTTATTGTATGATCCATTAAGTGGATAATTGATCAACAGATACCCTATAGGAACTCCTTAATTCATGCACTGGCTTGAGTTTTAGTTCTCGTCAAACTCCCATGCATTTTACTTGTTTGGTTCTATGTCAACTCTCAACATGAATCATGTCATTATAAACTCCTCTAATATTTACAATGTATACTCACACATGGGTGAGGGGAACTTGGGGTGTGGGATAACATTTATATCACTCAAAATTTGGACACATATGCCCTTATACATTTAAATATGTAGGTATGATACACAAATCATCTAAAAATATTGAATAAATAATTATTACAAAAAATCACCAATGAAATAATTAAAATTAAATAAATAAATACTCAAACATATAGAGGTCGATCTAAACACATGATCAGTATATATGAAATAAAATTTTATAATAAAAATTAAAGATTATAAAATTCAACTTGAGGGTTTTTTTATGATTTAATATATAATTAAAATATTTTTAGATAATAAATAGTACATCCTACAACACCTGGAAATTATCATTTGAATTCCAGATATTTTTTATTTATTTATTAATTTTTTTTATAATTATCTAAGTTTTTTTGGGACAAAAATGGGGTCCTATATGTGTTTCAAGTCATGACTAGGTAGGATCAGTTGGGTCAGGTCTCGAATGACCTAACATAGATAGGTTTTCATTAGACCAGCCCACTAGTAGTATGGGTCAGCCGTATATAAACACCTGGTAGTTCTTTAGGACCTTATTTTTATAATAATGAGTGTCAATCACATACCAATAGTGATTTCAAACAATACATAAAGGCCTATAAATAGATAAGGTTTAGTCATAGAAATTAAAACCTCCTATGAATATGCATTATGCAATATAATCACTTTGTCTCATGATATGTTATAAAGTAGGATGCATATCTTATGTCACCATAATTACATGATTTATTTATTCTTTTAGTAACCATATTGGATATAATTAACTTCTTATACCATGTCCATGGATTTAATAAAGTTATTGTTAGCCTGGTCGACTAGGATTGTGATATCTCTTCCTATACAGAAGTGAAAAATCTTGTTTTGATCATTTAATCAGTATCATACCACCAATGATACACCCAATACAAGTTGTCTTGTCACAAAAATAAATGTAATGGTTTTTATATTGTATCAAATTGAATGGTAAAATGTTACATATTGATAATGATTTCAATTCAAGAGACCAATACACATGCTCATAGATAAGAACAACCAATGACACCTAAAACATGTGGTGTTCCTATTAGTGGGCCAGTCTTCATGATCTCCTCTACTAGAAATTATCAAGTGATAACTTCATGAGAATAATTAAAAATTATTATGATCCCCAAACAAATAATATTCAAACATCGTATGTTTCCCATTAGTATAATGTATCTAAACCATGGGACATATGTTTCAAATTACTATCATAGTATCTCAAGGATCTCATTATAGCTAGGAACTGCTATAAACTTTTGATACAATAAGTAATACAAGAAAATTACTATGCAAATATTATATGTTGAAGTAATAACACTGTTATGGTAATATAACATCATGAATAACTTTTTATAAACATGATATTTTAATTGAAAATTACTTCTCAAGTTGGGTCTAGGGAACCCACTTTTACAATAGTCTCACTTACACTAGAGCTAACTTTCTAACTGTCAACCTATTAACTCTCACATGATAATATCGTGAATATACTAAGTTATGGATTTAGTCATAGCCTTAACACATTTTTTTACATAGATACTTCACTATATCTAACTTAACCTCCTTGAATAGAATACCTTATGAGATGATATCCCTAAGTTCAAACCTTTTTTCCTCTATTATAACTTTGATATCTTGTCTAGTATCACTGTCATAAAATTATCATAATTTATATTAGGATAATACTTTACTTTCTAGGTATAATTATAAGAACTGTAACAAATCATTTAAAATTTTATATACTTCTTCTTTAAATACATCAAAATTTACAATATGCTTGGTATTTGTATATATAGGTGCCACTAGATTTAATAATCTTCTCTTACACATTTTCTTAACATAAATATGATATTGGATAAATTCATCCATACATATACTGGTTTTATATCCCTTTAATAGCTAGTGTTCCTTTCTATCCATTTATTGAGCACCTATCCCATGTACCCTCTTAGGTACTATTGGATAGATCTGACTAATTCCCATATAGTTCTCCTAGATTTATATAATATTTTCCCACCATAATGTATGAATTGGTTTTAGTCCTAAAAGGTTCTTAGATTGATAGATACCCTGAGAGGGGTTGAATCATGGTATGAAGTCTCTTTTCAATTTAATCATGTTTCCTTACCCTTATCACTGCCTTACTTGGATCTTGACCTCTTAACCTTAAGGGTCACACTTTTTCTATTTAATTAATATTGATTCAATTATATGCTTGCTTGACCATACCTTTTCTAGATATTATTTAAGGTTTCCTTAACCCACTTTACTGATTTGTGTGCATGTAGAAACTAAATGGGACATGAGATATTTTTACATGGTTTACCACTACAGGATAATTCAAGGAGCATGCGATTGAAAATGTGTCAATGCACCAAAAACACTAAATATCACTACTATTTGGGGTTCATATAGGTCACTCCTGCATAGTATTACTTCCCTTAAAAAATTAGTTATAGCACACTACTTCTCAAGGTTTTCTCCCTCAAACTTTCCTTCCTCGGCTCACTACTCTATAGGAATACAAGTTATATCTTTGGATAAGAACAATATCACATTGATGTAGATACATTGTATATGGATGGGTGCCTTTAAATTTATCATATTCCTTCAAATCCTATTGTGAGTATCAGTATGAGTAGCATCTACTTTCTATGAGAGGTTATGTGAACACATTCCTTCACTTTCAATAATATACCTAGAATTCCTCTTCTTCACCACAATATAGGGAACACTTTTTCTTATTCTTCTTTGGAAATTCCTTCAATGAGTTAAAAACTCATTCCTCTCTTCTTTTATACATATCAAAAATTCCACTCTCTTCTCTAAAATTTGAATCTTATAATATGCTATATGTTTAAAAAAAAATATTTCTATAGAACAGATATCAGTAATTTTATAATACTACAGCCCTTAATCTGATGATCCATATCAATTTTCCATTATCTTCTCTTCCTGATACTTCTCTAAGTACACCACACATTTAGTGTGTCCATTTGGTTCTATTAAATCCAAGTTAAGGCCCTAAAATATCAAGCATAACTTATCTAGATAAATTTATATCTCAACTATAACTGTTTGACTATAGTGTGGCCCCTTCTTCTATAGTGTTTTTGTCTTACTCCATGCCTTCACTATGATATAGATTCTTTAACTGCATCATATAAAGTGAGTTCAATCAAACTTGTATTGTGGACTACTTTATTGTGGAATAGCCTCTTGTAGTTGACCATATCTATAAACTCTACTTCAGATAACTTCCTCATTACTTTCCCATGATCATGGCATGATCAACTCAACATCATTAATCACTAAAATGGTTGTGGATTAGCCCTTTTTACTATGGAATAATATTCTATAGGATTTAAAAAATCAATTCATTCAGGTTTCCTAAATTATTCCCTCAATGTTGTAATGGTTCTATGTTTCATGGACTTATTGTCTTCAACATGACTACAACATATCCTTCTCACCATGATGTGGGCATCCATGAGACTCAACATTTTCAACTGCCACTATGAAATGCACTATGTCATGGTGTTGTTTCATTTCCCATTTCAACAACTTTACCTTTATGAAATGCAGGTCATCACATTTACCCAGTTTCCCTTGCTAAGATATGACCATTAAGTAGCTCCTGTTGCGGTGTGGTATTTCACTTTATAATACAAAAAATTTATAATGCATATCTTGCAATATTCTTGATCCATTATCGTATGGAAACCTTGAAATAGTCATAAAAACAAATTTGAATATCACCACTTCCATGAGGCAACCTAGGTCTCTTCGTCGTGATTTGATCCTTACACAGAATGTATTTACCCTTTTTTAGCTTATTCAGAGAACAACTTAGGTCTAACACTCACAAATAATATTATTCCCATTTTATAACATCTTCATGGAGAAACCAATTGGGTCACTATGGTTTCTATCCTATTAATAGACCTCTATTTTTGACCTTCCTAGATTTACTATAATGAACTTCACATTTCAAGCTCTAATATATCACACCAAAAATATGGAAAACACTGGGTAACATTTCTATTTTAGATATTGGAACTCTATTCCATGATAAGGATAATATTCTTACATCATGATTTTAATCTAAATAATCATGATATTTAAATCAATTAAGACTGGCACATGCATCATTTGTCTTACAATCCATATCCTTTACTAACAAATACAACACTAAAATAAGAAATCTCAATTTTTCAATAATCCTCCAAGTAATAATTTGAAAATATATCATTCTAAACTTAAAAATACATTTGGAAATATTTATAATATTATCAACAACTATACATCTATCCTTCCTCCACTCATATTTTCAACAAATACAAAATAAACTTATAGGGGTTCAACAATCTCCCTCTTAGGATTTTGTTGAGAATAAGAAACCTTGTCCTCTCTAAAATATCTCCCCCTATGTAAATAAAATATAAAGGGGATAAATATAATTATATTTATTTATTTTCTATCCCCTTGATTGGGTGAATTTAGATCTACCCCTTTCATCATAGGGATCTCCTTTTTTTTCCCAAACTCCCCCTTTGGCTTGGGGACTTCTCATTAACCCCTTTTAAATACAAATTTTCTACCCCTTAATCCTTGGGAAGAAATTGCAATATATATCACTCCCCCATTTCCTTTATAGTAAAAAGGGTCTTTAAATTTTTAAATGCGGATAAATCCTTATTGGGTTGATCTCCCCCTTTATCATGGGATAAATGCTCCATATCATGTATTATCATTTACCACTTCTTGGGTAACCTTTTGATCTTTACTAATTTCTACCAATTTCTGGTTGTACTTTTCCAAATATAGATGAGCTCCTCTAAGCTATTTCTTATTCACTTCTTCAAATTTTGATGAAAAGACTCAAATAACTCCAAGTAAGTGAATTTGCATCTTATAATTTGGATTATCAATGATTCCTATGAGAATACTGAGTCTTGTCTTAGTGTATGAAACAGGATTTTAAGTTAACACCCCCAAAGCTATCCATATCACCCACTGGTTTCCCAATTAAACCACTTGCATCCAAAAACCATTCATGTTATCCAACAGAAGACAACTTTTTCTCACATAACACTTTTATACCAAACCATTAGTGTATAATAATTAAGTTACATGAGTGTGATAACATACCATCTAAAGTATCAATTAATACCAATTTTTAGAACTGAACTAGTGATACCACTTGAACTCCATGATTTCTAACTCTTTATGAGATTATAAAATCATAGATAAGGTTTAACAGTCTTAAAAATTCATCCTTAACTCCCCCTTAATTGAAAATAATTATTTATTGAACTCTTATTTGGTTTAGGGGCTCTATTTTTTGAGAAAAATATCTCCAGTTTAGTAGCTTTTATTATCCTATACATAGTAGACGTTTGATACCAATCTTTAAGCATGTAAAACAAATAAACATAAAAAAATATATTTTATTTTTATTACTCCCAATATATCATATTATTTATTGGACTAACTCCAAAAAATTTATAGTCTGAATCCACTATTTATGACTAATATTCAGTATGATAATATTGTGAAATTGTATAAGGCTTTAACACCTATTTTATGTCCTGTTCAAGATCCTTCAATAGCTCCAGATTTAATAGAGAATTTAATTTATAGAATGTGGTTTTTTAGATCCAATTTTGAGAATAAAATTGGTTGATTGAAACCACTTGATGATTTATTTGAAACCATATTTCTCTTATTCAAGATTGATACCAAATGAAGCTTTAAATACTCCTAACTTCACTTGTTTCGTACACTCTTTGTCTCAAAAAATACCTATATTCAGCACATACTCATGTGATACTTTATCAAAACTATCTCATGGATAATATCTCCCCTTAGTTCTACACCACTTATAAATAGTTAGAAAAAATTTAATTTCATGGGTATATGAGAACCTAAAATTTCCTTAAGTTTAGTAATGGGGATGTTCATGTTGAACTAACCCTTCACCTTCACACTTTCCTTTTATATTTTACAAATGTAGGGAATGGAATTACATCATCTCATCAACCACTTATTCTTCTTGGTCTTCTCTTTAAAGTATATTCTTTAATCCTTTTCCAATGGATCTTCTCTATATGAAAACACTTGCACATATTTCTTCTTGGATGTGGGAATTTTTTTTCTTCCTTGGATTGGGTTTTTCCAAAATTTTGGAGTTGATTCCACTTGTGAAAAAATATTTTGTTTTTCATATTTAGTGGATATTCCTTCTAACTTATTTTTCTATTAGAATTATTTTCTTCTAATCTTCACCACTTTACTTTTAGAGGTTTTCATGATACCACTTAGGCATACTTCTTCCTTGAGGTACATGAGTACCATATTGATCTCCTTCATTCTAAGATGATACTTCTTTATATGTTCTTCCACCTTCTCATAGCTGGAGAAACACCTTGATTATATTTTCATATTTATCTTTATTAATTCCAAGAAATTTATTGTGAGTAATCATATTTTAGTGCTTTATTCACCCTTTGTTAAGATCCACATCTTTCCTCGAAGATAGTGAACCTATTTTCCATCTTAACAAGTATTTTTCCAAGATATTTCTTTCCTTATAAGTTATAGGAGTTGAGGATCTACATATGAATTTTTTTTCCTTCCTAGAATTATTCTAACTATGGTACCTTTATCTATGATTACTCTTAGAAAAAAATAAATAATTTACTATAGTAATCATACCTTATTTGGTCATTCCTTGGCTGAGATGAAAGAGTGGCAGTTTTTCCTCTATTATTGGGACTTTGAGATTTACAGCACCTACTCATAATGTTCCCAAACCATCCAGAATAGTATCATCTTGAAAAAATGAATTATTTTTTCTCCCAAATTAAAATTTTGAATCTTTCTTTCAGATTCCATATTTTAGATCTAAACTCTTTTTGGTTGTCGAGGCATCCACATGAGGGATCTTCTTCTTTTCATTGAAATTTTTCATATTATCTTCCAATTCTCTAATTTTCTCAACATTTTATTTAATCTCGTAAGCCGACATTTTCATCTATAATATTGCTTCATTATATTTCCATTTTTCTATTTATGATTGGGTTTTAAGGGGGTAAACACTATTCTTCAATTCTTTCACCGTGTCCATTTATTTATCAACTTTTTGAGAAAATACTTTACTCAAATTTCTTTAATCCTTCATTTTTTCTTTCAAATTTTTAATATAAAAGTTCAATTACACTTTCACACTCTTGAATATTTAGTTTTCTAGAGACAGATCTTTATCAATTGCATAATAAACAAGATGCATGATTCCAAATTAGTCTTTCTTTTCTCTTAAAGATTTGATCTCATCCATATTATTGTATAATCATCCTCTAAATTTAATCCTTGATGTTTTTCCCCTTCATCACCAAAATCACTTCTTCCTTTAAAATACACAATAGAATCTAAAATTTTCAATACACATTCTTTCTCTAAATAGGTTTAGAATCAAATGTAACATTACATTTGAAATTTTTTACCTCAATTTGAGATATTATCTTCTGAGATAACTTATTTTTATTTTTATTCATTTTTCATTTTTACATGAGGAAATTTTCATTTGGATCATTTTCTTTTATAATTGAATCTTCCAACAATATCCACATATATTTATAGAAATTTAAATGAGTAATCATTTTTATGCATCTTCTTGTATATCCCCCTTTATTTCCCACCTAATATAAGCATAAATATCTATGTTTCTTTGGTGTTTTTTGAAGATTAATCCATGTCTTCTCAACATAATAATTATTTATTTTAAAATTTATTAGGGGACTCCTATAGAATATTAAATATAGGTTATAAACACCTGTTAGTGTTAGATAGTTTGTTTTTCTAGTTTGAATTTTTTTATTTAATATTTTTACATATTAAAATTCCTCATGATTAATTTTTATTATTATTGTTTTGATAAATTACAATTTCTCTCAAGTACAGTGTCTATATTTTAAAAATAGACATTTTTTACTTACATTAATTTAATATTTTGTTCTTTGGGTCAGTTAAAATTTATTCATGCAGTTGATACAATTTATCACTTGTGATCAGTTATTTTTTATTCATGTGGTATATTTTCTACACATTTTATCTTACGCTGAATCAACCTATAACAAGATATATTTTTTTAGTCTTCAATATATTGTATGAACTCTCAACCCACCACATGATCTATTTCAGCCTACTGTGAGTTACTGGTCCACCTACCATGAGAAGCCTTTAACTTAATTTGGCCCAAAATACTATGAAATTATTAAAGTTGTCATGAGATTTACACCTATCATGGCTCAACCTTCTATGTGAAAAAATTATCAACTCACCACATAACCTACCATGTTGATCATACTACATGACCTTTATTATTATTTCAACTGATGGTAACCCTTGAGTGATACTCAACCTACCGCATGAAGCCTATGGACCTACTATATGAGCTTTGAACTTGCCAAAATTACTATTAACCTACCATGAAGCAACCTTAAATAAGATCTAAACTCAACCTACCATGCATTATGAACACTCAATATACTATGAGGAGAACTCAATATACCATGATCGTATTGTAAAATAGTTTTCTTACTTGTTTCAGTCTAAATTTTCAAGTTTCCTTCATGCAGAATACATAAATTTGTTTTGATTTTTTTAATTATCGGAAGCTACAACTTCTAGGAAGAATGTAGTTCACATCACATGATATAAAGGAACTACTTTTCTTATATTTTTACTCATATACTATGAATTTATGAGTTATTGGATACTTGTAACTCCATTATTCAAATGAATCTCATTCGCATCTTTCAATATATGATATCTATATATTCAAGTTGCTCTCTTCATTTTTTATAATACATTATATGATAGAAGTTATACATATGCATTAAATATTTTTATCAAATTAATGCATGAAATTATCAAATTAAACCTAACGATAGACATAAGATTCACCACTTAGAAAGGATAATGAAACTTGATCATCTTTTATGTTAAGGTTAATATCAAATGAGGATAAAAAAATTCTACACAGTGGAGAACACGACAGTGGTATATGAAGTTAGATTTTTTTTGTGGTACTCTGTTTTAAATTGAATTTCATATTTTGATTTCCTGAAAATTTATGTGAATTAATTTAATTATTTTATAAATTTTGAAATTTCATGTTAAAACTAACAAATCCTTGTGAAGTGATTTTAAGATGTTTCATGTAGGAATAAAAGAGCACAAGAATTATTTTTTGAATAATATGAATATTTCAAATTACTGGTAACATTAATACTTTCCTAATTTTATTATTTATAATCATGGTACTATGTGATTGGTTCTCTATATGCTCCCTCATACTCAATAATATATTGTATTTTATGTAAAGGGTTTTAGTCATTGGAACATGATCGTGCGATCTTTATAAAGCTGGACATATATCATTCGAACTACAACTATATGAGACATGTATTTTGATATGAGAGTGCTAAAACCTTTTACATTATATATTACATTATGAACACAATATATTCAATGTTTTATCGATTACTACTGAAGTGATCAAAGAGTTGCATCAATATTCTATTCTTCATCACTCTTCTGTTCTTAATTTCTTTCTTGGTTTTATTGTTGTATCTTTCCATATTTTCTACTCTTTCCCTAAGAGTTGGTTTAATATTTTTTCCATCCAAAATCCTTCTATTTAGATTAGGTTGTGACTCTTAAAAAATAATTCTGTCAATTTTTGGTTGTGAGTCCTATAAAAGCCAGTTGGATTATACCTCCAGGTGAGAAAAAAGTGGGTTTGTAATTGGGTTATTACTCCCTATAAAAAGTGAGGTTCATATTGAATACAATTATTATAAAAAAATAGGTGATATTGAAGATTATATGTAGGATCGTAGTGATATTAACTATTATAAAAATTATATGTTCATGTATTTAATTTGATGTTTCACTTTATCTTTGAACATTGCATTACATTAATCTATTACTACACATAATATTAATCTCTAATTAATTTATTTGGATAAGGATTTGAAAAAATATATATATTGAATATTCACCCTCTCCCCATCTATACAATCTTTACATATTATTTGGACCTAAAAATTGGTATCAAATCTAGTTCCTTGTAAGGATAGTTTAGTTCTATTGATTATATTGTATTTTCGTTAACTTGTATATCCTAGACCTAACAGTCTAAGGGAAAAAATCTGTATTTCATGATGGACAATAAAAAAATTATATGATGTTAATACTTAAATACCACTATTCTTTTATGGTGTAATACCCTAGAATTTTATGATATATTTCTTTTTAAATAAAATTAATTTCTTTAGTAGTTTTCGATACATACGACCCCAAGTCTAAATTAACCATAATATAGTACATTATTATAACCAAGCCATTAAATTGGATAAGTGAATAGGAATAATCACATTTTAAAAATTATTTATAAATTTTTTAAATAAAATTTATTAACAAATAGGTACTCAATTTTTAGTAAAGTCTTTATATACTACAAAAATACAATTTTCTTAAAAAAGGATTTTACTGCTTCTGTATGTAAATAAAATGATTAATTTTTGAAACTTTAGAAAATTTATTTTAAAAAATAAACATAATTTTTTAAATCATCATTCCATAATTATATTTGATTGAATTTATTATAATTTTCTAAAAAGATTTACTTTTCAATGAATAGTGAAAGATATCGATTTTTATTCAAACTTTTCTCTTCATTTCAAGAATTTATAAAGTTTAATTTTTTTATAAAATTATTTTAAATTAGAATTAGTAAATTTATATTATAAATAATTTAACTAAGTTTATTTAAATTAATTTTAATTTTAATTTTGGTATAAAAACATTTTATACTTAAGAACATTTTTTCTAGAAAATCAATTTCCATTGTGTTTTGTTGGTTTGATTTTAAATTAAATTTCACCACTTCTATGAATTAAATTTGATAAAATAGATTAAATATTTAGAATCATAATAATTAATATAATATAATAGGTTCAGCTTAATTTTTGTTCGTTATAAATAGTAACCATAGTAAATATTTATCACTCCAATAAAAAAGGTAAAATTGGGTTAAAATCATGGGGTAAAACATTAAAATCTATCTTACACATGAATTTATCCTATTATATGAGTTTTATTTGAAAACATTTATTCATAAGAAGTTTTATAATTTATTTTAAAGCATTATTTTGAAATTGGGAACCCAATTTTTGGCTTTTTTGAAGATGTGTTATATTTTATTTAAATTAAAAACTATTTTTGGGTCTGCCCCCCATGGTCAGCTAGGGTGGTATGGGTGGGTTGGGTTTTGGGGTGTGGTCATGGGGTTAAGTTACCAAGAAATAGTATTTCCCTATAGTTTCTTTGTAGCATGCATGATCTTTTGTTGGTAGTTGTACCTAAATATAATAAAAACTATTTCTAGGTCTTTTAATTTAATGGCATGGTTGGAAGATTCCATTTGGTTTTTTATTTCCCCAAAAGTATAAAAATATCCATTTATTAATTATTTAACCAAAAAAATCATTTAAACCAATTTATCACTTTATTTCAAGTTAAAATTATTTTTACTCTTAAATCATGTATTTTCTTAAAAACTATTTTTCATGTGTTTTATGCTCTTATATTAAAGTTAATTTATACCACCTATAGAAATTAAATCTAATAAAATGAAATAAATATTTTTAATTAGTGTGTAAAAATTTGGTTTGATGTTCTATTTTATTTTTTTTCATATAATTAGGTTGTCATGGTAAAAATTTAAGTTATCCTAGTTAAGGTTTAAATGGGTTTAAAGTGGTTTAACTAGAAGATAAGGCTTAAAATGTATCCAACACTTGACCAAATGTGATTAGTTCAGTTTATTTCAACCCTATCACATTTTATGTTTTAATTTTTGGTTCCTTTTTTCCATTTTACATGATTATGATATATATATTATTTAATATTTTAAGAAATTCCAAGTTTGTCCCTTCCCATACCTATAAAAGGATACCACCTCTCCTTTATTCTCCACACTTTATGAGTCTTCTATATTTTCCAATCCTTACCATAATATCTTTTTAGCTTCCTTCCCCATGTTCTAGAGCTTCTGGTCTTTCCAAAATACCTTCTTTTCAAGGCTTAAGGTGTAATCCAAAGAATTTTTCTCAATGAAGAGGAGGTTAGAGATATTTTGAAGCATGTTGAACTTGAGGTAAGGGTTTTATGTTACAATCTCATTATTTTCTAGGATTTGTTATGATTAAATTTTTAAAAATGGAATTTTATAATATACCTATCAAGAATCTTATGGATTGTTTTCTACACTATTTATTTCAAGATAATATATGTTTTTCTTTCATTTTTCTCTCCTTAAATACTTAAGAGACTAAAATAATGTTTTTAAGGAAAACCCAACTTTATTTATCTTTTATTCGAAAATACTTTGTCATCTATGTCCATGTTTTCTTTAAAATGTTTTAAATAATTTTTTTGAAAAATATCCAATGATTTTCTAAAGTCATTTTTACCCATGTATGGAATTTTACAAAAAAAATAAAATGAATCTTATTGTCATTTTACGAAAAAGGTACTTTTTGACTTTTTACCAAAAATGTGAAAGGCATCTTTGTTTTAACATGCATAATATGAATAGAATTTACCACCATTATGATCACTAAATTATTTGAATCTTCCTTTATAAGTTTCAATTTTTATTTTCAAAGAAATTTTTTTCTATAATATTTTAGAAATTTTTGGATTTTAAAGAACTAATTCTAAAATGAAAGGGATATTTTCCACTAAAAATATTCCAAATGATCTTTTAAAAGCATTTTCAATTATTATAACATTCATTTATGTTACTTGTGATTTACTATGGATATGATCCAATGATATTATCCTTATTATTTATTTTGATGGTTTATGATTATGATGACAAGTTTTTTATGAAATCTGTTTAATTTCCATGGGTTATGCTATGATGAAATGTTGTAATGTTTATGAAACTTATTTCATTCACATGGTTTATGGTATATGATTAATGATTTATGATCTTATGGAACACATATGAATTGATTTTTATTATGTGATGGGTGGGCCTATAAAGATATAGTCCTCCAATTCATTGGGTAAATATGGATATCTAATGAGATAACAAGGATTTTAATGGGAAGTGAACTTAGTTTAGTAAGGGGCTATATCCACTAAGATATTATTGGGATTAAAACTTAACTAAGGAATGGGGAGTGAACCTATTCTACTATGATGGTCTTAGGAGTGAACCTTTACTAGGGATTTTATGGAATGTGGAGTGAACCCAATCTACTATGATAGTATTGGAAGTGATCCTTGACTAAGGAAACGATTTTCTATGCTTATGTGTATGACATATACTTATGTATTATGCTAATTTTTTGATCTCATGGATCGTGTTCTTTGATTAATTTATGATTAATTTCCTATGAACTACCGATCTCTATTCCATGACTTAAGATTATGATATTTGATATACAAGATAAATATTAATCTCATATTCTCATGCCCTTATGCTCATGTTATGTTTAAATTATCATTGTTATCTCCATTTTTTCTCTAAATGAGTATACGAGCTTACCCTTTTTATGTTTCATTTCTCCGGGTTATGAAGAAAGGTTTTAAATGTGATATTTCTAAAAAGGGTGCTAGTTTTGAATAACTTAGTGGTCAATGATTTAGATCTCTTATGAATAGGTTGTTTATGTATCCAAGTTTCCAAATATACTAGACCTATATGATTATAGTGTGAATAATAATGTTATGTATTGAATATTCATATATTAAGATGTAATATTTAGGTATGAAAAGTATGGGTTGCTATAGATGGTGTAAATTATCCTCTGGAAAAAAGGAAATAGATATCTACTTAAAATATTATGATTAATTTAGTTTTAATTTTGGTAAAATGTAATAGAATTACTAACTGGGATTATGATGAGATTAATGGTACTGATTTTATCAATTATGTTTTGTATGGAAAAATGATGAATGTACTTTATTGTTTTATTAGTAGAAAAAAAATTATGAAGTGCATGGATGTTTTACTACTTATGACATATGGAAATCCCTTTATCATTATAATAAATATTGGAATATATTGATTATAGAAAAATGTGATAAAAAGGAAATTATTTTATATTATGATATTACTTCTACTTGTCTCGATAAGATAGGTGTAACACATTCAAAATTAGTCTCTATAAGTAAGAAATAAATAATTAGATAGGAAATAGAGAAGAAGTTTGAAGCTTGTAAAAAATCCATTGATACACCTATTGAGAGGGAGGTACCTTTTTTCTATTTAAATAAAAACTAATTTGAATTATCTTTTATAGAATCCACATCTATTAACATCTCTGATAAGAATACTAGTATTTATGATGAATTACTATTTTAACTACCTAATATATTTCATGATACTTTTGATGAATTGCATGAGCATTTTCTGATATCTTTTAATGCCTTAGATGAAATTAAAGTCAATTGTTTTATCACTTACCATGATATTGATTTCATTATTATAAGATTTATTGAACCTCGTGATATAAAAGCTAACAATCAGTAAAATATTAATTGATTACTAGAATATACTCTTGATGATAAATGTATAAAATATTTATGTGAATCATTTTTTAAATTACATATTTATGTTCCATGCCAAATATTTTATATTTATTTAATGCATTTTTTTTGTTATAAATTAGATTAAGTAACTATTAAATAATTGCATTAATTATGTGATAATGTTGATCGTTTCAATCTCATGTATTTATAACTTAAGGAGAAGTTTTATTTTTTATCATTAATAATACCTTATTAAAGGAAAATAATGAGAATTTAAGATAATTTGTTTCTTTCAATAACTGTTAAGTTGGATAGGCTGGTGTAAAAAATACACAAGATGGGGTGAATTTTGATCCTTTAAAATATTAGACAGATTCAAAACAATTCTCTTGTTATGAAGCATATCTTTCCTTCTCTCTTTAAGATGGGTGATCATTGGAAAATAAATAAGGAAAAGAACACAGTGATGTATAGTTGTTTAGAGAATAAAGATTCCCTATTCTACTCCACCAATGATCTCTCCATGAACTTTGTGATTTTTACTATATAGGTCCTCTTATCACAAGACCTTAATAACTGAGTGCAAGAAGATGACACATTTACAATAAGGATTCGACAAGGATTTTTAGTTCTTTTATAATGAATTTTAAAGCCACATATTATCCTAATAAGTTGATACTTCTTCACCACTATTACTGAGTCCAAGAGAAAAAAATCCAAAAAAATCAATAGAGATTAATTTGATTGAGAATATAGGTTTCACTCACTATTGTAGAAGCAATTGACAGATGTGTTTGATCTTCAATGACATACAGTAGCAACAAATAGATATTCAATATTGTATAGGATTTCTTTAAACAATAGTTGATAAAACACCAAATAGATGAATAAACATGTATGTATATAAAGTGTAATTCTGAATAAATTCTTTATTGAACTTACAAAAGAAGATTTAATAATAATTTATAGTAGCAGCAACTAGATCAAAACATGCATGTCTCCAAAGTGTAACTCTGAAGGTGATGACACACTATTATTTACAAGCACACATATTTTATTTCCAAAGTATATATCTTCATTTTATTTCATTGTATTATATTGAAGATGAATATCTAAGTATTTATACTATAGATCAAAAAAATCCAAGTAAAATGCTTCCAAAAATACCACATAATAAATTGTGACTATTTGAATTATAAATCATTTAAGAGAGTCATAAATTACCTTAGAAATAAAAATGATTTACTCCATTCAATATGATCTTATTAATTTGTTATAAAACATATTTAAATATATATTTACTTCTAGAAAGACCATTGTAGAAAATGAGGATAATATATTTAATTTAAAACTTTTTCATTGACCAGTCAAAAATAGGGTTCCTTCACATAGTGATAAACTCTAAAAGTAGGGTTGAAAATGTATAGTTATTTAAAAAAGTAACACTACTGGGAAAATAGCCTATACCAATGGTTTGGAACCATTGGTATAGGTCCCCAAACCATTAGTATAGCCTATACTAATGGTTTGGAGGGTCGTTGGTTAACATATTAGTGGGATAGGTAATGTAAAATAAAATACACAGTGGAGGTTTGAACCTACGACCTCCACCTTATATATCAAACCACTATGTTACAATTATCTTTGTGAATATATTTGGATAAATATATATATATATATATATATATATATAATTTATAAATTGATTTATTTGATGAAATTTGAGAAAAAAATCATAAAAAATAAGGGTACTTATCCCAATATTTTTCAGAACCCTTGGGATATGCACTTATAAAAAAATATCCCAATAGTTTTTTAAAACCATTGGGATAGCCTTATATTACATGTCTTTATCCCAACGGTTTTATAAAACAATTGGGATACCATTTTCCTATCCCAATGGTTTTCCATAGCCATTTGGAAACCCCTATATTAAATGGATTTATCCCAATAGTTTTATAGAACTGTTGGGATATCCTTATATTATATTCCCTATCCCAATGGTTTTTCATAACTGTTGGGATAGGGGCATTGGTATAGGTAGGATTTCCAGTAATGTGAGGTTGATAAACCATACATTTATTTCTTTAAATGTATGGTTTCTTCCAAATGTTGGGTGGTTGATCCATATATTCATTCCAAACATAGGGTTTCCAAACCATAATGTTATGCTTACAAACATAGGGTATGAATAGTGTTTCTAGAATACTTTCAAACATGTTCAGAATACTTAAAAAAATATTTTCCCATGGATCAATAACTTGAATATTCTTCTAGAAAATATTATAATGAATATCATTTTCCTAAAATTCACTTAAAAGAAAATTTATTAGTAACACAAATGTTGGTGTTTGTGAGCAACAAAACTAAAAATAAATTAACAAAATTGTTGAATCAACACATAATCAACAATCTCCCCCTTTTTGATGATCACAAAACCAATAAAATAAATATTAAAAATTAAATCAAATAAGCACATTTCTTTAAGAATAATTATTTATTTTCATATAAATTTTTCACTACTCAACAATCTCCCCTAAATAAATTAAATTTATTTAAATTTATCCCCTAAATAAATTAAATTTAATTAAATTTCTCCCCTAGAAATATCATAAATTTATACTCTACAAATTTCATAAATTTCTCCTCCTTTTGTGACATCAAAAATATTAGAATAAAATTTAGTAATATAAACTCCCCCTAAATTTATGCAAGAAGGATATAAATAAGAAGGCATGATAACATATAAAACATTATTCAATGAATAATAAGGATTTTTAATGAATGTATTAAATATTTCAATTTATACCAAAATACATTCTAAATATTTAAATAACTCCCCATAAGACATAGCATAATTCAAGGAGTTAAATAAAATATTTTTAAGTTATTTATAAATAATATTTTCATATGTCATGAATGATAAAAATATTTAATCTATTAAGAGAATTTTTTTACACACAATAATAGACTGATTTACCACATATAACAAAATAAAGCATTTAAGAACGTGTTTATATGTAAGATAATAATTAAAATTATAAAATTCAAAAATAAATTATGAAACAATTTATAAAACAAACAAATATAAAAAGATATATGAGATATTGAATAAACTAAAAATATGAATAGAAGTCGGAGGTGTTAGGAAGGATTGTATGGATCATCTAAACTTTCCAAACTTCAAACTTTTTCATTCAAATATTCTAAAAATATTGAATTTTTTTCTGTTTTTCATTGAAAATATGGAGTTATTTTATATAGAAAAGATGATAAAAACTATTTAATTAGAAATTAGTTTAGATCATCAAGATCTAGATTAGTAACAACTTTTTTTCTAAGTAACTCCACCTGAATAAGAATTTATACTTTAAATGCTTAAAATTATTATTTTGAAATAAAAATTTCTTTTACATTCTAATACTCCCCTTATAATGTATCAAAAAAAATTAAATAGATGCTTTTTGTAGCTCTTAAAATGATTTCCTAGATGTATTCATATCAATATACAGCTTCAGTATTTCTTTATTCAAGTATTAACTTTAAACATAAGTAATTCATTATATTTTTCACCTCTAATATTTTAAGATGAATAAACTTCTAGTTCTTCAAAAACATAAACATCCTTATCTCTTGCAGAAGATTATTTAAATGAATCATTAACATGAGAAACAAATTGCTCTCTTAACAGATCAAAATAAGGATTACCTTTCATTATCTTTTGAGAAAGACTTTTCTCTAAACTTGAATATATTGATCACTTCATATTTGATCACACTAGTTTTATAAGTCTTTGAAAATATATTTCAATGAATAAGAAGAAACAATTAAATCAGTTTTATGAAGAATACTCTAGGGTTTTAAGAGAAGATAATATATTTTATTCTGACAAGTTTTGGATGACACTTCACATTCTTGAGTTGGAAAAGACAGAATAATTATTACAAACTTTTACTTTTGAAGAGACGTTTTACATAAGAAAGTTATTATAAGAGAAAAAAACTTTACATTAATTATTTTAAGAACATAATTTTAAAATCAATAATAATTTTAAATAGTTAAACAAGGAATGTCATTTTTCATAAACCTATTTTAATATTTTAGTAAAACAATTATAATTCAAAAAGGAAAGAAGGATTTGGTAAATTTTACATAAAATATCTCTCTCCACTTATTTAAAATAATTAATGAAATAAAAACATATAATGAAGATAGTATTGAAATACTTCCTGGGTTATTATTTCTAGTTTTAAGGATTTTTTTTACAATGAATTACTTCATAGTTGATCACTCTTTGTTAAGATAGATATTTCTATATACTCATCAGTCAACCACTTAATAATTTAATGGTATAGTTCATTAGTGTATTCCTAAAAAACATCAAATACAAGTGTATTCTAGTACCCAAATAATTTTGGGTCTGGTAGTGTTATAAAATAAGGTTTTAGGTAACCAAATTTTCTTATTTTTTTAGATATTCTTCTATTATAGTTAAATAATTTTTTTGAACAATAAAAAATTTTAAAAATAAAAAAATTGGGGTTTTTTAAATTAACGGTCATTTTCATAATATCCATTAATACTGTAATAAAAACATTTAATAGTTGACATGATTTTTCTAGTTGATCCAGGAACAAAATAATTCCTATATAATTTTAGTATTTCACCATTAGTACCTATTCTAAGTTTTCCTTTGTGAACTTTATTTTTACTAAGGATTTGATTTAAATAATTTTTACCTTTTATAAGTATGCTAGAAGCTTATTTTGAAGTTTCAACTCCATCCAAAAAAAATTTAATTCTAGTTTCATTTAGATCATAAGAAATTTTGGAAGAATTATTTTTTAAATCTGTAATTTTTTTTGATAATATTTATTTATCTAATAAAATAGTATCATAAGATTTTCTAAGTTTTCTATGATCATTCATTAAGGATTAAAATTTATCTTGTAGCATAAAATCATACTTATTTAATTCATCGTATGAAATTTTTTCAGAATTAGAGTTTTGAGAGTGAGAATATTGTACCTCATCAGTATGATCCATAAGATATACTATTTATTTTTTGTCACGACCCGTCCCTCAGGGCCCATGTCATGACTACCCCAATCCCACCTTCCACAGGTAAGGGGCTGGCAACTAGCACCAAAGGCGTAAATCCCTAAACCGAGAAGGTATTTCCTTTATAACTTGAAAACGCACACAATAGAGTACAAGCTGGAAGTAAAAAACTAAGTAAAATTGTATAACAGAACAATGCTGAAAAGTAAAAGGGGTCGGAAATACAAGCCCAACTGTAAAGTACAAGTACAACTGAAAGGTGAAAAGTAGCTCCTGGATCAACCACCACATAACCTGCCTGAAGGGTAGGTACAGATAGCCTCCTCAGCACTCTACGTCTGTCTGGCTCCTCCGTGTACCGACTCGTCGTAAGGTCCGTCTCTGGGTACCGTCTAGTCCTGCTACTCTCAGCCTCAGTCAGTGTTGTCCGTTGTCTACAGCCAACACAATGAGGTGAGGGCATAGCCTGTGTAGGGGTGAGTATAACGATACTCAGTAGGGACCCCGAGACCACCAAGGTCTCTCAAAATTAAACAAGGATAAACCACAGAGTATGGAATCAACGGATAGTCATTACATAGGTATATACCCATACATATACCTAACTTATCAAGTAACCTATCTCAATCATGAGGAAAACATAGAATTAACTGACTCATCTCATACAGGCATACAACTTTTGTAGAGAGATAGAGACAATCAGATATAGCCACTGAATCATCTAATCAGTTGGACCCACACAGGATTCAGGACTAGCAGTTAGAACTGTCGGACCCACACAGGATCCAGGAACTGTAGTTAAATCTGTCGAACCCACATAGGATCCAGGACCAGCTATTATGTCAGAACCACATAGGATCCAGGAACATAAGTTAGAACTATCGGACACACACAGGATCCAGGAACAGTAGTCAGAGCTGTCAGACCCACACGGGATCTAGGACCAGCTATTTTATCAGACCCACATAGGATCCAGGAATAGTCATCAGTGCACAGCCAGCCACAGGGTTCCGCACGAAGCATACTTGATTCTGGTAGGGTCTGCTCCTCAATCCAAGTCTCGATACATCAACTGCCACAAAGTCCCAAGTTGATGTATCCAAAAGGTCTACCACGTCATAGGAGGATAACCCAAAAAAACGTGTCCAAGATACTAAGGAAAAGATGACCAAGACATTTCCCAAAAAGTACATGGCGTGTAGAAATGAGGCACACATCGTGTCTTCAGACCTAGGGTACTAACCATGTACAATGGCCCACGTCGTAAGGCTGGTCATGTAGAAAAGAAAGTACACAGCGTGTGGTATGGTTACACGTTGTGTCCAAGCAACTGGGGTCGGCTCCGTGTACGCTGGCCATGTGCCCTTACACGGCCTCAACCCGTGTTCACCAACACGTGTATCTGGTTCACAGGGTAGCTCGTGTCACTGGCCATGCCTGGATGTGTGGTAGAGTACATGCCCGTGTACTCCACCCCATGTCCATGTATCCATGAGATACACGTCGAGTCTCGCAAAGCCGCCTCTACCATTCTGCGCAGAGAATACACGTCATGTGACCGAGGTCACACACCGTGGGTTTCTTGTCTAATGTCTGATACTCAAGCTACAGAATGTCTATACTACATGGAGTTTTCATCATAAGTACACGTCGTGTATTCTAAAATTTTCTAGAAATGGCGCCTCTGGCCAGCGTGCCTCCTGTGAAGTCTGTTCTTCGTTCTGATGGTCCGTTCATCACGAAACTTCAGACACTAGGTCACCTCGATGTCTCGTAGTCGTCTCCAGTGTTTTTGGTCCTCCGATCAGCTCCAAAAACATGATTTGATTCACCCGCCCAAAGAACAGTTGAAAAATGGCCCTTCTCATTCTGATCTGATACGTTGCCCGCTATCTTCATTGCACCTCCGCTAGGTCATTGTGATGTTGGGTCTTCAAATTGGGATCGTTGAGTCACACAACAGACTCTCAACGATTCGTTGTTTGTCACCCATGAAAAACATGAAGAACACACCAAAAATTCACAAGAACAGCAGAGGGAATCGAGTCGTGTTCGTTTGGTTCGATCCTTCCGCGTTATTTTGGTAGCAAGCAAGTCAAGAGAAACAAACATGGAAGGAAGAATCAGCGTTGCTCAAATCAAAACACACCCCTACCTTGTTTATTGTTCGTTGATAGATTTGCAGGAAGGTGGATGTTTTTTCGTTGTATACGAACACGTCCCACGTCTAGGAGGTTCTGAGGAAAGAATTCAAAGTTGGAATCGAGGTCGACGTCCTTCGTCGGTTGGAGCGTTCTTCATCGGGATCCTTCTCCCAAGTCCTCCCCTCTCCCAAGAGACAATTTCCAACCAACATAATAGATTATCCTCCCCTATTATTTAATCTTCGGCACATAATTCAAAAAGATTCAAATTAATTAGTTGTAGTGCTCAATTAATTAATTGAAAGGATTTGGCACTATAAAGTGAGGAGCTCAGGGGGTTTCTCCCCACTTAATGGGGGGTTCAAGAGGTTTTAACCTCGGGTGGTCCCCACCACATTAATCCTCACATAGGAGGTTGAGTTTGGGTGGGACCCACCACTATAACCTCTCATGGGAGGTTAAGGTGTGGTGATCCCCACCTCCAACCTACACATGGTGGTTATGACAAATAAAATAAAATAAGACATGTACTTATTTTATTTTATTATTCTACGTAAAACCCAAAAACTATCTTTTATTCTCGACCATCTGCCATCGAGGTGAAAGTCTTCTTAAGAGAATATCAGTGTTGCGAGTTCAATGGTGCCCTTGTATTTTAATTCTGAGCACTGGTTCAAAATTTATAAAAACTCGCTCGTATGTTTACTGAATGTACCCGAACAAAACTTCAGAAATTGATTCAGGGCACACCGGGCCTCGGAATCATGCACCGTAAATTTTTACGGACTCAAAAAATTCCCATGTATTTAAAAAAATCCACAGTAATTTTGGGTCTTTACATTCTCCCCACCTCAGGGCTTTACGTCCCCATAAGCTACAACTCGAACTAAGGGAACAAATGGAGGTACTGAGCACACATCTGAGCCTACCGCTCATGTGCTCTTCTGGAGGTTCCCGTGTTGCCAACGAATGCGCACTAGAGGTATCGACCATCCACATAGGACCTACTCCTATAAATCCTCAATCTCCACTGGAATCTTTGTAAAAGTCGCCCCATCGTTTACTTCAAACTCTCCATGGTCAATGATGTGTGAAGGGTCGTGCACGTATCTCCTCAGCTGGGATACATGGAAGACGTCATGCACCCAGTGCAACTGAGGTGGAAGAGCTAAGAGGAATGCCACCTCACCTACTCTACTGAGGACCTAGAATGTTCAGATGAATCTTGTAGATAACTTTCCACCTCTGCCAAATATCCGTAAACCTTATCGAGGTGAGACCCGTAAAAAGACGTGGTCACCATCCTCGAACTCCAGAGGTCTCTGTATCTGGTCAGAATACAACTTATGCCTACTCTGTGCAGTCTTCATCCACTCCTGGATGATCTGCACCTTCTCTGTGGTAGATCGTACCATCTCCGGTCCCACCAGTGCTGACTCCCTGGGGTCAGTCCAGCACAAGGGTGATCTGCAAGGTCACCCGTATAATGCCTCAAAAGGTGTCATCCCTATGGTGGAGTGATAGCTGTTGTTGTATGAAAACTCCACCAATGGTAAGTGATCCTCCCAGCTATGACCGAAGTCGAGGACACAAGCACGCAGCCTGTCCTCGAGGGTCTAAATGGTTTGCTCAGTCTGACCATCCATATAAGTATGGAAGGCGGTGCTCAAGCAAAGATGTGTCATGAAAGCCTCCTAAAACCCCTTCCATAGTCGGGAAGTAAATCGTGCATCAAAATCAAAGACAATCTTCAAAGTTATACCATGTAAATGCACAATATCTTGCACATAGAGGCGTCCCAAGCTCTCTACTAAACCCTGCACTCTAATCGGTAGGAAGTGGGCCGACTTGGTGAGTTGGTCAATGATCACCCAAATCGAATCATGAATCCTGAATATACATGGAATCCTCGTCACAAAATCCATGTATATCCCATCCAACTTCTACTCTGGAACCTCTAAAGGTTCTACCAAGCCTTCTTGCACCTGATGCTCTGCCTTCACTTGCTGACAAGTGAGGCATCGAGAAAAAAACTATGAAACTGCATTCTTCATACCTGGAAACCAATGTTGTCGTCAGAGGTCATGATACATATTCGCCACTCCTGGATGTAACGCTAGAGGGGATGTGTGGAAATCCCTCAACACTTCCTCCTGAAGTGACACTGGTACTATAGTACGTCCTCTGAAGAGAATGACCTTCTCTACACCTTCAGAAAATCCATCAGGTGCTTGTCTTATAGATATATGAGCACATCGTGTCTCGCAATCAGTGTCCCCATGTTGTGCCTCACTGACTCGCTGAAGAAGTGGGGGAGAGAATGTAAGAGACTGTAGAAATGATGCTTCATCTCTATCCAAAAAGGATATCTATAAGCCATCCAGCTGCTCTGTCGCCTCTCCTAGCAGTTGTATACCATATCGCTTGCTGATTACATCTGCTACAACATTACCCTTCCCAGGAGTATAGACTATCTCAAAGTCATAGTCTTGGAGGAACTCAAGCCATTGTCTTTGTCTCATGTTCAATTCCTTCTGAGAGAATATATACCTGAGACTCTTGTGATCAGAGTACACGGTAAAATTTTCACCCATCAGATAGTGCTGCCACATCTTCAAGACGAAGACCATTGCTACTAACTATAGGTCATGGGTAGCGTAGTTCTGCTCATGTTGTCTCAACTGCCGAGAACCATATACAATCATTGTTCGCTCTTGCATCAGGACACACCTGAGTCTGGTACCTGATGCATCGCAATAGACTATGTACCCTACGCCTTCCTCTAGAAGCCTCAAGATGAGGGCACTAGTCAGGCTCTACCTTAGCTCTTGAAAGATATTCTGGCATCTCTCAGATCACACGAATCATTGACCCTTCTTCATCAAGGCTGATAGGAGTGATGTAACTCTAGAGAAGTCTGGAACAAACCTCCGATAATAACCATCCAAACCCATGAAACTTCGCACATCTGTCACACTCCTGGGTGGCTCCCAAGAAAGTACCGCATCAATCTTCACTGGATCCACTACAACTCCAGCCTCTGAGATGAAATGTCCCAAGAAGTGAACCTCTCAAATCTAGAACTGTCACTTTAAGAGATTACTGTAAAGATGGTGCTCTCGGAGTGTGTCTAGTACTACCCACAAGTGGTAGGCATGGTCATCCTCAGTAGTCGAGTAGATTAGAATGTCATCGATAAAGACTACGACAAAGCGATTGAGGTATGGCTAGAAGATCCTATTCATGAGTCCCATGAATATTACTGGAGCATTTGTTATGCCGAATGGAATAACCAAGAACTCGTAGTGGTCGTACCGACATCTGAAGGTCATCTTCTGCACATCCCCATCTCGAACTCTGAGTTGGTGATATCCTGATCTGAGGTCTATTTTTAGGAACCATCGTGTTCCCTTCAGCTGATCAAAGAGGTCGTCAATCCTCAGGAATGGTTACTTGTTCTTCACAGTCACCTGGTTTAGGCGAAGATAGTTGACACAAATCCTCAAACTCCCATCCTCCTTCTTGGCGAATAGAATCGGGGTTGCCCAAGGAGAAACACTGGGCTGGATGAATCCCTTTCCCTATAAGTCCTCCAGTTGTACCCTCAACTATCGAAGCTCTGTGGGAGACATCCGATATGCTTGTGTAGATATCGGTGTTGTCTCGGGGTATAGGTCAATGTAAAAGTCCACCTCTCTACGAGGAGGTAGACCTGGAACATCATCAGGGAAAACATCCGTGTATCGGTCCACCACTATAGGATAAGTCAGACTCTCCACATCTACATCTTTGAAGGTAAGGCAGGACAACTGATGAGTGATTGGCTATACCCTCCTCCAAGTAAGTTCATCTCGTGCTGCAAAGGATCCCTTCTCACCAGTAAAGGTGAACCTGGTCTCATCCGTACGGACACACCGCACTTTGTGCCTAATACAGTCGATCTGAGCATGGACTGTAGATAACCAGTCCATGCCCAAGATGACGTCGTAAGGCCTCAACGCTGCTACGAGGAGATCCCAGTCGAAGCTCTCACCTCATAGAGTAAGATCACACAACTTTCACCAGTGCGTAATCGTCGAGTCTACTCCTGTAGGTGTCTCTAGCCGTAAGGATCGAGCCAAAGTCTCCATCGGAATATCTGAGCTCCGAACGAGGGCAGTGGAAATGAAAGAGTGACTAGAACCTGTGTCTATAAGAACCACAGCTATACTGGAGTAGACACATATCGTAGCTCGAATCATCTCCGGAGCACCGTGATCATAATCCTCAACTGTCTGGAGATGAGATATCCCATGTCCACCTGCTCTCTGCGGTTAGGGTGGACCTTCTAGTGGTGGTGGTGGTGGTAACACCTTGTAATGTCATCCACCGCCAGCTGCACGACCATATCCTTTACCACGTCTGCCTCCTCCCTGCGGACTGCCTCAATTGAACCTC
Source organism: Viscum album (assembly GCA_963277665.1). Taxonomy (NCBI): domain Eukaryota; kingdom Viridiplantae; phylum Streptophyta; class Magnoliopsida; order Santalales; family Viscaceae; genus Viscum; species Viscum album. The sequence goes on from OY728162.1 coordinate 559,198,613, forward strand.
TTCCTCTACCTGGGAGGTCCCTCAACTGTCTTTTGATTATCTGAACGGTGGGTCAGACAGTCACGAGCCATGTAACCCTCCCCGTCGCATGTGAAACACTATATGTTCCTCACATGACTGGCTCTATATCGTGTGCCTCACATAACCAAACTCGTGTCCTGAGGTTGTCCACCTGATGGTCTGGTCCGCTTGGACCTCTGAGACATCTGTCCACTGCCAACTGTAGAAGACTCTGCTACATGGTTCCCGGTGGCGGGTCTCGCTACTGGTGACTTCTCAATAAGGAAACTATCCACTAAGAGGGTTCGCTCCAACACCCCCGCCTACATCAGGATGCTGAGGGATATCATTGAAGACCTGATCTCTCGCTTGATCCCATGATCAAAGGTCTGAGCCCTGAATAATGGGTCCCATACCTTATCTGTGGAGTAGAGCGAGAGGTCGGTGAACCTCACTGAGTAATGTGCCACTGTCATGATACCCTGCTATAGATTCAGTAGCTTATGTATCTGTACTGCACGTAGGGTGGATGGGACAAACTCCTCCCGAAACAGACTCTCGAAGTTTTCCCAAAGAAGTGTCACCTCGTCATGCACCTAGAGCATCAGGCTCCACCATCTGCCTGTTACTTCCTGAAGGAGACTCGCAGCAAGGATCACCATAAGGACTGCTGGTATCCCTACCAGTCTGAAGACTCTCACCATAGCCTCCAGTCAATCCTCAGCTGCCTATAGGTTTGTCTCTCCCCTGAACCTGGTCGGCCTCTGGCACTGGAACTCGTGAAATGCGCTCAGGTGGCGTGCACTCTATACTTATGGGGCTAGTGGCATTGGTGGCCCAACGGTTAGTGGTACCACTGGTGCCTATTCTATGATAGGGCCCTGCACCGAGGCCTCATCGCTCGGTGGGCTGTCATCTCATACAACTCTCGGAACCCTGGCTGGTTGTCTAAGTGGGGCCATCCTGAAAAGATACAAGTGCGCCATAGTCAACAAGTTATACCTGGTGATATGAATCAAAGATATCACAAAGAAAACTCTTGAAACATACACGCAATCAGTGTTTTTGTGCACTGAGTCAGAAATCAAAATTCAAGGTCCTGGTGTATGGATACGTCATTCACCACACTAACACTGGACTCCCTGGACTGAAAACCACACTCAGTACTCTTAGCACTATTGCTTAACAGAAAAGAAAGATCAAATTCCTAAGTTATGCAGTAGAACTGACGCCTCTGATACCAATTTGTCATGACCCATACCCCGGGGATCGTGCCGTGACTACCCCAATCCCGCCTTCCATAGGCCAGGGGTTGGCGACTAGCACCAAAGGCATAAATCCCTAAACTAGGAAGGCATTGCCTTTATAACTTGAAAATTCACACAACATAGTACAAGATGGAAGCAAAACACTAAGTAAAACTGTATAACAGAACAGTGATGAAAGTAAAAGGGGCCAGAAATACAAGCCCAACTGTAAAGTACAAGTATAATTGAAAGTTGAAAATCAGCTCTTGGATCGTCCACCACAGAACCTACCTGAAGGGTAGATGTAGATAGCCTCCTCAGCGCTCCATGTCCGTCCGGCTCCTCTGTGTACCGACTCATCATAAGGTCCACCTCTGGGTACAGTCTAGTCCTGCTACTCTCGGCCTTAGTCAATGTTGTCTGTCGTTTGAAACCAACACAACGAGGTGTGGGCATAGCCCGTGCAGGGGTGAGTATAACGATACTCAATAGGGACCCTGAGACCACTAAGGTCTCTCAAAATCCACCAAGGATAAACCACGGAGTATGAAATCAACAGATATCCATTAATTAGGTATATGCCCATACATATACCTAAGTTATCAAGTAACCCATCTTAATCATGAGGAAAATATAGAAGTCACTGACTCAGCTCACACAGGTATACAACTTTTGTAGAGAGATAGAGATGATCAGATGTAGCCACTGAATCATCTAAGTTGTCAGACCCAAACAGGATCCAGGACTAGTAGTTAGAACTGTCGGACCCACACAAGATCCAGGAACTGTAGTTGGAGTTGTCGGACCCACACAGGATCCAGGACCAGCTATTCTGTCGGACCCACATAGGATCCAGGAACAGAAGTCAGAACTGTTGGACCTACACAAGATCTAGGAACATAAGTCAGAGTTTTCAGACCCACACAAGATCTAGGACCAGCTATTCTGTCAGACCCACACAGGATCTAGGAACAGTCATCAATACACAGCCATCCACAGGGTTCTGCGTGAAGCATACTTGATTTTGGGAGGGTCCTCTCCTGAAGCCAAGTGTCGATACATCAACTTCTACAAAGTCCCAAGTTGATGTATCCAAAAGGTCCACCACATCATAGGAGGATAACCCAAACAAAACGTGTCCAATATACTAAGGACAAGATCACCAAGACATTTCCCAAAAAGCACACGGCGTGCATAAATGAGGTACACGTCGTGTCTTCAGACCTCGGGTACTATCCGTGTACAATGGCTCGCGTCATAAGGCTAGTCGTGTAGAAAATAAATTACACGGCGTGTGGTATGGTTACACGCCGTGTCCAAGAAACTGGGGCCAGCTCTATGTACGCTGACCATGTGCCCGTACACGGCCTTAACCCGTGTTTTCCAACCTGTGTATCTGGTTCATGGGGTAGCCCATACCACTGGCCATGCCTGGCCGTGTGGTGGAGTACATGCCCATGTACTCCACCTCATGTCCGTGTATCCCCAGGATACACGTCAAGTCTCATGAAGCCGCCTCTGCCCTTATACACAGAGAATACACACCGTTTGACCGGGGTCACACGCCGTGTTTCTTTTCTAACGTCCGATACTCAAGTCGTAGAACGCCCATACTACATGGCGTGTTCATCATAAGTACATGCCATGTATTCTGGAATTTTCCAGAAACAGTGCCTCTAGCCAGCGTGCCTCCCATGAAGTCTGCTCTTCGTTATGATGGTTCATTCATCATTAAATTTTAGACACTAGGTTTCTCTGATGTCCTATAGTCATCTCTAGTGTTTTCGGGCCTTCGATCAGCTCCGAAAACACTATTTTATTCACCCACTCGAAGAACGGTTGAGGAAAGGCCCTTCCTATTCCGATATGATCTGTTACACGCTATCTTCATCGCACCTCTACTAGGTTGTTGTGATGTTGGGTATTAAAATTGGGATCGTTGTGTCACACAACGGACTCGCAACAATTCATTTTTCATCACCCATAAAAAATGAAAAGAACACACCAAACATTCACAAGAAAGGTGGAGGGAATCGGGCCTAGTTCGTTTGGCCCGGTCCTTACTCATTAGTTTGGTAGCAAGAGGGTCAAGAGAAACAAACATGGAAGGAAGAATCAACGTTGCTCAAATCAAAACACACCCCTACCTTGTCTGTTGTTCGTTGACGGATTCACAGGAAGGTGGACATTGTTTTGTTGTAGATGGAGGTGTCCTACATCGAGGAGGTTCCAAGGAAAGAAGTCGAAGTCGGAATCGAGGTCGACGTCCTTCGTCAGTTGGAGAATTCTTCGTCGGGAGCCTTCTCCCAAGTCCTCCCCTCTCCCAAGAGACAATTTCCAACCAACATAATAGATTATACTCCCCTATTATTTAATCATCAGCACATAATTCAAAAAGATTCAAATTAATTAATTGTAGTGCTCAATTAATTAATTTAAAGGATTTGGCACCATAAAGTGGGGAGCTCAAGGGGTTTCTCCCCACTTAATGGGGGGTTCAAGAGGTTTTAACCTCGGGTGGTCCCCACCACATTAATCCTCACATGAGAGGTTGAGTTCGGGTGGTCCCCACCACCATAACCTCTCATGGGAGGTTAAGGCGTGGCGGTCCCCACCTCCAACCTCCACATGGTGGTTATAAAAAATAAAATAGAATAACACATGTACTTATTTTATTTTATTATTCCACTTAAAACACAAAAACTACCTTTTATTCCTGACCATCTGTCGTCAAGGTGAAAGTCTTCTTAAGCGAATATTGGCACTTCGAGTTCAACGGTGCCCTTGGATTTCAATTCCGAGCACCGGTTTAAAATTTATAAAAACTCGCTCATACGTTTACTGACCATACTCAAACAAAACTTCAAAAATTGATTCTAGGCACACCAGGCCTCGGAATCCTGCGCCGTAAATTTTCACGGACTCGAAAAATTCCCATGTATTTAAAAAAATACATGGGAATTCCAGGTCTTTACATTTTTTATGCTCAGTCTTATAATTTTTAAAATATTCGTCATTTAAACTTGAAGAATCACTCCAAGTAGCCTTCATAATTTTATTTCCTTTTCTTTTATAATTTTCTTTTTATTGAGAATTAAGTAAAGGATAGTTAACCTTTGTATGACCTTTCTCTTAGTATTCACAATATCTATTCTATTCAGTCCCTTTCTTTATCTTGTTGTATATTTTTTTCAAACCTTTTAACAAGATTTGATAAATACTTATCTACATCTGGATGAGTTGAATCAGATGATTCATCCAAAGTATTTTTGAGATCATCTTCTTCATATTTGATATTATTTTCAACTTCATCATACATCTCAGATTCATACATCATCAAGGTTCCAATTAGTTCTTTCATTACTAATTATTTTACTAGTGAAGATTTTCGTATAGAAGTATATGTTTCATTCCACTTATAGGGTAAAACTATAAATACTTTTAACGCTTGATCTGATTTCTTAACAGGATCTCCCAAAGTAGTAACATTATTGACAATTTTTTTCAATATCCCACTCATCTAAGTGATATTTTCATCTTCATGCATTCTTAAAGTATTAAAATTTAACGTAGTAGTAATATACCTTAATTTTCTAAAATTTTCAGTTCCTTCATAGGAAACATCAGCGGTTTTCCACATTTTTTAGGCAATAGGATATTAAGAAAGTTGATTAAAAGCATTAGTCCCTAAACCAAAGATAATATCATTCAATTCTTTTGAATTTAGATCATATTATTTTTCTTTATCATCATCCCATTTTTTTCAAATCTTTATTAGGAATTTCATAAGGTTTTAAAACCTTTAAATAAAATCATATTACAAAAAATTTCAAATAAATAATCATGCAAGATTTGCAGCATCTATAATTATCACCATTAAAGTAGGTAACATGGATCATCAACATACCTTATCTAGGATCATCCATTTCAATATTTTTATTCATCCAAATATTTAAATTGGTATTATTAAATTCAATAGATATCTTTGATAAAACTTGTTAGTATAAAATAGAAACAAAATTTTAAATTATTTTTAAAAAGGGAATATTTTAATATATCTCTACCTTTGATACAACATGTTAGGTCATATAGTCCAGTATAACAAATACACAAGAGGGGGGTAAATTATTATCCTTTAAAATCTTTGACAGATTCAAAACAATTCTCTTATTATGCAGTGTATCTTTCCTTCTTGATTTAATAAGAGTGAGTAGTATAAAATAAATAAGGAAAATAATGCAGCGATGTATAGAGGTTTAGGGCACAAAGATATCCTAGTCCACTCTACCAATGCTCTCTCCCTGAGCTTGGTGATTTTCATTGGATAAGTCCTCTTATCATAAGACCTTAATAATTGAGTGTAGGTAATTGATACCTTTACAATAATTATTTTATAAGGACTTATAGTTATTTTATAGGGAACAGTAAATTCACATCTTAGTCTAAGAATATGATACTCCTTCACTGCCATGATTGAGTCCAAGTAGCCAAAACTCTAATAAATCAGTAGATATTGATTTGATTGAGAACACGTGTTTCACTCATAGTTTTACTAGCAATTGATGGATGTGTTTGATCTTCAATAATGTACAATAGTATCAAATAGATCTTTAACTTTTCATAGTATTTATTTAAATAGTAGTATAGAAAATACTAGAAAGATGAATAAACATGTATGTCTCCAAAGTGTAATTCTAAAAAATGATTTTTCAAACTTACAGAAGAAGATTTAACAATAAGGTATACCAATAGTGACAACAATAGCAGCGACTAGATCGAAACATGTATACCTCCAAAGTGTAGCTTTGAAGGTGACGAAACATTATTATTTATAATCACATAGATTTTCTTTCTAATGTATATATCCATATTCTATTATATTGTATTGCATTATATTGAAGATGAACATCTCAGTATCTATACTGTATGTCAAACAGATCCAATTTAAACACTTCCAGAAATACCTCATAATAAATCACGAATATTTGAATTCAAAATCATTTAAGAGAGTAGTAACTTCCCTTATAAATATGAATGATTTGCTCTAATGAATATGAGCCTTTAAATCAGTCATAAAATAGATTTAAATAGATATTTACTTCTATAAATATGGTTGTAGCAAACATAGATAATATCCTTAATTTAAAACTCCATCATTGACTATTCAAACATAGGGTTCCTTCATGTAATGATAAAATCCAAAAGTAGGGTTGAAAAAATAATGTTTTTTACAAAATTAGGGTTGATAAACCATGTCTTTTTTACTTTAAATCTAATGTTTCTTTAAAATTTAGGATTGTTAATCCATTCTTTTCATTCCAAACATAGGGTTTCCAAACCATATATTATGCTTACAAATGTAGGTTCTGAACAGTGTTTCCAAAATATTTTCAAACATTTCCATAATACTTAAACAAGTATTTTCCCATGGATTAATGGCTTGTGTATGCTTCTAGAATATATTCTAACAAATATCATTTTCCTAAAATTCACTTAAAATAAACTTTATTAGTAACACAAATGTGGGTGTTTGTGATCATCAAACCAAAAAGAAATTAACAAAATTATTGAATCAACACATTCTTAACACAAACAAGTTTTGTGAAGAAAGAAAAAATCTAGGTTTTGGGTTGAGTATTAGTGGAAAGAAAACCAAATCCCTTGTCATAAAGAGATGATATCCTCATTCAAACTGTTTCTAACCTATAATAAAGGTACATAAAGGAAGAATGGTGTCAAGAATCATTTTTTTGTAAAAATTATTGATATATTATTCTATGAAATTAATTATCTCTATGAAAATTCTTTTTACACTACTTATAGAAATGAAAATATTTGTGATGTTTTAGAAGTTATTCAAAAATATAATGAAATGATGAAAATTGAATTCGCTAAACCTATAGAATAAAGTGACTCTTTTAAAAGGAAAATATCCAGTAATACTATTTCAATGGTGAAATTTATTTATCCTATTTATTTTATGGAGTGTGATGATAAAATTAAAAGAGTGGATTTTTATTCTATTATTAAATACATTAAATATAACTTACATGGTCATTATACTTATAATTTTTCTAAGAGTTTTAGACAACCAATTGGGTGAAAGGGTTATTTTAATGATACATCTTTAATAAATTATTATGATTAAAGAGTTCAATAAATTTGGGTTCCTAAAGGTACTGTGAAGAATTCAGTGGAATCAAAACCACTCTATATGCCCAAGTAAATATATTTCCTTTTATAGCATGTATACATTATATTGTTTTATCATTTGGTATGTTTTTATGAACCTTAAATTTATTTAGAATTTATTTCATCTAGTGAGAGTGTAATATATTCTTATGACCTAGTTAACTTTTTTGAATTTAATTTTATTTATGATTCTAATTCATTTCAAGTCCTCTTTTTTAATATCATTTATTAAATAAATGGGTCTTCACTTATAAACTCTTTAAGATGAAAATGAAACATTGATTTTAGAGAAATTTGTTTTCTTTAATAAGTTCTATTTTTATACTCAAACCTGAGTTATCTACAATCTTGTTTATTTTAAATTGTTTGAAGCATGATAATTTAACTTTTACTCTAGTATTTCTTCATTTAAGGAAAGTTTTACTTATGTTTTTTTATACAATAGTGGGTATATTTTTATATGATTTTAGAAAGTGTTATCACATAAATCATGTTATACATAACTTGAAATCTACAATTTTAAATCTATATAAAAAGATTTTTTATTTTCAAATAGAATATGAAAGGTTTTGGTTTAGGGAAATTCTTCATAGTATGTATTTTATTTCATTTAACCAATATTTATTGAATATACTTTCATGAATGGTTAAATCATGACTTATTTAAGCATTTTTTATTTATATTATCTATTATTTTTTGTTATCTAAACATGCTGGTTTTTTTATTTATTATTATCTTTAATAGGAAAATACATGATAATTCAAATTTATGTCTGAAAATTGATTGATTGATTTTGGAAAAAATGGTTGATCTATTTTCTGTTTATATTAAAAAGGAATGTCAAACATTATTATATAATTTCAAAATTAATTTTTTTTAGTAATATATTTTAGGAAAAATTGTTTAAATATATTTATACTTTATTCCTTCTTGAGCATGCTAAAATTTCAGACATTTATCTAAGTATAAATCATGTTGAAACAAGGGAGATATTAAATGAATTATTGATGCTAAAATATGTTTTAATAATTAATGTGTGTATATTTAAAATATCAAAGTTTTTTTAAATAGTTTAAGCATAGTGGTTATAGTTATAAATTTTTTGAACTTTGGTTTATCAAACTAAATATTGTTCAATTTTTTATGGTGTTAGTTCTGATTCATGTTTACATATTTTGTTTAAAAATAAGTAAGTTAAAATTTTAAGGAAGAATGTATGTTTAATTAGAGCTTCTAATAATTACCCAAAAAATAGGAAAATTGTTTTTATAAAGGGATGCATGATATTGAGATTTTTTTACTAATTATTTGAATTTTCAAAATATTATTATAAATTTATAAACATGTTTGATTTGAGATACTTATAGAGTTTTAATTTGTTTAAAGAATTCATATTTTGAAGAAATACCACTCTATTTAAAAAATTTCTATGGTTTCATCCCTGATTATCATTAATATATTGGTGATAAATCAATTTACCATGACCAGAAATTATAAGTTATAAATCTGTTTTAAGAATGTTTTTTTATGTTCTTTTAAGTATATTCAGCAAGATAATTACTATCTCCAAAATTCAACTATGTGTCAATATGTCAACCATAAATAAATTTATATATTTTCCTATTTAGCTTGTCTAAATATGTTTGATGACTCTCATTTTTTGGTGAAAATTAATTATCTTATATAATTACATGCTAAAAGGAAAGATTTAATATAGGGGGATCTTAACCTTATTAAAATTTTGCTTCATTGATATATATTTGGGGAGAGTTTTTTAAAAAAATTAAATGATTTAGAATTTATGTTTTAAATCTCTTCTCATAAGAACAAACAAGTTCATTTCCAATTTTGACAATCTTCAATTAGAATATTTTTTTAACAAGTTTTATTTTTTCTGTATTTATGATTGGGGAATTTTATTTTAATCTATTAAATTTTCTTATTGTCCAAAATGTTATTATATAAAACTATTTTAATTTTTGAGTATTCTTTATATAATTAATAAATTGTAAAAATAATTCTATATTTTTTTAGAATCATGCATTTATTCAGGTGGAGTTCTCAAAAATATCAGTTCTATTTTAAAATCATGACTTTCATTGTGATATTATACTAAAATCTATATAAATCATACTGAAATTCAGTGTACATTTAGTTATATTTACTTAAACTTTTCAGGTTTGATGTTTTTTTATTTGAGTATTAAATGTTGTTACTTGTTATATCTATGATTTTTTAAGTGTTTACAGCTTTATTATTTTTAATAAGTGTTTCAAAAATGGGGAGAAGATTTTTGAATTTTTAATTATTTTAGTCTTCAAAAGTTCTTAGTTGGTCTGTTTGATAAATTTCAAAAAGGGATGGAAATCTTTTAATTAATTATTTAATTTTATAATTTAAAAAAGGGGATATTATTAGTGTAGGTGATTTTATTTTACTAGTTTGAATTTTATTATTTTAATGTTTTGATAAATTAAAATTCCTTATAATTAATTTTTATTATTTTAGTTTTGATAAATTACAATTTCTCTCTATTACAGTGTATATGTTTTAAAAATAAATATTTTTTTCCTACGGTCAGTTAATATTTTATTCTTATGGTCAGTTAAAAATTTTCATGTGGTCAGTGCATTTTATCACTCATAGATAGTTATTTTTTTATTCATGTGGTATGTTTTCTGCACATTTTTTCTTGTGGTAACTCAACCTACTGCAAGATATGTATCTTTTAGTCTCTAATCTATCATGTGAACTCTCAACCTACCACATGACCTATTCCAACCTACTATAAGTTATTGCTCCACGTACTATGAGAATCCTTTAACCTACCATGACCCATCCTACCATGAAATTATTGAATCTGCCATGATATTTACACCTACCATGACCCAACCTTGTACATGCCCAAATTATCAACTCACTGTATGACCTACCATGATAATATTACTGCATGACCTGAATTATGTGTTCAACTAGTTGTGACCCTTGAGTGATACTCAATCAACCACATAAATCCTATTAACCTACATAATGATCCTTGAACTTGTCGCATATACTCTCAACCTAACATGAAGCAAGATTTCATAAGATATAAACTCATCCTACCATGATTGATAAATACTCAATCTTTCATGAGGAGAACTCAATTTACCATAAGAATATTATAAAATAATTTTATTACTTTTTTTATTCTGAATTTACACATTTCCTTCATACAATATACATAAATGTGTTTTGATTTTTCGGATTATCAGAAGATACATCTTCTAGGAAGAATTTAGTTCACATCACATAATATACAGGAACTCCATTTTTTAAAATTTTGCATATATATAGTGAATTTATGAAGTACTAGCTACCTGAAACTCCATTATTTGAATAAGGATCGTTCATGATATGAAATATATAATCTCTATATATTCTATCTTCTTTCTTTATTTTGTTTATAATACTTTAGATAATAGAAGTTTTCTACATACGTGTGGCATTTGTATCACATCAGTGCATGTAGATCTCAATTTAAACCTCACCATATGCATAGGAATCATTACTTAGAAATAATAATGTAACATGTTCATCTTCTATACTGGGGTTGATATAAAATGAGGATAAAAAAATCTACATAGTAGAGAATATAATAGTGTTATATAAAGTTAGATTTCGTTGTGATACTCTATTTTATACTGCATTATTTTTTAATGAGCAGGATATTACAAATTATAGGTAACATTAATATTTCCATGATTTTATTATTTTGAATCATGGAATTTTGTGGTTGGTTCTCCAGATTCTCCCTTATAATCAAGAATATCTTGGAGTTAATGTAAATGAATTTAGTCATTGGAACATGATCATGTGATCTTTATAAAATCTAGACATAGTTCATTCAAATTACAACTATATGAGACATATGTTTTTATATAAGAGTTTTAAAAACTTTTCCACTACAACTTATATTATAATCACAAGTGCTTCAATGTTTTATTCTACATAAGTGGTCAAAGAGAAACATCAACATTCTGATCTTAATCGCTCTTATATTCTTAATTTATTTCTAGATTTAATTATTATATCTTTTCATATTTTTTTGGATTAATAATATATATAAGATTTTACCATCCAAATTTTATCTATCTAGGTTATTACTCTTATTAAAAATGAAGGTTGGGTTGTGAATCCCAAAAAAAATCATGTTGATTATGGGTTGTGACTCCTATAAAAATCACTTGGTTTATTCATACAGGTGAGAAAAAGTTAGGTATATAATTGGGTTATCACTTCATATCAAAAGTAAGGTTCTTAGTGAATGTTATTATTCTCACTAAGTAGAGAAGAGTGAAGAGTGAATGCAAGATCTTGGTGATCTAAACTACTATGAAAATTCTATGTTCGTATCTTTAATTTTTTATTGCACTTTATCTTTGAAAACTGCACTAAATTAATCTATTATTTTATATAATATTAATCTCTGATTGATTTATTTGGTTGAGTATTTGAATAAATTTTTTAAAAGAACTATTCATCCCCCCAGTCCATCTTTCCATCTTACTCAGACCTAACAACTCTTTTTCCAAATTTTGAAATTATTTTCATCAAACAAGAGAATTTTCACAATGGATTCCATTACTTTTCAAAAACATCAAATCAAGTCAAAGAGAAAATAATTCCAATCAAAAATAAATTCGGGTTATAATGTCACTTGTTAGGCCTAAAAGGGTCTTAGTATAACAACCCTGATTTTTATTACACACTTAAACATGATTTATTACATAAAAACTCTCACTTGATACAACATAAAAGATCAAGAGGTCTAGTGTCTTTGGGGATTAGTAACATTACATAACAACTTAGAACATAAAACACAACATCTTTATTGAAAACTTCCTTTACATGACCACTTCGTACTTAGCATTTCATGGGATAACCTGAGGACGTGCATAAGAAAAGGGTGAGCTATAAAGCCTAGTAAGGGAGTAAACAAGGTATAACATGAATATTACATTACATTTTAGGAAATTGGAATATCAATGGAGCATAAAATAACATGAACATAAATCATTATATAGAATGATTATCATAACATGGAAATGTGGCAATAACACTTAACATGGAATTAGCATGAGACAAGGCTTATTTCACATGGAGCATGAGTAAACCCTCATTTCACTTGAATTAGCATGATTAAACCCTCATTGCACTTTAATTAGAATGATTAAACCCTCATTGCACTTTATGTATCATGATACTAATTTTTACCCAATGCATTGGAGTGCTATCAAGGCACACCCTTCTTAAACATTTCATTTCATGCATAAGTGTGCCACATGGATCATAAAACATGAACTCATTAAACATAATAATTTATTCCATGATAAAGGAATTTGGAATTAATTAATGTAACTCTATAATAAATAAGTAAATGTGCATAAATTTGAATACCCTTGATAGAGAAATGGGCATGGTATTCACTACACAATGACTTTGGCTTAGAAAATCGCGGTGCAATTTCAGCAGTATAATGGCGTAACATAAGAATTCATAAAAATGGTTGATGAGAGATAAATTGGTGTCTCATAATATTTACATTAAATTGACATTAAGGGGTTCATATAGATACATGTCCCAACAAATGTAACGGAATTTAGTTACATAATACAAAAGAATTGCTTGAATGTAAATGAGGAGAGAGAAATTCCTTACAAAATTTTGACATGGTAACAGGTGTACATGGGAGGCATTAATGAGAGGTAAAGGGGGTCTCTAATTATTAAAACATGAATACAGAAGTATGGGGGAGGTGATAAATCATACCCCAACATTTATAATTGAAAATAAAATGGCATAACAATATAAGGAAACTTGGACATAAATAAGGAAAGTGATAATCCCTTACTTGGAAGTGTGATCCCAAAGGCTTGGGAGGGCTTGACAGAGGCTTATTAGGAGCTTTGGGAACCTTGGGAGGATTATAGAGAGAGGATTTCAGAGGGTGGATGAACTCAAAAGGCTTTGAGATAGGGTAAGTGGGAGCTTGGGTGGGTTTATATAGGAAAAGAGGGGGTATACTTTATTATTTAGGTTTAAGACACCACACATTAAACTAATCAAAACCAAAAACCATCCCATGGTTTTCCCCATGGTTTCTACCAAAGGTTAGTGTAAAAAAATATTTTATAAGTCTAATATCCTAACATCTTAAAATAATAGGGTTGCTTATGTGGAGGTGAGTCACACTCTCAAGGAAAACAATTTAAAAAGATAAAATGTTTTATAAGTCTTGGAGGGTCCACTAAAGCTTTTTAAAATAAATAAAATAAACCTAAAATCACATTATTTTAATGGTAAAACATATATTGGCAGAACATAATGTTTATAGTATTTTATTACATAACTATTGGGTCATTATGATGTCATAAAACGCATTATATATTTAAACGGTATTTAATTTTTACCCAAAAATTCTATTGTCTTAGAAAATTATGAAAAATTTTCCATTGGATAATTTCGATGTCCTGATTCCAAAAATAATATCCATTTTATCTAAATAATTTTCTAAATATTTGAATTTTTACTTTCAAAATAAAAACAGACATTTATCGAAAATCCAAGGGTTTTAACAAAAATAGCTTTCAAACCTTAATAAAAATTTCAATTGTATTCATAAAAATTATATGATAATTTATATTTAATAAAAGTAATTTAATAATAATATTTTATTAAAATATTATTTAATTCAAAAATACATTAATTCATCAAAATAGATTTCTTAGTTGAATATTAACTAAAAATACTATTTGTGCTTTAAAAACTATTTACAAAGTAACAATAATAAAAAAAAATTATATTCTTTATTATATAAAAAAATAATGTACATAATCATAGTACTAGGGTCTTGTTACATAACCCCTTATAACACCTACATACGACCAAAGGGTAAGGTGTGCGATGGTGACAGACTCTTGGGGTGGCTCGGATAACATCACTCGGGTGAAAATATCTATTAACTTCCACTTCTCCTATAGTCAGTTCTGCTCAATCTTAACGTGTTCAAGCTCGGCTTGGGCTTGGTCAAGAGCAAAGCCTAATGATTCTACCTCCTTTCTGAGCTTCGACAAATGGGCTTCGTATAGGGCAATTCTACTGGATGAGGTCATCGCTTTCTTGGTCTGAGTAAATTGGATTTGTTAAAGCCCTATATTTATACTAATCATATGATCATTGTTCAAAGGAAATATTAGAAATGGTCACAATTCTTAATGGTATTTTGAAATCCAAAAACATAAAACAAAATAATTTCATATGTTATATAACCATTTCATATATTTTCATTCGATAAAAGTTTGGGTTATTACAATCTTTCCCCCTTAAGAAATTTCACCCTCGAAATTTCATTTTCCCACACTAAAACAGATGTGGGTAACTTTGCTTCATCACTTCCTCCAATTCCCACATCGCTTCTTCAAACTTGTGGTTTTGCCACAACACCTTGATGATGGGAATTATCTTATTTCGTAGAAATTTTTCTCTATAATATAAGATCTTCACTGGTTGCTCCTCATAAGAAATATCATCCTCTAACTGTACTACCTCTAAAGAGACTACATGTGAAGGGTCTAGTATGTACTTTCTTAATAGGGATACATGAAAGACATCATGTACTTTGGCCATGGTATGTGGAAGTACTAGTCGATAGGCCACAACCCCGACACGATCAAGAATATCGAAGGGGCCGATGAACCTAGGACTTAACTTCCCTTTCTTTCCAAACCTCATGACCTTCTTCCGTGGAGATATGCGTAGAAATACCAAGTCTCCAACTTTGAACTCAAGGTCTCGTCGATGGTTATCTGCATAACTCTTCTATCAACTGTGGGCTACCTTGATATGATACTGAATGGTTTTCACATTCTCCACCATTTCTTCGACCATTTTAAGTCCTATTAGCTTATGCTCACCGACTTCATCCCAACACGTTGGTGTTCTGCACCTTTTCCCATAAAGGGCTTCATATGGTGTCATTCGGATGCTCGAGTGGAAACTATTATTGTATGAGAATTCAACCAGTGGAAGATGTTGGTCTCATCCTCCTTTGAAGTCCATAGAAAATGATCTTAACATATCTTTCAGTGACTAAATAGTTCGCTCAGATTGGCCATCAGTTTGAGGATGATAGGCCATACTAAAGTTTTGTTCAGTGATTAGAGCACGTTAGAGTCTTTTCCAGAACTTCAAGGTGAATCTAGGATCTTGATCGGATACAATAGATAGTGGTACTCCATGCATCCTTACCACTTCCCTGATATATATATGTGTCATTTGATCCAATGATAAATCCTCCCAAATAGCAGTAAAGTGTGTAACCTTTTTAATATGATCCATAACAACCCAGATAGAATTGTTTCCGTTGGATGTCTTCAGAAGTCCAATAACAAATTCCATAGTGATATTCTCCCATTTCCATGATGGTGTGGGTAATGGTTTCATCATCCCCTTAAACTTATGCCTCTCGGCCTTCACTTGCTGACATGCTAGGAACTTTGATGTATACTCAGTGATCCCCTTATTCATATTATCCCACCAATAATGCTCTCAGAGATCTCGATACATCTTTGTGTTTCTTGGGTGAATAGAGAAATTTGAACTGTGTGAATGATCCAAAAGTTCCTTCTTAAGCTCTGGACTTTATGGAACACATAGTCTTTTCCCAAATCTCACAATTCCTTCTTCATTAACATTAAACTCTGAGGATTTCCATTTTCTGATAGCTTCCACTTTCTTCTAAATTACCACATCATCCTATTGAGCATCCTTTAACTTTTACAAAAGAGATGGTTGAGCAATCATTTGTGAAACGATTGATGATGTTCCCTTCTTTATAATTCCCATGTCCATATTCATCAAATCTAAGAAGATTAGATCCTTTTCAATTTTCATCAATGATTAAATCAATGGGTCTTTTATACTTAGATAATCTAACACCTTGTTCGCTTTACCAGGGTGGTAATGGATTGATCGGTCATAGTCTTTGATCAGCTCTAACCATCTTCATTGGCACATGTTCAACTATTTCTATGTGAATATGTACTTGAGGTTTTTTTGGACTATATATATTTCACGCTTCTTCCCAAAGTGATAATGCCACCAAATCTTTAAAGATAAGATCACTACAGCGAACTCCATATCATGTGTTGGATAGTTTTTCTCATGAACTTTCAATTTCCTTGAAGAATAGGCAATGACTTTGTCATTTTTCATCAACACACATCCCATTCCCTTCTTCAAAGAATCACTGAATACCACAAAAAGTTCTCCAATTGTGGTTAAAGTGAGCACAGGAGCAGTGATAAGCCTCATCTTCAACTCCTTGAATCTTTCTTCGCATTCATCACTCCAAGAAAACTTGACTCCCTTCTAAGTTATCTTGGTAAGAGGGTTTGAAAAACATAAGAAATTTATCACAAATTGGTAATAATATTCAGATAACCCCAAGAAGTTACGGATATCTGTTACTAATGTTAGCCTCATCCATCCCTCAATTACATTTTTCTTAAAGGGATCCATAGATATCCCATTGCTTGTGATGATATGGCCCAAAAATGATACCTCCTTCAACCATAACTCACACTTGTTGTACTTTTAATAGAGCTTCTCCTTTCGAAAGGTCTTTAGTACAGTTCTTAGATACTCATCATGCTCCTCCTTGGTTTTAGAGTATATTAGAATATCATCTATAAATACTGCCACAGCTTTGTCAAGATAATCTCTAAAGACTCTATTCATCAAGTCCATGAAGATCTTTGGAGAATTAGTGAGTCCAAAAGGCATTACTATGAATTTATAGTACTCGTACCTTGTATGAAAAGCAGTCTTGGGGATATCCTCCTTCTTCACCCTTACTTGGTAATATCCCGGCCATAAATCCACCTTGGAAAAAGTATTGTTATCCAAGCATCTGATCTAACAAGTCATCAATTCATGGGAGAGGATACTTATTCTTTATCGTGATTTTGTTAAGCTCACAATAATCAATGCAAAGGCACATTGACCCATCCTTCTTCTTGACGAAGAGGACTGGTTCACCCCATGGTAAAGCACTTGGGCATATAAACCCTTTATCCAGATTCTCTTATAGTTGTTTCTTCAGCTCCTCAAGCTCCACAACAGCCATTCTATACGAAGTATTGGATATTGTCAATGCCCCAGGTATAAGGTCAATTGAGAATTCAACATCTCTTCTAGAAGGAAGACCAGAAAATTCCTTAGGAAACACTTCAGCAAATTCCCTCATAATAGGCATGTCTTCAAGGATGGTTTCTTCCTTAGACTCAATCATCTGAGAAAGATACGCATGCTCATAGGGCACTAATATCCACAATTAAGATGATGGAGCTAAAGAAGATTCATCCTCCTCCTTAAACTTGTACAGAATCAGGGGTCGATTCACTACATAGAGAGTGATTTCCCTCTCAAGGAAATTTATATTGGCTTTGTATAAGGAAAGTCAATCCATGACAATAATTGCATCAAATTCCACCATAGGGAGTATGACAAGGTTCATCAGGAAGTTCAATCCACCGATTATGATAGGGGAGGAGTTATATTCATGGGATGTAATGATTGAACAATTTTATGTACTCACCGACATCTTCACTTCCATGATTTGTGGTGGTGGTGGAATTGTTCTACTAAACTTTCGGGATATAAAATAATTCATAGAACTAGAGTCAAAAGGTATTTTCACTATTCTTGAATGAATAACTAGAATACCTACCACCACTTCATTATCAGGTTTCACTTCGGTGGTAGTGATGGTAAAAGCTCGCCCATGTTACCTTGAAGGTTGTTGGTTGCCTCAAAAAACCCTTGGCTTAGGGAACTGATTTGCAAGGTTCCCTAGTTATTTGCATTTGAAGTAATTCAAAATGGGTCGGGAGTCGAATGGAGTGTTCCTATCCTATGTCGCAGCCATGGGTTTTTCTTATCAGTTAATGGATAGGTTCCCTTCTCTTCCACACCTAAATCATTTTCTCGTCCTCTTCAAGCAATTTTCGGGGTGCTTATTTCCACACCTTTGGCAAGCGGGGTGATGGATTTTCTTAGCACCGTTGGATTTATCCATCAGACCTCCAGAATTGAATTACACCTTAAAATTATTATCCCCATGATAACCATGAGATTCTCCAATCTCTATTTCGACCTTGAGGGAACATCGGACAATTTTCTCATAGCTGTCGAAGTCACGAATCGTTAGGGCTTTCCGCGATCTAGGTTTCATCCCACCAAAGAAGCGGTCAACCTTGTATTCAGGGGTAATGACAAAGCCAAAGGAATATCGTGCAAGACTTGTAAATTTTTCCTTGTACGCTCTAATAGATTCTTTATATTTTTTCTTGAGGTTGAGTAAGTCCCTTTCCATCTTAAGTCAGAGGGCGCGTGGAAAATATTTGTTGAAAAACATTTTCCAGAAATCCTTCCATTCCAACGCCTCGATCTCCTCCTCGGGATTTTTATTTTTGATCAATGTCCACCATTGATTAGCTTCACCCTTTATATGATAAGAATCTAGAAGAACCTTCTCTTGTTTGGAGCATTGAAGGATGGAGAATATCTTTTCAATGGAGTTGATCCATTGTTCGGCGATTGAGAGATCAGATGATCCATTAAATGTAGGAGGCCTTTGTCTCATGAAACTCTTGATAAAGACTTGTTATATCTTAGGGTGGTTGAAAGTTCCTCTTGACCCATGTTTCTATTAAAATATTGAGTTAACTGAGAGAGTATTGTGAAAAATTTCTTGATTCCTGCTCCCATCGAATTGGGCATCTCATTAGAATAGTCATCACATTGATCTTCGCATCGATTGTTAGCTCGAGTCCTCCTATTACCATCCATTGTCTTGAATAAAAGGAAGGTTATGAGTAACACATAAAGGATAATCCAAGTACAAAATAGATAAATTATAAATATATTTTATTTCTTTAACTTATGAATCTATAGGCTTCAATCTATGTTATCCATGATCTATTTTCTAACAAATATTTTTAGGGATTTTTTTTAATTCCCTTAAAAATGGTTCATAATAAGCTTGTGAATTTATCAAGCATATCCACCGGGAGTGCCATAACAAAGAGTGCAATAAGGCCCATTGTAGTGTACCAGGATACCCTAGGTCAATCCCGAAACTCTTTATTGGACTTTTCACCCCTAGGTACATTTGTGTCAGTGCCGCCACTACCTGCTCGTATCCAGACAGAGATGTATTTTATTGATAAACCACTTACTCAATACTCACAAAAACATAGGGATGTTTTATTATACTTAGTCTTGTCTATAAGTCTTCACTAGGGTTTTCTAATCCTAATCCAAAAAATAACTAAACCTATCCTTTGATACCAACTATAACAACCCTGTTTTTTATTACACACTTAAACATGATTTATTACATAAAAAACTTCACTTGATACAACATAGAAGATCAAGAGGTCTAGTGTCTTCGGGGATTAGGAACATTACATAACAACTTATAACATAAAACACAACATATTTATTGAAAAATACCTTTACATGACCACTTCGTACTTAGCATTTCATGGGATAACCTGAGGACATGCATAAGAAAAGGGTGAGCTATAAAGCCCAGTAAGGGAGTAAAAAAGGTATAACATGAATATTACATTACATGTTAGGCAATAAGAATATCAATGGAGCATAAAAGAACATGAAAATAAAAGTTATGATATAGCATGATTATCATAACATGGAAATGTGGCAACAACACTTAACATGGAATTAGCATGAGCTAAGGCTCATTGCACATGGAGCATGATTAAACCCTCATTACACTTGAATTAGCATGATTAAACCCTCATTGAACTTTAATTATCATTATTAAACCCTCATTTCACTTGAATTATCATGATATTAATCTTTACCCAATGGATTGGAGTGCTATCAGGGCACACCCTTCTTAAACATTTCATTTCATGCATAAGTGTGACATAGGGATCATACAACATGGACTCATTAAACATAATAATTTATTCCATGATAAAGGAATTTGGAATTAATTCATGGAACTATATAATCAATAAGTAAATGTTCATAAAGGTGAATACCCTTGATATAGAAATGGGCATGGTATTCACTACACAATGACTTTGTCTTGGAAAATCACGGTGCAATTTCGGCAGCATAACGGCGTGACATAAGAATTCATAAAAATAATTGATGAGAGAGAAATGAGTGTCTCGTCGTATGTACATGAAATTTATAGTAAGGGGTTCATATAGATACATGTCCCAACAAATGTAATGGATTTTAGATACATAATAAAAAATAATTTCTTTAATGTAAATGAGGAGAGAGAAATTCCTTAAGGAATTTCGGCATGGTAACGGGTGTACATGCAAGGAATTAATGAGAGATAAAGGGGGTATATCATTATTCAAACATGAATAGGTCAGTATTGTGGAGATTAAAAATCATACCCCAACATTTATAATTGAAAATAAAAGGGCATAACAATATAAGGAAACTTGGACATGAATAAGGAAAGTGAGAATCCCTTACTTGGAAGTGTGATCCCAAAGGGTTAGAAGGGCTTGGGAGAGGCTTCTTGGGAGTTTGGGGTGCCTTGGGAGGATTCTAGGGATGGGAGGGAAGATTTTGGATGAACTTCAAGGCTTTAAGTCAAGAGTAAGTGGGATCTTGGGTGGGTTTATATAGGAAAAGAGGGGGAATTCTTTATTATTTAGGTTTGAGACACCACAGATTAAACTAATCAAAACCATAAACCATCTCATGGTTTTTCCCATTATTTCTACCAAAGTTTAGTGTAAAACAATATTTTATAAGTCCAATGGCCGAAATTCTTAAAATAATAGGGTTTCTTATGTGGAGGTGAGTCACACTCTTAAGGAAAACACTTTAAAAGGATAAAATGTCTTATAAGTCTTGGAGGGTCCAATAAAGCTTATTAAAATAAATAAAAAAAACCTAAAATTACATTATTTTAATATTAAAACATATATTGGCCTAATGTAGTGTTTATATTATTTTATTACATCATTATTGGGTTATTATGATGTCATAAAACACATTATATATTTAAACAGTATTTAATTTTTACCCAAAAATATTGACGCTCAAAAAATTATAAAAAATTCACCATTGGATAATTTCGATGTCCTCATTCTAAAAATAATATCCATTTTATCTAAATAATTTTCTAAATATGTGAATTTTTACTTTTAAAATAAAAACCAACATTTATAAAAAATTCAAGGGTTTTGACAAAAACAGCTTTCAAACCTTGATAAAAATTACAATTATATTCATAAAAATTATACGATAATTTATATTTAATAAAATTAATTTAATAATAATATTTTATTAAAATATTATTTAATTCAAAAATCCATTAATTAATTAAAATATATTTTTTTAGTTGAATATTAACTAAAAATACTATTTGTTCTTTAAAAACTATTTACAAAGTAACAATGATAAAATGAAATCATATTCTTTATTATATAAAAAAATAATGTACATAATCATAGTACTAGGGTCTTGTTACATAGCCCCTTATAACACTTGTATATGACCAAAGGGTAAGGTGTGCGATGGTGACAGACTCTTGGGGTGGCTCGGATAACATCGCTCAGGTGGTAATCTCTATTAACATCCACTTCTCCCATAGTTGGTTCTGCTCAAGATTAACATGTTCAATCTCGTCTTGGGATTTGTAAAGAGAGAAGCCCAATGACGCCACCTCCTTTCTAAGCTCTGAAAAATGGTCTTCGTATGGGGCAAGTCTACTGGATGAGGCCATTTTGTCCTTTGTCTAAGTAAATTGGATTTGTTAAAGCCCTATATTTATACTAATCATGTGATCACTGTACAATGGCTATATTAGCAATGGTCACAATTCTTAATGGTATTTTGAAATCCAAAAACATTAAACAAAACAAGTGCATATGTTATATAACCATTTCACATATTTTCATTTGATAAAATTTTAGGTCATTACACTTAAAGTGAGAGATACCCTGAGGGCGGATGAATCATGGTATTAAGTATTTTTCTAATTTAATCAATTTTCCTTAACCTTCTCATGGCCTTGATTGGATATTAATCTCTTAAGCTTAAAGTCTCATTTTTTTTCTCTTTAGTTATTCTTGATCTAGTTATCTGTTCACTTAACCATATCTTTTTATGATATTATTTTAGGTTTCTTTAACCCAATTTACTAATTATTGTAAATATATAAAGTAAATGGGATATGAGATATTATTAATTGGTTCAAAACTATAGGATAATCAAAAGATCATGTGATCAATGATGTGTTGATACACCAAAAACACTAAAGATCACTGCTCTGTGGGTTTTTTCTAGGTCACTCTCACCTAGTATTACTACCCATATAAGTTTAGGGATAGCACGCTACTTCTCAAGGGTTACTCTCTTAAACTTTACTCCCTTGGATAACTACTTTATTAAGGAATACAAATTGTCTCACAGGACAAGAACAATATCACCTTAATGTAGATTCACCAGATATGGAAGGGTGCCTTTGAAGTTATCTTACTCTTTCATAGGCTAATATGGGTATCTCAATGAGAAACATATACTTTCCATGAGATTTCATAGAAACACCTTCCTTCACTTTACATAATATATTTGAAATTCCTCTTATTCACTAAAATTTAGTGAACTCTTATTCTTCTTATTTGGAAATGTATTCAATGAATTCTAAACTCCTTCACCTATTATTTGTTTCATAGCAGTAATTCCCCCCTCTTATTTTAAATCTGGATCTCACAATATGCTCTATGTTTAAAAAATATCTTTATTTAGAACTAATATAGGTAGTTTTATAAGCCTACAACCCTTAATCTAGTAGTCCAGATCAATTCTCTTTTATCTTCTCTACATAATATTTCTCTAGGTGTACCACTCATTTAGTATTTTCATTTGTTCTATTAAATCTAAGTTAAGGACATAAAATCATGATCATAACTTCCCTAGATGAATTCAAAACTCAACTATAACTATTTGACTATAATTTGGTCCCTTATTTCATGGTGTAGTTATCCTCCTTCATTCCTTTACTCTATCATATCTTCTTTCACTACATCATAGAAATTGGTCTCAATAAAAACCTATGGTGTGGACTAATTTACTATGGAATAGCCTCCTATAATTGATCAGATCCAAAAACTTCACTTCAAGTAACTTCCTAACTATTCTCACATGATCATGGCATGATATCTTTAACTTCCTCAATCACTTAACTAGCCACTATGTAACCCTTTCCACTTTTTCACAATCTCTTGTGGTCTTGTAATCATAAATTCATTCAAGCTACCTAAATTATACCCTCCATGTTACAATGAGTTTTTGTGGTGTGGAATTATTATCTTTAGTATAACTATGGTGAATCCTTCTCTTTATGGAATGGGAATCCTTGAGACTCAATGTCTGAAACTACTATTACTTCATGGTGTTGGATCATTTTCCATTTTAACTACTTTACCTTTATACATAATAGGTCAAAAACTTTACATAGGTTCCCTTGATGAGGGATAAACCTTACGTATCTCCTTATATGATGTAGTATTTAACTTCATGGTACATATTATTTAGAATGGGTCTATTGATATTTGGTTGATCCATTGAGGACTAAGCACTTCAATATAAGAATAGAAACTGAATAGAACCACACTAATTCCATAATACAAGTGTGGTCTGGCCCTTATGTAGAATGTGTCTAACCTTCTACAGTAACTTAATGTAAAAATATAGGTATATATATAATAGTATAAACCTTATAAAAAATAACACTACCCTTTTACATCATCTTTATGGTGTAACAAACAATGTTGTGATGTGTTTTCCATCTTGTAAACAGAAATCCATTTTCATCCTTGTTAACTTTACTGCATGAACTTCACATTTCAAGTTATAATATATCGCACCAAAAATATATAAAACAATGTAAAATGTTTCTATCTTCCATACCAGGACTCCATTCTATGATATGGATCATATTATTTCATTATGGGTTTAATCTGAAGCATCATGATATTTAAATCAATTAAGATTGATACACGAATCATTTGTCTTATTGTACATGTCCTTTTCCAAAAAATCTAACACTACCACAAGAAATATCCATTTTTAAATAATCCTCCAAGAAATAATTTTTAAACACTTCATTCTCCACTTCAACATCCATTAATCCATATCCATCATATTATTGACAATTATACATCCATCCTTCTTCCACTAATATTGTCAATAAATCCAACGCAACCTTATGGGGGTTTAACAATTGGAAATTTCATATCTAGTACATATAATGGAACATGTGATAGATCAATAATTAAATAATATATAATT
The DNA here is from genome assembly GCA_963277665.1 of Viscum album. NCBI lineage: Eukaryota > Viridiplantae > Streptophyta > Magnoliopsida > Santalales > Viscaceae > Viscum > Viscum album. The sequence continues at coordinate 559,223,452 of OY728162.1, forward strand.
CTAATCACCATTTCAATATCCTTATATTTCTTATACATATCTTCTTGGAGAGATTTATGTTGTGTGACATTGACAATAATTCTCTCTCAAATTTTTCCAACTTATATTTTTTAATAACTTATCATTATATATATTTTGAATTGGTCCAAGAAATCCATAGATATATATTATTATATATTTTTTCCTAGTACTTGGGTTATTATTTTAAATCAATATTTAGAGAGATTATTTCAACCTAGTCTTAACTAACTGTAAGATTAAAAACTATTTTCAAAATGTTATCAGTATATTATACTTGGAAAACTATTATTCTACCACTAACCTATTATTGACACATGAAAATATAATTATTCCATGTTTTACTGTATTCCCTAATCCATAATTATATCCTTATAGTATTTATGTCTAATCATGATAAGCTACTTATATCAATTTGAATTCAAATGGATTTCAGCATCTCTATTGTTGAAAAGGTTTTGAAACAGTCAACAACTTGACTGATATTAATTCATGAATAACCAATATTTCTTTATAGGTAATATCTTTACCATACATTTTCAAATATAACTTGAATACCCATTCGAGACTAATGGGATTTACATCAACTAGATAAATTACCAAAATAAATACATGATTTTGGTATATGGAATCCAGTATTGGATTTATATCCACTTTACATTTTAGATTATTTCAATTTAATACTTCTTTATAAGATAAATATTTATTATTAATAATGAATAATATATCACCTAACTCAGTGATTTTAAAATCATCTCTCTGATTTTATACTTTCCTACATAGTATGCATCTCTAGAACATTCCCTTTTCTACAAGCTCATGTGGAACATGTTCCTATGCTATCTATTTTTGCATCTCTAGCCTTGAATTTATTTAAATATATATTTTTCCCATTATCTAAAATATATATGTTCACCCTTTTATAGAAATATAGTCTATAACTTGACTGTAACATTTTTATTTTAGGTATTTATGTAATATCCTAATAAATCTTTAAGATAATGAATTGGGATTCACTTTTTGTTTCTCTTGATGAAAGTTTATTTATTAAAATAGCCTTAACAAAAACTTTTCATCTAAACACATGGACTTGTGACATAATGGATTTAATTTATATTATAACTCATATGATATCAATTTTTCATAATAGTTAGTATATGGTTATGAGTCAATGCTTCTATTTTGTAAAGCATGTTTTGAAAGATAATGGAAGATTTTATGAAACTTATAAGTCTCATTATCGATCCTACTTTTACTAACATCATTAATCTAGTATGTATAAGGAAATGTGATTTTATAAATTACTCTAATCTACATTATAATGATAAATAAATTCTTGGTTAATAGATGCTTCTGCTTACCTACCTGAAACATCACTTATCTTCTAACCAAGCATATTCCTTACATCACTTTTACATTCCTTAAATCTCTTAAATGAATCTCATGAACTACATGAATTTACCTTTAGATTCTACTTTAAATAGTTAACATTTATCTTATTGAACTAGTTCAAGAAGATTTGTGGATCTATCTTCTTTAATGTTAAAATGTGTCACTTTAAACCTAATAAGTAATCATATATAATACCTAAGATTTTTAAGTCATGAAGAGTATAAATAAACTTCTTATAATTTCCTTGAAATTTGCTTCTATATTTACTTGAACAATATTTATCTTACTATAAATGGGTATTATTAATTCTTATATTTTATATTCATCATTAATTTCCAATATAGGACATCTCTTAATTCATGTATAATTAAACTATAAATTAAACATGGTATACCATAAAAAAATTATTTTGAAATTGAAATAAAGTTTTGTTGTGTCTAAACTCTACATGATATGATGTTTTTGGTATCATACATGACATAATAATATTTTTCAAATACAAGAATATATTCACTAGGCATGTGATTATGTGATATTATCTAGCTGATATAGGATTCAATCACCATCAGCAACTCAAATATTCATTTCACTATTGTAATTTTAATGATATTCCATGGTTCTTGTATTTAGAAGTAGATATATAGTTCAAATTTTATATCTAATACCCAAGAATTATAATTTAAATGTCACATTAAATGATGAATATACATGAAGTAGAAGCCTCTGCTCACTTCTTCTTCAATTCATAGAAATTTCTATTCCAATTACCATTATTTCTACATGAAAAGAAAATAGACACGTGTTCAATTCCCACTCACCTTATCTTTTCTTTTTTATAAGGACATTGTAAAGTTTCCTTTGGTAGTTTAATTTCCATTTTCATTTTCACCTTGAATTTCTTATTTTTCACCAAAATTACTAAATATTTAACATTTTTTAAGTTCTTATCCTCTTGGAAAACCTAAACCAAAAAGAAATTTAATTGGTTTATTCATACAATTAATTTTATAATTCTCAATGAAACTAGAGTAACTGGATGATAAGGATGATAAAAAAAATTTATTTAAAGGTTATTATTTAACTTGAATCCAGATTATTTTAATCATTCAATGTACTTTATCATCTTGAGTACATTAAGACTAGCCTTAATTATATCTTTCAATTTATAAATGTTTAGTGTAATGATAATCTCATTAATTTATCACTTCACTTTATCCTTGAAAACCTCTCATATATAATACAACATATTGTATCCATTCATTCCTTCATGTTTATTTCACAACTCATCGGACATCAATGATAGCATTATGATATAAACATCAAATTCATTATCTATGAGCCTTCTATGAGATTCCTTTTCACCCTCACTTACTTCCTGAGGTTTAATATTAGGTATTAGGGACTCCAAAACATAAAATTTTCATTCATATCATAGTACTATGTGCAAGATCTTGTACCACTCATACAAATTAGTGTTATTAAGGAAAGGTTCATTATCCAGTATTGATTATAGTGTTTTTGTGGTATTAATTTCCATTTTCTATAAGAAAAAATATTATCATATTATAACTTTTTTCTTGATTATTAATTATTAGATATTATATATTTATTAATCTTAAATGTGTCCAACTATTTTATCAAATCCTAACATCCCTCAGCTATTAGATTTAGAATACTCGATAACTTGATTATTCTAGTGGAAAAAATCCTTAAACCTATCTTCATAGCCAAAGAAATGGAATTTACACTACTCCAAGAGTCTAAGGTATGATTTTGTATTGACAACCATATCAACTCATGGTTCCTTGATCTATTTAGTGGACTTTCATCTCTTATGAATACTTAATTTTGATTCTCTCAATACTTGCCTCTAAAATTGAACCAAACTTGATATGTCTATTTATTTGATTCCAATTTTAGTTAAGTCGACAAACCACTCTTGTTAAAACTACTTAATAGTATGAGGCACCCTCAATTATGGAATATGATCACCCTGGACTATGGTTTCATTATAACTCAAGTGGTGGAAGGTGTTAATGAATTAATATTTCTTTAAGGGTTTTTAAGATTTTATTTCTCTTGGAAACTGAAATATGTTTCAATTTATCCTGATTGTTACTATATAATTATACCCATGAATTAACCATTCATAACTAGAAAACATTCATCGTTCATATTAATTTATTTTATTTATATATGCTCATTAACTATCTTATTTGATCATGTATCATCTATACATTCAAAAATAATTAACCATTCATAATGGTTGTTCTATTGAGTGGATAATGGATCAACCATGACTATAGGGGTAACTCCTTGATTCATGTTTGAATGAGTTATAGTTCTCACCCCATCCAACGTATCTATATCATGTTTGGTTTTTCCCCAAGTCTCAATATGAAATGTGTCTCCTATTGTCACTTATGGCACACTCATGTGTCATGTGATGAAACATGATCCATTAACTCATCTCGTTCCTCCCATAATTATTTAACAAACCTTAAATGAGTAACATTCATTCAAAATATAATAATTTATCATATTAAATTTTTATAATCAAATAACTTATGAATATATTAATAAATGAATTCAATTATTATTATTCTAAACTCAAATAATATAATTGAATTAGTTTACTTATGGTCAATCACACTCAGATGTTTCATGGTATTTCACAACACATCATGTAGAGACCTGAAGCTTGACATACATGGACATTACATTAATTTTGTGGAGTACTTAATACATAAGAAAAACATACACACAAGGACCGTAATAGTTCAGTGTCTTTGGAAACTCGGAAAAAAATCTTCTAATCGTGGTAAAAGATCTTCAACATATCCCAATAAATATCTTCCCTTTTTTTACCTAAAACCATTATTTATATCCTGGGTAAAATAAAACATAAAAGGGGTGATCTCAAATTCCCAGTAAGGGTAAACATAGAGAACAGAAAACAATCCATAACCATTTGAATGCAAAAACTTGAACATAAAATCTAAACATCAAAATCTTGAGCAAAGACATGAATCTTGGAAGTACGTAAGACATATATCATAAAGAAACATTAATAATGATAAAATAGCATGGTAATAAAACATGTAATTGTGGAAACCATTAAGCACATGTTATGATTTCCATAGTAGCCAAGGCATTGCTGCCAAGACCATCTTAGTGGACAAAGTCCCTTTCTGAATCGAGTTCACTCCTCGTTCCAGTCCTGTATTACTGAACTGGTTTAACTTTCCATTCCATCCATGTCTATCTCATGAGATATAAATCTTTACCCAATTCATTTGAGGGAGATATAGGTCCCACCCATCTCATAATGAAATCATTCTTACTTGTGCCACAACATAAACTTAAAACATTCATCATAACCCAAAGAATAAAGTGGATTTCATAAACATCATATCATCATCACATAATCCATATAAAATAAATGGATATTTCATCATAATAAAATTGAAAGCATTTAAATCATAGAGACATTATACTTGAAACATACACATTTGAAATAATTTCATCTTAGATGGAAAATGGTTTTGATAAAACACTTGAAATGAATTCTTGAGGAAAATATCCTTTCTTCTTCAAAATCAATTTCTTTTCAAAAAATGGCATGTACTTTTAAAATAAAATGGTTTGTTGAAAATAATTCTGAAAACTTTTAGAGGAAGCATTATGAAAATCAGGCGTTATGAAACTGTAAAAAATCCATTCACGCCGTATAAGTTAAAAATAACATTTTTCTTGTACTTTTTTCGGAAAACTCAAAAAGTACCTCGTAACGTAAAAAAAAGAAATATTCCTTACATACCATGTACTAAAAGTCAAAAATGGGTAAAAAGGACATTAAACATACATGAAACCATTTTTGGAAAACATGGGCTTGGATGATAAAGATAACCCCAGTAAATACTTACGAATAAACAATCTCGGATAAAAATGAGATTGATAAATTATCCCTTACCTTACGTCCGATATCCTTCGTATATATCCAAACCTCCTGTATAATGATTTAAATAGTGTCATTGAATTATTACAGAATCATATTCATTGTTATGATATCATATATGGTTCACTTATGACTTTATATTACCCATTAATGTAAAAGTAACGTTTTGGGTAAAATCGTTTCATTTGTCGTTCGAGTTTTAACTTGTAATTATTCATATGATTACTTAAATCATGGTTACTTAAATCCAGAATGTAAAACATGATTTTTATATAATATATATTCAGAATATACATATATATAATAGATCGATAAATGGAAAGAAATACACCGTTCATAGAGACGGTAAGTCGTACGTAAGCATGAACGCTGTTTTCGTTTCCTTATTGAATTGAATGAATTAAGTAGATGAAATACATATATATATACATAAATCCAGTATCATTATTATGTCATATATTTCATTATTACTTATTATATATACTTTATAATCATTCATGAATGGTTAATCATTGAGAATGAATCTCATCGCGTCGTGGAGACGGTAGTCCGTACGTACGCATGAGCGATGATATCATTAACATGATCGTGGAATTGTATTTAAGTGTATGTATAATATTTCAGAATCAATATCACCTTAAAATAATCATATATAGTCATTATTTACACCATTATACCCATCCAAGTAAGGTGGTGGTGGAAAATAGATTACACCACGGCGTGGAGACGGTATTCTGTACGTACGCACGCGTGGTGATTTCTTTTTCCATGGGGTGGATAGATGGTGAAATAGGGTTGTTTCATACTTATAATAACATATCAGTATATGAGTGATACTGATGTTATTACTTCATAATAAAACAACTAAATAAGAATAAGTGGAAGAAGAAATAAAGTTGAAAGAATTGGTAACGGGCATTACCTCTTCTTTGAAGCGCCTCTTTGAGACCTCCACTTAGGGCACTAAAATTGGTCTTTGAAGAAGACCAGGACCTCTAAGATGTTTCTAGGGAAGTGGAGAAGAGAATTTGGCAGGGTTTGGCCGAGCTTGAAGGCTCAAATTGTTGTGAGGAAGGGAGGGAGGAGGTGCCCTTTTATAAGGGAGGAGAGGGGCACCTTTGAAAATCTTAAAAATATTAATTTATAATAAATCTAACCCCACTTAAAAACCTCAAAAAATGACTCATATTAGAATATTAGATAATATAATGTTGTAATCTCATCAACCAATAGAATTTAGACATGTTTGGAATTTATTTTAAACATTATCAACTTGATTTATCTTTATTTAATCAATTTAATTTTATTTGTTGTAATAACATTCTAAATTTTAAATTATAACAAATAATTACTTATTTGTTGTGAGATATCCATAATTGGATACTTAATAACATTTTAGACCATATAAATGTAAATTTATAATTTTTAAATATTTTTGTGATTTTTAAACAATTTTATAATATGTTATTTTTATAAAATAACAATAGTGTCAATTTTGACACTATTCATTTATTTGAATTTAAATAAAATAAATACAGAATATATGTTCGAACTAAAAGCTTTAATATATTCATAAAATGTCACATGTATCTATAAAATTAGTTTAGAACATTAAATAGTTCATATAATATTTATTTTATTATTTTTAAAACCATTTATTTGGTTTAATAAATACTACAACATTTTTTTATAATTCTTTAATATACTTATTTGTTGCATAAAAATTAAAAATAAAATCCTATGATGAATATAAATCTATTAAATTTTACAATAATACTTTTACTGGAATTTATCATCTTAAAATCACAATATTTAAATTTTTATATTTATTAAATTATGAAGGTGATAACTTTGGCATCATTTAAAATAAAATAATATAAGTGTCATAATCACTTTTATAAGGCTCCAAATGGTCAAATATTCGACCATTGGATGATTATGGTTTACATTTACATTACCAATAAGTTTTGGTCAGGGTTTTGTGCATTTTAGTGTCACTATTAGTTTAATAAAAACTATATTCTTGATTTTTCACTAGATAAACAATTTCTCCATCATTATTGTGTCATAATTAATGATAATTATTTAATCCCTAAAAATTATAAATAAATTCATATTATGTATATAATTTCATTATATTTCTGGATACTATTCATGTTCTAAGTTTCATGAAGTTTATCACTAAATTAAAATTAATATACTTATAGGATTTAAGAGAGTGACATGTTGTCACTTTCTTTGGTTTTAATAATAATTAAGTTATTTTCATGGAAAAAAGTCCATTAAATGATTCTAATCTGACCCTTAGGTGATATGGGTCAACTTTCAGTCATCCAATAGGATTTTGGAAGATGTTAGGGTAATTTTATAATCTTATATTTACCTTTAATTACCCGATTTACCTTTAACTATGGTAAATAAAATTTACCGTAGTTACTATTCATGATGCCCAAAAATAAAAAGTAGATTATTAACATAATTTGGACCCACTGATTTCAAATATTGAATCCATTTTTACAAATTCAATACACAAAATTTGCAGAAATTAAATTAAAATTAATCCCGTTGTCGAAAGAAAACGGGTTTTTGTTTAAAACATTGCAAAAGATTGAATTTATTTAACCTACGAATTCAATGTAAAATCAAGGCTAATGACATACATTATATTAAATGGTAAAAATATATTATATTTATACTTTAAAACTATTCAATATTATAATTTAACCATATAAATTATTGTGATGAAAAAAGTTGTTTTTAATTAAAATATAGCGTGTTTTTACTATTCATCAAAATATGAAAGTTACCAGAATAATATGAAAATTTTATCCAAAGTAAATTTTTATATCCTGATTCCAAAGAATAATTTTATTTTGTAAAATTGAACTTATAAACATGTCAAAAACTAGATTTAAAGTGGGTGCGCCATGAAAAGGCGGCAAAACTGCATTTTTTGAAAAATACTTATTTTACCTGAAAAATTTATTTTGTTCTTATACCATGTTCTAGAAAATGAGTAAGATGAATAATAATATTATAAAATTCAAAATATAGTTAGTACTATTCATAACGGCTAGTTCATAATAATATTATAATAATATATCGTTCTTTAGTAAAACCCGGTATTGCGTACAACACACACTATCGAGGAAGGTCGCGATTGCGTGTAATGCAAGCCAAGTTAAGGTTGCGTGCTGTGCAAGAATCCTTCGTTGTTTTGTATAAAAGAATCCAAACATATTTCATTTATACATTGAATATATATATATATATACTCAATGTTGCGTAGAATAACTATTATCAAAATTGTGTGTAACACGATCCAAGAATAGTGTTGCGTATACTGCAAGCTAATATGGTGTTGCGTATGGTGCAAGGTAATCTTGGTGTAGCATACAACACAAGACATTAATGAAATTAAAAGAATATTTTTCATAAAATCTCGGGTTGTTACATTCTACCCCCCTTAAAATGAATTTCTCCCTCGAAATTCGTCGGGGTTATAAATGGTTTACTAGTGAAAGTTTAATAGAAACTCACATCATAAAAAGGAATACCAAAACTTGGCTTTAAAAACTAAAGTATGAAATGTAACGGTTACCCAAATTAACTCATCACTGGGTTTCTATGTAGGAGAACATAGGTGAAAATATGGATCATGTTCTGATGGAGAGTGGTAGAGAATATGGCTATGAAAAAACCATCAATCACAAATCTATAGATTTGTGATGATCTAAGGTATCATTAGATTCATCGGATATAAGAGCATTAGGACAACATTTTTTTGTTTTCAATATCATTTTCCTAAAGTTGAAAATTTTGAATTAGAAGAAATACCTACTTTATTTTGATATAATCTCACCGTTGTTCGTGCCTTGAACAATTTCCACTTCATCTCTTAAAGAAATGAAGTTGAATTTTTCATTCGTGAAGTGTTAGCAGATCATGTGATAGAATGATGGTTTATTCCGTCTGTCTTAATCAAAAGGTTAGCAATAGTTATATACATAATTACATCTATCGTATATCGTTCCAAAATGGACATATACTTCATCTATCATTCCACTTAATAAAATAAAACTAGTTTATACTAACAAAGGACTTCCTGTAGGCCAGTGGTAGGTGATAAAGGTCAGTCGCACTTCGGTTGTGGGTTCGATTCCCACAGCCTTGTCCGACGCGATGGGCTGTCGCCCGTCCTGCAGGTTGTCCTTTTTCTAAAACTACATTACTATAACATCCCATCAATAATATCAAAAAAGTTCTATCCTTAAACAATACTAACTTATTTCCAACATAATCCATTCCAATCTTTAGGCTTATCTAAAATACTTCGGTCCAAGCTCATAGTATAAAGAAAACGATTACTTTAAATTTCATCAACCAAGCATGTGAATACCCTCATTTATCCCCCATATATCTTGTTGGTCACATTCTAATCATGTGAATACCTTAATCGTGTATTCTCTTGAAAAATGAATACCCAATGAATCTTAGTGAAAACATGAGTGCTGTCAAGAGTTAACTCTTTCCACATACCAAAATCCTCAAAATTCTATATACTCAAACCATGATATCACTTAGTCCTTATATCAATCATGAGATCATGAATACTGTCAAACATTTCATTTTCTCCTTATCCCTTCATTATGCGCATATCATCAGATTTCCAAAATATTTGAATCACTTTTCATGGTTACCGGTACCATAAAATTATTGAAAACCACAATAGACTAATACAAAAATATTCTAATACACCATAAAATTACCTCAACAAAATTATTCTTGAATACCAATACATAAACACTTCAATCTATCCTCTTCAATGATTATATTGGAATAATTCCTTCCTTGATTTTAGAAGATACTTTTTAGGTCAGGGCATTGAGTTGGGTAATGCCCATGTTCTCCACAAATAAGACATTGAAATCCATAAAATTCTGTCACTCTATGACCCTTTTCTCCACACAGATAACATATGTCCCTCCATTTGAGGTATTCCTCAAGGTTTTTCTTCCCTTCTTTAGAAATATCAATCTTCCTTTCTTTATGCTCCTCAACATGCGAACATGCATAAAAGTCTATCTTCCTCTTATTTGATGAATTAGGCATACCACTAAATTTTACCTTGTTAATCATATATTGCGATGACTGATTCGGCATAATCACAATATCTTTCTCTCTAGGCATTACGCAATTTTGTTGCTCATAGTCACCAATTTTTCCATTGGATTCAATGTTAACCGAATTCCTTCTGGTTCCCTCCATTGACTAAAACACAAAAAGAATTCTGTGAGAGGCAAAAATCATACAAGGAAAATAACATAATCAAGGGGGAGTACCTTAAATATCTAACATCTTAGGTTAAATTCTAATATCGTTACCACAGTTCTAGGGCTATATCCTATACGTATACTTATCCTTAGGGACATCCCTAAACATACCTTATAAATATCTCTAGGGATCTCACTAAAGTTCTCGCATCCTAGTTTCCAAAGTTTGACTAAACCTTTCCTCTGATACCAACTGTAGAGACCCGAAGCTTGACGTACATGGACATTACATTACTTTTGTGGAGTACTTAATACATAAGAAAAACAGACACACAAGGACCGTAATAGTTCAGTGTCTTTGGAAACTCGGAATAAAATCTTCTAATCGTGGTGAAAGATCTTCAACATCTCCCAATAAAGATCTTCCCTTTTTTTTACCTAAAACCTTTCTTTATATCCTGGGGAAAAGAAAACATAAAATGGGTGAGCTCAAATTCTCATTAATGGTAAACATAGAGAACATAAAACAATCCATAAACATTTGAATGCAAAAACTTGAACATAAAATCTAAACATCAAAATCTTGAGCAAAGACATGAATCTTGGAAGTACGTAAGACATATATCATAAAGAAACATTAAGAATGATAAAATAGCATGGGAATAAAACATGTAATTGTGACAACCATTAATCACATGTTATGATTTCCATAGTAGCCAAGGCATTGCTGCCAAGACCATCTTAGTGGACAAAGTCCCTTTCTGAATCGAGTTCACTCCTCGTTCCAGTCCTGTATTACTGAACTGGTTTAACTTGCCATTACATCCATGTCTATCTCATGAGATATAAATCTTTACCCAATGCATTGGAGGGAGATATAGGTCCCACCCATCTCATAATGAAATCATTCTTACTTGTGCCACAACATAAACTTAAAACATTCATCATAACCCAAAGAATAAAGTGGGTTTCATAAACATCATATCATCATCACATAATCCATATAAAATAAATGGATATTTCATCATAATAAAATTTAAATCATGTAAATCATAGAGAAATTATACTTGAAACATACACATTTGAAATAATTTCATCTTAGATGGAAAATGGTTTTGATAAAACACTTGAAATGAATTCTTGAGGAAAATATCCTTTCTTCTTCAAAATCAATTTCTTTTCAAAAAATGGCATGTAATTTTAAAAGAAAATGGTTTGTTGAAAATAATCCTGAAAACTTTTAGAGGAATCATTATGAAAATCAGGCATTATGAAACCCTAAAAAATCCATTCACGCCGTATAAGTTAAAAATAACATTTTTCTCGTACTTTTGTCGGAAAAGTCAAAAAGTACCTCGTAACATAAAAAAAAGAAATATTCCTTACATACCATGTATTAAAAGTAAAAAATGGTTAAAAAGGACATTAAACATACATGAAACCATTTTTGGAAAACATGGGCTTGGATGATAAAGATAACCCCAGTAAATACTTACGAATAAACAATCTCAGATAAAAATGAGATTGATAAATTATCCCTTACCTTACGTCTGATATCCTTCGTATATATCCGAACCTCCTGTATAATGATTTAAATAATGTCATTGAATTATTACAGAATCATATTCATTGTTATGATATCATATATGGTTCACTTATGACTTTATATTACCCATTAATATAAAAATAACGTTTTGGGTAAAATCGTTTCATTTGTCGTTCATGTTTTAACTTGTAATTATTCATATGATTACTTAGATCATGGTTACTTAAATCCATAATGTAAAACATGATTTATATATAATATATATTCATAATATACATATATATAATATATCGATAAATGGAAAGAAATACACCGTTCATGGAGACGGCAAGCTGTACGTACGCATGAACGCTGTTTTCGTTTCCTTATTGAATTGAATGAATTAAGTAGATGAAATACATATATATATACATAAATTCAGTATCATTATTATGTCATATATTTCATGATTACTTATTATATATACTTTATAATCATTCATGAATGGTTAATCATTGAGAATGAATCTTATCGCGTCGTGGAGACGGTAGTCCGTACGTACACACGAGCGATGATATCATTAACATGATCGTGGAATTGTTTTGAAGTGTATGTATAATATTTCAGAATAAATATAACCTTACAATAATCATATATAGTCATTATTTACACCATTATACCCATCCAAGTAAGGTGGTGGTGGAAAATAGATTACACCACGGCGTGGAGACGGTATTCTGTATGTACGCACGCGCGATGATTTCTTTTTCCGTAGGGTGGATAGATGGTGAAATAGGGTTGTTTCATACTTATAATAACATATAAGTATATGAGTGATACTTATGTTATTACTTCATAATTAAACAACTAAATAAGAATAAGTGGAAGAAGAAATAAAGTTGAAAGAATTGGTAACGGACATTACCTCTTCTTTGAAGCGCCTCTTTGAGACCTCCACTTAGGGCACTAAAATTGGTCTTTGAAGAATACCAGGACCTCTAAGATGTTTCTAGGGAAGTGGAGAAGAAAATTTGGTAGGGTTTTTCCGATCTTGAAGACTCAAATTGGTGTGAGGAAGGGAGGGAGGAGGTGCCCTTTTATAAGGGAGGAGAGGGGCACCTTTCGAAATCTTAAAAATATTAATTTATAATAAATCTAACCCCACTTAAAAACCTCCAAAAATGACTCATATTAGAATATTAGATAAGATAAGGTTGTAATATCATCAAAAAAATAGAATTTAGACATGTTTGGAATTTATTTTAAACATTATCAACTTGATTTATCCTTATTTAATCAATTTAATTTTATTTGTGGTAATAACATTCTAAATTTTAAATTATAACAAATAATTAATTATTTGTTGTGAATTGTACATAATTGGATACTTAATAAAATTTTAGACCATATAAATTTAAATTTATAATTTTTAAATATTTTTGTGATTTTTAAACAATTTTATAATATGTTATTTTTATAAAATAACAATAGTGTCAATTTTGACACTATTCATTTATTTGAATTTAAATAAAATAAATACAGAATATATGTTCAAACTAAAATCTTTAATAGATTCATAAAATGTCACATGTATCTATAAAATTAGTGTAGAACATTAAATAGTTCATATAATATTTATTTTATTATTTTTAAAACCATTTATTTGGTTTAATAAATACTAAAAAAAATTATAATTATTTAATATACTTATTTGTTGCATAAAAATTAAAAATAAAATCCTATGATGAAGATAAATCTATTACCTTTCACAATAATACTTGTAATAGAATTTATCATCTTAAAATCACAATATTTAAATTGTTATATTTATTAAATTATGAAGGTGACAACTTTGGCATCATTTAAAATAAAATAATATAAGTGTCATAATCGCTTTTATAAGGCTCCAAATGGTCAAATATTCGACCATTGGATGATTATGGTTTAAATTTACATGACCAATAAGTTTTGGTCAGGGGTTTGTGCATTTTAAGGTCACTATTAGTTTAATAAAAACTATATTCTTGATTTTTCCCTAGATAAACAATTTCTGCATCATTATTGTGTCATAATTAATGATAATTATTTAATCCCTAAAAATTATAAATAAATTCATATGATGTAGATAATTTAATTAGATTTCTGTATACTATTCATGGTTGAAGTTTCATGAAGTTTATCACTAAATTAAAATTAATATACTTATAGGATTTACGAGAGTGAAATGTTGTCACTTTCTTTGGTTTTAATAATAATTAAGTTATTTTCATGGAAAAAAGTCCATTAAATGATTCTAATCTGACCCTTAGGTGATATGGGTCGACTTTCAGTCATCCAATAAGATTTTTTCAGGTGTTAGGGTAATTTTATAATCTTATATTTACCCTTAATTATCCGATTTACCTTTAACTATGGTAAATAAAATTTACCGTAGTTACTATTCATGATGCCCAAAAATAAAAAGTAGCTTATTAACATAATTTGGACCCACGGATTTCAAATATGGAATCCATTTTTCCAAATTCAATACACAAAAGTTTCAGAAATTAAATTAAAATTAATCTCGTTGTCAAAAGAAAACGGGTTTTTGTTTAAAACATTGTAAAAGATTGAATTTATTTAACCTACGAATTCAATGTAAAATCAAGGCTAATGACATACATTATATTAAATGGTAAAAATATATTATATTTATACTTTAAAACCATTCAATATTATAATTTAACCATATAAATTATTGTGATGAAAAAAGTTGTTTTTAATTAAAATATAGCGTGTTTTTACTATTCATCAAAATATGAAAGTTACCAGAATAATATGAAAAATTTATCCAAAGTAAATTTTTATATCCTAATTCCAAAGAATAATTTTATTTTGTAAAATTGAACTTATAAACACGTCAAAAACTAGATTTAAAGTGGGTGCTCCATGAAAAGGTGGCAAAACTGCATTTTTTGAAAAATACTTATTTTACCTGAAAATTTTATTTTGTTCTTATACCATGTTCTAGAAAATGAGTAAGATGAATAATAATGTTATAAAATTCAAAATATAGTTAGTACTATTCATAACGGCTAGTTCATAATAATATTATAATAATATATCGTTGTTTAGTAAAACTCGGTATTGCGTACAACACACGCTATCGAGGAAAGTCGCGATTGCGTGTAATGCAAGCCAAGTCAGGGTTGCGTGTTGTGCAAGAATCCTTCGTTGTTTTGTATAACAAAATCCAAACATATTTCATTTATACATTGAATATATATATATATATATTCAATGTTGCGTAGAATAACTATTATCAAAATTGTGTGTAACACGATCCAAGAATAGTGTTGTGTATACTGCAAGCTAATACGGTGTTGCATATGGCGCAAGGTAATCTTGGTGTAGCATACAAAACAAGACATTAATGAAATTAAAATAATATTTTTCATAAAATCTCGGGGTGTTACACATCATGACCCCTAATAAGACAATGATAAGTCATAGCTATGACTACTTACTATGAACATGCTCTATGTGATATAACCACTTTTTCATGCGATGTCTCATAAATAAGGATGAATACTTTGTGTTATCATCATTTGATGATTTATTTATCTTTGTTTCCTATTATTGAATGGACTTTACTTTTCCTACCATGGTCGTGGATTTAGTCAAGGCACTACCATCCCAGTCAAGTAGACAAAGATATATTCTTCTTTTCATAAGAGATAAATCATGTCTTGATCATTTAATCAATGTCATTCCACCAATAATGCACCCAACACAAGATACCTCTCCACAACATAAATGTCAAAGTTTTTATCTTGTATCAACTTATATGATCAAATTATACACATTGATAATGATATCAAGTTGAACATCTAATACACATGTTCATAAATAAGAATAATCGATGACACCCAAAACATGTGGTGTTCCTATTGGTGGTTTAGTCTCATGATCTCCTCAACTTGATATCACTAAGTATGAACTTCATGAGAAGATTTCTCAATGATTATGATCCCTCAACACCTAATTTTCAAACATCATATGTGTCTCATCAGTACGATGTATCTAAACCATAGGACATATGTTTAATATTATTGTCATAGTAGATTAAGGTTCTTATTATAGATGGGAACTACTATAACCTTTTGATATGATAAATAATCCAAGTAAATAACCATAAAAACAGTTTTAGTGGAAGTAATAACACTATTATGGTGAAAATACATCGTGAATAACTATTTGTATACATGATATGTTAATAAAAAAATTACTACTCAAGTTGGGTCTAGGGAACCCACTTTTAGAACATAATATTCCAAATGTATATTTTAAAAATGTTTTAAACATATAGGATTTCAAAATTAATAAATGGATCTTGTAGTTTATATTCAAATGATGAAGTAAAGGGTTGTTGAATCATGAGTTTAAATGAAGAGGAATAATTCAAACTCAGATATATCTTAATAAAAGATATGTATTTTTATCTTATTCTCTTATATGATAAGGGAAGTTATTTATTAACAAAGATTTATTATGAAAAATATGAGATGATGGATTTAATTCACATGGTTTATGATTCATTAAATTATATAACAAACTTTAAAAGAATTTAAGGATAAAAGAAGTTTTATCCAAGATAAAATGGTTATTCAAGGTATTTTTAAAAATATAAGGAATATGATTCCACCACTAATTAGTATAGTATTTTAAATAATGATATCTTATTTTTAGAATATTAATCCAAATAAATAGAATATTATATGAGATATTATGGATAATAGTTTATTTGTTAAATATTTTTGATAAAGGAAATAAGTGTTATTTTCATAGTACAAAGGATTTTGTGTATCTTAACATGATATTCTGAAGATAATATAGTTTATAAGAGAGTATTGGGAGTATTTTTTGGACTTAGAGAAGTTATAATTTAATAAATTAAATATTACATCAATAAAAGTTCAAATTGAATTTCACTTGATATCCTAAAATATTTTAGGTTATGATTGTAAATAGAAATGTTAAGGGTTTCATTTAGTTTTTATAACTAATTAAATATCACTTTATATCCTAAAAGAGGTAAAGATTTATTAGTAAGGAATAATTTAAACAATTATCTTAGTAACCAAAATAATCTCAATGAATGTTTGATGGATGGTTCCAAGAATAATGATAATGAACATAGAAAGAGTTATAAGTATACAAAAAAGATGGTAACATTATAACATTTGAATTTGTGAAGTAAAGGTGTTTTAATACTTTTTTAAAAAGTTGAACATTAAGAATATGATTCCTAAGTCACACTATCATTAAAACTTTCTTTCTTCATAAATTTTAATCGGTAAAAGAGTTTAGTGCGAGGATTTTATCAGATGGTCACGTAGAGATGTGGTGGAAATTATATAGTGATGTAATGAGTTTAATAAAACCTTAAAATATATATAAAATATAAGGTTTATTTGGTATTCAATCATATGTGATGAGATAATATAGGAACATATGCATGATTTTTTAAATATTATTAAAAGAGTTTAAGAATATAAAATGTATCATGTTAAACAAAATATTGACACTATTTTATCATCATTAATGTTAGCTGTATATATTTCATGAAGTGAAATAATAATTAATTTAGAAAAGTATACTTTTGAGATATCACTAATATATGTTTTTTATAGAGTATTATATGTTTTAATGGAATGTTATGGTTATAATGAGTTGGATCATGTATATAGATATGAAATATTCTCATAAAGAACAAGATGGGTGAGGGAAATATGATGTGTTCATTCATGTAAGTTGAATGAAATTTGATGTATTCATTAACTTGGATGGTCTATATTTAGAGAACTGATATTATATGGGTCATTATATAGGATTAAAATACATCATACCTTGTGTTTACTTGATTTTTTGGAAAATGGAATCATATAAAAATGTATAATTTTATATGATGTCACTGGTGGAAATAGTTATAAATATACAAGTTTCATATATTGATCATGAGAGATCTCTCTATAGATTTAGTAGCATTTATGCTTTACCATAGGCCACTCTTGGATTACATTTATGGATTTATGAGTTCATAATTATTGTCAATGATAAAATTTCCCATGGGGTTACACTTTGTGGTCATATAGATATGTATAAAGTTTAAGAAACTTTTAGAGTTGCCCCCAAAAAAATTAGAGTGGATATGGAAGAAGTTATGGATATATTTTCACAAGGTATTGCATATGATGTGATACATGTTGAATTTGTGATAGTTTTATAAAAGAGGTTTAGAGATACCCAAAAGGAGTTTTGGATATGGTTTCATGAGTTATTGCATATAGTCTAACATTTGGTTCTAGAGGCCTATATAAATCAGTTCAATTCTTATAGAGTGTGTTGTGCGACTCACTACACCTGTTAGAACTCCTCAAACTGAGATCATTATCAAGTTATCATTTATCTTTGTTCTTTAAACATGGGGTTCTATAAAACCATGAATATATAAAAATCTTAGATAAGTGTAAGTGATTCACGTGATCCATGGATACCTTTGGAGGAATGATCATTTCAACTACTTCTCATGGATCTTAATCAAATGCATGTTTGAAGCATGGAAAAGACAAAATGATAGGATGAAAGGTACACCATTATTGTTCATCATTTATATTCATTCCAAAAATACATATATATTTTGGGTTTAATCCAGTTTTTAAGTGTTCTTTCACAATATTCTAGATGTTAGACATCCCTATAAAACCTAAAAAATATAACCAAGTATCTTGGTGAAGAACCTATAGGACTTGGGTAGGTTAACCTCAGATCCTTATGCATATCATATCCATAACCATCGCCTAAATCATAATAATTTCCAAATTCATATCCAACTACACACAAACCACTATCCAGAGCATCATCCTAAATTAACAGGAAGCCCATAATTGAACTAGTCATGGTTTCATCATGATGAGTCCACCCTAGTTAGAGTCTCCCCGTGACTAGGAAGACACATGCAAGGGAGAATTACCTAATAACATATCTTGGTACTTATTCTAATAATGCTCCTAAGTATCCAAGTTTTATCATGAATCATTACCAAAATCAAGAGATTTAATAGTTTGAAACATAAAAAAGGATATATTCTTTTATAACAATCCTTCATGTTTTATAAAAACAAAATCATATAAGTATATTTCATAATAAAAAGGGGAAAATTTATAAATAAAAATAACTTATAAGAATGATTTTAATTAATACAAATACACTCTTTTCCCTTTGAACCCATCCATAAAACCATTTCCACAATTCATTATAACCCATAGACAACATTCTATAAAAACATTTTCAAAGAATTTTTGAAAAATTATGTTGGAATTCATACAAACAACTTCCATACATCATTTTATTCAATCATAATGTATACCTTTAAAACCATTTCTTCACCAGATCAAGTATCAAACAAGATACCATTATCAAAATTTTATCACAATTTGATCAAAGAAGTTATATATATAGCTTTTATATCATTAAAATCACATATTTAAAATAATAAATTTAATCATGGTTTCATAAGAAATCATATCAGGGTTCTATAAATATAGTAAAATACAAAAATCAACCAACCCCTTAGGTTGATTTAATAATTCCAGTGGGTATTAATTACATAATGACCTCCTTTTAGACCTAAAGAATCATCATTAATAAATTAAAAATAAAAAACATCACAATATAATAATTTTTTGAATCCCTTAAAATGTAAACACTTACTAGTGATCTATAAGATGAGTAAAAAACCTATAACCAAGTGTGGATGACATGTGAAGGGTTGCTCTAACACCTAAGAGAAAATCCCTATGGA
Organism: Viscum album; assembly: GCA_963277665.1. Taxonomy (NCBI): domain Eukaryota; kingdom Viridiplantae; phylum Streptophyta; class Magnoliopsida; order Santalales; family Viscaceae; genus Viscum; species Viscum album. The sequence continues at coordinate 559,243,461 of OY728162.1, forward strand.
TTTTAGGTGTTTCACCCACACATAGTGAAAACCCCTTTACTCATGAACCCTAGATGAAGGAAGAAGGTAAGAGGAGGGAAATAAGATTAATAAATTGAAAAAGAAAAGAAAATATAAAGACATTCCTTCATTTTTCATGAAAAAATCTGGAGAATTCCATGGGATATAAAGAGGAGAAAGCAAGGGAATCCTTTTCCCCACCCTTGAGGACATCATGCGAATCAGGTAAAGAAGATGGGATTTCACCTATATTACATCGAATAATTAATAAATAATATTATTATAATAATTATAATAAAAAAATAAATTCAATAAGTCAATATAAGATATATAATATCAATTACCATTTCACATTTTAATTACTCAACTAATACCATTAAAAACTTTATTCCTTGTCAAATAAAAATTTAATATAAATAATTATATAATTATATCAGTAACCAAAATATAAATGAAACTTAATAACACACATACTTTGTATGAAAACATAAATTAAACATTTAAATATTATTAATTAATAACATGATCATGATAAATATTTAAAAATAATAAAATAACAATCTTGTAGTTAAATATAACACATATCGAGAAGTTCAAACATAAAATTATAATTTTTGGGTCAAATTTATGTAATAAACAATCGCCTTTAATGGTCTCTAGGACCATTAATGGATTATAAAAAACTCACTATCTCTCTAAATTAACACTACATAGTCACAATACATGGTCAATGGTATCCTACACAAATCATGCATTAACCAAATTTTATAAAAAATTCAAAAGTATCACTATTTTCATTCCCAAAATATTATTATAATAAAATATAATTCAAAATAGAAAATTTAAGTGTTATAATATAGTTTTTTGTCTTGGTTTATTTTGTTGACTCGGAGAAATATCCTTCCTTTGGAAGTGTACATTATCAATCTCATGGTAAGATAATATTGATTTTCTTTTACTCCTTTTCTTCTATAACAACTTTTTATCCTTCTATGAAAAGTGTTATACATAAGCATTATAAGATACCTTATTCTCTTTTGTTTTGAAAACAAGTTCCTCTTCCATAAAATCAAGTAATTAGTTTCTTGGTATAACACTCTCTTCACTGCTTTCATGTTGATTTTATTGAATATTCAAGGAATGTTTCTTCTCTATAAGGGGATTCTAGTGTTATATTGATATTTATTATGATAATTCCTTTCTATATGACATTTTTTATCACAAATAAAATATTTTTCATAAAATTTATACCTCGTACCAACTGAATTGATGTGGTAATATTATGTTCTATAATTTTCAGCTTCACTGGATTTTAAACAATCCATGGATGATCCATAATAATCCTAGTATGTCCTCATTGGCCACAAAAATATAAGTTTCCAATGAATATTTTTTTTTGGTGTTTACTCTATTTGACAAGTATCTCCCTTATCCTACTCTACCTTGATCCCTTTTTCTCGTCATTTCCTTTACCTTTCTATATGTTTCAAAAAAATCAGATGAGTTTCCTTTCTAGCTACCATTTACTTACTCGATTTAGTATATTTTAACCTTACTTTAAGTTCCTTAAACTTCATGTTTAGTAATATTTTATCTCACAATAGTTTTAGTCTCTTAATAAAACTATATTTTGAATGTATCAATGTTAACTTTAAACTTATATTCAAGTTTAATAATCCTCCTATCTTTTACTTTTACTTGGTTATTTTTTATAGTAAGGGAAAATTTAATCCCTCTATTCATTAATAAAAGTTTATTTTTATAATCATATTCTGAAAAAATTTCTCTTTCATTTGATAAATTGTGTATATCAACTGAACTCACTTTTCCTTAACCTCTTTGGTGAGTTCATCCACCACTTATTATTACTCTTTCATTTTAAGTTTCATCTCAATTACCTTTGTTAAACAATTTTCTCTTTTATCTTTTAAGATTCAAACAATATCCTTATTATGATGATGTTTTCTATAATTAACACTTCTTCCATTTTATGTTGTACTTACATTGTAGTTAGATCTTTGTGAATCTTATTCATTTGTACTATAATTATATGATATTGAGCCTTCAAGTTATGAATTTAGTCTACTGAGAGGCACACCTTCAAATGTGAGATCAAATCCACTCTTGAATTTTCCATCATAAATAAGTTTTCTTCTATCATAACTTGTTAATGTATACAAGAACCCTTTTCTAAGAAATTATCATCCTTTATATAGAAACCAAACTCTTTCCACATATTATTTGATGTTTAATAGTGCATTATTTCTTGTATGAATTTTTATCAGTATAACTTTAATTGATTGTTTAGCATTGACATTAAATATAAGTTCTCTCATATTTTCTTTATATACACTAACTCCTTTTTATTATTTATCTAAAAATCTCATAAGATAGTCCAATATGAAAATGTATCATAGATTTCCAAATAATACGTAAAGTTATATTTCCTTTTTTTTCAAAATTATTTCTTTCAAAAATAGGAATTCACATATCCTATATATATTTCATAATGATTTATGAATGAAAATATTTATATATACATAGATTTGATCAATGTAGTAAAAGGAATCAAATCAAACTTTAAATTGGATGCCAATTTTTAGTGGTAGTGGTTTTAGGATACCAATAATGGTGAATCAAGACCCTGTTATCTTTTAAACTTTTCCCCTCTTTTAATCCTTTAAGCCTTTATAATAAAATTAATCTTGTTTATACATTAAAAAGAAAAACTTTTTGTGTTGTATGATCAAATATTTATGTTTAATATAATGATATGAAATGATTTGAACTAAGCGATTGGCATGAAAAAATGGACATAATTAGTTTTTCTTGGTTCAAATTGAGGTAGGGATACAACCCAGGAAAGTTATGAGTTCACTATTTATACACGACTAATAATAGAATCTAACAACCTAGTAAAATTGTTTAGGGTGTCTACTATACTCTGATTTTCCACCCTCGTTTGATGTGTAGGTCACTACCTATATGAGGTACTCCCACTTTCAAATGAATTACTCACTACCAAATATATTCAATCTCACAACAAAATATAGTGTGGATATAAATCACCCACAACAGATAAGTCTAACTTTGATATATAAAATAATCTTCCAAGATTTCTCTGATATTTATTGGTTCTTATATTTCTCATTCTATTAAATGCATCTCACATATGCAACATGTCCCTACTCACTATGACTTATTTTCAGCTCTTCAATGATGGTCACTTCATTAGGATCATGTCTATTGTCTTATACTCCTTACTTCTTGGATATCTCATATTATTAGTATATTATACTTTACATATCCTTTTCTAGGTTCCCTCTATAAATATTTCTCCTAGACATCATTTTTTAAAGCATGATTCATCCACACATATCTTTTATTCACTTGATGGGTTCCACTTTATAGACTTATCCAACTCACTCTTGATCTTCCTTATCATCACCTTATCATGCATAATAGTTTTACCATGTATGGAGTCTTCTATGTTCGAACCAATCTTAATTTTTCCAAACAACTCTTTCTCCATGATCCTTTTTTCTAGCCATTTCTATCCACATGGTCAAGTGTGTCACCGATAATTACGAATATTTCTTTTTTATTTTCCCAAGATCTATACACCCATTTTAATTCACTATAACTACCACTAATCATTGTCAAGAAAATTAAAAAAAGTGTACATGCTTGTACGATTACTTCATCACCCATTACCATCTCTTATTTTTTCTAGTACAGATTTGATTCCATGTGTCCAGTCCATTTTCATGCTTCATGAGGTGAATCTAGAATTCCTAAAAATAAACCCACTACCTTTGCAAAGTAGATTTGTAAATTTCATCATCTCTTTATGGGATTTAACCTCTATAATGATATATATATCACTTTTAGAAATATAGGGTTATTCATATGGACATTCCATTAAAAGTCTTATCTCATAGACTTGATGATACAAAACACTTTTTACAATGGCACCATGACTAGTGATGTTGGGTGTCATTATCTGTGACATCCCCAAAATCCTTTGTTTCTCCTATGTCGGTGTTCTATGATATGCATATTACTACCTATGAGTTTTTCATTCTTTTTTGCACAAAATAGTGCCTATAATGATACACAATATTGTATTATACATTGAAAATGGAGTAATGTAGAATCAACATCGATATACCTCTATCTTATTCAATGATATGAACTGTGACCTCTAATATTGCATATCACTTCATTTGATATGCCTTATTTCATGTAGATCACATGCATGTGAATTTTCACTCATACTATGACCTCTGATAAGCCTAATTCATTTCCCATGATTATCATGGTGGTTTTTTATTCCTTGTATTTCCACCTATGCATAGTAGGATTTTCTTGGAGCATTATAATGTTGTTGCATCCAACATTATCCAGCCACGAAAATCCACTTTCTTTTTCCACTTCTCCAAACTTCATATAATAGAATCTAATTCAAGGATCACCGCCATAATATATTTTCATCACAATTAGTCCCATGTCTCAGTCCATCAACCATCAAACCCCAATCCTCTTGAGATAACTTCCTTCACTTCTTAATTTATGCATAAATTTAACTTAATAAATGAAATTCCATTATAACTCTAATGATCCTTCATTTTCTAACTATATAATGATAATATGTACTTTATCATTGTTATTAAATCCAAAACCAATGGTAAATGGAGTCCAACGCAAATAACAATTATAATTATTAAAATTATTGTAATAAATAATTATAAAAATGATAATTATTGTATATTATTATTATTTTTAATTGTTATCATTAATAAACAACCATTTCCAAAAATAATAATTATTATTTTATTTTTTTAGTTCAATAATATGAAATAATTGCATTTAAATATTTTATCTATATTAAATAATGAGTCTAATATTGTGATGGTAATAAAGAAAACAACTATTTCAACACTATAAAATATAAAATTGAGTATTAAATTTGAAATCATGTGAAAAATAGGGCACTCTTTTATATAATTTTTTAGGTGAATTTTTTATTATATTTTAAAATATTTTTAATCAAATTAATATATATTTTAATATCAAATGAATTAAGTTTATCTAAAAATTATTTTTTCTTAATGACCCATGCAACAAAAAATAAATAATAATATTACCATTTAATAATTTTGATCATTAGGGAGGTGTATTATTCAATCAAAATAGACTCCATGTGTGGAGATTTTTTTATTTAGGTTTTAAAATTTAGGGAATCTTTTTAAAAAAGATAGGGCTATGTATATTTTTGAAAATAGGAAAGAAGATACATCAACCCCATTCATGCATATTCCCTTAGAATGGAAGCATGAATGGGGTTCATGCTTCTTCTGCCACCAATATCACTTCTTTTACCACTAGTATGGAAGCATGAACCTCATTCATGCTTCTTGTGCAACTAGAAAATAGGAGCTGTAAACAAGGTTCACACTTCCCACCAAAAAAATATATATTAAAAGGTCACCCCCACTCATTTCTCTAACCCCCCCCCCCCACCTAAATTTTCAATGAAGCTCTAGAGAATTGGTTTCTCTATTTCTCAAGATATTATTTATAGAATTCAAGAAAGTAAAATTTCTTTTTAAAAAATTTAGTTTTCCAATTTTTTTATTTATTTTGTTTTTATTATTTATTTATTTTAATTGTGTGATTTTATGAATGTCTGATTTAATTTATATGTTCTTTATATGATTTTGATTATGTTTAATGATTTATGAAACTTAAATATGGTGTTAAGATAGTTTGAATTGTGATTAATTATGAGTAATTAGGTATAAAATAATATTATTTATATTTAGGAAAATATAATTGCTTACAAAAATGTATGTGTATAATTATAATTTAGAATATTAATAATTATATTTGAATATATTTATATAAAAATATAATATTATATTATATTTAAATTAAAATAAATTGAAAATATATTATTGGATAAATAAAATTATTTTATCTAAATATTTTTTTGAAATTATATTATTAATAATATTTTGTAAAAAATATTATTCAATTTATTTGAATATAATTATATATATGTTATATTATGTATCATATTTAAATATAATTAAAATAACAGTATAGTTTTGATATATATATAAATAATATTATTATCATTAATGAAATTTAAAAAATATATATTATTAATAATATCTTTTAAAAAATATTTTTAGATGGAGTGGTCAACTCAAGAGGGGATGAATTGAGTTTCTAGTAAAAAAAATTATTTAAAATGGATTTAAATATTAAATCACCCAATTATTAAAAACACCCAATTAACTAAAACTATAGAAATATATAATTTTATCTTTCAAAAATCTTCTCAAAAGCTCGATCATAGCTTAGTTAAAATAATTTTGAAAATACTTTAACTTTTGAAACTAATTTACTTGTATCAAACACTGTATATAAAACACAAATTAAAGGTAACTATCAAAATAATATTTTTTATATGATTTAGAAAATAGATACAAATATTTTTTTAAATAGAGTAAAACAAGTCAATAAAACACATGGTGGAATAAACAAAGTCTTCAGTCTTAAGCTGAGACTTAATCCTCTCCACTTAGAAATCACCAGTTGCTAAACTGTTTATTATAAAATAAAATAATCCACAACTTGGATTAGGTTTTGTATAATAGCACATAAGGTTTTCTAGGATATTCAAAGCCTCTTCCATAGTTCTATGTGGGAGAATAAATAGAACAACTACATGCAGTAAGTTCAGGCTACACAGCCTCTTCCACAGTTCTTCATGGGAGAATAGATAAAGAAATAAGAGAGTGTGTGTCTTGTACTCTCCAGTTTATCATGGTATTTGGTTCTAAAATATAAACATCATACAATACACACAACTCAAAATTAAATAAAATAGAGTAAGAGAAGGCAAGGAAGTTGGTGTAGTAAAGTATGTTGTTTTGTTGTTCTATAGAAAATTATTCCCTTCTCATTTTCATCTTTCAGTTTGGAATTGAAGATTTAAGATGTTAAGATGTTATCAGATTCATTGTTGATTTTTTGGTGAGAAAAAGGTGTCACGGACATTCAAAAGAGATTATATGTTTATCATTTCGTTCAAGAAAAATTCTAATGTCTCTATGTCGCATGCCTAAATCTTCTATGTTATACTTGTTGTCACACTATGTTTCTTTGATCTTTAAAAATCATTTCTATGAAAAATATTTGTTAAAGGGTTATTATTAAATATCCTTGTATTTTGGATGGAAATCTAGGTTTATTTAATGCTTTTGACCACCACTTAATTATGCACAGAAAAGTTGTTGGATTAATATATTTAATAGTATAATAATATAATACTTACCTTTATACATGGTCACTTTAAAGTTATCCACATAGACATTCCATGGTTTCTTTTATACTTTATAGATTCCTTGATTTATTGTACAGTCGATCACTTGTACCTACGGTTGATTATTTTGTCTTACAATTGATCATATCGTACTTACGGTCAACCCCATACTTTACTCAATTTAGACTTTTGATCATGATCACTTAATTTAATCTTGCAGTTGATTATATAATTTTTCAAATGTCCAATTTCATATATGGTAACTTCATTTAATGTTTGGTTGATAGGAAATGATCATGTTTTCGATCCATCACTATAGTTTCTTATACTCGTGGAAAATAGATTGCTTGGGTGGTTTATCTACTAGACTCCCAATCAATCTATTAGGCATGTGGTCAATTCATTCCTTTGTAGAAAAAAACTTGATCACAATTTGTATTGTGGTTTCTCTAACATAACTTATGGTCTCTTATATCCTTTTATCGTATATATTCCATTATTAATAAAATGATTTTATGGTCATTGTAGATGTCGTGTAGTCGATTCAAGACTTAGAAAAAGTTTCACTATTTTCGAAAAAATAAATTATCTTTCATAAAACAAAAAATATATTATAAATAACATAAACATGATTTGTGATTATGAAAATAATTAATTTTTAGACTACAAAAACAATATTCACCTTTTTTTATGAACACAAATCATGGCATAAATATCCATATAAAAATTTTAAAGATGGAATATTAAAGATTATAATCTGTTGTAACATAAAATTATAAATAATGAATGACCATTGTTAGTTTAATAAAATATAATTTTATTCGTATACAATAATTTATTCATACTTTTTTATGTCATATAGTTTAATCCCCCTTTGGGATTATCAAGAATAATTCATAAAGGTTTAAAGAGTGAAGGATTAATAAACAGAAATGAAAACATATAGAATAAAAAAGATACAAAAATAAATAATAAAGAGAATTTTCCTTAATTATTAAAAAAGATTACATAAACCCTATCAGAGTCTAGTTAGATCTAAATATAAAGTCACTAGAAGGGTATAAGGGTCAAGGGGATCCTTCCCTTTTTCAACAATAGGTGTTGGAGAAGAAAGAGGTTGAGGAGTGACAGTAGCTCCAGGAATAGATATACCTTTGGTAACTAGAATGATGTGGACAAGGGCTTGGGAAAGAGTGAGAACAAATGGTCCTGTAAGAGGTATAGGATAGGTAGAGGTTGGAATCAAAACTGATACTAAGTTTGGGGATTGGGGAGGTAAAAGTGTAGGGACAAATAGTGTAGGATTTTCTAAAAATAGGAGTATTTATAACATATATATAAGGCTCCAAAATCCTTGCAATTCCTGTTACATATCTTGTTCCATGCACCATAACATGAAGGAACACATATTTCTCTGACATAAACTAATTGAGTATATAATTCATTACCAATAACTTCTCTGTAACATCTTTGAAGGTAGCTATCAGAGGTGTTATCTTTAAATCTCTCTCCAATGATAAAAATTGAGTCTTAAGATCGACTTTGGATTAAATCCTTTTGAGGTAATACTTAATCACACCCTTGATTGTAGCGTTATCCTTTATAGACTTAATAGATTTAGATTTAATAAAATCAAACTATTTTTCTCCATGAGAAAAAATGTCTATTTTCACTTGAATTATAATATTTTTTACACTATGCAAGACATTCTGAATCTCTTCATGAATCAGACTTTGAATCAAGTCTTCATCAATAAATATTATAGAAAGAGGAGGTTCTTGATCATAAGTTGAAGTATTAGATGGATTGGTCATCACAGATAGATACCTTTCATCCATTTTAGCCAATATATATGATATATATACTTATAGGGCTTCAATGTGACTTCTAAAACTTTCTATTTCTCTTTTGAAAGATCAAATATCTTGTTGAAAATGATCTATTTTCAGAAACACCCTAAGATGGAGGTGTGTAACAACAAATTGAATAGTGTATGAAATATCCTCATCTCGGTCATGAGTATTAGCCCAACTGATACTCAAAAACACTTCTTTTAAGATATCCAAAAGGTCACTCTTGAATATAATTAAGTATTCAGAAGTTATAACAGAGGGAGATACATAAGAGGGTCCAGCCTTTTGAGATTGAGCAGTTTGATCTTGATTAGGAGTAGATTTAGGAATTAAATCATCTTATGGATTATAATAATGAACACTTAACTTTGGAATCTATCTCCAAGATTCTTTTTTTGGAAAATAATAACTTATGTTGTCACTCAACTACTTAAATAGAAGACTCATATTCATCCTCAAAATCTTCCATGGAAACCAATTAATTCCTTAGAGAAAATTCATAAACTGGATCTTCTTGAGAATGGTTCTCAGTAACATCTCTGGGAAGAGAAGGATTATCCAACATATTTAACAAATCCTCATAATATTCAGGCCTTACTAGTCTCTCTAAAACATGAGTATAAGGAAGCTTAGTCTCAACTAATTCTGCTTCAACCCTTGAAATATTTTCAAGAATGGAAGTCCCTTCGGGTCTTGGTGAATCATCACCAACATCATCATTTTTATCCTAATTATCTTTAATAGCTTATTTATCAACTACTTTATCCTTCTTTCCATCAATATATTTTGGATTAGACACATTCATATCAAATAATGGATTTTCTGGAGGGGTTTCTTCATTAGGGGGGAGGAATCAAAAATAGGAGTTCCTCCTATCTTAAACATAGGTGGACTCTCTACTATTACAGGGTCCAAATCCTTATCACTTTATAAATCTATGAGATATATTACAAACATCATTAACCTAGGAAATTTATCCCCCTCATAAATTACAACTTCTCTTACTAGTTCAACCAACAAAGGAAAAACCGGATCTCTTGTAGCTTTAACTAGAACACCAGAAGATTATGGAACATCATGAATAGGAGATGCTTATTCTCTCATTTGTTCTATATGAATAGTAATAAAACTCTCCTCAAATATCTTCTATTTTCCTCATCTATATCCATTGGAGCTTAAGATTCATCCTCGTCAGAGGTGTAATCAGCATCAATGACTTCATTTGGTTCTAAACAAGGATCTATGATATCTCTTGTCCTAGAAGGGTGTGAGATTAGATTGAGATTATCAAGTATCTCCTCTTTAGTGACCCACATCCTTTTCTAGGGATTCCATTTGATTTTAATCTTTTTACAAGTATCATGATTCAAACATATTCCACTTGGAAAAACTATTCTTTCAATTCCCATAGGAACCAATCACTTATGTTCCTGATAAATAGAAATAAACTTAGGGTATAGAAGTGTATTAAATCATGAAAAATATTGTTTAAACTCTTTTATATGTATAATAACTTAGTAAGTCTTACCTTAATACCATGTATCATTGGGTGTAGAAATAAAAAGTCTTGATACCTCACAGAACTAAAATCTTCCTTCCTTTGGTAGATAAAATGATGAATAAACTTAAAAAATATACTGAATTACACACTAAGTTAATTTTCAACTAGTATTTATAAGGTTAAGTCATCCTTTAGTTCTTCTAGTGCATTTCCAATCTTGAAATGGGTATGGTTTATGAGATAAGATCTCTAATAACCCTTATATTCTTCAATATGTGGGACTCTTAGACAGTCATCCCAAAAAGTCAAAGTGAACCCACACTCTTGGCCATCGATAACTATCGGAACCACATCTTCATGCTTTCTAAATTTGAAAAACATATTCAGATAAAACTAATTTACAATTAATAAACAGAATTGGTGATTTTCTTCTAAAAACCAATTGGTCTAGTTCTGACACAAAACGACTCTCCATAGCAATGAGCGACTAGTCCTAAACCACTCAACATTGACTTATCTATCAAACACTACTTCGTGAGAGTGTAGATTCAGTTTTGTAACCTTTATTAGACTTACTTTATTTTTCCTTTTCTCTATTTTACAATTTGGGAGCATCAACTTTAAATGATATCTTTGTTTCTACTGAGTATACTAAGAGTCGTGATTAGGGATTCAAAAAAGGGTTTGAGAAAGTGGTTTTGAAAAGAGGGTTTGGTTCAAGTTTAATGAGGTGCAATGATTCGATTCTGATTTGATATTTCAATCATTTAGGGATTTACTTTTTACAGTAACATTTGATAAATTGATAATAAGTATTTAATATATATGTAAAATTGATATAATATATTTTAAAACTAAAAAAGTTAAGAAGATATTTTAATAAAATCAAAACACATATATAAATATATAAAATCATTGATAAGAAAATAATATTAAAATATTTATAAAATCATTTCAAACAAAATTAATCATTCATAATTTATGTTTGATATAAATTAATCTCTCGTAATTTAATGGATTTGTGAAAATATCATCAAGATGATGCTCTGTACCAATATATTCTAGAGTGAAATCTTCTTTTTTAAAATGATCTCTCAAAAAGTGATTTTATATATCAATATTCTTTTTTTCTTGAATATGATACAAAATTATTAGAAATGTTTATAGCCCTTGTATTGTCACAATTTATAGGGACATGTCTGAATTGATATCCATAGTCCAATAATGAGTGTTTCATCCACATAATCTAGGCACAAAAACTACCTACAACTATATACTTAACTTCAATAGTAGATAATCCAATAGAATTCTATTTCTTACTACACCATGAAACTAAATACTTTCCCAAAAAATGGCATGTTCTATAGGTAATATTTATATCTAACTTAAAACTAATAAAATAAACATTTGAATAACTAATTGGTTCAAATTCATGTCCTTTAGGGTAAAAAATCCAAATTTGATTGTATTCTTGAGGTATTTAAAAATACTTTTAACATCATTTAAATGATATTCTTTAGGGTTTTCTTGAAAATGTTCACACATGCACACACTAAATATAATATCAGGTTGTCTAGCAGTTAATTATAATAAACTTCTAATAAAACCTCTATAAGTAGTTTGATCTACTGGCTTCCTAGTTTTATCAAGGTATAGCTTAAAAATTGTACACATGGGAGTATCACTACTTTTAGTGGTATTGAAACCAAAACATTTTAAAAGACATTTTGTGTATTTTCTTTGATTTAAAACAATTTTTTTTTGTTTTGAAAATTTTGAAATCTAAGAATGAATTTAAGTTCACCCATTAAACACATTTCAAATTCATTTTGCATCATTTTTGAAAATTTTATACACAAGGGGTTTTTGGATGATCTGAAAATAATATCATCAATATATATTTGTACCACTAAAACATCCATTGAAATTATTTTTATAAATAAATTAGGGTCAGAAACACCTTTTTTAAAACCATTTTAAATTTGAAAAGTGTTGAGCCTATCATACCAAGATCTAGAAGCTTGTTTTAATCCATATAAATCTTTTGTTAATTTAAAAACATGATTTGAAAAATGAGAGTTTTGAAATCCAGGAGGTTGTTCAATGAATACATCCTCAATTATATAACCATTTAGAAATGAACTCTTAACATCTATTTGATATAGTTTGAAATTAATATGTGCAGTATATGAAATCAATATTCTCATGGATTTAATTCTAGATACTAGTGTAAATGTTTCCTTATATTCAATAACTTCTTCTTGAATATATCCTTGTGCAACTAATCTATCTTTGTTTCTAGTTATAATGCTTGATTCATCAACCTTATTCCTAAACACCCATTTAAAGAAAATAGATAGTAAGTCCTTAGGTATTTCTACTAGATCCCAAACTTTGTTCCTCTCAAACTAGTCCAATTCTTCTTACATTTATACTACCTAGTTTTCATCATTGATTACTTCAAGGATGTTCATAGGTTCAATCTATGACCAAAAGTCTTGATGTTCAACATGATTTATAAGATAAGTGATGGTCTATGTTACTCTATATAGATATATGACTATGAAAACTAAGGGATGGTCTCTGAGAGTCTTAATGTATAGCGAACCTGACCATTTAAACATATCATTACATGATTTCAAGCATAATAAATCATTATATTACAATCCAAGGATTGTAAAGTCTAGTGTCTTGAAAGACTAGGTACATAAATTAAACATCATAAAAGAAAATATTATTAAATCTACATAATGAGCTCATATCTTACATTATTCTCATAAATATACATAGGATAAACTAGGGATAACATGAACTTAGAGATGATCTAAAAACTCAGCAAGGGAATAAACATAAGAATAAAGCTTTAGAACCTAGGTTAGAAGGCATGACATAATGATATAAAAAGGCATGGAACATATGGAATCGTAATATATAAACATGAGATCATATAAACATGGATTCATAGCAATGTGGAAATAACATAAAACATGGCTTTAGCATGATTCAAGGATTGTTTCACATAGAGGAGCACAAGTCGATATTAACCACCAAGACTGTTGCACATGGTAACACGAGTCAAGGCTAACCGCCAAGACCGTTACACATAACATCTCATGAGACTCAAATTTACCCAATGAATTGGAGCACTATCTTGTTATACCCATATTAACATGTACATGAATATGCTTTCCACATAATAAATCATACATAATCAATCATACATAAACATAAGGGTACCCATGGAAATAAATGGGTATCATAATCATGTCATAAAGCATAATAAATGGGTGTATCATACAAGTGTCCATGAAAGAAAGGAATTAAAACATATATGTACATTGATAAGGGAAAATATTCATATATTATGGTAAGTTATGTCAAACAGAAGTGACAACATGTAAGAAGAATATTTAATAAATTTTAGCATTAAAACATTTTAGTGTGGTTTTAAGGAAAATACTAAAGAGAATTTAAAATAGAAAAGGGAATAATCTTTTATATAAAACCATAAGTGAAACAATAAGGTTTTAATAATAAAAATAATTATTTTATAAAAACAATGGTTTCTTAAAATATATTATAGAGTGTACTTGAAATTGGGTAAGAATTTGGGAAGTTCCCTTAAAACGGGTTTGCTTATCGGGAAGTATTAAGGACGGAATCATTTAAAAACATGTATACCCCAAAAGTGAATTATGAATGAATCATGATACATGAGTTTGAATAATATAAACATAATTTATAATTTTTACATAAAAAATAACTTCATTTGGGTAAGAAGAAAGATATAGCAACCTGAAGGAATAAAGGATGTTTGGGTAGAATCCCTTACCTTAATTATGATGGTGTCCTTCACTTGATCTTAATGTCATGGATCACCAAATTAAATTCATTAATTAATATTTATAAAACCTATTATTTATGTACTTGATTTATTATAACTATATTAAGTTCATTTGTGGCCTTTTTTATGGTTTAAGAGGTTCAATTTCATTGTTTTTTTCACTAGTTTTCATGATTGGTTTACTTATATACATGTGAGGATAAACATGTAAGATGATAATGGTTGTACAGAATTGGATTTATATGTTATTATTTATCATCCAGTATATTACTTGGTTATAAAATTCATTTTTTTATTTTCAGTGAAGATGAATCATTATATAAAACTTTAATGATAATTGTTTTGGTTAATTGGCGGTTTTTTTATCACATCGAACACATTTTTCTTTATAAATTAATATCATGTGTATAAAATATTACAGAACCTTAAATTAGATATAATAAATATATTATAGTCTGGTTCAACCATTAAAATTGTTTCATGACCATAATTGAATATGTTAATATAAATTGAAAACCCATCGTCCTTAAATGTGAGAAATTAACACATCTCGAATGGTGTTTCTATTTCTAGTATAAAAGGAGGGGGAAGGAGAGATGATGATGAATTATTCCATTATAATAACAAAATTATAGTACATGTAAGTTAATGGAGTTATCATAACATTTTTATGAAAGGAGGTGAGGAAAGAAAAATAAAATAATGGAACTTGAAAGAAAATAAAAGAAATGAAAATAGGAATTTACCTCTTAAATATATCTTCCTTGAGAACCTCTTTAGGGGATAGGATTTGGTCTTTTAAAGAGACCAAGGGATGTTGGACATGTGATAAGGTCTTAGGGAGAGATTTGAGTAGAATTTTTACTTGGCACAAGGCTTGAGATAAGTGAAGAGAAGAGGGGTGAGGGTGGTTTTTATAGTGGAGGAGAGGAGGGTTTTCTCAATATTTTATTCATTATTTTATTCATTATTTTATTATTTTTCTCAAGATAAGAAATAGTATTGATTCTTATAAAAAATAGTAAAATGTGAATGTGAGTTAGAAACCAAGGTGCTTACATCAACCATGACTCAATAAATAGTGTTTTTAACATATAATGTATATATACAGCAAATTACCGTATTTTACTATTCACCAAAAATTCAAGTATTTCAGAAAAATCCCAAAAATTCACCCTAACCATTTTTTGATGTGTAGAATTAAAAAATAAACTCCATTTTACGAATTTAATTTTCTAAATATGTAAAATTTAATTTTTTATTAAAATCATAATTTACTTGAGAATACAAATTTTAAAATTAAAACTACTTTTCTAACACTTTGAAAAATTAATTAAGGTCTCTTAAAATTATCATATAATAATAATTCATAAAAATGATTTTTTATGAATACATTTTATGAAAATAAATTTTCTTTTAAATTATTAAATTAATCATAAAATTGTAATTAAATATACATGACTTGCAAAAAAATACCAACACTATGATATAATTATATAATATTTTCACTTATAAGATGGATAAATTTTATTTATACTTTCATTGGTAAGGTTTCTTATTCACTTGTATTATTTACTATTTGTAAGGGTTGTATTACTATTCATAAGGGTAAAATTATTATTCATAAGGGTCAGTTACTATTCACTAAAAACTAAGTTTTTCTTATCAGACTCCAAAAATCTTATTGATCACAATCGTGTATGTTAGATTTTCAATATTCAAATCACATAAGTGATAATATTATGTTTAAAGGTCACATAGTACTTAGTAGTTCATTGTGTTGTAATTTCATGTGATTATACTATATGACATAATTATAAGAAGGTAATTTCCATTGATTAAACTTTGGGTCGTTACATTCTTCCCCCATTATGAAATTTCACCCTCGAAATTTCGTTTTACATTCTAAACCATAAATAGGTGTGGTTAATTTTCCTTCATTGCCTCTTCCAGTTCTCATGTTGCCTCATCGTACTTATGGTTCCGCCATAGTACTTTGACCAGATGATTAGTCTTGTTGTGTAGAACTTTATCTCTATGATCCAAGATCTTCACTAATTTCTCCTCGTAAGAAAGATCAATCTCCAACCATACCACCTCTGAAGATAGTACATGTAAAGGGTCTGGCATGTACTTCCTTAATAGGGATACGTGGAATACATTATATACTTTAGACATGGTATGTAACGACCCAAAATTTCATTAATGGAAAATCCCTCTTGATCCAGTTAAATGTTTCTTTATGAAAAATGTTTTTATAAGATATCAACTTTTTAGTTTTACTTTAAGATTTGTGACCGTTACTTTTATAGCCGTTGAACAGTGATCATCTGGGTAGTTTAAATATAAGGCTTTAACGAACCAATTTTCTACTCAGACAAAGGAAGTGATGGCCTCATCCAGTAGAATTGCCCCTTACGAAGCCCATTTGTCGGAGCTCGGAAAAGAGGTGGTGTCTTTGGGCTTTGCCCTTGACCAAGCCCAAGCTGAGCTTCATCAAGTCAAGCTCGAACGTGATCGTCTACGGGAAAAATGGAAGTTGATAGAGATTACCACTCGAGCGATGTTATCCGAGCAACCCCGAGAGTCTGTCACCATCGCACACCTTACCCTTAGGTCTTATGCGGCTATTTTAAGGGGTTATGTAACAAATAAGTAGCACCATGTTCATGTACATTATTTTTTTTTGTATATAATAATGAATATAATTTCTAGTCATTTTTGATACATTGTAATTAGTTTTTAAAGTACAAATGGTGTTTTTAGTTATTATTTAATTAAGAATTATATTTTATTAAATTAAAGGATTTTCGAATTAAATAATATTTTAATAAAATATTATTATTAATATTAAATTAATTTTTATTAAATATAAATGATCTTATAATTTTATGAATGCAATTAAAAATTTTATTAAGGTTTGAAAGTCATTTCTGTCAAAACCCGTGAATTTTTTATAAATGCCGGTTTTTATTTTAAAAGTGAAAATTCACATATTTAGAAAATTATTTAGATAAAATAAATATTATTTTTGGAATCAGGATGTCGAAATTATCCAACGGTTAATTTTTCATAATTTTCTGAGACAGTCAAATTTTTGGGTAAAAATTAAATACCATTTAAATATATAATGTGTTTTATGACATCATAATGACCCAATGGTGATGTAATAAAATACCATAATCCTTATGTTCGGAGAATATATGTTTTATCATTAAAATTATGAGTTTTTGGGTTTGTTTGACTCACTTTTCAAAGCATTAATGGAGCCCTCAAGACTTATTCAACACTTTGCCTTTTTAAATTAATTTCCATGGGAGTGTGACTCACCTCCACATAAGCAACCCTAATTTTTTAATAAGTTCAGACCTTGGACTTGTAAAATATTGTTTTCATCTTTCCTTTTCCAGAAACCATGGGCAAATACCATGGGATGGTTTGTGGTTTGGATTATTTTAATATAAGGGGTCCCAAACCTAAATAATAAAGAATTCTCTCACCTTTCCTATATAAACCCACCCAATCTCCCACTTCCTCCTCACTCAAAGCCCTTGAAGTTCGTCCAACCTCTGCCCTACTCTCTCTAGAATCCTCTCAACGTGCCCCAAGCTCCCAAGAAGCCTCTCACAAGCCTCTCTCTAGCCTTTGGAAGCACACTTCCAAGTAAGGGGTTTTCTTCCTTTCTCATTTTTTTGTCAATTTTCTTTAAGTTGTATTTCCCTTTTTATTTCAATTATGAATGTTGGGGTATGGTTTCGCACCTCCCCCATACTGCCCTCTTATTGTTTTAATGATGGGAGAACCATTTCTCTCTCATTAAATGCCTCCCATGTACACCCGTTACTATGCCGAAATTCCGAAAGGAACTTCTCTCTCTTCTTTTACATTCAAGCAATACTTTTGTATCATGAATCTAAATTCCATTTCTATTGTTGGGACATGTATATATATGATCTCCATACTTTCCATTACATTTAAATATGATGAGGAACCCCTTTCTCTCTCGTCAACCTTTTTTATGAATTCTTATGTCGCGCCGTTACGCTGCCGAAATCGCACCGATTTTCTAAGCCAATGTCTTTGTGTAGTGAATACCATGCCCATTTCTCCATCAAGGGTATTCACCTTTATGCACATTTACATATTGATTATAAAGTTTCATTTATGAATTCCACTTTCCTTTATCGTGGAAGAAATGATTATGTTTTATGAATCCATGTTTTATGATCCATGTGGCACACTTATGCATGAAATGAAATGTTTAAGAAGGGTGCGCCCTTTATAGCGCTCCAATGCATTGGGTAAAGTATAGTATCATGATACGTCATGTGCAATGAGTGTTGACTCATGCTAATTCAAGTGCAAAGAGGGTTTACTCGTGCTTCAAGTGCAATGAGGGTTTACTCATGCTCCATGTGCAATGAGCCTTGGCTCGTGCTAATTCAATATTAAGTGTTGTTGCCACATTTCCATGTTATGATTATCATGCTTTATCATGCCTTTATGTTCATGTTTCTATTATTCTCTATTGATATGCCTATTTCCTAACATGTATTTCACTCCTCATGTTATTCATTGTTTACTCCCTTACTGGTCTTTATAGCTCACCCTTTTCTTATGCATGTCCTCAGGTTATCCCATGCAATGCTAAGTACGAAGGAATGTAGTGGTCATGTAAAGGAAGTTTTCAATAAAGATGTTTTATTTCAAGTTTAAAGTTTTTATGTAATGATCCTAAGCCCCAAAGACACTAAACCTCTCGATCTTCTTTGTTGTATCAAGTGAAGTTTTATGTAATAAAGCATGCTTAAGTTGTAATAAAAAAGAAGGGTTGTCATAGTTGGTATCAGAGGATAGGTTTAGTTATTTTTGGGATTAGGAAACCCTAATAAAGCCTTAGATACAAGACTAAGCATAATAAAAACATCCCTATGTTTTGGTAAATACTAAGTAAGTGGTTTATCAAACAAATACATCCCTGTCTGGATACGAGCAGGTAGAGGCGGCTCTGGCACAGATGTATCCTAGGGGTAAAACCTGAAAACACCGCTTTGAGCTAGACTCGAACGGGAACTGGTGCACGACAACGGGCCTTGCTGCACTCTTGGTTACGACACTCCCGGGGGATATGTTTTGATAAATTCACAATCTTAGTATGAACCCTTATTAAGGGAAAAATGCTCCGAAGAATATATGTTAGAAGGAAGATCATGAAAAGCCTGGATTGAATCCTATAGACTCATGAGTTAAAGAGATTAAAGTTTATTTATAAGTCATCAACTTTTGTCTTTGGATTAACCTTTATGCGTTACCCCTAACTTTCTTTTATTCCAGCCAATGGCCGGTAATAGGAGAACTCGGGCTAACAACCGTTGTGAAGATCAGTGTGATGATTGTACTTATGAGATGCCCAATCCAATGGGAGCGGGAATCGCGAACTTTGTCACGCTTCTCTCTCAGCTAACTCAAGTTTTGAATAGAAACACTGGTCAAGAGGAACGTTCAACCCCCCCTAAGAAAGAACAAGTCGCTATTGAAAGCTTCATGAGACAAAGGCCTCCTACTTTTAGTGGATCATCTGATCCCACGATCGCTGAACAATGGATCAACTCCATTGAGAAGATATTCTCCATCCTCCAATGCTCTGAAAAAGAGAAGGTTCTCCTGGCAGCTTATCGTATGGAGGGTGAAGCTGATCAATGGTGGACGTTGATCAAAAATACGAAGCCTGAGGAGGAGATCGAAGCTTTGGAATGGAAGGTATTCCGGAAGATGTTTTTCGATAAATATTTTCCACGCACCCTCTGTCTTAAGATGGAAAGGGACTTCCTTTCCCTCAAGCAGAAAGATGAGGAATCTGTGGGAGTTTACGAGGCAAACTTCACAAGGCTTTCATGATACGCTTCCGGCTTTGTCGTTACCCCCGAATGCAAGGTTGACCGCTTCTTTGGTGGGCTGAAGCCTAGCTTGCGGAAAGCATTAGCGATCCGTGACTTCGACAGCTATGAGGAAATTGTCCGATGTGCCCTCAAGGTTGAAATGGAGATCGGAGAATCACAGGGGTATCATGGGGACAAGAAGCGGAAGGTGGACTTCAATGCTGGTGGTCCGATGGATAAATCCAACGGCGCTATGAAATTCCAACACCCCACTTGCCAAAAGTGTGGAAAGAATCACCCTGGAAATTGTCTTAGGGGGACAAGAAAATGCTTCAAGTGTGGAAGAGAAGGGCACCTAGCTGTTAACTGTCAGCAAGAAGGACCCGCGGCTGCGACAGAGGAGAGGAACGCTCCGTTCGAACCTCAACGCGTTGTTCAATGCTTCAAATGCAAAGAACTGGGTCATTTTGCGAATCAGTGCCCTAATCCAAGGGTTATCGGAGGCAATCAACAACCTCCAAGACAGCAAGGAAGAGCTTTTTCCATCACTTCTGTCGAAGTGAACCCCGACAACGAAGTGGTGACAGGTTCGCTAGTTATTCATTCAAGAATAGAGAACGTACTTTTTGATTCAGGTTCTACGCATTCTTTTATATCTCAAAAGTTTAGTAGAATAATCCCTGCACCACCACAAATCATGGAAGTAAAGATGTCGGTGAGTACGGAAAATGGGGCAATCATTGCATCCCATGAATATAAGTCCTCTCCTATTATAATATGTGGATTGAATTTCCCAGCGAACCTCGTCATACTTCCTTTGGTGGAATTTGATGCAATTCTTGGCATGGATTGGCTTTCCTTATATAGAGCCAACATAAATTGTCGGGAGAGGGAAATCACACTCCATATGGAGAATCGACCCCCTATTCTTTACAAGTGTCAGGAGGAAGATGAATCTCCTTTAGCTCCATCATCTCAAGCATGGATATTACTACCTTATGAGCACGCATATCTAGCTCAAATGATTGAGTCCAAGGAAGAAACCATCCTTGAAGAAATGCCTATTGTGAGGGAATTCGCTGAAGTATTTCCCGAGGAACTTCCTGGTCTTCCTCCAAGAAGAGATGTTGAGTTCTCAATTGAACTTATACCTGGGGCGCTACCAATATCCAAGACTCCATATAGAATGGATGTTGTTGAACTTGAAGAACTGAAGAAACAACTACAGGAGAATCTGGATAAAGGGTTTATACGCCCAAGTGCATCACCATGGGGTGCACCAGTCCTCTTCGTCAAGAAGAAGGATGGGTCAATGCGGCTTTGCATCGATTATCGTGAACTTAACAAAATCATGATAAAGAACAAGTATCCTCTCCTAAGAATCGAGGACTTGTTTGATCAGCTACGTGGAGCACAATACTTCTCCAAGGTCGACTTGCGGTCGGGATATTATCAAGTAAGGGTGAAGAAGGAAGATATCCCCAAGACTGCTTTTCGTACAAGGCACGGGCACTATGAATTCATAGTAATGCCTTCCGGACTCACCAATGCTCCAGCAATATTCATGGACTTGATGAATAGAGTCTTTAGAGATTACCTAGACAAATTTGTGGTAGTCTTTATAGATGATATTCTAATATACTCCAAAACCAAGGAGGACCATGAGGAGCATTTAAAAACTGTACTAGAGACTTTGCGCAAGGAGAATCTCTATGCAAAGTACAGCAAGTGTGAGTTTTGGTTTAAGGAAGTCTCATTCTTGGGCCATATCATCACAAGCAATGGGATATCTGTGGACCCCTCCAAAACAGATGCAATTGAGGGATGGCCGAGGCCAACATCGGTAACTGATATCCGTAACTTCTTGGGGTTAGCTGGATATTATCGACGATTTGTGAGAAATTTCTCACGATTGTCCAACCCTCTTACCAAGCTAACTCTAAAGGGATTAAAGTTTGCTTGGAGTGATGAATGTGAAGAAAGATTCAAGGAGTTGAAAAGGAGGATTATCACTGCACCTGTGCTCACTTTACCCACAAGTGGGGAGCTTTTTGTGGTATTCAGTGATGCTTCGAAGAAGGGCTTAGGATGTGTGATGATGCAGAATGATAAAGTGATATCCTATGCCTCAAGGCAGTTGAAAATCCATGAGCGAAACTATCCAACGCATGATCTGGAGTTGGCGGCGGTGATCTTTGCCTTGAAAATCTGGCGGCATTATCTCTATGGAGAGAAATGTGAGATATATACTGACCACAAGAGTCTTAAATATATATTCACACAGAAAGAGCTTAATATGCGTCAGAGAAGATGGATAGATCTCTTCAAGGATTATGACTGTTCAATACATTACCACCCTGGGAAGGCGAACAAGGTGGCAGATTCCCTAAGTAGAAAGGATTCAGCAATTCTATTAATTATGAGAATTGAGAAGGATCCAATCTTCTTAGACTTGATGAATATGGACGTGGGAATCATAAAGAAGGGAATATCATCAATCCTTTCACAAATGATTGCTCAACCATCTCTTTTGGAAAGGTTAAAGGATGCTCAAAAGGATGATGCAGGAATCCAAGAAAAAGTGGAAGCTATCAAAAAGGTAAAATCCTCAGAGTTTAATGTTAATGAAGAAGGAATTGTGCGGTTTGGGAAAAGACTATGTGTTCCATCAAGTTAGGAGCTGAAGAAGGAACTTTTGGATGATACACATAGTTCAAATTTCTCTATTAACCCAGGGAGCACAAAGATGTATCGAGATCTCCGAGAAAACTTTTGGTGGGATAATATGAAGAAGGAGATCGCTGAATATACATCAAAGTGTCTGGTGTGTCAGCAAGTGAAGGCAGAGAGGCAGAAGTCTAAGTGGATGATGCAACCATTGCCCATACTAGAATGGAAATGGGAGAACATTACCATGGACTTCGTCACCGGACTTCCAAGGACATCCAAAGGCAACAATGCAATCTGGGTTGTTGTGGATCATCTTACAAAGACTGCACACTTCATTGCTATTCGAGAGGATTTCTCTTTGGATCAACTGGCACGGATATATATCAGGGAAGGGGTACGGTTGCATGGAGTACCACTATCTATTGTGTCTGACCGAGATCCAAGATTTACCTCTAAGTTTTGGAAGAGTCTTCAACATGCTCTGAATACTGAACTGAACTTCAGTACGGCCTATCATCCTCAAACTGATGGCCAATCTGAGCGGACTATCCAAACACTTGAGGATATGTTGAGAGCGTGCTCAATGGACTTTAAAGGAGGATGGGATCAACATCTTCCTCTAGTTGAGTTCTCTTATAATAATAGTTTCCACTCGAGCATCCAAATGGCACCATATGAAGCCCTGTATGGGAAAAGGTGTAGAACACCGGCATGTTGGGATGAGGTCGGTGAACGTAAGCTGCTTGGACCAGAAATGGTCGAAGAAATGGTGGAGAAGGTGAAAACCATTCAGCAGCATATCGAGGCAGCCCAGAGTCGACAGAAGAGTTATGCAGATAATCGTCGACGAGACCTTGAGTTTAAAGTCGGAGACATGGTGTTTTTACACATATCTCCGTGGAATAAGGTCATGAGGTTTGGAAAGAAAGGGAAGTTAAGTCCAAGGTACATCGGCCCCTTCGAGATTCTTGATCGTGTTGGGGTTGTGGCCTATCGACTAGCACTTCCACCTACTATGGCCAAGGTGCATGATGTCTTCCATGTATCCCTCTTAAGGAAGTACATACCAGACCCTTCACATGTACTCTCTTCCGAGGTGGTACAATTAGAAGACGATCTTTCTTATGAGGAGCAACCAGTGAAGATCTTAGATCGTAGAGAAAAAGTTCTACGAAATAAGACAATTCCCCTCGTCAAGGTGTTGTGGAGAAACCACAAGTTTGAAGAAGCAACTTGGGAGTCGGAGGATATGATGAAGCTAAGTTACCCACATTTGTTTTAGTGTGGGAAAAGGAAAATTTCGAGGGCGAAATTTCTTAAGGGGGGAATGTTGTAACGACCCAAAATTTCATTAATGGAAAATCCCTCTTGATCCAGTTAAATGTTTCTTTATGAAAAATGTTTTTATAAGATATCAACTTTTTAGTTTTACTTTAAGATTTGTGACCGTTACTTTTATAGCCGTTGAACAGTGATCATCTGGGTAGTTTAAATATAAGGCTTTAACGAACCAATTTTCTACTCAGACAAAGGAAGCGATGGCCTCATCCAGTAGAATTGCCCCTTACGAAGCCCATTTGTCGGAGCTCGGAAAAGAGGTGGCGTCTTTGGGCTTTGCCCTTGACCAAGCCCAAGCTGAGCTTCATCAAGTCAAGCTCGAACGTGATCGTCTACGGGAAAAATGGAAGTTGATAGAGATTACCACTCGAGCGATGTTATCTGAGCAACACCAAGAGTCTGTCACCATCGCACACCTTACCCTTAGGTCTTATGCGGCTATTTTAAGGGGTTATGTAACAAATAAGTAGCACCATGTTCATGTACATTATTTTTTTTGTATATAATAATGAATATAATTTCTAGTCATTTTTGATACATTGTAATTAGTTTTTAAAGTACAAATGGTGTTTTTAGTTATTATTTAATTAAGAATTATATTTTATTAAATTAAAGGATTTTAGAATTAAATAATATTTTAATAAAATATTATTATTAATATTAAATTAATTTTTATTAAATATAAATTATTTTATAATTTTATGAATGCAATTAAAATTTTTATTAAGGTTTGAAAGTCATTTCTGTCAAAACCCGTGAATTTTTTATAAATGTCGGTTTTTATTTTAAAAGTGAAAATTCACATATTTAGAAAATTATTTAGATAAAATAAATATTATTTTTGGAATCAGGACGTCGAAATTATCCAACGGTGAATTTTTCATAATTTTCTGAGACAGTCAAATTTTTGGGTAAAAATTAAATACCATTTAAATATATAATGTGTTTTATGACATCATAATGACCCAATGGGGATGTAATAAAATACCATAATCCTTATGTTCGGCCAATATATGTTTTATCATTAAAATAATGAGGTTTTGGGTTTGTTTGACTCACTTTTCAAAGCATTAATGGAGCCCTCAAGACTTATTCAACACTTTGCCTTTTTAAATTAATTTCCATGGGAGTGTGACTCACCTCCAATAAGCAACCCTAATTTTTTAATAAGTTCGGACCTTGGACTTGTAAAATATTTTTTTCATCTTTCCTTTTCCAGAAACCATGGGCAAATACCATGGGATGGTTTGTGGTTTGGATTATTTTAATATAAGGGGTCCCAAACCTAAATAATAAAGAATTCTATCACCTTTCCTATATAAACCCACCCAAGCTCTCACTTCCTCCTCACTCAAAGCCCTTGAAGTTCGTCCAACCTCTGCCCTAATCTCTCTATAATCCTCTCAAGGTGCCCCAATATCCCAAGAAGCCTCTCATAAGCCTCTCTCTAGCCTTTGGAAGCACACTTCCAAGTAAGGGGTTTTCTTCCTTTCTCATTTTTTTGTCAATTTTCTTTAAGTTGTATTTCCCTTTTTATTTCAATTATGAATGTTGGGGTATGGTTTCGCACCTCCCCCATACTTCCCTATTATTGTTTGAATGATGGCAGAACCCTTTCTCTCTCATTAAATGCCTCCCATGTACACCCGTTACTATGCCGAAATTCCGAAAGGAACTTCTCTCTCTTCTTTTACATTCAAGCAATACTTTTGTATCATGAATCTAAATTCCATTTCTATTATTGGGACATGTATATATATGATCTCCATACCTTCCATTACATTTAAATATGATGAGGAACCCCTTTCTCTCTCGTCAACCTTTTTTATGAATTCTTATGTCACGCCGTTACGCTGCCGAAATCGCACCGATTTTCTAAGCCAATGTCTTTGTGTAGTGAATACCATGCCCATTTCTCCATCAAGGGTATTCAACTTTATGCAAATTTACATATTTATTATAAAGTTTCATGTATGAATTCGACTTTCCTTTATCGTAGAAGAAATTATTATGTTTTATGAATCCATGTTTTATGATCCATGTGGCACACTTATGCATGAAATGAAATGTTTAAGAAGGGTGCGCCCTTTATAGCGCTCCAATGCATTGGGTAAAGTATAGTATCATGATACGTCATGTGCAATGAGTGTTTACTCATGCTAATTCAAGTGCAACGAGGGTTTACTCGTGCTTCAAGTGCAATGAGGGTTTACTCATGCTCCATGTGCAATGAGCCTTGGCTCATGCTAATTCAATGTTAAGTGTTGTTGCCACATTTCCATGTTATGATTATCATACTTTATCATGCCTTTATGTTCATGTTTCTATTATTCTCTATTGATATGCCTATTGCCTAACATGTATTTCACTCCTCATGTTATTCATTGTTTACTCCCTTACTGGGCTTTATAGCTCACCCTTTTCTTATGCATGTCCTCCGGTTATCCCATGCAATGCTAAGTACGAAGGAATGTAGTGGTCATGTAAAGGAAGTTTTCAATAAAGATGTTGTATTTCAAGTTTAAAGTTTTTATGTAATGATCCTAAGCCCCAAAGACACTAAACCTCTCGATCTTCTTTGTTGTATCAAGTGAAGTTTTATGTAATAAAGCATGCTTAAGTTGTAATAAAAAGCAGGGATGTCATAGTTGGTATCAGAGGATTGGCTTAGTTATTTTTGGGATTAGGAAACCCTAATAAAGCCTTAGATACAAGACTAAGCATAATAAAAACATCCCTATGTTTTGGTAAATACTAATTAAGTGGTTTATCAAACAAATACATCCCTGTCTGGATACGAGCAGGTAGAGGCGGCTCTGGCACAGATGTATCCTAGGGGTAAAACCCGAAAACACCGCTTTGAGCTAGACTCGAACGGGAACTGGTGCACGACAACGGGCCTTGCTTCACTCTTGGTTACGACACTCCCGGGGGATATGTTTTGATAAATTCACAATCTTAGTATGAACCCTTATTAAGGGAAAAATTCTCCTAAGAATATATGTTAGAAGGAAGATCATGAAAAGCCTGGATTGAATCCTATAGACTCATGAGTTAAAGAGATTAAAGTTTATTTATAAGTCATCAACTTTTGTCTTTGGATTAACCTTTATGCATTACCCCTAACTTTCTTTTATTCCAGCCAATGGCCGGTAATAGGAGAACTCGGGCTAACAACCGTTGTGAAGATCAGTGTGATGATTGTACTTATGAGATGCCCAATCCAATGGGAGCAGGAATCGCGAACTTTGCCACGCTTCTCTCTCAGCTAACTCAAGTTTTGAATAGAAACACTGGTCAAGAGGAACGTTCAACCCCCCCTAAGAAAGAACAAGTCGCTATTGAAAGCTTCATGAGACAAAGGCCTCCTGCTTTTAGTGGATCATCTGATCCCATGATCGCTGAACAATGGATCAACTCCATTGAGAAGATATTCTCCATCCTCCAATGATCTGAAAAAGAGAAGGTTCTCCTGGCGGCTTATCGTATGGAGGGTGAAGCTGATCAATGGTGGACGTTGATCAAAAATACGAAGCCTGAGGAGGAGATCGAGGCTTTGGAATGGAAGGTATTCCGGAAGATGTTTTTCGATAAATATTTTCCACGCACCCTCCGTCTTAAGATGGAAAGGGACTTCCTTTCCCTCAAGCAGAAAGATGAGGAATCTGTGGGAGTGTACGAGGAAAACTTCACAAGGCTTGCACGATACGCTTCCGGCTTTGTCGTTACCCCCGAATGCAAGGTTGACCGCTTCTTTGGTGGGCTGAAGCCTAGCTTGCGGAAAGCATTAGCGATCCGTGACTTCGACAGCTATGAGGAAATTTTCCAATGTACCCTCAAGGTTGAAATGGAGATCGGAGAATCACAGGGGTATCATGGGGACAAGAAGCGGAAGGTGGACTTCAATGCTGGTGGTCTGATGGATAAATCCAACGGCGCTAAGAAATTTCAACACCCCACTTGCCAAAAGTGTGGAAAGAAGCACCCTGGAAATTGTCTTAGGGGGACAAGAAAATGCTTCAAGTGTGGAAGAGAAGGGCACCAAGCTGTTAACTGTCAGCAAGAAGGACCCGCGGCTGCGACAGAGGAGAGGAACGCTCCGTTCGAACCTCAACGCGTTGTTCAATGCTTCAAATGGAAAGAACCGGGTCATTTTGCGAATCAGTGCCCTAATCCAAGGGTTATCGGAGGCAATCAACAACCTCCAAGA
Source organism: Viscum album (assembly GCA_963277665.1). Taxonomy (NCBI): domain Eukaryota; kingdom Viridiplantae; phylum Streptophyta; class Magnoliopsida; order Santalales; family Viscaceae; genus Viscum; species Viscum album. Next base: position 559,272,089 of record OY728162.1, read on the forward strand.
CAGCAAGTAAGAGCTTTTTCCATCACTTCTGCCGAAGTGAACCCCGACAACGAAGTGGTGACAGGTACTCTAGTTATTCATTCAAGAATAGCGAACGTACTTTTTGATTCAGGTTCTACGCATTCTTTTATATCTCAAAAGTTTAGTAGAATAATCTATGCACCACCACAAATCATGGAAGTAAAGATGTCGGTGAGTACGGAAAATGGGGCAATCATTGCATCCCATGAATATAAGTCCTCCCCTGTTATAATATGTGGATTGAATTTCCCAGCGAACCTCGTCATAATCCCTTTGGTGGAATTTGATGAAATTCTTGGCATGGATTGGCTTTCCTTATATAGAGCCAACATAAATTGTCGGGAGAGGGAAATCACACTCCATATGGAGAATCGACCCCCTATTCTTTACAAGTGTCAGGAGGAAGATGAATCTCCTTTAGCTCCATTATCTCAAGCATGGATATTACTACCTTATGAGCACGCATATCTAGCTCAGATGATTGAGTCCAAGGAAGAAACCACCCTTGAAGAAATGCCTATTGTGAGGGAATTCGCTGAAGTATTTCCTGAGGAACTTCCTGGTCTTCCTCCAAGAAGAGATGTTGAGTTCTCAATTGAACTTATACCTGGGGCGCTACCAATATACAAGACTCCATATAGAATGGCTGTTGTTGAGCTTGAAGAACTGAAGAAACAACTACAGGAGAATCTGGATAAAGGGTTTATACGCCCAAGTGCATCACCATGGGGTGCACCAGTCCTCTTCGTCAAGAAGAAGGATGGGTCAATGCGGCTTTGCATCGATTATCGTGAACTTAACAAAATCACGATAAAGAACAAGTATCCTCTCCCAAGAATCGATGACTTGTTTGATCAGCTATGTGGAGCACAATACTTCTCCAAGGTCGACTTGCGGTCGGGATATTATCAAGTAAGGGTGAAGAAGGAAGATATCCCCAAGACTGCTTTTCGTACAAGGTACGGGCACTATGAATTCATAGTAATGCCTTTCGGACTCACCAATCCTCCAGCAATATTCATGGACTTGATGAATAGAGTCTTTAGAGATTACCTAGACAAATTTGTGGTAGTCTTTATAGATGATATTCTAATATACTCCAAAACCAAGGAGGACCATGAGGAGCATTTAAAAAGTGTACTAGAGACTTTGCGCAAGGAGAAGCTCTATGCAAAGTACAGCAAGTGTGAGTTTTGGTTGAAGGAAGTCTCATTCTTGGGCCATATCATCACAAGCAATGGGATATCTGTGGAACCCTCCAAAACAGATGCAATTGAGGGATGGCCGAGGCCAACATCGGTAACTGATATCCGTAACTTCTTGGGGTTAGCTGGATATTATCGACGATTTGTGAGAAATTTCTCACGATTGTCCAACCCTCTTACCAAGCTAACTCGAAAGGGAGTAAAGTTTGCTTGGAGTGATGAATGCGAAGAAATCTTCAAGGAGTTGAAAAGGAGGCTTATCACTGCACCTGTGCTCACTTTACCCACAAGTGGGGAGCTTTTGTGGTATTCAGTGATGCTTCGAAGAAGGGCTTAGGATGTGTGCTGATGCAGAATGATAAAGTGATATCCTATGCCTCAAGGCAGTTGAAAATCCATGAGCGAAACTATCCAACGCATGATCTGGAGTTGGCGGCGGTGATCTTTGCCTTGAAAATCTGGCGGCATTATCTCTATGGAGAGAAATGTGAGATATATACTGACCACAAGAGTCTTAAATATATATTCACACAGAAAGAGCTTAATATGCGCCAAAGAAGATGGATAGAGCTCATCAAGGATTATGAGTGTTCAATACATTACCACCCTGGGAAGGCAAACAAGGTGGCGGATGCCCTAAGTAGAAAGGATCCAGCAATTCTATCAATGATGAGAATTGAGAAGGATCCAATATTCTTAGACCTGATGAAGATGGACGTGGGAATCATAAAGAAGGGAACATAATCAATCCTTTCACAAATTATTGCTCAACCATCTCTTTTGGAAAGGTTAAAGGATGCTCAAAAGGATGATGTAGCAATCCAAGAAAAACTGGAAGCTATCAAAAAGGGAAAATCCTCAGAGTTTAATGTTAATGAAGAAGGAATTGTGGGGTTTGGGAAAAGACTATGTGTTCCATCAAGTTCGGAGCTGAAGAAGGAACTTTTGGATGATACACATAGTTCAAATTTCTCTATTAACCCAGGGAGCACAAAGATGTATCGAGATCTCCGAGAAAACTTTTGGTGGGATAATATGAAGAAGGAGATCGCTGAATATACATCAAAGTGTCTGGTGTGTCAGCAAGTGAAGGCAGAGAGGCAGAAGTCTAAGGGGATGATGCAACCATTGCCCATACCAGAATGGAAATGGGAGAACATCACCATGGACTTTGTCACCGGACTTCCAAGGACATCCAAAGGCAACAATGCAATCTGGGTTGTTGTGGATCGTCTTATAAAGACTGCACACTTCATTTCTATTCGAGAGGATTTCTCTTTGGATCAAATGGCACGGATATATTTCAGGGAAGCGGTACGGTTGCATGGAGTACCACTATCTATTGTGTCTGACCGAGATCCAAGATTTACCTCTAAGTTTTGGAAGAGTCTTCAACATGCTCTGAATACTGAACTGAACTTCAGTACGGCCTATCATCCTCAAACTGATGGCCAATCCGAGCGGACTATCCAAACACTTGAGGATATGTTGAGAGCGTGCTCAATGGACTTTAAAGGAGGATGGGATCAACATCTTCCTCTAGTTGAGTTCTCTTATAATAATAGTTTCCACTCGAGCATCGAAATGGCACCATATGAAGCCCTGTATGGGAAAAGGTGTAGAACACTGGCATGTTGGGATGAGGTCGGTGAACGTAAGCTGCTTGGACCAGAAATGGTCGAAGAAATGGTGGAGAAGGTGAAAACCATTCAGCAGCATATCAAGGCAGCCCAGAGTCGACAGAAGAGTTATGCAGATAATCGTCGACGAGACCTTGAGTTTAAAGTCGGAGACATGGTGTTTTTATGCATATCTTCGTGGAATAAGGTCATGAGGTTTGGAAAGAAAGGGAAGTTAAGTCCAAGGTACATCGGCCCCTTCGAGATTCTTGATCGTGTTGGGGCTGTGGCCTATTGACTAGCACTTCCACCTACTATGGCCAAGGTGCATGATGTCTTCCATGTATCCCTCTTAAGGAAGTACATACCAGACCCTTCACATGTACTCTCTTCCGAGGTGGTACAATTAGAAGACGATCTTTCTTATGAGGAGCAACCAGTGAAGATCTTAGATCGTAGAGAAAAAGTTATACGAAATAAGACAATGCCCCTCGTCAAGGTGTTGTGGAGAAACCACAAGTTTGAAGAAGCAACTTGGGAGTCGGAGGATATGATGAAGCTAAGTTACCCACATTTGTTTTAGTGTGGGAAAAGGAAAATTTCGAGGGTGAAATTTCTTAAGGGGGGAATGTTGTAACGACCCAAAATTTCATTAATGGAAAATCCCTCTTGATCCAGTTAAATGTTTCTTTATGAAAAATGTTTTTATACGATATCAACTTTTTAGTTTTACTTTAAGATTTGTGACCGTTACTTTTATAGCCGTTGAACAGTGATTATCTGGGTAGTTTAAATATAAGGCTTTAACGAACCAATTTTCTACTCAGACAAAGGAAGCGATGGCCTCATCCAGTAGAATTGCCCCTTACGAAGCCCATTTGTCGGAGCTCGGAAAAGAGGTGGCCTCTTTGGGCTTTTCCCTTGACCAAGCCCAAGCTGAGCTTCATCAAGTCAAGCTCGAACGTGATCGTCTATGGGAAAAATGGAAGTTGATAGAGATTACCACTTGAGCGATGTTATCCGAGCAACCCCAAGAGTCTGTCACCATCGCACATGTAATGAACCAAAATTTCATTAATGGAAAATCCCTCTTGATCCAGTTAAATGTTTCTTTATGAAATTTTTTTTTATAAGATATCAAATTTTTTTTAGTTTTACTTTAAGATTTGTGACCGTTACTTTTATAGCCATTGAACAGTAATCATCTGGGTAGTTTAAATATAAGGCTTTAACGAACTAATTTTCTACTCAGACAAAGGAAGCGATGGCCTCATCCAGTAGAATTGCCCCTTACGAAGCCCATTTGTCGGAGCTCGGAAAGGAGGTGGCGTCTTTGGGCTTTGCCCTTGACCAAGAACAAGCTGAGCTTCATCAAGTCAAGCTCGAACGTGATCTTCTACGGGAAAAATGGAAGTTGATAGAGATTACCACTCGAGCGATGTTATCCGAGCAATCCCAAGAGTCTGTCACCATCGCACACCTTACCCTTAGGTCTTATGCGGCTATTTTAAGGGGTTATGTAACAAATAAGTATCACCATGTTCATGTACATTATTTTTGTATATAATAATGAATATAATTTCTAGTCATTTTTGATACATTGTAATTAGTTTTTAAAGTACAAATGGTATTTTTAGTTATTATTTAATTAAGAATTATATTTTATTAAATTAAAGGATTTTCGAATTAAATAATATTTTAATAAAATATTATTATTAATATTAAATTAATTTTTATTAAATATAAATTATCTTATAATTTTATGAATGCAATTAAAATTTTTATTAAGGTTTGAAAGCCATTTCTGTCAAAACCCGTGAATTTTTTTATAAATGTCGGTTTTTATTTTAAAAGTGAAAATTCACATATTTAGAAAATTATTTAGATAAAATAAATATTATTTTTGGAATCAGGACGTCGAAATTATCCAACGGTGAATTTTTCATAATTTTCTGAGACAGTCAAATTTTTGGGTAAAAATTAAATACCATTTAAATATATAATGTGTTTTATGACATCATAATGACCCAATGGTGATGTAATAAAATACCATAATCCTTATTTTCGGCCAATATGTGTTTTATCATTAAAATAATGAGGTTTTGGGTTTGTTTGACTCACTTTTCAAAGCATTAATGGAGCCCTCAAGACTTATTCAACACTTTGCCTTTTTAAATTAATTTCCATGGGAGTGTGACTCACCTCCACATAAGCAACCCTAATTTTTTAATAAGTTCGGACCTTGGCCTTGTAAAATATTTTTTTCCTCTTTCCTTTTCCAGAAACCATGGGCAAATACCATGGGATGGTTTGTGTTATGGATTATTTTAATATAAGGGGTCCCAAACCTAAATAATAAAGAATTCTCTCACCTTTCCTATATAAACCCACCCAAGCTCCCACTTCCTCCTCACTCAAAGCCCTTGAAGTTCGTCCAACCTCTGCCCTACTCTATCTAGAATCCTCCCAAGGTGCCCCAAGCTCCCAAGAAGCCTCTCACAAGCCTCTCTCTAGCCTTTGGAAGCACACTTCCAAGTAAGGGGTTTTCTTCCTTTCTCTTTTTTTTTTTCAATTTTCTTTAAGTTGTTTTTCCCTTTTTATTTCAATTATGAATGTTGGGGTATGGTTTCGAACCTCCCCCATACTTCCCTATTATTGTTTGAATGATGGGAGAACCCTTTCTCTCTCATTAAATGCCTCCCATGTATACCCGTTACTATGCCGAAATTCCGAAAGGAACTTCTCTCTCTTCTTTTACATTCAAGCAATACTTTTGTATCATGAATCTAAATTCCATTTATATTGTTGGGACATGTATATATATGATCTCCTTACTGTCCATTACATGTAAATATGATGAGGAACCCCTTTCTCTCTCATCAACCTTTTTTATGAATTCTTATGTCACGCCGTTACGCTGCCGAAATCGCACCGATTTTCTAAGCCAATGTCTTTGTGTAGTGAATACCATGCCCATTTCTCCAACAAGGGTATTAACCTTTATGCACATATACATATTGATTGTAAAGTTTCATGTATGAATTCCACATTCCTTTATCGTGGAAGAAATGATTATATTTTATGAATCCATGTTTTATGATCCATGTGGCACACTTATGCATGAAATGAAATGTTTAAGAAGGGTGCGCCCTTTATAGCGCTCCAATGCATTGGGTAAAGTATAGTATCATGATACGTCATGTGAAATGAGTGTTTACTCATGCTAATTCAAGTGCAACGAGGGTTTACTCGTGCTTCAAGTGCAATGAGGGTTTACTCATGCTCCATGTGCAATGAGCCTTGGCTCCTGCTAATTCAATGTTAAGTGTTGTTGCCACATTTCCATGTTATGATTATCATGATTTATCATGCCTTTATGTTCATGTATCTCTTATGCTCTATTGATATGCCTATTTCCTAACATGTATTGTACTCCTCATGTTATTCATTATGTACTCCCTTACTGGGCTTTATAGCTCACCCTTTTCTTATGCATGTCCTCAGGTTATCCCATGCAATGCTAAGTACGAAGGAATGTAGTGGTCATGTAAAGGAAGTTTTCAATAAGGATGTTGTATTTCAAGTTTAAAGTTTTTATGTAATGATCCTAATCCCAAAAAGACACTAAACCTCTCGATCTTCTTTGTTGTATCAAGTGAAGTTTTATGTAATAAAGCATGTTTAAGTTGTAATAAAAAGCAGGGTTGTCATAGCACACCTTACCCTTAGGTCTTATGCAGCTATTTTAAGGGGTTATGTAACAAATAAGTAGCACCATGTTCATGTACATTATTTTTTTTGTATATAATAATGAATATAATTTCTAGTCATTTTTGATACATTGTAATTAGTTTTTAAAGTACAAATGGTGTTTTTAGTTATTATTTAATTAAGAATTATATTTTATTAAATTAAAGGATTTTCGAATTAAATAATATTTTAATAAAATATTATTATTAATATTAAATTAATTTTTATTAAATATAAATGATCTTATAATTTTATGAATGCAATTAAAATTTTTATTAAGGTTTGAAAGTCATTTCTGTCAAAACCCGTGAATTTTTTATAAATGCCGGTTTTTATTTTAAAAGTGAAAATTCACATATTTAGAAAATTATTTAGATAAAATAAATATTATTTTTGGAATCAGGACGTCGAAATTATCCAACGGTGAATTTTTCATAATTTTCTGAGACAGTCAAATTTTTGGGTAAAAATTAAATACCATTTAAATATATAATGTGTTTTATGACATCATAATGACCCAATGGTGATGTAATAAAATACCATAATCCTTATGTTCGGCCAATATATGTTTTATCATTAAAATTATGAGGTTTTGGGTTTGTTTGACTCACTTTTCAAAGCATTAATGGAGCCCTCAAGACTTATTCAACACTTTGCCTTTTTAAATTAATTTTCATGGGAGTGTGACTCACCTCCACATAAGAAACCCTAATTTTTTAATAAGTTCGGACCTTGGACTTGTAAAATATTGTTTTCATCTTTCCTTTTCCAGAAACCATGGGCAAATACCATGGGATGGTTTGTGGTTTGGATTATTTTAATATAAGGGGTCCCAAACCTAAATAGTAAAGAATTCTCTCACCTTTCCTATATAAACCCACCCAAGCTCCCACTTCCTCCTCACTCAAAGCCCTTGAAGTTCGTCCAACCTCTGCCCTACTCTCTCTAGAATCCTCTCAAGGTGCCCCAAGCTCCCAAGAAGCCTCTCACAAGCCTCTCTCTAGCCTTTGGAAGCACACTTCCAAGTAAGGGGTTTTCTTCCTTTCTCATTTTTTTTGTCAATTTTCTTTAAGTTGTATTTCCCTTTTTATTTCAATTATGAATGTTGGGGTATGTTTTTTCACCTCCCCCATACTTCCCTCTTATTTTTTGAATGATGGGAGAACCCTTTCTCTCTCATTAAATGCCTCCCATGTATACCCGTTACTATGCCGAAATTCCGAAAGGAACTTCTCTCTCTTCTTTTACATTCAAGCAATACTTTTGTATCATGAATCTAAATTCCATTTCTATTGTTGGGACATGTATATATATGATCTCCATACTTTCCATTACATTTAAATATGATGAGGAACTCATTTCTCTCTCATCAACCTTTTTTATGAATTCTTATGTCACGCCGTTACGCTGCCGAAATCGCACCGATTTTCTAAGCCAATGTCTTTGTGTAGTGAATACCATGCCCATTTCTCCATCAAGGGTATTCACCTTTATGCACATTTACATATTGATTATAAAGTTTAATGTATGAATTCCACTTTCCTTTATCGTGGAAGAAATGATTATGTTTTATGAATCCATGTTTTATGTTCCATGTGGCACACTTATGCATGAAATGAAATGTTTAAGAAGGGTGCGCCCTTTATAGCGCTCCAATGCATTGGGTAAAGTATAGTATCATGATACGTCATGTGCAATGAGTGTTGACTCATGCTAATTCAAGTGAAACGAGGGTTTACTCGTTCTTCAAGTGCAATGAGGGTTTACTCATGCTCCATGTGCAATGAGCCTTGGCTCATGCTAATTCAATGTTAAGTGTTGTTGCCACATTTCCATGTTATGATTATCATGCTTTATCATGTCTTTATGTTCATGTTTCTATTATGATCTATTGATATTCCTATTGCCTAACATGTATTTCACTCCTCATGTTATTCATTGTTTACTCCCTTACTGGGCTTTATAGCTCACCCTTTTCTTATGCATGTCCTCAGGTTATCCCATGAAATGCTAAGTACGAAGGAATGTAGTGGTCATGTAAACAAAGTTTTCAATAAAGATGTTGTATTTCAAGTTTAAAGTTTTTATGTAATGATACTAAGCCCCAAATACACTAAACCTCTCGATCTTCTTTGTTGTATCAAGTGAAGTTTTATGTAATAAAGCATGCTTAAGTTGTAATAAAAAGCAGGGTTGTCATGGTTGGTATCAGAGGATAGGTTTAGTTATTTTTGGGATTAGGAAACCCTAATAAAGCCTTAGATACAAGACTAAGCATAATAAAAACATCCCTATGTTTTGGTAAATACTATGTAAGTGGTTTATCAAACAAATACATCCCTGTCTGGATACGAGCAGGTAGAGGCGGCACTGGCACAGATGTATCCTAGGGGTAAAACCCGAAAACACCGCTTTGAGCTAGACTCGAACGGGAACTGGTGCACGACAACGGGCCTTGCTGCACTCTTGGTTACGACACTCCCAGGGGATATGTTTTGATAAATTCACAATCTTAGTATGAACCCTTATTAAGGGAAAAATGCTCCTAAGAATATATGTTAGAAGGAAGATCATGAAAAGCCTGGATTGAATCCTATAGACTCATGAGTTAAAGAGATTAAAGTTTATTTATAAGTCATCAACTTTTGTCTTTGGATTAACCTTTATGCATTACCCCTAACTTTATTTTATTCCAGCCAATGGCCGGTAATAGGATAACTCGGGCTAACAACCGTTGTGAAGATCAGTGTGATGATTGTACTTATGAGATTCCCAATCCAATGGGAGCAGGAATCGCGAACTTTGTCACGCTTCTCTCTCAGCTAACTCAAGTTTTGATTAGAAACACTGGTCAAGAGGAACGTTCAACCCCCCCTAAGAAAGAACAAGTCGCTATTGAAAGCTTCATGAGACAAAGGCCTCCTACTTTTAGTGGATCATATGATCCCACGATCGCTGAACAATGGATCAACTCCATTGAGAAGATATTCTCCATCCTCCAATGCTCTGAAAAAGAGAAGGTTCTCCTGGCGGCTTATCGTGTGGAGGGTGAAGCTGATCAATGGTGGACGTTGATCAAAAATACGAAGACTGAGGAGGAGATTGAGGCTTTGGAATGGAAGGTATTCCGGAAGATTTTTTTCGATAAATATTTTCCACGCACCCTCCGTCTTAAGATGGAAAGGGACTTCCTTTCCCTCAAGCAGAAAGATGAGGAATCTGTGGGAGTGTACGAGGCAAACTTCACAAGGCTTGCACGATACGCTTTCGGCTTTGTCGTTACCCCCGAATGCAAGGTTGACCGCTTCTTTGGTGGGCTGAAGCCTAGCTTGTGGAAAGCATTAGCGATCCGTGACTTCGACAGCTATGAGGAAATTTTCCGATGTGCCCTCAAGGTTGAAATGGAGATCGGAGAATCACAGGGGTATCACGGGGACAAGAAGCGGAAGGTGGACTTCAATGCTGGTGGTCCGATGGATAAATCCAACGGCGCTAAGAAATTCCAACACCCCACTTTCCAAAAGTGTGGGACAAGAAAATGCTTCAAGTGTGGAAGAGAAGGACACCTAGCTGTTAACTGTCAGCAAGAAGGACCCGCGGCTGCGACAGAGGAGAGGAACGCTCCGTTCGAACCTCAACGCGTTGTTCAATGCTTCAAATGCAAAGAACCGGGTCATTTTGCGAATCAGTTCCCTAATCCAAGGGTTATCGGAGGCAATCAACAAACTCCAAGACAGCAAGGAAGAGCTTTTGCCATCACTTCTGCCGAAGTGAACCCCGACAACGAAGTGGTGACAGGTACGCTAGTTATTCATTCAAGAATAGCGAACGTACTTTTTGATTCAGGTTCTAAGAATTCTTTTATATCTCAAAAGTTTAGTAGAATAATCTCTGCACCACCACAAATCATGGAAGTAAAGATGTCGGTGAGTACGGCAAATGGGGAAATCATTGCATCCCATGAATATAAGTCCTCCCCTGTTATAATATGTGGATTGAATTTCCCAGCGAACCTCGTCATACTCACTTTGGTGGAATTTGATGAAATTCTTGGCATGGATTGGCTTTCCTTATATAGAGCCAACATAAATTGTCGGGAGAGGGAAATCACACTCCATATGGAGAATCGACCCCCTATTCTTTACAAGTGTCAGGAGGAAGATGAATCTCCTTTAGCTCCATCATCTCAACCATGGATATTACTACCTTATGAGCACGCATATCTAGCTCAGATGATTGAGTCCAAGGAAGAAACCACCCTTGAAGAAATGCCTATTGTGAGGGAATTCACTGAAGTATTTCCTGAGGAACTTCCTGGTCTTCCTCCAAGAAGAGATGTTGAGTTCTCAATTGAACTTATACCTGGGGCGCTACCAATATCCAAGACTCCATATAGAATGGCTGTTGTTGAGCTTGAAGAACTGAAGAAACAACTACAGGAGAATCTGGATAAAGGGTTTATACGCCCAAGTGCATCACCGTGGGGTGCACCAGTCCTCTTCGTCAAGAAGAAGGATGGGTCAATGCGGCTTTGCATCGATTATCATGAACTTAACAAAATCACGATAAAGAACAAGTATCCTCTCCCAAGAATCGATGACTTGTTTGATCAGCTACGTGGAGCACAATACTTCTCCAAGGTCGACTTGCGGTCGGGATATTATCAAGTAAGGGTGAAGAAGGAAGATATCCCCAAGACTGCTTTTCGTACAAGGTACGGGCACTATGAATTCATAGTAATGCCTTTCGGACTCACCAATGCTCCAGCAATATTCATGGACTTGATGAATAGAGTCTTTAGAGATTACCTAGACAAATTTGTGGTAGTCTTTATAGATGATATTCTAATATACTCCAAAACCAAGGAGGACCATGAGGAGCATTTAAAAACTGTACTAGAGACTTTGCGCAAGGAGAAGCTCTATGCAAAGTACAGCAAGTGTGAGTTTTGGTTGAAGGAAGTCTCATTCTTGGGCCATATCATCACAAGCAATGGGATATCTGTGGACCCCTCCAAAACAGATGCAATTGAGGGATGGCCGAGGCCAACATTGGTAACTGATATCCGTAGCTTCTTGGGGTTAGCTGGATATTATCAACGATTTGTGAAAAATTTCTCACGATTGTCCAACCCTCTTACCAAGATAACTCGAAAGGGAGTAAAGTTTGCTTCGAGTGATGAATGTGAAGAAAGCTTCAAGGAGTTGAAAAGGAGGCTTATCACTGCACCTATGCTCACTTTACCCACAAGTGGGGAGCTTTTTGTGGTATTTAGTGATGCTTCGAAGAAGGTATTAGGATGTGTGCTGATGCATAATGATAAAGTGATATCCTATGCCTCAAGGCAGTTGAAAATCCATGAGCGAAACTATCCAACGCATGATATGGAGTTGGAGGTGGTGATATTTGCCTTGAAAATCTGGCGGCATTATCTCTATGGAGAGAAATGTGAGATATATACTGACCACAAGAGTCTTAAATATATATTCACACAGAAAGAGCTTAATATGCTCCAGAGAAGATGGATAGATCTCATCAAGGATTATGACTGTTCAATACATTACCACCATGGGAAGGCGAACAAGGTGGCGGATGCCCTAAGTAGAAAGGATCCAGCAATTCTATCAATGATAAGAATTGAGAAGGATCCAATATTCTTAGACTTGATGAAGATGGACGTGGGAATCATAAAGAAGGGAACATCATCAATCCTTTCACAAATGATTGCTCAACCATCTCTTTTGGAAAGGTTAAAGGATGCTCAAAAGGATGATGCAGGAATCCAAGAAAAAGTGGAAGCTATCAAAAAGGGAAAATCCTCAGAGTTTAATGTTAATGAAGAAGGAATTGTGCGGTTTGGGAAAAGACTATGTGTTCCATCAAGTTCGGAGCTGAAGAAGGAACTTTTGGATGATACACATAGTTCAAATTTCTCTATTAACCCAGGGAGCACAGAGATGTATCGAGATCTCCGAGAAAACTTTTGGTGGGATAATATGAAGAAGGAGATCGCTGAATATACATCAAAGTGTCTGGTGTGTCAGCAAGTGAAGGCAGAGAGGCAGAAGTATAAGGGGATGATGCAACCATTTCCCATACCAGAATGGAAATGGGAGAACATCACCATGGACTTCGTCACCGGACTTCCAAGGACATCCAAAGGCAACAATGCAATCTGGGTTGTTGTGGATCGTCTTACAAAGACTGCACACTTCATTGCTATTCGAGAGGATTTCTCTTTTGATCAACTGGCACGGATATATATCAGGGAAGTGGTACGGTTGCATGGAGTACCACTATCTATTGTGTCTGACCGAGATCCAAGATTTACCTCTAAGTTTTGGAAGAGTCTTCAACATGCTCTGAATACTGAACTGAACTTCAGTACGGCCTATCATCCTCAAACTGATGGCCAATCCGAGCGGACTATCCAAACACTTGAGGATATGTTGAGAGCGTGCTCAATGGACTTTAAAGGAGGATGGGATCAACATCTTCCTCTAGTTGAGTTCTCTTATAATAATAGTTTCCACTCGAGCATCCAAATGGCACCATATGAAGCCCTGTATGGGAAAAGGTGTAGAACACCGGCATGTTGGGATGAGGTCGGTGAACGTAAGCTGCTTGGACCAGAAATGGTCGAAGAAATGGTGGAGAAGGTGAAAACCATTCAGCAGCATATCAAGGCATCCCAGAGTCGACAGAAGAGTTATGCAGATAATCGTCGACGAGACCTTGAGTTTAAAGTCGGAGACATGGTGTTTTTACGCATATCTCCGTGGAATAAGGTCATGAGGTTTGGAAAGAAAGGGAAGTTAAGTCCAAGGTACATCGGCCCCTTCGAGATTCTTGATCGTGTTGGGGCTGTGGCCTATCGACTAGCACTTCCACCTACTATGGCCAAGGTGCATGATGTCTTCCATGTATCCCTCTTAAGGAAGTACATACCAGACCCTTCACATGTACTCTCTTCTGAGGTGGTACAATTAGAAGACAATCTTTCTTATGAGGAGCAACCAGTGAAGATCTTAGATCGTAGAGAAAAATTTCTACGAAATAAGACAATGCCCCTCGTCAAGGTGTTGTGGAGAAACCACAAGTTTGAAGAAGCAACTTGGGAGTCGGAGGATATGATGAAGCTAAGTTACCCACATTTGTTTTAGTGTGGGAAAAGGAAAATTTCGAGGGCGAAATTTCTTAAGGGGGGAATGTTGTAACGACCCAAAATTTCATTAATGGAAAATCCCTCTTGATCCAATTAAATGTTTCTTTAGGAAAAATGTTTTTATAAGATATCAACTTTTTAGTTTTACTTTAAGATTTTTGACCGTTACTTTTATAGCCGTTGAACAGTGATCATCTGGGTAGTTTAAATATAAGGCTTTAACGAACCAATTTTCTACTCAGACAAAGGAAGCGATGGCCTCATCCAGTAGAATTGCCCCTTACGAAGCCCATTTGTCGGAGCTCGGAAAAGAGGTGGTGTCTTTGGGCTTTGCCCTTGACCAAGCCCAAGCTGAGCTTCATCAAGTCAAGCTCGAACGTGATCGTCTACGGGAAAAATGGAAGTTGATAGAGATTACCACTCGAGCGATGTTATCCGAGCAACCCCAAGAGTCTGTCACCATCGCACACCTTACCCTTAGGTCTTATGCGGCTATTTTAAGGGGTTATGTAACAAATAAGTAGCACCATGTTCATGTATATTATTTTTTTTTGTATATAATAATGAATATAATTTCTAGTCATTTTTGATACATTGTAATTAGTTTTTAAAGTACAAATGGTGTTTTTAGTTATTATTTAATTAAGAATTATATTTTATTAAATTAAAGGATTTTCGAATTAAATAATATTTTAATAAAATATTATTATTAATATTAAATTAATTTTTATTAAATATAAATGATCTTATAATTTTATGAATGCAATTAAAATTTTTATTAAGGTTTGAAAGTCATTTCTGTCAAAACCCGTGAATTTTTTATAAATGCCGGTTTTTATTTTAAAAGTGAAAATTCACATATTTAGAAAATTATTTAGATAAAATAAATATTATTTTTGGAATCAGGACGTCGAAATTATCCAACGGTGAATTTTTCATAATTTTCTGAGACAGTCAAATTTTTGGGTAAAAATTAAATACCATTTAAATATATAATGTGTTTTATGACATCATAATGACCCAATGGTGATGTAATAAAATACCATAATCCTTATGTTCGGAGAATATATGTTTTATCATTAAAATTATGAGTTTTTGGGTTTGTTTGACTCACTTTTCAAAGCATTAATGGAGCCCTCAAGACTTATTCAACACTTTGCCTTTTTAAATTAATTTCCATGGGAGTGTGACTCACCTCCACATAAGCAACCCTAATTTTTTAATAATTTCAGACCTTGGACTTGTAAAATATTGTTTTCATCTTTCCTTTTCCATAAACCATGGGCAAATACCATGGGATGGTTTGTGGTTTGGATTATTTTAATATAAGGGGTCCCAAACCTAAATAATAAAGAATTCTCTCACCTTTCCTATATAAACCCACCCAATCTCCCACTTCCTCCTCACTCAAAGCCCTTGAAGTTAGTCCAACCTCTGCCCTAATCTCTCTAGAATCCTCTCAACATGCCCCAAGCTCCCAAGAAGCCTCTCACAAGCCTCTCTCTAGCCTTTGGAAGCACACTTCCAAGTAAGGGGTTTTCTTCCTTTCTCATTTTTTTGTCAATTTTCTTTAAGTTGTATTTCACTTTTTATTTCAATTATGAATGTTGGGGTATGGTTTCACACCTCCCCCATACTGACCTATTATTTTTTGAATGATGGGAGAACCCTTTCTCTCTCATTAAATGCCTCCCATGTACACCCGTTACTATGCCGAAATTCCGAAAGGAACTTCTCTCTCTTCTTTTACATTCAAGCAATACTTTTGTATCATGAATCTAAATTCCATTTCTATTGTTGGGACATGTATATATATGATCTCCATACTTTCCATTACATTTAAATATGATGAGGAACCCCTTTCTCTCTCGTCAACCTTTTTTATGAATTCTTATGTCACGCCGTTACGCTGCCGAAATCGTACCGATTTTCTAAGCCAATGTCTTTGTGTAGTGAATACCATGCCCATTTCTCCATCAAGGGTATTCACCTTTATGCACATTTACATATTGATTATAAAGTTTCATTTATTAATTCCACTTTCCTTTATCGTGGAAGAAATGATTATGTTTTATGAATCCATGTTTTATGATCCATGTGGCACACTTATGCATGAAATGAAATGTTTAAGAAGGGTGCGCCCTTTATAGCGCTCCAATGCATTGGGTAAAGTATAGTATCATGATACGTCATGTGCAATGAGTGTTGACTCATGCTAATTCAAGTGAAACGAGGGTTTACTCGTGCTTCAAGTGCAATGAGGGTTTACTCATGCTCCATGTGCAATGAGCCTTGGCTCGTGCTAATTCAATGTTAAGTGTTGTTGCCACATTTCCATGTTATGATTATCATGATTTATCATGCCTTTATGTTCATGTTTCTATTATGCTCTATTGATATGCCTATTGCCTAACATGTATTTCACTCCTCATGTTATTCATTGTTTACTCCCTTACTGGGCTTTATAGCTCACCCTTTTCTTATGCATGTCCTCAGGTTATCCCATGCAATGCTAAGTACGAAGGAATGTAGTGGTCATATAAAGGAACTTTTCAATAAAGATGTTGTATTTCAAGTTTAAAGTTTTTATGTAATGATCCTAAGCCCCAAAGACACTAAACCTCTCGATCTTCTTTGTTGTATCAAGTGAAGTTTTATGTAATAAAGCATGCTTAAGTTGTAATAAAAAGCAGGGTTGTCATAGTTGGTATCAGAGGATAGGTTTAGTTATTTTTGGGATTAGGAAACCCTAATAAAGCCTTAGATACAAGACTAAGCATAATAAAAACATCCCTATGTTTTGGTAAATACTAAGTAAGTGGTTTATCAAACAAATACGTCCCTGTCTGGATACGAGCAGGTAGAGGCGGCTCTGGCATAGATGTATCCTAGGGGTAAAACCCGAAAACACCGCTTTGAGCTAGACTCGAACGGGAACTGGTGCACGACAATGGGCCTTGTTGCACTCTTGGTTACGACACTCCCGGGGGATATGTTTTGATAAATTCACAATCTTAGTTTGAACCCTTATTAAGGGAAAAATGCTCCTAAGAATATATGTTAGAAGGAAGATCATGAAAAGCCTGGATTGAATCCTATAGACTCATGAGTTAAAGAGATTAAAGTTTATTTATAAGTCATCAACTTTTGTCTTTGGATTAACCTTTATGCGTTACCCCTAACTTTCTTTTATTCCATCCAATGGCCAGTAATAGGAGAACTCGGGCTAACAACCGTTGTGAAGATCAGTGTGATGATTGTACTTATGAGATGCCCAATCCAATGGGAGTAGGAATCGCGAACTTTGCCACGCTTCTCTCTCAGCTAACTCAAGTTTTGAATAGAAACACTGGTCAAGAGGAACGTTCAACCCCCCCTAAGAAAGAACAAGTCGATATTGAAAGCTTCATGAGACAAAGGCCTCCTACTTTTAGTGGATCATCTGATCCCACGATCGCTGAACAATGGATCAACTCCATTGAGAAGATATTCTCCATCCTCCAATGCTCTGAAAAAGAGAAGGTTCTCCCGGCGGCTTATCGTATGGAGGGTGAAGCTGATCAATGGTGGACGTTGATCGAAAATACGAAGCCTGAGGAGGAGATCGAGGCTTTGGAATGGAAGGTATTCCGGAAGATGTTTTTCGATAAATATTTTCCACGCACCCTCCGTCTTAAGATGGAAAGGGACTTCCTTTCCCTCAAGCAGAAAGATGAGGAATCTGTGGGAGTGTACGAGGCAAACTTCACAAGGCTTGCACGATACGCTTCCGGCTTTGTCGTTACCCCCGAATGCAAGGTTGACCGCTTCTTTAGTGGGCTGAAGCCTAGCTTGCGGAAAGCATTAGCGATCCGTGACTTCGACAGCTATGAGGAAATTGTCCGATGTGCCCTCAAGGTTGAAATGGAGATCGGAGAATCACAGGGGTATCATGGGGACAAGAAGCGGAAGGTGGACTTCAATTCTAGTGGTCCGATGGATAAATCCAACGGCGCTAAGAAATTCCAACACCCCACTTGCCAAAAGTGTGGAAAGAAGCACCCTGGAAATTGTCTTAGGGGGACAAGAAAATGCTTCAAGTGTGGAAGAGGAGGGCACCTAGCTGTTAACTGTCAGCAAGAAGGACCCGCGGCTGCGACAGAGGAGAGGAACGCTCCGTTCGAACCTCAACGCGTTGTTCAATGCTTCAAATGCAAAGAACCGGGTCATTTTGCGAATCAGTGCCCTAATCCAAGGGTTATAGGAGGCAATCAACAACCTCCAAGACAGCAAGGAAGAGCTTTTGCCATCACTTCTGCCGAAGTGAACCCCGACAACGAAGTGGTGACAGGTACGCTAGTTATTCATTCAAGAATAGAGAACGTACTTTTTGATTCAGGTTCTACGCATTCTTTTATATCTCAAAAGTTTAGTAGAATAATCCCTGCACCACCACAAATCATGGAAGTAAAGATGTCGGTGAGTACGGAAAATGGGGAAATCATTGCATCCCATGAATATAAGTCCTCCCCTGTTATATTATGTGGATTGAATTTCCCAGCGAACCTCGTCATACTCCCTTTGGTGGAATTTAATGCAATTCTTGGCATGGATTGGCTTTCCTTATATAGAGCCAACATAAATTGTCGGGAGAGGGAAATCACACTCCATATGGAGAATCGACCCCCTATTCTTTACAAGTGTCAGGAGGAAGATGAATCTCCTTTAGCTCCATCATCTCAAGCATGGATATTACTACCTTATGAGCACGCATATCTAGCTCAAATGATTGAGTCCAAGGAAGAAACCACCCTTGAATAAATGCCTATTGTGAGGGAATTCGCTGAAGTATTTCCCGAGGAACTTCCTGGTCTTCCTCCAAGAAGAGATGTTGAGTTCTCAATTGAACTTATACCTGGGGCGCTACCAATATCCAAGACTCCATATAGAATGGATATTGTTGAGCTTGAAGAACTGAAGAAAACAACTACAGGAGAATCTGGATAAAGGGTTTATACGCCCAAGTGCATCACCATGGGGTGCACCAGTCCTCTTCGTCAAGAAGAAGGATGGGTCAATGCGGCTTTGCATCGATTATCGTGAACTTAACAAAATCACGATAAAGAACAAGTATCCTCTCCCAAGAATCGACGACTTGTTTGATCAGCTGCGTGGAGCACAATACTTCTCCAAGGTCGACTTACGGTCGGGATATTATCAAGTAAGGGTGAAGAAGGAAGATATCCCCAAGACTGCTTTTCGTACAAGGTACGGGCACTATGAATTCATAGTAATGCCTTTCGGACTCACCAATGCTCCAGCAATATTCATGGACTTGATGAATAGAGTATTTAGAGATTACCTAGACAAATTTGTGGTAGTCTTTATAGATGATATTCTAATATACTCCAAAACTAAGGAGGACCATGAGGAGCATTTAAAAACTGTACTAGAGACTTTGCGCAAGGAGAAGCTCTATGCAAAGTACAGAAAGTGTGAGTTTTGGTTGAAGGAAGTATCATTCTTGGGCCATATCATCACAAGCAATGGGATATCTGTGGACCCCTCCAAAACAGATGCAATTGAGGGATGGTCGAGGCCAACATCGGTAACTGATATCCGTAGCTTCTTGGGGTTAGCTGGATATTATCGATGATTTGTGAGAAATTTCTCACGATTTTCCAACCCTCTTACCAAGCTAACTCGAAAGGGAGTAAAGTTTGCTTGGAGTGATGAATGCGAAGAAAGCTTCAAGGAGTTGAAAAGGAGGCTTATCACTGCACCTGTGCTCACTTTACCCACAAGTGGGGAGCTTTTTGTGGTATTCAGTGATGCTTCGAAGAAGGGCTTAGGATGTGTGCTGATGCAGAATGATAAAGTGATATCCTATGCCTCAAGGCAGTTGAAAATCCATGAGCGAAACTATCCAACGCATGATCTGGAGTTGGCGGCGGTGATATTTGCCTTGGAAATCTGGCGGCATTATCTCTATGGAGAGAAATGTGAGATATATACTGACCACAAGAGTCTTAAATATATATTCACACAGAAAGAGCTTAATATGCGCCAGAGAAGATGGATAGAGCTCATCAAGGATTATGACTGTTCAATACATTACCACCCTGGGAAGGCGAACAAGGTGGCAGATGCCCTAAGTAGAAAGGATCCAGCAATTCTATCAATGATGAGAATTGAGAAGGATCCAATCTTCTTAGACTTGATGAAGATGGACGTGGGAATCATAAAGAAGGGAACGTCATCAATCCTTTCACAAATGATTGCTCAACCATCTCTTTTGGAAAGGTTAAAGAATGCTCAAAAGGATGATGCCGGAATCCAAGAAAAAGTGGAAGCTATCAAAAAGGGAAAATCCTCAGAGTTTAATGTTAATGAAGAAGGAATTGTGCGGTTTGGGAAAAGACTATGTGTTCCATCAAGTTCGGAGCTGAAGAAGGAACTTTTGGATGATACACATAGTTCAAATTTCTCTATTAACCCAGGGAGCACAGAGATGTATCGAGATCTCCGAGAAAACTTTTGGTGGGATAATATGAAGAAGGAGATCGCTGAATATACATCAAAGTTTCTGGTGTGTCAGCAAGTGAAGGCAGAGAGGCATAAGTCTAAGGGGATGATGCAACCATTGCCCATACCAGAATGGAAATGGGAGAACATCACCATGGACTTCGTCATCGGACTTCCAAGGACATCCAAAGGCAACAATGCAATCTGGGTTGTTGTGGATCGTCTTACAAAGACTTCACACTTCATTGCTATTCGAGAGGATTTCTCTTTGGATCAAATGGTACGGATATATATCAGGGAAGTGGTATGGTTTCATGGAGTACCACTATCTATTGTGTCTGACCGAGATCCAAGATTTACCTCTAAGTTTTGGAAGATTCTTCAACATGCTCTGAATACTGAACTGAACTTCAGTATGGCCTATCATCCTCAAACTGATGGCCAATCCGAGCGGACTATCCAAACACTTGAGGATATGTTGAGAGCGTGCTCAATGGACTTTAAAGGAGGATGGGATCAACATCTTCCTCTAGTTGAGTTCTCTTATAATAATAGTTTCCACTCGAGCATCCAAATGGCACCATATGAAGCCCTGTATGGGAAAAGGTGTAGAACACCGGCATGTTGGGATGAGGTCGGTGAACGTAAGCTGCTTGGACCAGAAATGGTCGAAGAAATGGTGGAGAAGGTGAAAACCATTCAGCAGCATATCAAGGTAGCCCAGAGTCGACAGAAGAGTTATGCAGATAATCATCGACGAGACCTTGAGTTTAAAGTCGGAGACATGGTGTTTTTACGCATATCTCCGTGGAATAAGGTCATGAGGTTTGGAAAGAAAGGGAAGTTAAGTCCAAGGTACATCGGCCCCTTCGAGATTCTTGATCGTGTTGGGGCTGTGGCCTATCGACTAGCACTTCCACCTACTATGGCCAAGGTGCATGATGTCTTCTATGTATCCCTCTTAAGGAAGTACATACCAGACCCTTCACATGTACTCTCTTCCGAGGTGGTACAATTAGAAGGCGATCTTTCTTATGAGGAGCAACCAGTGAAGATCTTAGATCGTAGAGAAAAAGTTCTACGAAATAAGACAATGCCCCTCGTCAAGGTGTTGTAGAGAAACCACAAGTTTGAAGAAGCAACTTGGGAGTCGGAGGATATGATGAAGCTAAGTTACCCACATTTGTTTTAGTGTGGGAAAAGGAAAATTTCGAGGGCGAAATTTCTTAAGGGGGGAATGTTGTAACGACCCAAAATTTCATTAATGGAAAATCCCTCTTGATCCAGTTAAATGTTTCTTTATGAAAAATGTTTTTATAAGATATCAACTTTTTAGTTTTACTTTAAGATTTGTGATCGTTACTTTTATAGCCGTTGAACAGTGATCATCTGGGTAGTTTAAATATAAGGCTTTAACAAACCAATTTTCTACTCAGACAAAGGAAGCGATGGCCTCATCCAGTAGAATTGACCCTTACGAAGCCCATTTGTCGGAGCTCAGAAAAGAGGTGGCATCTTTGGGCTTTTCCCTTGACCAATCCCAAGCTGAGCTTCATCAAGTCAAGCTCGAACGTGATCGTCTACGGGAAAAATGGAAGTTGATAGAGATTACCACTCGAGCGATGTTATCCGAGCAACCCCAAGAGTCTGTCACCATCGCACACCTTACCCTTAGGTCTTATGCGGCTATTTTAAGGGGTTATGTAACAAATAAGTAGCACCATGTTCATGTACATTATTTTTTTTTTGTATATAATAATGAATAAAATTTCTAGTCATTTTTGATACATTGTAATTAGTTTTTAAAGTACAAATGGTGTTTTTAGTTATTATTTAATTAAGAATTATATTTTATTAAATTAAAGGATTTTTGAATTAAATAATATTTTAATAAAATATTATTATTAATATTAAATTAATTTTTATTAAATATAAATGATCTTATAATTTTATGAATGCAATTAAAATTTTTATTAAGGTTTGAAAGTCATTTCTGTCAAAACCCGTGAATTTTTTATAAATGTCGGGTTTTATTTTAAAAGTGAAAATTCACATATTTAGAAAATTATTTAGATAAAATAAATATTATTTTTGGAATCAGGACATCGAAATTATCCAACGGTGAATTTTTCATAATTTTCTAAGACAGTCAAATTTTTGGGTAAAAATTAAATACCATTTAAATATATAATGTGTTTTATGACATCATAATGACCCAATGGTGATGTAATAAAATACCATAATCCTTATGTTCGGCCAATATATGTTTTATCATTAAAATAATGAGGTTTTGGGTTTGTTTGACTCACTTTTCAAAGCATTAATGGAGCCCTCAAGACTTATTCAACACTTTGCCTTTTTAAATTAATTTCCATGGGAGTGTGACTCACCTCCACATAAGAAACCCTAATTTTTTAATAAGTTCGGACCTTGGACTTTTAAAATATTGTTTTCATCTTTCCTTTTCCAGAAACCATGGGCAAATACCATGGGATGATTTGTGGTTTGGATTATTATAATATAAGGGGTCCCAAACCTAAATAATAAAGAATTCTCTCACCTTTCCTATATAAACCCACCCAAGCTCCCACTTCCTCCTCACTCAAAGCCCTTTAAGTTCGTCCAACCTCTGCCCTACTCTCTCTAGAATCCTCTCAAGGTGCCCCAAGCTCCCAAGAAGCCTCTCACAAGCCTCTCTCTAGCCTTTGGAAGCACACTTCCAAGTAAGGGGTTTTCTTCCTTTCTCATTTTTTTTTCAATTTTCTTTAAGTTGTATTTCCCTTTTTATTTCAATTATGAATGTTGGGGTATGGTTTCGCACCTCCCCCATACTGCCCTCTTATTGTTTTAATGATGGGAGAACCCTTTCTCTCTCATTAAATGCCTCCCATGTACACCCGTTACTATGCCGAAATTCCGAAAGGAACTTCTCTCTCTTCTTTTACATTCAAGCAATACTTTTGTATCATGAATCTAAATTCCATTTCTATTGTTGGGACATGTATATATATGATCTCCATACTGTCCATTACATTTAAATATGATGAGGAACCCCTTTCTCTCTCGTCAACCTTTTTTATGAATTCTTATGTCACGCCGTTACGCTGCCGAAATCGCACCGATTTTCTAAGCCAATGTCTTTGTGTAGTGAATACCATGCCCATTTCTCCATCAAGGGTATTCACCTTTATGCACATTTACATATTGATTATAAAGTTTCATATATGAATTACACTTTCCTTTATCTTTTAAGAAATGATTATGTTTTATGAATCCATGTTTTGTGATCCATGTGTCACACTTATGCATGAAATGAAATGTTTAAGAAGGGTGCGCCCTTTATAGCGCTCCAATGCATTGGGTAAAGTATAGTATCATGATACGTCATGTGCAATGAGTGTTGACTCATTCTAATTAAAGTGCAACGAGGGTTTACTCGTGCTTCAAGTGCAATGAGGGTTTACTCATGCTCCATGTGCAATGAGCCTTGGCTCATGCTAATTCAATGTTAAGTGTTGTTGCCACATTTCCATGTTATGATTATCATGCTTTATCATGCCTTTATGTTCATGTTTCTATTATGCTCTATTGATATTCCTATTGCCTAACATGTATTTCACTCCTCATGTTATTCATTTTTTACTCCCTTACTGGGCTTTATAGCTCACCCTTTTCTTATGCATGTCCTCAGGTTATCCCATGCAATGCTAAGTACGAAGGAATGTAGTGGTCATGTAAAGGAAGTTTTCAATAAAGATGTTGTATTTCAAGTTTAAAGTTTTTATGTAATGATCCTAAGCCCCAAAGACACTAAACCTCTCGATCTTCTTTGTTGTATCAAGTGAAGTTTTATGTAATAAAGCATTCTTAAGTTGTAATAAAAAGCAGGGTTGTCATATGGTAGGTGGAAGTGTTAGTCTATAGGCCACAACTCTGACATGATCAAGGATATTTAAGGGGATGATGTACCTAGGACTTAGATTTCCTTTCTTCCAAAACCTCATGACTTTATTATATGTGAAGGAATACCATGTCTTTAAATTTGAACTCAAGGTCCCATCGATGATTTTCTGCATAACTCTTATATCGACTTTGGGCTGCCTTGATGTGTTGTTGAATGGTGTTCACCTTCTCCACCATTTCTTTAACCATTTAAAGTCCTAGTAGTTTACGCTCACCAAATTCATCCCAACATGCCAGTGTTCTTCACCTTTTCATATAAAGGGCTTCATATGGTTCCATTTGGATTCTAGAGTAGAAACTATTATTTTAAGAGAATTTGAATAGTGGAAGATGTTGGTCTCATCCCCCTTTGAGGTTTATAGAACATGCTCTCAACATGTCTTCCAGTGTATGAATAGTTCACTCAGATTGGCCATTAACTTGAGGATGATAGGTTGTACTGAAGTTCAGTTCAATGCTTAGATCATGTTGAATACTTTTCTAGAAGTTTGAGGTGAATCTCATATCTCTATTAGACACAATAGATAGTGGTACTCCATGTTGTAAGAACCTAGACCTTCTTTTCAGGTATGGATTTTCTTTTCTAGTGTTTTTGAGAAAAAGAGGAGAATCTGTAAATTTAAGGAGTACACGCCGTGTACTTTGGAGTACACGTCGTGTACCCGGTTTCTGTGGGTAACCATGTACTGGCCATGTAACAGCTGAGTACATGGACATTTGGGGTTACTTGGAGACCACCTAAAGTGGAGGTTGGTTAAGGCATGTATATGCCATGTAAATTAAAAGAACACACCATGTGATTTTCTTTTTAATTGTTATATCGGACTGGGTTCATGTCTCGTTCACAGAAACCCCTTCTTCTAACGACGTCTCATCCAGGAGTGACTGAGGAGCGTGATTCTTCTCAAATCCCCTGATCGATCATCCATTCTCTGATTAAACCTTCATCAATTGCATTGGAATCGTCATGGTTATCTCTTCCTTCTTCTAGAGCCTTGTTTCCTAATTTCTCTCCTTTCATGAGATATCCTTGGTTGATCGTTTTGGAAGTTTTTGTAGATATACCATGTTCTAGGTCAATTCTAGGGCCGACTCTAGATTATATCAATCTTACAATGTCGAGGTGGGTGGTTTTTGCCTTTACATAGTTAGTCTTTGAATATTATGTGCCAAAGTTCCCAATACCCTTGATTGGGGTATTGTGTGTTTATGTATTTTAACCCTATTGATGCCTGATATGCTTGTTTTCTTGAGTTAGGGATATTGTTTGTAAATAGGGTTATTTTTCCATGCTATGGAGGTGTTTTCCCATGTTTTATTTGATATTGACCATTTGGTCTAGTTTTTCCTGTTATGCCACTTGTTTTTCATGCCTAGTGTTGTTAGGATGGAGTGTTTTATCTGATGTTGTGATATGCTTTGTATATGTTTATCCAAGTAGTTCTTGAGGTTTACTTTGGCTTTTGAACATCATTTGTGCACGATTTCTTTACTCAGGGCTATGGTAACTTGGTTTAGTGAGACCATAGGGGGAATTGACATTGAGAGTTTCCCTAGAGTGTCTGTAATTTTGTCACACTGCGAGACCATAAGGGGGGATTGATGTTGAGTGCTCCCTCAGAGTGTCTATAGATACCGTTACGAGACCACAGGGGTAATTGATGTTGAGTTCTTCCTTAGAGTGTCGATATTTTATCGTTAAAATACTATAGGGGGGAATTGATGGTGAGTGCTTCCTTAGAGAGTCTTTATTTGCATGAGACCAAAGGGGTTAGACCATGTGAGCTTACCCAGGTGGTCGTTGTATTCTTGTATAAGTTGAACCAGAGGGGTTAGGATGTGAGAACTTACCTAGAGAGTTACTTGAGATTGATTAGTTGAACCAGAGGGGATAAGCTGTGAGAAATTTCCATAGGCTTTCTTGTTTTCATTTGGTTGAATAATTGATGAATTTAAATGAATGTAATTGAAACTATATGACTGTTTACTTATGAGTACTTCCTTGTTTATTGCTTCATTTTTCTTATTTCCTGCCATATATATTCACTGACTATTAGGCACAGATCTTTGGGTGGTTGCCTACTGGGATTCGTCTCACACCCTATTTGGGTCATGATTTTGGGCCCAAAAATATTATATTATTGTAGGTTTAGATAAGGGAAAGCGCCCTTTTACTTCAGGTACTTTATTTTTGTGGAGCTGGAGAGCATGGGACCAAGATGAGACTTGCGATTTTATTGGAGTTATTTACTTATTTTATTTTTACTTGGTTTAGTACTGTATTTCAGCATTGTGACTTGTTTGGATGCTTTCTTAGACATATGTAACATGCATCATTTATATATGTGCTCAAATTGTTTATTACTTTCAGTATTTCATTGTTCACTATTGTATGGTATTATTATTGCTTCTGCTACTGTTATCTGTTTCTTTCTACTACATTAATCTACCAATTAGGGCATAGTTTCCCCACTATCACACCCAAGACCCTCGTTTCTAGTCAGTAGCCTCTGGGTTTGGGGAAATGCGCTAGATTCCATGTGACCAACCATGTACGGGGCACCTCTGGGTGGCACCTGGAACTAGGAAGTTACACATGCAGCCTTACCACCTCTTTGATATATATTTTTGTATGTTTATCCAATGATAATTCCTCTTGAATTGCGATAAAGTGGGTTGTCTTTGTAAGACGATCCACAATGACCCATATTGCATTGTTTCCTCAGGATTTCTTTAGATATCCAGTGATAAAGTTCATAGTAATGTTCTCCCACTTATATGTTGGTATGGATAGTGGTTGAATCATCCCCTTAGACTTTTGTCTTTCAATGTTTACTTGTTGACATACCAGGCACTTTGATATATATTCAGCAATATTCTTCTTCATATTGTCCTGCCAAAAGTTCTCTCAGAGATCTCGATGCATCTTTGTGCTCCCTGGGTGAATAGAGAATGTTGAGTTATGTGCGTTATTAAAAATCTCCTTCTTTATCTCTGGATCAGATGGTACACATAATCATGACCCAAATCTTACAACTCTTTCCTCATCAATCTTGAACTCATAGGATTTACCATTTCTAATATCTTCCACCCTTTTCAGAATTTCCACATCTTTTCTTTGAGTATCCTTTATTTTCTCCATGAGGGATGATTGAGCAACCATTTGAGAAAGGATTTATGATGTTCCTCCTTTAATGATTCCCATGTCTATACTCTACAAATATAATGATATTGGATCCTTATCAACTATCATCATTGATAAAGATACAGGATCCTTTCTACTTTGAGCATATATTGTCTTATTTGCCTTACCATGATGGTAGTGGATTAAGTAGTCATAATACTTGATGAGCTCTAACTATCCTCACTGGTACATATTAAGCTCCTTCTGTGTGAATATATATTTGAGACTCTTGTGATTAGTATATATCTCACACTTCTCCCCATATAGATAATGCCTCCATATTTTCAAAGAAAAGATCACAACTGTCAACTCCAGATCATGCATGGGATATTTTTTCTCATGGATTTTCAACTGTCTTGAGGTGTAGGCTATCACTTTATCATTTTTCATCAGAACACAACCTGATAACTTATTTGAAGCATCACTATACAGCATAAATAGTTCTACACTTATCAATATTGTGAGTACTGGTGCAATGATAATCCTCTTTTTGAGCTCCTTAAAGCTTTCCTCACATTCTTGAGTCCAAAAAAACTCTACCCCCTTCCATGTCACCTTGGTCATTGGGTTTGAAAATCATGATAAGTTCTTCACAAATTTTCTATAATACCCAGATAGACCCAGAACGTTGTGGATCTCCATTATAGATGTTGTCTTCGGTCACTCTTCAATTTCCTTTGTTTTGGAAGGGTCCACAGATATTCCTTTGTTGGTGATAACATGCACCAAGAATGATACTTCCTCCATCCAGAACTTAGATTTACTATACTTTACATAAATTTTCTCCCTTCTCAAAGTTATTAGCACAGTATTTAAATACTTCTCATGTTCCTCCTTGCTCTTGGAGTATATCAAAATATCATCGATAAAGACTACCACAAATTTGTCGAGGTAATCTCTAAAGACTATATTCATTAAATCCATGAATATTTTTGGAGCATTAGTGAGTCTGAAGGGCATCACTATGAACTCATATTGTTCATACCTCATTCGAAAGGCAGTCTTGGTAATATCTTCCCTCCTCACCTTTAATTGGTGATATCCTAACCGAAGGTCCACCTTAGATAAATAATTATCCCCACAAAGCTAATCGAACAATTCATCTATATGTGGCCGGGGATAATTGTTCTTTATCATGATTTTATTGATCTCACGATAATTAATGTCGAGGTGCATTGATCCATACTTCTTCTTGATGAAGAGGACCGGCACACCCCATGGTGAAGCACTCGGGCATATAAAACCCTTCTCCAGATTATCTTGTAACTACTTCTTCAACTCGTCTAGCTCTATGGTTGTCATTCTATAAGGTAGAGATATAAGAATAAGTTCAATTGAGAACTCAACCTCATGATCAAGAGGAAGACCGGGCAATTCTTTAGGGAATACATTAGTATAATCCCTCATGATGGTCATATCTTTGAGAAGTATCATATCCTTTGTCTCAATCATTTGAGTTATACATGATTGCTCATAAGGAAATAATATCCACACTTGATACAATGATTCTAAAGAATATTCATCTTCCTCCTTACACTTGTAAATAATTGGAGGATGCTTTGGTATATGAAGAGTGATCTCCCTTTCCCAATAGTTGATATTGTCTTTGTATAAATATACTCAATCCATTCCCAAGATAACATCAAACTCTACTAAAGGAAGTATGATGATATTTTCTAGGAGGTTTAGTCCACAAATATTAATTGGGGAGGATTTATATACTTTTAATATAGTAATTTCCCCATTTTTTGTTCTAAAAAATAACTCATCCTCCAAATTTTGAGGTGGTGTCTGAATAGTTCTACTAAACTTTCAAGATATGAAAGAATGCATAAAACCAGAATAAAATAGAAAATTCACTATTCTTGAATGAATAACTAGCATACCTGTCACTACATTGTTGTCTGGATCCACCACAGCAGTAGTGATAGAATAATCCCTTCCTTATTACCTTGGAGGTTGTTTTTGATTTACTTCTACAAGCCTTGTCTTAGGGAAATTGTTCACATAATGACCATGCTCCTTGCAGTTGTAACAATACACTACAGGATGATCATTGATCTAAACCTTCCTTTATTCTTCCACATTAATGGGATTATTCATATACCTCCGGCATTTCTTAGCAATATGTACCATTCTTCAACATTTGAAGTAATTTATGGTTCCCTTTAGATAGTTCTCATGATGCTTCTTCCTATAAATTTGACACATGGGGTGTTCTATCTTCTTTCCATCATGGGATTTATTTACCAAACCACCCATATTAGACTCTATTTTATACTTTTTGTCACTAGGAACGTGATACCATTGAGAGTCTTTGATATCCATTTCAACCTTGAGGGAACAACGGACAATCTCCTCATAATTGTTTAATTCATGAATTGCCAATGCTTTTTGTAGACTCAATTTTAGTTCACTAAAGAATCGATCCACCTTGCTTTCGATGTTCATAAAAAATTCATAGGTGTATCTTGCAAGCCTTGTGAAGTTTTCTTTATATGCCCCGATGGACTCATCTTCCTTCTGTTTAACTCCAATGAAGTCTCTTTTTATCTTGAGATAAAGGGTTTAGGGAAAATATTTATTAAAAACACTTTCTTGAATTCCCCCCAATCCATTGAATCAACTTCCTCATGGGACTTCATATTCTTGATCAGTGTCCACCACTGATTAGCTTCTCCATCAAAATGATAGACCTCCAGTAAGACTTTCTCTTATTTTGAGCATTAGAGGATAGATAATATATTTTCAATGGATTTAATCCAATATTCCTCAAGGAGGGGATTAGAGGATCCATTAAACATATGAGGCCTTTTTCGTATGAAAGATTCTATGGAAATTTTCTCTTTCCTTAGAGGAGGAGTGCATTCCACATGATTCAAGTTATTATTCATAACTTGATACAGCTGAGAAAGTACTATCATGAAGTTTTGAGCACCCATTCCCATCATATTTGGCACATCATTAGGGAAATATTTACATTCTCTATCACATTGATTGTTGAAACATGTTCTTCTATTTCCCATTATTAACTAAGAAAAATAACTTACAATTAAGGGCATTAATACTTAGCTAATAATCATAAAATTAAACTTTGAACATAAAAGGATAAACTTACAAAGGAAAAGTATATCCTAACTTGTGATTACCTAGGTTTAAATATAGGTTATCCTTGATCTGTTTCTTAAATTATATTCTTTTGGGCTTTTTTTTGTTCCCTTAATAATAGTTTATACTAAGCTTATGAATTTACCAAAGAATGTTCCCTAGGAGTGTCAAACTAGGAGTGCAGTAGGTCCTGTTGTCGTGAAATAGTTCCCATTTGAGTCTATCTCAAAGCAGTGTTTTTAGGTTTTACCCCAAGATACATTTGTTTCAGAGCTATATACAAATGTTCGTATCCAAACATGGATATATTTTCTTGATAAACCACTTACTCTATACTTACCAAAATTTAGAGATGTTTTCTTATACTTAGTCTTATACCTAAGGTTCTTACTAAAGTGCTCTATTCCTAATCTCAAAAAATAACTAGAACATCCTATGATACCAACTATAGTGACCCTATCCTTTTAGACATATCATTTCATGATTTTAAGCATAATAAATCATCATATTACAAGCCAAGGATCATAAAGTCTAGTGTCTTGGAAGACTAGGTACATAAATTAAACATCATAAAAGCAAATTTTATTAAATATCTATAATAATATCCTATCTTTCATTGTTCTCACACATCTGCATAGGATAACCTAGGGATGACATAAACATATGGATGAGATAAAATCTTGGTAAGGGAATAAATATAAGAATAATGCTTTAGAACCTGGGTTAGAAGGCATGACATAATGATATAAAAATGGCATGGAACGTATGGAAACATGACATATAAACATGGGGTAATATAAAAATAGTTTCATAATAATGTGATATAAATATAAAACATGAATTTAACATGATTCAAGGCTCGTTTCACATAGAATATCACAAGTCAAGGTTAACCACCAAGACCGTTGCACATGGTAGCACGAGTCAAGGCTGACTGCCAAGACTGTTGCACATAAGGTCTCATGAGACTCAACTTCACCCAATGAATTGGAGAGATATCTGGGTGAACCCATCTTAACATGTACATTAATATTCTTTCCACATAATTAATCATACATAATCAATCATACACAAACATAAGGGTACCCATAGAAAGAAATGGGTATCATAATCATGTTAAAAAGCATAATAGATGGGTGTATCATACAAGTGTCCATGAAATAAAGGAATTAAAACATAAATGGACATTTATAAGGTAAAATATTCATATATCATGGTAATTTATGTTAAAAATAAGTGACAACATGTAATAAGATTATTTAAGAAATTTTAGCATTAAAACATTTTAGTACGGTTTTAAGGAAAATACTAAAGAGCATTTAAAATAGAAAATGAAATAATATTTTATATAAAACCATAATTGAACCAATAAGGTATTAATAATAAAAATACTGATTTTATAAAAATAATGGTTTCTTAAAATATATGTTAGAGTGAACTTGAAATTGGGTAAGAATTTGGGAAGTTCCCTTAAAACGGGTTTGCTTATCGGGAAGTATTAAGGAGGGAATCATTTAAAAACATGTATATAACCAAAATATAATGATGAATGGATAATGATACATGAGTTTGTAGTATATATAAAACATTTGGAATATATACATAAAAATAAAATGTAACTTAATTTGGGTAAGAAGAAAGATAGGGAAACTCGAAGGAATAAAGGAGGTTCGGGTAGAATCCCTTACCTTAAGTCTGATGGTGTCATTAACTTAATATTAATGTCCTAGATAACCAAATTAAATTAATTAATTAATATTTATAGAACCGATTATTTATGTACTTGATTTATTATAACCTTATTAATTTCATTCCTGGCCTTTTTGATGGATTAAGAGGTTCAATTTCATTATTTGTTTCATTGGTTTTCATGATTGGTTTACTTATATACATGTAAGGATAAACATATAATATGAGAATGGTCATCCAGAATTATAGTTATATGTCATTAGTGATCATAAATTATATTAATTGGTTATAAAATTTATTTTTTTATTTGGATTTAAGATGAATCATTATATAAAACTTTAATGATAATTGTTTTGGTTAATTGGCGGTTTTTTTATCACATCGAACATATTTTTCTTTATAAATTAATATCATGTGTAAAAAATATTTCATAACCTTAAATTATACATAATAGATATATTATAGTCTGGTTTAACCATAAAAATAGTTTCATGGCCATAATTTAAGATGGTAATAGAAATTGAAAACCCGTCGTCCTTGAATGTGAGAAATTAACACATCTCGGATGGTGTTTTCATTTCTAGTATAAAAGGAGGGGAAAGGAGAGATGATGATGAATTATTAAATTATAATAACAAAATTAATGCACATTTAATGTACTGTAGTTATCATAACATTTTTATTAAAGTAGGTGAGGAAAGAAAAATAAAAGAATGGAACTTGAAAGAAAATAAAAGAAATGAAAAGAGGAATTTACCTCTTGAACAAATCTTCCTTAAGAACCTATTTAGGGGAGAGGATTTAGTCTTTTGAAGATACAAAGGGATTATAGATGTGGGATATATTATTAAGGAGATATTTGATCATAATTTTTACTTGGAACAAGGCTTGAGAGGAGTGAAGAGAAGAGCGGGTGAGGGTAGTTTTTATAGTGGAGGAGAGGAGGGTTTTCTCAATATTTTATTGATTATTTTGTTATTTTTCTCAAGACAAGAAATAGTATTGATTATTGTGAAAAAATAGTAAAATTTTCATGTGATTTATAAACCAAGGTTCTTAAATCATTCATGACTCAATAAATAGTGTTTTTAACATATAATGTATATATACAGCAAATTATCATATTTTATTATTCACCAAAAATTCAAGTATTTCAGAAAAATCCCAAAAATCCACCCTAACCACTTTTTTATGTGTAGAATTAAAAAATTAACTCCATTTTATGAAAATAATTTTCTAAATATTTAGAATTTAATTTTTAATTAAAATCATAATTTACTTGAAAAATAAAAATTTTAAAATTAAAACTGCTTTTCTAACACTTTGAAAAATTAATTATGGTCTCTTAAAATTATCATATAATCATAAGTCATAAAAATAATTTTTTATGAATAAATTTTATGAAAATAAATTTTCTTTTAAATTATTAAATTAATCATAAATTTTTAATTTAATATACATGACTTAAAAAAAATATCAACACTATGATATAATTATATCATATTATCACTTATAAGATTGATAAATTTTATTTATACTTTCATTGGTAAGGTTACTTATTCACTTTAATTATTTACTATTCATAAGATTCATATTTCTATTCATAATGGTAACATTACTATTCATAATGGTCAGTTATTATTCACCAAAAATTAAGTTTGTCTTATCGAACTTCAAACATCTTACTGATCGCAACTATGTATGTCAAATTTTCAAAATTCAAATCACTGAAGTGACAATATTATGTTTAAGGGTCACATAGTACATATTAGTTCATTATGTTTTGATTTCATGTGATTGTACTATATGAAATAATTATAAGAAGGGAATGTTCGTTGATTAAACTTTGGGTCATTACATAATGGTTCTAGGGATAGAAGAATTTGATACTTCATTTTATTCTATAAGTTCTGGTTCAAATATTTCTATGCTAGCTGATTTTCCTTCAATGGGTTTTATAGAACTATCACTAGGTTTAATTGAGGTAATGATATATAAATTTTAAAGGTCAACCTCAAGCTTTTCTAAAGAGTTCTTAGGTTCATGTGGATTTATATCATTTAATTTAAAATGTACAGATTCTTTTAAAATTTTAGTCATTTTATTTAATTTCATGTATGATTTACTAGATGTTGAATATATAAGGAAAATTCCTTTATCACTTTTATATGAAAACTTGTCTAAATTCTCTTTTGTGCTGAGAATAAAAACTTTACATTCAAAAACTCAAAAGTAATTAACTTTTGGTTTTCTTCCATTCGATAACTCGTATAGTGTTTTCTTTAAAATCGGTCTAACAAGAACTCTATTAATAATATGGAAAGTTTCATTTAAAAATTTTACCCAAAAAAGAACAGGATGGTCCTACTTATTGAGCATGGTTTGGGAAATTTCTTACAGGTTTTTGTTTCTTCTTTCTACTACACCATTCTGTTGTGGAGTCCTAGGAGTAAAAAATTTAGGATTATAGCCATATTGTGAGAATAGAGATTCAAAGTCCCAATTTTCAAAATCACAACCATGATCACTTTTTAAGTACATAATGGTAATTCCACTAAGGTTTTTTAAAAAAATTGTATACTTGGAAAAATAAGAATAAGCTTCACTTTCAGGAGCTAAAAATAATACCCAGGTGTATTTAGAAAAGTCATCTACTAGAACATAAACATAATGCTTCCCATTTATGCTAGAAGTTATAGAGGATCCAAATAAGTCCATGTGGACTATCTCTAGGTATTTATAAGTTGAAACTTTTTTCTTTGGTTTGAAAGAGATATTTTTTTGTTTCCCTTTTGGACATGGGCTACAAACTTTGTCTACTAGGAATTTCAGTTTAGGAAGATCATTAACTAATCCTTTCTTAGTTAGCTTCCTAAGTGGGTGCAGGCTGTAATGGACTATTCTTATATGTAAAATACAATATTCTTTATGAAATACACTTAAAAATATATATTTTAAGAAAATAATGAATTAAAATCAATAGCATAAAAATTATCATTATGCAAGGCAGTAAAAACTAAAGCATGCTTGGAATCAAAAACATTGTAAGCACTATTTTCAAATTTAACATGATAACCATCATCACACAACTATGAGATGATAAGTATATTATAATTTAAATGATCTACAAATAAAACTTTAGAAATCAAAATAGTACAAGAATTACTAATTTGACCGAGTCCAAATATCTTTCCTTTGGAATTGTCACCAAAAGTGACATGTCCACCATCTACTTTAATAAGGTTCTTAAAACTTGAGTATTCCCTGGTCATATGTTTGGAAAATATAATATCCAGATACCATAGGTGCTTATTGTTACTCTTTAAGTGGGTTTCCTATGGAAAAATTAAACAAGAAATGATTTTGGTACCCATATTTTATTGAGTCCAAAAATATTAGTAATAAACACTTTAGGAATCCAAAGTTTTTTAACTGGTTTTCTACAAATAGACTTTACGATTTTTGAAATAAAAACTTTTTTAGGTATATAAGAATATTAATTATTCACAAAGTTGGAAGAACTTGAAATCGGAACAAATTTTCTCTTATGAATCCTCCTTTTTCCAAGTTGGTAGCCAATCCCAGTGGTATACTTGGGTGTGGTTTGTTTATTAATCATTTTAGTCATAGTCACTCTACCATTCATAAATCTTTCTAGATATTTATTAAGTTTCTCATTGTTCATCTTAATCTCATTGTTTTATTTTAATAATTGATCATTCTTTCCTTTTATATGTAAAAATGGATTTAAAATGAACTGATAGAGCATGTTTCTTCTTTAAACTTTTATATTGATCCTTTAGTTCATTGAATGTTTCCTTCAGCATGTTACAGTACTCAAATAGATCCTCACTAATCATGTTTTTGCCATTTTTTTCATTATCAGAAAGATTTTAAATGTGAATAATAGATGCATAAATAGTATTTAGTATCTTGGGTGTGTTTGTCATGAAACACGTGTTAGCTCTATCATTTTTATCTTCTCTTCTTGAGTCAAAGTCACTTTAACTATCTTTAGATGCACTCCATGTGGCTTTCAAAGCCTTCTTCATCCCTTTTACTTTGTCCTCATACTTTTTCTTATACTTTAACTTAGAACATTCAGCCTTTATGTTCTCTTTTCCTCTTATAATCATAACATGTCACTTCACTTGATTGGTTATAATTTTTTTAGTTTCCTTTATGATCATAATTTCCTCCATATTTTTTTATTTTTGAATAATTAATTATTACTGTATAATTTATTGAATCTTATGGCTAGGTGATCCATTTTTTCATCATTGTCTGAATTTGATTCATCATCACTTGAACTGTCATCTTTGATCTTCCATTTTAGCTTTGAGTCAGATATCTTAAAAACTACTAAATTTATCTTAAATATGTCTCCTTCATCTTTGTTTACTTGTAATTCATCCTCGCACATAATAATCATTTCAATAATATCTTTTACTAGTAGTTTTTTGATGTTGTAGGATTATTTGATAGAAACAAAGGTTCCTCTCCACCTATTAGGCAGATGTCTCAAAAGTCGCATCACTTGATCTTTATCTACAATTTTCTTCCCAAGTGTATGCATTATGTTCACAATCTCATTAAACCTAAGATAAATATCAAAAATTGTTTCACCGTATTTCATTTTAAATGTATCATATTTAATGGTATAAGTATTCAAATGTATCTCTTTAACATTTTAATTTCCTTCATGAGATATAACAAGAGTGTTCCAAATTTCAAACACAGTAGAACAAGAATATATTATATTAAATTCATATTCTCCTAATGCACAGTATAATTAATTAATAGATTTATAATTATAGATTTATTTTTCCTTAGTAACATCACTCTATTCAGCTCTAGAAACTTTAGTTTTTTCATATTCATCATCGATTATGGTTCAAATATCAAATCTCATGCTCTTAATATGGATTTTCATTTTGATATTCTATTGAGCATAATTAGTTCCATTAAAATAAGGAGGTGGTTAGTAGTCTTCCCCTCTTGTATATCATTTTCTATAAAGACAAAAATTTAGAAATAACAAAAAGCTTTGATCTTTTGGTAAAACTATATCATAGTTAAAAGGTATTTAAGTCCCTATGATATCAAATGTTGGTCGGAGTAGACAACTCAAGAGGGGGTGAATTGATTTTCCAGTAAAAATTTATGTTTAAAAACAATTTAAATATTAAATCCCCCAATTTTTAAAAGTGACTAGTTAATTAAAACTATATAAATATATAATTTCGATCACAGCTCAATTAAAATAATTTTTGAAAATACTTTAACTTTTTAAACTAATTTACTTGTATCAAACACCATATATAAAAAAAATAAAGCTAACTATCAAAGTAATTTTTTTATATTATTTCGAAAATATATACAGATTTAATTTGAAAATAGAGTAAAACAAGACAATAAAACACACAGCGGAATAAACAAGGGGTTTAGTCTCAAGTTGAGACTTAATCCCCTCTAATTGGAAATAACCAACTGCCAAGCAGTTTATTATAAAATAAACTTATCCACAACTTGGATCAGTTTTTACACAACAACGCACAAGGTTTTCCATACTATAAAAATCCTTTTCCATGGTTCTATATGAGAGAATAAATAGGACAACTACACATAGGCAATCCAGGGTACACAGTTCTTCATGGGAGAATAAATAAAGAAATAAAAGAGAGTGTATCTTGAACTCTCCAATTTAGTGCAGGAGATATTAAAATATAAACATCATATAACACACACAACTCAAAAGTAAATAAAACAGAGTAGAAGAAGAAAAATAATTTGGTGCAGTAGAGTATGATGTTATATTGTTCTGTATAAAATTCTTATACTCTCATTTTTGTCTTTAGATTTGAAATTAAATCTTGAATAAGTCCATATGATCCTAGATGTGTTGTCGAAGTTCTGGTGAGAACAGTGTGTCACAAACATTCAAAATAGAGTATATGTTTATCGTAATCATTTAGGAAAAATTTTAATGTCTCTATGTTGCATGCATAAATCTTTTATGTTATGATTTTTTTCATACCATGTGTCTCTGGTATTTAAAAATCCTTTCTATGAAAAATAGATATTTAAAGATCATAATTGAAGATCTTCATATTTTGGGAGGAAATATGGTTCATTTAATGATTCTATATGACATTTAATTCATTGAAAATTGGTTGGATTAATATATTTAATAATATAATACTTTTCTTTAGACATGGTCGCTTTAAAGTTCTCCATGTCAGCATTCCACGTTTACTTTCATACTTGGTGGATTCTTTGATATATTGTACGGTCAATCACTTGTAACTATAGTAGATCATTTTGTTTTACAGTCTATCATATCATACTTAAGGTTGATACCATACTTTACTAAATTCAGAATTTTGATCACGGTCACTTCACTTAATCTTATGGTTGATTCTGTAATTTTCTAGTTGTCCAATTTCATATACGACTACTTCCTTCAATGTGTAGTTAATAGGAAATTATCATGTGATTGATCCATCACTGTGATTTTTTAGACTCACAGTCAATAGATTGCTTGTGTGGTCGATCTACTAGACTCGCGGTTGATCTGTTAGGCGTGTGGTCAATCCATGCCTTTGTAAAAAAAACTTGATCACAATTTGTCTTGTGGTTGCTCTGACATAACTTATGGTCGCTTGGATCCTTTTCCATATATTTTTCATAATTGATCCAATGATCTTACATTCTATGCAGATGTCATGTGGTCTATTCAAGACTTAGCAAAATTTTCACTATTTTATAGAAATTAATTTTTCTTTCATAAAACAAAAAATACATTAGAAATAATATAAATATGATATGTGATTATTAAAATAAAGAATTTATGGACTACACCAGCAAATATTAATTGTAAATAATAATTATTATGAGTAATTATGTACAAAATGAAAGTATTTATATTTTGGAAAATATAATTACTTACAAGAAAGTATATATATAAATTTATTTATTGTATTTAAATTAAATAAGTTGAAAATATATTATTGGTTATATAAATGTAAATAATTTTATTTTCTTTAATTGCATTATAAATTTACCATTAATAATATTTTTATAAAAAATCATTAAATATATATAATATAAATGTAAGGGTTTGGGGTGAGGAAAAGGTCGTGGGGTCAAGTCCTTAGAACTGCATGTTTACTACAATTTCTTTCCTTGCATTGTGTTTTGTGGTGGAAGATGTAATAGACCATATATATAAATGTAATATTATTTATTGATGATTGATCTTCATATGACTGACCAATGTATGATTGTAACTGGATGTGTAATTATTTTGTATGTGGTTGTATAATTTGTAATAACTGCATTTTCTTTCTTCATTGATGGCCTGTGTGTCACCCCTCTCTCTAAGAATGTAAGGGCGTGTGTGTCTATAGTAAAATATTATATATCAAAAATCCCTAGACCCCCCCCCCCTATTTTCATGTGATCATTACTATAATAAAATGAGGCTTTATGGTAGGTGTTCATGTTTGATGCTAGATGTAACATCCTGGTTTCAGAAGCCACCCAGAGGCGCCCCGTACCTGGTTGGTCACATAGCCTCAAGCACATTTCCTCGAATGCCAGAGGCTTATGACTAGTAGTGAGGAAATTGGGTGTGATATTGGGGAAAATATTCCCTCATTGGAAGAGTACACAGCAGAAGTAAACAAATACATACAAGAGCGGAAGCAGCAATAATATCATACAAAAATAAACAGCGGAAGACTAATATAACAAACTGGAGCACATATATAAAATGATGCATGATACATATGTCTAGGAAAGAAGCGAAACAAAGCACAATGCTGAAATATAGTACTAAACCAAATACAAAATAAAAACAATAATCGTCTCCACAGCATCGCAAGCCTAAGCTTGGTCCCGTTCTCTCCAACTCCACAGCATGTCAAGTACCTGAAGTAGAAGGGCGCTTTCCCTTGTCTATACTTGCAACAATATAATCTATTTGGGCCCAAAACCATGGACCAAACAGGGTTTGAGACTATTACCAGTAGGAAACCACCACGAGATATATGTCTAACATTCAATGAGTATATGGTAGGTAAAAGTACAGGAAATAGTAAATAGGAGAGTACTCAACAGTAAACAATCCACAGTTTCAATATCAAGAAACAACTAAACAAGAAGATAAACACAACAGGTAACCCTTTGCGAAGCACACTTAGTCTAACCCCTATGGTTCTACCTAATAGGTATAAGCAACCCTCTGGGAAGTACACTCAATCTAACCCCTCTGGTTCATCATAATCATAGACTCTCTGAGGAAGCACTCACCGTCAATTCCCCTTATAGTCTTGTATTGTAACTAAAGGTTCTCTAGAGAATCACTTACGTCACATTCCCTATGTGGCCCACGTCGAGGAACTAAAAATACTCTGAGGAAGCACTCAATGTCAATTCCCCCTGTGGTCTCGCATCGTAAAATTATAAAGACACTCTGGAGAAGCCCTCAACGTCCATTCTCCCTCCGGTCTATACACCAGGTTCTCATAGCCCCATGTAAGTCAAGTAAGTGTAGCAGTGCATATCGACCAAGGTAAGCCTCAAGAACTACTTGGCTAGAATTCTACAACATAATAGCATAACAGCATAACAGAACAATAGTCACACCATCTCACAATACTAGGCATGGGAAAGTAAACAGCCACCTATCAGGCAAACTAGACCCAAAGGTCAAAACAGGGAAAACATGCATGGGCAACAGAGACAAAGCACAAAAATTCTCCCTATTCACAATCAATTATCATCTAATCAAGCATACAAGAATAGAAGGAAAACAATAGGGCTAAAATGGTAAATTTGCAATACCTCATTCACGAGTATTGGGTAATTTTGCACATAAAACTCAATGACTTTCAACAGAAAGGCACAAACCACCTACCTCGGCATTAGTAGATCGAAGTGAACCTCGAATCTTAAATATCCTTAGAACTTCAATGATCTATAAAAACGTCTAAAACATTCAACCCATGATATCTCACAAGAGAGGAGAAATCAGAAGATGGTGCTCTAGGAGAAGAGAGAACTCACCGATGCAATTCCAACGCAATAGACGATGCTCGATTCGAATGACGGACACACGATCGGGGGTTCGTCAAAGATCTGTGATTGTATGGAGCTCTCAGTCAAACGAGACCTAAAAGAAGATCGTTCTGGTGATTATATGTGACCTCGGTGCGTTTAATGAAAAAAAAAAGAAAATACATGGTGTGTACTTTTGAAGTACACGGTGTGTACTTACCTTTTATGTACTCTACTTTAGGTGTCCTCCAGGTCACCCCCCCCCCCACATGGTTGTGTACATGGCCGCTACATGGCCAGTACATGGCTACCTGCGGTAACCGAGTACACGATGTGTACTCATAAAGTACACGATGTGTACTTTGAAAATTTCCAGAAATTTCTCTTTTTCTAAAAATGACCAGAAAAGGAAAACATACCTGAAAAGAAGATCTAGGTTATTAAAAACTTCCCCTCTTAAAGAAATTTGTCCTTGAATTTACCTAGCATGACGTAGAAGAAGAAACCCCGAACAGCTTCGGCCACTGGGCTCGTACATCGGCCTCCCTCTCCCAAGTCTCATCATGTACCCGCTCGTGCTGCCTTAGCACTTGTACCATAGGAACAGACCGGCCACGGAGAACCATTGTACTATGATCAACAATAAAGATAGGATGATCTTCAAATGATGCATCCACTTCGAGCTCAACCTCCTCAGGTTGAAAGACATGAGACGGGTCTAAAAAGTAAAGTCGAAGCTGAGAAACGTGAAAAACATCGTGCATAGCCTGGTAACTCTAAGGTAACTGCAACTGATAGGAAACTGGTCCAACTCTCTCCAACACCTCAAATGGCCCAACGTACCTCGGTGAAAGCTTACCCTATCTCCTAATCCTCCTGTTCCCTAACCTCAGTGTGACATGCAGGAAAACCTGATCCCCGACCTCGAACTCCAGAGTTCATCTCCGTTGATCGGCATAAGACTTTTGCTAAGACTGTGCAGCAGCCATCCTCTTCCGAATCAACTCTATCTACTATGTGGTCTCCTGGACAAGATTAGGTCCCAGCAAAGCTGCCTCTCCTGCCTCCAACCAACATAAGGGTAATCGGCATGGCCTACCGTACAAAGCCTCATAAGGTTTCATCTGAATAGTTTCTTGAAAACTATTATTGTAGTCAAACTCCACAAGAGGTATATGCTTATCCTAAGAACCTCTAAAATCCAGGATGCATGCTCAGAGCATGTCCTCAAGCACCTGAATCGTATGCTCAGACTAGCCATCAGTCTGGGGGTGGTAAGATGTACTCAAAAGTATCTGTATACCCAAAGCCTTCTGAAGACTCTACCAAACCCAAGAGGTAAAATGAGCATCTCTATCTGAAATAATGGATTGTGGAACTCCATGTAGACGTAAAATCTCATGGATGTACAACCGTCCCAGCTCATCAACACTGAAGGTCTCCTTGATCGGTAAAAAGTGAGCAACCTTTGTGAGTCTGTCAATGACAACCAAAATTGCATCATTACCTCAAGGAGACCTCGGTAAACCTTTCATAAAATCCATCGTGACTTCATTCCACTTCCACTTAGGAATAGGCAACTGTTGTAAAAGCCCTTCTGGTCATTAATGATCTGCCTTCACCTGCTGACAGGTGAAACACATCATGACAAAACCATCAACATCTCTCTTCACACCTTGCCACCAATACTAACGGTGTAGATCACGATACATCTTGGTGACACCAGGATGAACTGCCCAAACTGAGGAATGAGAGTCATGCATCATCTCCTCACATATGTCTGTTGGAACCCATACACGCCCCTGAAAATGCAAGATCTCATCCTCACCTATGGTCCATCCAGGAATAGGGTCCTCTCATGACACGCTCTCCTGTAGGACTATGCCTTTAGAATCTGATAGTTGGCTCATTCGTACTCAATCAAGAAGGTTAGAGGTAATAGATACAGAAGAAAGTAAAGTCTTACCCTATCTATCATGAACCTCCAAATGCATCTCAGAGAACAGAGCCATAAGCTTCCACTCACTGCTGGCCTCCTGAACTGCCTGTATCTGATTCCTCCTACTCAACGCATTAGCCAATGCGTTACCTTTTCCAGGCGTATAGGAAATCTAGAAATAGAAGGATTGTAGGTACTCAACCCACCTTCATTGTCTCAAATTCAGATCACGATAAGTGAAGATGTACTTGAGACTCTTGTGATCAGTGAAAACCACAAAATGTTCTCCCAAAAGATAATGTCTCCAACAGCGTAAGGCATGAACAACTGCAGCCAACTCAAGATCATGTGTCAGGTAGTTCCTCTCATGTGGTCACAACTGCCGAGACTCGTACGCAACGACTCCTTCCCCCTGCATAAGCACAGCTCCCAGCTCGATACTTGAAGTATTACAATACACAGTATAGCTCTTTCTAGGCTCTAGAAGAC
This sequence comes from Viscum album, assembly GCA_963277665.1. Lineage (NCBI taxonomy): Eukaryota > Viridiplantae > Streptophyta > Magnoliopsida > Santalales > Viscaceae > Viscum > Viscum album. Next base: position 559,315,785 of record OY728162.1, read on the forward strand.
TAGTATCGGTGCTGAAGTCAACCTCCCCTTCAGCTTCTGAAAGGATGAATCACAAGAATATGACCTCAAAAACTTTACACCCTTCTTAGTCAGACCCGTCAGTGGTGCTGCTAAGCGTGAAAAGTCTTGTATGAAGCGTCTATAGTATCCAGCCAGCCCTAGAAAGCTCTTCACCTCAAAGACGTTCTTCATCTGCTCCCAGGAGACTACTGCTCTCACTTTCTCTGGGTCGACTAACACTCCTGTCTCTAAGATAACATGACCTAATAAGTGAATCCAATCCATCCAAAAGTGACATTTTGAGAGTTTAGCATATAATTGATGCTCTCTCAGTGTACTCAAAATGATCTCAAGATGGGTAGCATGGTCGTGTCGAGTGTGATAGTACACCAAGATATCATCCACGAAGACAACCATGCAAGAATCTAAGTATGGATGGAACACTGCGTTCATCAGTGCGATGAACACTATAGGCGCGTTCGTGAGACCGAACGGCATAACCATATACTCGTATAGACCATACCTACTTCAGAAGGCTATGAGAGGTATATCAGATGGTCTAACGCGCAACTGATGATAACCAGACCTCAAGTAAATCTTTGAGAATACCCTAGCTCCTCGAAGCTGATCAAAGAGATCATCAATCCTTAGTAAAGGATATCGGTTCTTGACCGTCAACTGGTTCAACTTTTGATAATCCACACAAATCCTGAGGGTGTCATCTACCTTATTCGCAAACAATACAGGTGAACCCCAAGGAGAAGTATTGGTTCAGATGAAACTCTTTGCCTACAACTCCTCCAACTGCTTCTTGAGCTCCTGCAACTCTGGTGTAGCCATCCTATAAGGAGGAATGGACATCGGTGCTGATCCTGGAACAAGATCAATAGAAAAGTATACCTCACGCTCCAGAGGCAAACCTGAAAAGTCCTTTGGAAATACGTCCCTGAAACGATCCACTACTAGAGGAAAGTCTAACTGAGAAGTCCCCTGATCGTCTAGATATAAACTAGCAATCTGGGCTCTAACTCCTCCTGACCCATGATTCTCTGGACCCGCTCTGCTCGCTTGGACATCCTAATATCCCTTATAAAGAAATGATATGCCCTCTAGTGATGTGAAACTCACCCTACGGCGATAAAAGATGACAACTGCCTGGAAAGGAACTAGCCAGTCCATTCTGAGAATGTCATCATAGCATGTCATATCTAGGACATAGAGGTCCCATAAAAAGTGACACCCACCAACCACTAGAGGGCACTCCTTACATTGATGTACACTTACCTTTATAGTCCCCAAAGGAGTGTATAGTGTCAAGATATCAGTAGAAGAAAATATGCAGAGCCCAAGGCTCTCCATAACCGCAACAGATATAAAGCTATGGGAAGCCCCTATATCGAAAAGAGAAGAAGCTAAAATTGAGGCAACTAAGATCGTACCTCGAACTGTAGAAGGTCTGGGATCCTACTCCTACCGGGTCTGCTCCACTGTAAAGGTTTGGCCTGCTCCATGACCCTGTGACCTTGTATGACCACTCTGAGCTAATCCACTCTGTTGTCGCTGAAATACTGGCGACTGACCACCACGGTCATGACCTCCACCTTGGCCTGAATGGCCAGAAGAACTCCAGTTCCCTGACTGGAAAGAAAATGGTGGTGCTGCTCCTGAATGAGAAGTCATAGAAGAACCCCTGTCACCATCTGCTGGTGAGAAGATCTGACAGAAGAGCTGAAGGTGAACCAACTTGCCACATGATCAGCACTCCACTGGGTCTCTCGGGAAGTGTGTCCTCGTATGCCCACTCTTCCCACACTGGTAGCACACCACCTGGATATCAGAAGAAGTGTCTTGCCTCCTTGGATCACCGAGCAAAAACTCCATGCGGTGCTTCCTACTGTCAGTAGGAGGGATGCTAACTCCAGCTGTTGAGCCGCCCTGGCTCACAACTTTGAGATCCCTCAGATTTTGCTCTGTGATCAACGTCTAGTTAAAGATAGAAGTGATAGAAGTCAACCAGAAGATGTTCACCTGCGATCAAATGTCGTGCCTCAGACCATACTCGAACTTCCTTGCCATGAATAATTGATCACATCCTGAAATAGGTGTGAAGCACTACAGCTCGGTAAAGCGGGAGGAATACTCCATAATAGAAAGAGTACCCCGCTCCAGACTCATAAACTCTCGGGATCGATCGGACCTCAAGGTCTCTGGATAGAAGTAGTCATAGAAGATACACTGGAACTCATCCCATGCTATAACTTGTTGGTGTCCCGCCTATGAGATCACATCTCACCACCTCTTGGCGGAGTCCCGAAGCATATAGGTAGCGAGATTGACCCTCCTCTCTAGAGGTATCTCTAGAGGATCAAAGATCACAAGCATGGATTCTATCCATGACTCTATAGCCTGGGGTTCTCCATCCCCTGAGAAAGTGGGAGGATGTTGCTACTAAAAAACCCGCGTCAAATCTTCCATCGATGGGGTAGGAGGCAGTATTCCCTAAAAAGTCTGCATCATCCTCATAAAGTCTTCCCTGAACTGTGCATCAACACTTGTGTCCGATATAACGGCTCGTTCCAAGACTGGAACAACATGAGGATCTATGGGTATTCCCGGATCATCCACATCTGGTGTCTAATCACTACCCTGCAACTGGCGCACAACCGGAGGACGTCTCGGCATCATGACTCAGCAAGGTCAAATGCACACCTTAGATCAAGATTATCAAGGACTGAAAACTGGAAGTATAGTAAGGAAACATGAGAAATAAAGCATTCAATTTTTTTCAAAACATGACTACATGGTGTGTATGTCCCCTACACAGCATGTTCCCCTAAGTCATTCACATGGGCATGTACTTCTGCCAAAACTGGTCGTGTAACGCCCAAACGCACTGCGTGTTGTCTTAACACACGACGCGTACTTGAGTCCTCTTTCTCTACCCGAGTCCTTCTACATGGTTAAGACACATGGATCTCCTAAAACAAGACTACACAGCATGTTCATGGTAGACACGACATGTACTAGACAAGCTTCACCTGGACCGTGTTGTTAGTGACACGGCTCACTCTACACGGAATGTTCAAGGAGGACACGACGTGTACGTGAAAGGATAACACTGACCCATGTTGTCAGTGACACGGCCAGGTACCTGGGTCAGACTACATGGCGTGCTCAATCCTGACACAATGTGTGTAGCTTAAGGTTTATTTGTCTGTGTTGTTAGTTACACAGGTGGACATAGGGTCAACACTACACAGCGTGCACAACCGGTACACGGTGTGTTCCCAAAGAATTTCCTTATCTCGTGTCTCTACCCACACACCCTATGACATGGTTAGAGACTACACAACATGTACATAAGGTACACAGCGTGTACTTAAGAAAAATTGTTTCTTCCCAAATAGAAGAACACATGGCATGTAGTCAAAACTACACGGCATGTATTCTAGGTTTTTCCGGATAGTAAGCCTCATAAACTACTCTGGAACCCAGAAAAACACTAAAACAAACATAAAAAGTGCCAAATTCCGATTCGTGAGGGCCCGTACTCCCCATGAATCAAAGATTTTCATCTTATACATGTTATATCAAGGTAAACAAGTCAATGATCCGCCAAGTTCCGGTCCATGAGGGCCCATAACACCTCAAGATCCAAAGTTTGGTGTTTATTCAGACAAAATTTTACACAACAATACCCTATCAAACAATAGGTATTTTATCAAGTCATCTATCACAGCAGCATGCATATTCTACACAACATCTATCTCAACAACATGAAATTGCTAATGCACCCTAGATAGCATGAAAAGAATGCATGACATGTGATTTCTAGTAAGTTCCTATATGATGCATGAGATGGAATACCCTCATCTCATCGGGTTGTGACAGAAATAGAACCTCAACAACATAAATAATAACCAGCAGAAAACATGTGAGTCACCTAATGGTGAAAATCAAGGCAACCATAAACTTACAAGACCAGAAAATTACATTAACGAGGTAGATTGGCTTTTCCATGTATACGGGTCAGCTACTCTCGGGCACAACTTATTACCAAGTACCTATTTCGTCATATCCCTGACTATAGGCCCCAAATATTAAGTCAAGAGAAAACTTCCCTCTGATACCACTTTGTAACATCCTGGTTCTGGAAGCCACCCAGAGGCGCCCCGTACCTGGTTGGTCACATGGCCTCAAGCGCATTTCCCCGAACGACAGAGGCTGCCGACTAGCAGCGAGGGCCTTGGGTGTGATAGTGGGGAAACTTTTCCCTCATTAGAAGAGTACATAGAAGAAGTAAACAAATACATACAAGAAAGGAAGAAGAAATAATATCATAAAAAAATAAACAATGGAATACTAATAGAACAAACTGAAGCACATATATAAAATGATGCATGATACATATGTCTAGGAAAGCAGCGAAACAAAGCACAATGCTGAAATGCAGTAATAAACCAAATAAAAAAGAAAAACAGTAATAAACTCCATAGCATTGCAAGCCTAATCTTGGTCCCGTGCTCTCCAGCTCCACGGCATGTCAAGTACCTGGAGTAGAAGGGTGTTTTCCCTTGTCTATACCAGCAACAATATAATCTGTTTGAGCCCAAAAGCATGGCCCAAACAGGGTGTGAGACTAATCCCAGTAGGCAACCACCACGAGATCTGTTCCTAACAGTCAATGAGTATATGGAAGGTAAAAGTACAGGAAATAGTAAACAGGAGAGTACTCAATAATAAACAATCCACAGTTTCAATATCAAGTAACAACTAAACAAGCAGATAAACACAATAGGTAACCCTATGAGAAGCACACTCAGTCTAACCCCTCTGGTCCTACCTAATAGGTACAAGAAACCCTCTGGGCAGTACACTCAGTCTAACCCCTCTGGTTCAGCTTAAGCATAGACTCTTTGAGGAATCACTCGCCGTCAATTCCCCCTATAGTCTTGTATCGTAACTAAAGGCGCTCTAGGGAAGCACTTACGTCACATTCCCTCTGTGTCCCACGTCTAGGAACTACATACACTCTAAGGAAGCACTCAACGTCAATTCCCCCTTGTGGTCTCGCATCGTAAAATTATAAAGACACTCTGGAGAAGCCCTCAACGTCCATTATCCTTGTGGTCTATACACCAAGTTCTCATGGCCCCGTGTAAGTCAAGCAAGTGTAGCATCACGTATCGACTAAGGTAAACCTCAAGAAATACTTTGCTAGAATTCTACAGCATAATAGCATAATATAACAACAGTCACACCATCCCACAATACTAGGCATGGGAAAGTAATTAACCGCCTATCAGGAAAACTAGACCCAAAGGTCAAAATAGGAAAAACATGCATGGGCAACACAACCAAAGCACAACAATTCTCCCTATTCACAATCAATTATCATCTACTCAAGCATATAAGCATAGAAGATAAACAATATGGCTAAAATGGTAAACGTGCAATACCCCGTTCATGGGTATTGGGAAATTTTGCACATAAAACTCAAGGACTTTCAACAGAAAGGCACAAACCACATACCTCAGCATTAGGAGATCGATATAAGTGAACCTCAAAGCTTCAATATCCTTAAAACGTCAAAGATCTACAAAAAATTCTAAAATTTTCAACCCATGATATCTCACGAGAGAGGAGAAATTAGAAGATGGTGCTCTAGGAGAAGAGAGAACTCATCGATGCGATTCCAACGTAATAGACGGTGTTCAATTTGGAGAATGGATGCATGCTCAGTGGTTCATCAAAGATTCATAGTTGTACAGAGCTCTCAGTCAAACGAGACCTAAAAGAAGGTCGTTCTGGTGATTAGACGCGACCCCAGTGCGTTTGATGAAAAAAAGAAAGAAAATACACGGCTTGTACTTTTGAAGTACACAGTGTGTACTTTTGAAGTACACAGCGTGTACTTTCCTTTTCTGTACTCCACTTTAGGCAGCCTCCAGGTCACCCCCACATGGTCATGTACATGGCCGTTACATGGCCAGCACATGGCTACCTATGGTAACAGAGTACACGGCATGTACTCATAAAGTACACAGCGTGTACTTTGAAAGTTTCCAAAAATTTCTCTTTTTCTCAAAACGATCAGAAAAGGAAAAAACACCTGAAAAGAAGATCCAAGTTTTTACACTAGATTTATACACCATGACTGAAAGGAGATTGGTGACTGCTGAAATATGAGATAATGGAGGCTCTAGGAGTTTCCCTAGGTTTTGGTTATTTTATTGATTAATGATAAACCTGAAACATTCCAGATAAATAAAGAATATATCATTTTCATATTTATTAATATTTTTTAATTAAATATTAATTTTACTTTAAATGTGTTTCTATGTTCAATGGAATACCCGATACGCAACAACAGGTTTCTTTGAAATCTTACGTTACACACTAACAATATAATATTATTATTTTAAATGGTAGTTAACGCCTAGTCATTGTATTGGAGAGAATGAAAAAAACTAACTACAATATGATTATTCATGTTTGTTAAATGTTTTTACATTTATCCAATAAAAGTTAGAGGCTTAAAATGTGAATGAATCTAATTTTAAGCATAATTTACTTTAAAAGGTTAATTTACCACCTTTTAATAGAGAACCCTCTTTAAATCAAGTTTTGGTCACTTTTTTATGTTCTATTTGACAAAATAAAATTCTTCTTTATAATCGGGACATCAAAATTTACTTTGGGTAATTTTTTGGTATTTTTCTGATAAAATTCATTTTTTTAATAAAGAGTGAAAAATACTGTATTTTAATTCAAATATTCTTTTTAATATAATTTATTTATATGATTAGATTATATTTTTAATTGGTTTTAATGTGTAATTAGATTATATTTTTACCATTTAATTCAATTATGGTCATTGGAATTAATTTCACTTTGAAATTAGACATAAACAAGTGTCAATCTTTTGATAGATATTGTTTCTTAAAAACACGTTATTTGTTTTGACAACGGGAATTAATTTTAAATTAATTAATGAAACTTCTATGTTTTGAATTTTTTAAAATAGAAATCATTTTTGAATTCATAATATAAAATATACCTTAGGATTAATTTTGGGTATTTTTCTGAAAAACATCAATTTTTTATGAATAGTGAAACCATTAAGTAGTAGTTAAAAAAACTGACTTTTTCATTTAAATGAAATTTTACCGCTTCTGTGAATTGAATTTAGAAAATCTGACATACATGGTTTTTATTAGTAAGTAAAATTTGGTTCAATAAGATGAAAATAATTTTTGGTGAATAGTAACTTTTGACTTTTATTTACCGCGGTTAAAGGTAAATAGGGTAATTCAAGGTGAAAAGAATATTATAATAATACAAAATTACCTTAACACTTGTCCTAAACTTATTGAACAAGTTATGTCCAACCATGGGAATCCTTGGGTCAATTTTGGGACCCCATGGAGCCACTTGAGAGTGATAATGACACTTTAGATTAATTAATTTAAAGTAAAGACAAAAATGACACAAACAAAGATCTTTTAGTAAAGTAATTTTTACATGGGGTTATATAAGTTATCTTTTCGAATATAAATATTCATTGGAAAAATAAAAATATTTCATACATCAGGGTATTTTTTTATAATTTTTAGACATCAAATAAATAAAATTAATTATGACACAAAAATGATGCAGTATTTACCTCATTAATAAGTGATTTAAAAAAATAAGATTATAAATATTAAAATAACATCCAAAACCTGTCCAATTATTATTGAATGAATTTATTTATATCATGATTCATCTTATATTCTACTTTAATTGTTTTTGGATCTTTATAAACTGAAAATCATTATATAATAAAATAATATTTTCACACTTTCCTAAAGAACCCCTCCTCCTCCTTATAAAAAACCCTCAACTCTAACCCATTACTCACACTTATCAAGCCCCTTGTCTCATAAAAACCCTACCAAAATAATCTCTCAAGATCCCTCTCTTCCTTCTAAAAGCCTTACCTTAGTTAGAATTCACTTCAAGAAGTCCTTTTGGTTCAAACCAAAGGGAGTTACCTGAATTAAATGTAACAGTTTCTCTTAAATTCTTTTCTTTTATTTTACTTCTCCAACTTCATAAACTCTTTTTATTCCTTTATTTTATAATAACAACAGTATAATAAATATACTATGTTGTTTTTATGATAATTATTTGAACTACACCTACACACACCTCTGTCTAATAGGTAAAGAACATACTGTTTCTGTGGACGGCGAACTACTGCCTCACGAAACGATGATTGTTCAAATATCTCCAACCATATCTCATGGTGGTCATTATTATGGCACTGTATTTATATATAATATATATTATATTTCTATTATTTCTATTCTTCTGTATTTTTTTCATTTATAAAATACCTTTATGGTTTCCATAGTGGGTAAATGCGATAATCTCATTTGAGGAAGTGCGGACTATCGCCCCCTCAAAGTGATATGACTCGTTCATGCATTATGTGGAATGTATAAAGGGTAGAATTAATTAAATTATATATGATATTATACTATAATTATAATATACTTATGTATCATTAATTTTCCATTCCATTACAATATGAAATAGAAATGGAAGTAGCGTTCATGCGTATGTACAGCTTACCGTCTCCATGAACAGTGCATTTCATTTCTTATCTCCAAATGTTATGTACTATTATAAATATATGTATATACTGGATATATATGATATATATAATATCTAAATCATGAATATAATTTTGAATATAATGAACTTTTGACCACATGAACAACTTTTAATTGTAAGAAGTCCATTTTTGACTCAAGTACCAAATATCGACAAAACGACTATTATTAACTTAAATGATTACATAATGTTTATAACATGGTAATAAGTGATTTAAAAGGAATTATAAACTTGAAAATTGTTCTTAATCAATTATAAATTAACTTTAGTTTATTATTTAAGAGATTAAAGAACGAACGGGTCAAGTCAGACACGTGGTAAGGGGTTTCTTATCTCACTTTTAATTCTATAAGATTTTCATTGTTCACCACTTATTTATTGAATGTGGTGTATTGTGTACTGATATTTGATATATATTATCATTATTCTCTTTATATTCATGATATTCTGTGATTTAATTGGTGTTTATTAAATTTTGTTCATACAACTCATTTGATTACAATGTGGTAAGGGGTTTTCATCTCACTTCTTATTCTTACGAGATTCATGCTATATTGCCACTATTTAATTTTTTGTGGTGTATATACTTCCCATTATTGTATTAATTGTGTAATATAAATTAATTTATGGGTAATTAAATCTTCATTTGATGATCCTTCTTTCATATGGTGAATGTTTCATAAGTTACCAAATCGTTAAGGGAACCTTTCACCCTTCTCTTTTTTAAAGACTTATTTTTGTTATGCCTTTTAATTTAAATCTTCCAATGTTGGGATATGTTCTTATATATCCTTAATGATGTAAATTTTATGTTCAAGTGACGAGATACCCTTTTCTCTCTCATTAAATTATTTTTCTGAATTTTAAAGTGACGTCGTTAGGTTATCGAATTTCTGTAAGGGAACTTCTTAACCCAATTTCAATTATTTGGGTTAAACTTATACTTCTTGATTATGTCATGTTATAAATATGTGTGAATTACCTATGATTGTTTCACACTTAATATCCACTTATATTGAGTGTATTCTTATTTGTTACACATAATTATGTAATTGATTTATCCTTAATCTAAAGATATCGTCTTTATAAGGGATTTTGTCTCAATTTACATTCCCTTGAGACTTTATTGTTGTTATGCACCAATCCACTTTTATATGGTGTATATACTGCCCTTTAGAATATTATATCATGAATATCCTTATTCTCATGATATTGAAGTTTTGTTTTATAATATTCCTAAATTATTTTTAGTCAAGTGTTTCTCAAGTGTTATGAGATTCTTTAACTAAAACATCGTTTTAAAAGCTTTAAAGAATTATTCTTCTAAATATTTCTCATTAATGTCCATGTTTTTAAAATGGTTTTTAGTATTTATTTATATGGACATTAATGTTTTAAAACTTTAATTCCTTTAAAAGATTCAAAGTGGTATGGGACACTTTGATTCAAAAATCTCTTTATTAAATGTTTTAAATGGTTTTGAAAATGGTTTGATTAATCATTGATTATGTCAATATCTTGAAATGATATATTTTAATTCCAATGTGTAAATGTTATTAGTGAAATGTTTATATTTACAATATTTTATGTGTTATGATTTTATAATGGTACTTGGACATTTGACGGGTGGTTACGTGATAAACCAAATGACGGGTGGTACCATGATAAACCAGGATGGGCGGTTACGTTATAACCTCCAATGCATTGGGTATGGAATTCGGTCGTATGACTATTCCATTTAGTGATATGTGTGGAATTCGACCGTATGTTTATTCCATTTAAGTATGTTTATGTCCCAAGTTACCTTTATATGTTATGTGTTCTTTATATGGGTTTTATGGTAATCTTTTGGTTGCAAAAGGGTAAGTAATGATAATTTATTCAGTGAAGAGTATTTACTACTTCATAAAGGTGAAAAGTATTACTTATGATAAAGTATTCATGGTTTACTTGTTGTTTTGAAAAAAACTAACAGTTTTCCTTTTTTGTGTATCCCTTACTGAGCTTTTTATGCTCATCCCAAGTTTTTGAAATGTTTTTCACAGAACATAATGTGGAATAGGGTCAAGGATGGGATCAAGTAAAAGTCATGTTGTCTGAAACATGGAACTAGACATGACTCTCTTTTTTTCAAGAATTTTTATTTTGTGAAAAAAATGGAAACTGGGTAGATTTGTCTATATGTAATATTCAAGTTGTTATGTATATGTTATGACCTAATTATCTAAATCTATAAACCTAAAAATATCCTCAATGTGAATTATTAACTTAATTCAAGAATATGAAATGTTTAAGGCCGAGTCCTTACAAAACTAATCCATAGAAAAAGTCTCAAGATCAAGTCATCATTTTTTAAATGTTATTTGATTAAAAAATGTTAAGAATTTCATGATGCTATAGAAATATGTATAATATTTACTATTTTTTTCTAGTTACTCATGTATGTGTCCATATACTGTAGTGGTGAAGTAATTTATAATGATCATAGATTTAGTTATAGTTTTCCATCTACAAAAGTGGTTAACCGTTGTGAATGTGTGGCATTGGAAGAAGTTCATAGAAATATTCACAGTCACTTAAAACTGAGGGATGACCATGTAATTACTTTAATCACATATTGATAATCTATGGTAAACTGGGTATCCTCTACTTGATGATGAGAATTTGGTGGGAGCATCATCATTGTTCAAACAATAGTGCAGTAATGGTCTAATGGAATTATATGTCGATATTTATATTATTTATGAAGTGTGACTTATTACTATAGAACCTTGTTATAGGACATCTATTGAAGTTAGTCGTTCACAATATTATCATTTTTTTGTCTTCACATATTACTCCAATAATAGAAACTAATTATGAAGAAGATGATTATAATGTGGACAAAATTATAGGAGACATCCCTATTGATACCCCTAATTTAATGAATGTGACTTTCTATGATGAGGAAGTATATGATGATGTGATAAGAGATGATGTGGGTGAGTAAGATGTGGCTAATGAACCTTCTGAGTTTCCATTGATAGATAGGAACAAACCAATGAGTGGTGACCATCCCCCCTCATTGACTTCCACATTGGAGGGAATGTTGTGTGAACATGAGTTTGATTGGGGTTTCATTACACTAAATACTAGATTCCCATGAATTTTAGGTAACACATCTATTGTAAACTAATAAACCTTGTATGTTGGACAAGAGTTTGAAACTAAAATTGCATTGAAAATGTGGTTAAATAATACCACATATAGTATAATTTTTCATTTATGGTCGATGACTCCAATAAGGAAAAAATACATCATTCGGTATGAAAGATGTGAGTTTGAATATAAATTTCACATGTATGCGATATATGATAAATTTTTTGCATGTTGGAAGATAACTAAGTTAGAAGGCCCATATACTTGTGTTCACTCAATTCTATCACATGATTATTCCACACTAGATGAAGAGTTTATATTGACTATTATTATTGAGATGATACAAACATGTCAGGATGTTCCTGTGTCAATCGTTCAGGAATGAGTGTAGCAGTTGTTTAAATATGGGATTTCTTATGTCAAAGATAGGATGAAAAAATAGAAAGCAATTATAAAAGTTTATGATGATTGAGATGAATCATATAAAGTTTTTATAACATTTAATGGGATTGTTGTCTCTCAACAGACAGGGTGTTTATCATCTTAACATGGTTGAGTGTGTCTCCCATGATAATTGGGTTTATAAAAAAATACAAAGTTTCATAGGTTATTCTGGGAATTCAGGCTGTGTATCGTCACATTTAATTATTGCAAACAATTTATTCAGTTTGATGGAACTTTTCCTTATAGAAAGTATATAGGTGTATTACTCATTGTTTCCTCATGGGATGGTAATAATTCCCCACTCACACTAGCATTCTCTATTGTTGAAAAGGAGAACTTAGAATCATGGAGTTGGTTCTTAGCCAATATACACATGCATGTTATGAAAAATCCAAGGAGTTTTCTTGATATTTGATCATCATCGAGCGATTATAGAGGTTGTTAACAATGATGGGTTTGTATGGAACAAACCTAATGGTTATCATCGATATTTCATCAGACATATTTTCAGTAATGTCCATAAACATTTTAAAGATGAGGCAATAAAGAAGGCGATCATAAATTTGGGCATGTTTCTTTAAACTAATTTTTATTTAAATAATTTTTATTTTCCTTTTAAATACAATGATGTCTTCTTCTTTCATCGTATGAACCATAATAGATAAAATTTGATGAGTGATTGGAAGGAATTAAAAGGGGTAATTAAGATGTTTATGATTATATAATGCAGATTTTGAAGGGAAAATAGTCATTGGTATATGATGGTGGTGGGAGATATGGCCATATGACCACCAATATTGTGAAGTACATAAATGACGTCTTCAAGGTAGTGCAACCCTCACTTCGTTCCACATGTGAATGCATCATTTCCTATTGACATTTTATAGGAATCCCCACATGGACAATAATATGTTTTTCCCTATGTGAAAATCAAATCTATAAATTTTTATTACAAAATTATAACTGAAAAAATGTTATCTACAGGTGGAGTGAGGCCCATCAACATTCAGATACCATCAAAAATGATGTCCATACTTACAAACTTATGTTTGGTAGCCTTTGACCAGATGATGTGCGTGATTATTAATTATATATTAAAATTATAATTATTTTTTGTACATTATTTCATTTAATAATTTCATATTCATTTTATTGATATTCTAGGTTTCATGGATGCCATATGTTGGGTATGCCCACTAGAGTCTCCCACCTTACTGTACGATGATGCCAGTACATGTGTTGTACCGCTTATTCATTTTCACAATGTTAAGTGGCACAAAATTGATTGAGTTACGAGGCGGTTTGGCTATCATCAGCTCATCCTTGTACTGGTTGTTTTCACTTAATTCTATGAAGATGTTAGGGAAGCGAGACTTCTATTGGAGGCGATATCATGCACACTCTATTGAGATGCGGGACAGACGTCATGAGTCCCGATTATGAGGGGTGGACATGGTACACATGCATCTATCGGATTAGTTGGATTATGGGTCTTAGTACCACATTACCTCATTGATATATATTACATGACATGGGAATGAATATCATCAGTTGGTAATAATTCTTCCTTCCACTTTTGAATGGATTTTCTGTTAACTTTAGTTAACTGCGTGATTTATTTTTACATGTTGCTCGTATCGCACAACTAATTCACATTTTTGATCCCGCGGCAGGAGGCATATTTGACAAGACCTATTTTCACATAGCAATGACAGAGTTGTTTCTTCCCATGGATGAGATTTACCATGGGATTTTATTCAATGTGTTGGACAATGTTGAGGGTGAAATGCATGATATAAATATGTCAGAGGGTGATGAGCCTGTTATAGATATGCCACATGATTGATGTGACACATGAGGATCATGTCCTGCATGACCAATTAGATGCTCCTCCACTTCCTATCATAAACGAACCACAACCACAAGTTATCCCTACATGGATCCATATCGCATCTGCTGGTGATTTTGCCTCATTGTCTCTTACATTTTCATATTATGCTGCAATGCTTACTAATGATTGGAGTGTCTTTTAGTCAACATTCTTCCTCGGTCAGGAGATTCTCATTACACAATAATCATCCTCTTCACACGTGGGAGAGAGTTTTAGTCAACAACCATTTTCCTTCCAACCAGGATAAGGTATAGGTGAGGAGACTTTGGATCCACCATCTGTCACACATGGTGATGTGGAGGCAGCTACAACATATGCTACACAGGAGGTGCGTACATCAGAGTATACACATTGACAGACGCTATATTGACACATTATATATACACCAGGTTGTGGCGCATAGGAGCATTTGAGACAACGATGTGGACCAAAGTGATACATTTCTCATTGTTCGTATATTTTTAACTGAGATCAATGTTATATGTTTTTAAAATTATATGTTGTACGTATGTTATAATTAATTAACATAATTAGTAAGTAGCAATATTATTACTATTATGAAGTTGTTAATTTTTACTTGAACATTATTTGAAAAAACACTCATTACAATTTATATTAATTATATTATTAATCACTAATTATATAAATTATATTAATTAATTACTTATGTAGTAGTCATTGTATTATTAAATATACAACTAATAATTATATCAATAACACTATTTGTTATTATTAATATAATGTTATATATTATCAATTCTTTTATTAATTATATATGTAAAAGTACATTTTTACTAATTATATTAATAATATAACTAGCAATTATTAATATAATAATATATATTTTTAATTATATTAGTAATTATATGATTAATAATTCATGGTATAGTTAATATTTAATATTTACATTCTTTGTTAATGTAATATTATTAATTATAATGATAATTATTAATTCATACATTGCTAATAATTATTTTTAATTAATTATATATTATTAATAAATAATAAATAATATACTTAGTAATTAATGATTATATTATCTAGTAATATTTTAGTAATAATTTATAATAATATATTAATTAATATATGTTGATAAATCATATAACTAGCACTTCACCTGTGAAAATGCACAAGACTATTCACTTTGTCTTCAAATCAACTTCTTCAACATCATTCAAAAAAATTGGAATGTCAATGAACTCGATTTAAGACATCGTCAAGGAAAATAAGTAGGTGTGTGCAAGGAAAATGACTTTCACTGAAGTAAGACATCATCATTTGAGGTTAAAATAATAAAATATATAGCATATGAAAGGATTAAACAAACATCACCAAAAAATATATATAATAGGTTTTTAAACCATTCGAGCTATTGGAAATTATATTCACACTGAAAGTGTGTGTGAATATTTTTACCTAAATAAGATAAAAAAATGTTCATTAACGAGTGCACCAAAGCTCATTTGGCTAAAAATAACCCCCACCCTTCACCGCTTCGAAGCAACCTACACATCAATACATCAATTAGTTCACAAAAATTAAGCATGCAAACATTATCACTCAAAACCATCAAGTCAATTAAAGGATATTAAAATTCATAAGGTGCAATGATAACTAATTTAAAAATCATGAAATATGAATGATTGTAGGACACTGATTATAGGCAATGCTTGAAATTGTGCAAAACAAATAAAAAAGAGGGATTTTAAAATAACGATTGATCAGTTATGTTAACCAAGCCATTATAGCAGGTAGCAAGATAGATTAACTTAAAAATCTTTCATTGAAAACATGTAAAGAATAGTCAATCATTATTGCAATCTAATGATTGAAGGCTATTGATTATAGGAAATCATTGTAGGATATCGATTGACCAAGTCATTATCAGTGGTGACCGTTGATTAGCTATGTAAATGATATGGATTTTTGAAATATGAATAATCTCATGACATTAAAGGTAGTATATCAGAAATATCGATACAAAAATTGAAATAAACAATGCACGGGTGAGGGAATATGATACAAACAGAAAATCCGCATGATAATTGACTCATTGTAATATAAAGATTGTAACGAGAACAAATTAAATCAAAATAAATAATGAATTCAAATAAAAAAATAAAACAATCCTGTTTACAAAATTAGGAAGAATAATAGCCATCAAATGGAAGAGTCATAAAAACCGAGTAAGGATGCAAAAGAATAATCAAACGCCAAGGAAGGACACAATGATTATTAACAGACGACACTCACGAAAGTTAGAGTTTGTGCGTATTGAACTAAAATGGGTATGAAAGAAATCGAACCTTTTAAACTGGAGAAGAAACAATATTTGGAGACGAATCACAATGGAGCATAACACAATGAAAGAGACACCTATACCAAGAAATATAGAAAATGCATGTGATGATAGAAAACTTACTACTAATGGAAGTTTATTTTTGAATATATTGCATGAATGAGGAGTTTCTGAAATATGAATTTAAGCTTTCTGTAGAAGGTAGAATACTTCAGTGTGAAAATAGATCATCAAACATTCAAAGCGAAATAGATTTAGGCCTAAAACGATGGAAACCACCAACGATGGAGAATAAATGTTCCTTATCTGACACACACAACACACACATATGTTAAATCTACGTTGGAGGGTGCCGCGCCGCCTCCGCACCTGCCGACGCCTGCGATGGAGTTTCGCCGGAACCTGCCTGTGTCCTCTCCATCTTCCTCTGCCTCCGAGCCGAACAGCCATCCCGCCGGAAACAACGCATCTCCGTCGTCTTCCAACCAGGACCCTATGCATTCCTGGTGGGAGTCCGTCTCCAAGGCCCGCTCTCGCATCCTTTCTCTCTGCTCTCTCCTGCCGTCCTCCGCGGCGGTCCTCTCCTCCGTCGCCGAATCCGATCACCCCGCCCGCTCCCTCCTCGCCTCATATGATGCTCACTCCGCCCTGTCGACTGCCCTGTCCTCCCCTCTCGCTGGCTCCGGCTCCGACCCTCTTTGCCACTGGCTCTACGACGCCTTCCAGTCCACGGACCCGGACCTCCGCCTCGTCGTCCTCTCCGTGCTCCCTCTCCTCACCGCTCTATACCTTTGCCGCGTCTTCTCATCCTCAAATTCTGACCCCCCGCCGTCCCTATCCGGATTCGAGGCTGTACTCCTCTCTGTCTACGCGTCGGAGACTAAGGCCCGCGCCGGCAAGCCCGTGTTGATCACGATCCCCGATCTCTCTCAGCCGTGTCTGTATTGCGTCCCTCAGAACCCACCAGGCCATACTGCTGCTGTTGGTGCACGATCCGGGCCTTCGGTTAGGGTTGTTTCTCCTCCGCTCGAGCCACAGATTGCGGTCAAGTCAACCAAAAGGGCCTGCATCATCGGAGTGGCGCTTGATTCTTACTATAAGCAGATATCGCAATTGCCGAGCTGGTCTAAACGGGAGTTCTGCCAATTTGCTGCCGAATGGGCTGGCCAGCATTGTCCTTGCAGGACTGAATTTGATGAGACTGAGGTTGAAACTGATGGGGTCTCCAAGGTCATGGATGCGGATGCGGAGGTTAATGGCCATGCAATTGACAGGGCAGTTGTGGGAATGGGGAACTTACAGTTTGAAGAACATCAAGAGAAATTGATGCCTGCAGGAGTGCGGATCCCTCTTCCTTGGGAACTTTTTCAGCCGATTTTGAGAATTATGGGACATTGTTTATTAGCTCCATTGAATTCGCAAGACGTCAAGGCCGCTGCATCAGTTGCGGTGCGGTGCTTGTACGCCAGGGCTTCTCATGACTTGTTGCCGCAGGCGGTGTTGGCTACACGGAGTCTCATTCAACTCGACAACCGAAGACGTGCAGCCGCAAAGGCTGCAGCTGTCGCTAATGCCTCAAATTCCAACACGCCAAGCAAATCCAAGAAGCCAGAAATACTTTTGGTTTCAAAGTGACTGAAGTACATGCGTTTAGGTTAGTGTTATATAGTTTATCTGCGGCAGTGCATTCACGTTTTATTATTGATTCTAAAGTTGAAGAATTGGAGGCTCTGTCCGGATCTGTCCTTGCATTTGCACTTGTATTTGCTTAGGCTAAGTTGCATATGTGAATCTGCACCTTGATTAAGTTTTTTTAGATCTAATTTGCAGATACCTTGAGGGTAGTCATTTCTTATTGATATTTTTTGTTGGGGGTTCGCCATTGTTGGACACTGTCATTGAATTGTTCTCTAGATTCCAACCATGATTAATATTTGATGGTTCAACTGTTGTGTTGTGTCCCAAATTTTCACAAAGCTGCTTCATCGTGGCTCTCAAAATCTTCTATTCACTCTTCGTGCCTGTTTATGGTAAATTGGGTACTATAATGTTATTTGCCCATCCATCCAACCCAAACAAGTTAATTGCCTTTTTTTACTGTACCGCAAATATTCATGTTATTTGTATGAGAAAAATCACTCACATAAGGTGTGGAATTTTTCTTCCTGTAATTTGAAATCACATATTCAAAAGTACATAGCACCATTTGGGGGTAATTATTGAAAACTGTTTATCACACTTACTACTTAAGATAAATAGTTTGAAAAAATAAGTGATGTTTGCTCTATTTCTGAAAAAACATCTCGACCGCAAACACCGCCGAGACCTTACTCGCATCATCCTTTGAAAAACGAAGCCACATCGAGACTCCATTGGACAAAGAGGCACACTTATCCATTCCCATACCGATGAGGAAACACATCTCATCTTCAAACCCAATCAGTGCTTTGTGTGCATCATCCACTAGGAACCGAGCTACACAAAGCACTCTAGGGAGAGAGCTAAGTAATCACCGCCATCGAAGGAAAAACTGATGGGTTTTATATGTTCATCATACGAACTTGGCAGCGGAAACAAACCCATACTTGTGCAATCTATCCTCGACAGAATCAACACGTATAATTTAATGAAAGAACATAACGTGTGTACCTGAAGTGATGAATCCATCTTTTATTATTCGACCGATGTTTGATAAAATCACGAAAGTAGCAAACGAAAGCTTCCTGCCTCCGAGGGATTACATTGGCCAAAGGATCCCAGAACGCTTCTTGAGGATCCCAAAATGCAGAAGGAGTGCTAGCGCCTTCACCCAGCGCTACATTGCATTTCGGGAGGAAAAGAGAATCGGGAGGCCTGCATACAATTGGTCATACACAAGAGGAGGGATCTCATCCCTTTATATAGTCATTCTCAATGCATTTCATATGAAATGCGTCGCCTATATTCAACATATCAATATATATTTATTCCTGCCGTCATTTATTCATTGAATCCTTTCAATGAATATACAAGCCATTTAATCCATTCATAATGGATTATAGTTGATAAAATCGCGTGGGAAAATACATGCACCTAAAGCCGCATGGGAAGATGCATGCACCTAAAGCCGCATGGGAAGATGCATGCACCTAAATCATATGCTTTTAGCGCACATTCATCAATCTCCCACCTGTATTAAAATTCCATAAGGACTTTATGCCAAACTTCACAACTCTTTGTGAATCCATCCAAAACTCTTTTGGATATAGTTTTATCGAGCTCTTTTCATTTTGAAACAAACACTTTATGCAAAATTTAATTCTTATCCAGAGGTCTAACTGTGTGACCTTGCGGACCTTGGTTGCATTGACAAAAAATATGAAATCCATATTTCATTGATGCAAGCAAAGAGTAGTTTCTACTAAAACATCAGTGCTACTCAAGTTACTAAGAGGTATGGTGTGATTTATATCAAACATACTCACGTATATATATATATATAACCATGTCTACCACATGATGTATCATATACATCATATGCATACCTATATAATCCCTCTGTTAAAGATATTGAGTGACCACGGGACATGAAACATGTCAATCTGTATAGGCCAACTCATCTTTTCTTGATTCTCTGAAAAAAAGTAAAAAAGTCGATGAATACATCACATGTCATTCATCTTATAGACGAGTACGTCACATGCATCTCAGCTAAGTAGCCGAACACATCAAATGCAACTCAACTAAGCATGGCTATGCATTTCTTCGGTCTAATTCAATCAAGGGCCAAGTGTCTTTACTCTTCATACAAGTGGAAAAATCCCATATTGGTTGTGCTCCAACCAGACGACATGATCACCAACATCCCAACCACCCCCATATTAGCTAAGTTAATTTTTAGACTTGCGTAAGTAAGGTATCAAAGTATGAAGGTTCTCATGCTAGGTATCTCGCCAACCTTAGGTAAGAAGGATTGATTATATAAGCATACACCCTTAAGTATATCGATGACCGTATGACATTGCATGAGATATACTTTGATGGGTCGGTCCAAGTAATAAGTCGTTACTTATTACCTCATGAATCTATTCTTCGTATCTCATTTACATCTCTTTGTAATAAGTACAAGATTCTATTCATTCTAACCTTATCATATCACCACAACCCATTGTACTTTGAGGGGATGTTATCATTCTATCGTTCATGTAAAGTAAATTGCAGTATACATGAATGAATGATAAATTTAGGTTGCCTTTATTATAAAACTATGATACATTTTATATTCTTAAACTCTTTTAAGAACATTTAACAAAACCATATATAAGCGCTTGTTCATCATATCATATATGATAAACTACCCATTTAGCCTTAT
Organism: Viscum album; assembly: GCA_963277665.1. Taxonomy (NCBI): domain Eukaryota; kingdom Viridiplantae; phylum Streptophyta; class Magnoliopsida; order Santalales; family Viscaceae; genus Viscum; species Viscum album. The sequence continues at coordinate 559,336,569 of OY728162.1, forward strand.
GTTTGTTAAATTTTCTAGGTTTTGTTATTTCATTAAATCTAATTGTAATTCTTATCACATCTTTATGTGACCACTTGATAAAACTCTCCCATAAACTCTTAGTGAGTAACATTTATAAAGCAAGCTTAGTTTGGATAATCGGTGAGACTTATGAATCATATTCCTAATATTCAAACTCCTCAACTTCACAACATCAAATGTTACAATGTTATCTTTTGTTGTTTGCTTAGAACTTAACATCATCATCAAATTTGGAACCATATATAAGCGCTTGTTCATCATATCATATATGATAAACTACCCATTTAGCCTTATGTTTGTTAAATTTTCTAGGTTTTGTTATTTCATTAAATCTAATTGTAATTCTTATCACATCTTTATGTGACCACTTGATAAAACTCTCCCATAAACTCTTAGTGAGTAACATTTATAAAGCAAGCTTAGTTTGGATAATCGGTGAGACTTATGAATCATATTCCTAATATTCAAACTCCTCAACTTCACAACATCAAATGTTACAATGTTATCTTTTGTTGTTTGCTTAGAACTTAACATCATCATCAAATTTGGAACCCATCAAACTTTCTCTTTGAGGTCAATGTTAGCCATTTACATTTTTATTATTTAGCACATCCTAAACTCTTTTAGGATTAAGTGACATTCACCTATGGTCAACACATGTTTTCATTTAAACTTCTCTTTACCATTATACACTAAACTATTTTAGGATATCAAGTGAATTTCACTTTGTATTTAGGTTGGCATAATAGTGATATTCACTTTATCACGGTAACTAAATGTAACTATTTACATTTTTCTTTACCGTCACATATCCTAACTCTTTAGGATATTAGGTGAAGAATCACTTAATCTTAGTCCGACACAATCTTTTCTTTATTAATTTTGAATATCTCTAAGCTCAAACATACCCCCACTTGCCTTTTGGACATTAAATTCATTCTTAGAATATTTTGCTAAGATTCAGCACAAACTTCTTTGTGTTACGAAATAACAGTTATTTCCTAGTAGGAATGTTTATAAATAAACTACTGTTTCCAAATCTCATATGATATTCTATGTGTTTAGACCATTTTCCTTGAAAACAAAGAATTGATTTCTATAACACTGATACCTGACATGGACATTCCATGGAGTTTCCTAAAAGTTCTTCATGTATCTTGATAATTCCAATTTATATTCTTTTTTGATAATACCCACAAGTTTCAAATGACCTTAATTGACTATTTGAAGAAAAATTGTTGGATTCTCCAATTTACTTTTCTTCTGCCGGTTTGACGTTTTACCTACTTGTACTGGCCACACAATACTAGAATCTATTCATCATTTAAGGGTCCGAATCCAGATAGCCCTTTCCTTTGCGAGTTTTGGGTGTTAGAGGCACTCGAAGGTAGTTCCAAAGCATTTGGAGGGTGTGCGGAGGAAAATAGGGGTGCCATTGCCAAAAATGGCATGGCTGTAGCGTGGAGCCCTAGGTTGCGCCATAGTGTAGGTGGCTGCGACGTGGAGCTGGTGGTTGCGCCGTAGCACCTTGAGGAGCCACTGCTAAATTTGGCATGGCTGCAGCGTGGTCTCCATGTTGCGGGGGAGCTCAGGGTGGATTCTAAGGCTACTTCCAGGGGTAGCGGCGTCGTGGGCTGTAGGCTGCGGCGTGGTCCCTTTCTTGGTAGAGGGGGCTCTACGGCGTGGAGTTTAGGGTTGCGTCGTGGCCCCCAGATCCACTAAAACAATACCTGGTTGAGCTTCTCGGAGGGGGGTTTGACCAAGGGTGGGTGCGGCGTGGTCTTCTACCACTACTCCATAGCGCTGAGGGGCTCTGTGGCGTGGAGTATGGGGGTGCGCTGTGGTCCTCTTTAAAAATCTTTGTCTATAAATACCCCAAGACCCCTGAACCCCCTTTCTTTTTTCCCACTTCTCTCCCTCGAACTCTAGGCAACCTAGAGAGGTTTTTGAGGTTCCTTGAAGCCCCTTTCAATAGGGATTGATCCCGGCTTCCCGTGATCAATCCGATTTGATCCGAGTTAGGTTTTACCTTCGTTTTCTAGCGGCTTCTCTTCGTTTGATCTCGTTTCCTCTCGTTTCTTCTTGCCATGCTTTGGCGTTCAATCTCCTCTGTTCTAATGGAGTTTTGTTTATTGTTTGCTGGTGTGTTTTTGGCACGATGTCTTTGGGAGATCGTAGTGTTGTTGCCGGAGAGGTGATCGGAAGACCGCAACGTTGATTCGTTCTCGTGCGAAGAACATTGATGCTTTTGAGGTAGGGGATTCGTTGCTTCTATTTCTTTATGTGCACTCGTAAATCGACCATGGTTTTAGCCCTTTGGATGACAATGAAATTAACCTAACAAATATTGAATCGGATTAAAAATGAAAGTGGTTATACCTAGCGATCACATGTTGTTTTCCACCGTGATAACGGTTTGCCTCTTGATATGCTAGGTAGTGTGTTATCTATGTTATGCTTGTTTACATGTTTTGTTATGCTATGGATCAATATGATGTTCTTGAGGTAATTGTAATTTGGTTGGTTGAGGAATTAAATTAGAAGCATGTTAATTTAATCCGGTGTTTCTTGTAATTTGATGGTAATTCAAATTGATGCAATGCGTATGTATTGAATATGTTATTCCATGTGTTAATGAAATTGATAAAGAACGTGAAAGATGTCGATGCTTGTTGATGATAATGATAAAAAGGCATGATAAATTAGTTTTGTTCTTCTCATAGTTTGATGAAACTGGTTTTGATGTTAATGAGCATGTTTAAACTTTTGATAGCTTGTTATAGCTAATGCCTTAGGTTGCCCGTAGTTGGAACATGTGAATTATGTCTCGGTTAATTCAAGACGGGATGAAAACTGATTGTTTTGATAAAGATAATTCCTTGGGGCTGACAGTGCCCGCTTGTTATAAACGCAGATGCCTTGTGTTGAGAGCCGTGAGAGCTTGTTTGCGTGTGAATGCTGAATGCCTTGTTTTAGGGCCAAGTTGCCCTGTTGACTATGTTTGTTTCTTGCTATCTTGTGATGTGCTCTGAATGTGAGCCTTGTTATGCGATGTGATATGAGCCCGGGATGACTGAGTATGGGATGACTGATGTGATATTGGGCGGGGAGGCCCGAATGATGTGGCAGCAGTTGACGCCTGTGATGGTGATATGCATCAAGATATGCATGTGGGTGTTGGGGATGACATCGGAGATGATGGAACAGGTTGAAGCTGGACTTACTCGTTGATGTGGTTAAGCTGGATGCTTGCTTGTTATAAACTTGTTAATGACCGGATGATCGGGTTGCTTGTTTTATCTGCATTCCTTTCCCCACTGCTTAAGGCAGCTGGATGTGCTTGGTTGTATTTCTCTTGGTGATAGCTTAGGATGACTTTCCCAGAGTACCTGGAATTATGGAAAAGATAGTGCTTAATAATGCTTAACCCATGAGGTTGGTGATGATGGAATGAAAATGCTGAAAAGATGTTAATCTTGAGAAACTGTGAACTCTATTTGGATTATGCTTGGAGGACATGGACTTGACTTCGTTGGTTAATGAATGTAATCAGAATAATGTTAATTAATGGCTAATTGATTAATTAATGGAAAGTGTAATGGTAAAAGAGAATTAATTGATTAATGTAGCTCTTGTGTGCTTATAGGATATCTAATTCCTAGCAGTGACAACCGGGTGTTTGAGTGAGGATAATTGCAGTTGAGTCTAGGACTAGGTTATGTCTATAGTGTGGTTGTGAGCTATATTATATCTTATATGTTTTGTGATTTCATACGCTACACCATCCATGTCGGTTAAGGCGATTGGCACCCAGTGGATTCTGGGACAGTGTTTTCTCCCAACATTCCGGTGGGAGGATTAATGACTGACTACCCCCTCTGACCCCGCTCTTTTCTCTTGGTAGTATTTTGTGCTGGTATGCATTGAGGTTAGTTTCTCATACTTGTGTGTAGAGGGCTGTGATGACTTGTGATTATTTCACACACATGTATCTCCAGATATAATATCCAAAGAATTATTATAGGTATGACGTGTATTGGCTGTGATGGCTTGAGGTACCTTACTCGATGTATGAGTTGTGATGATTTGAGGTTTAATACCCGATGTATGATACACGCCACATTGGCTGTGGTGGTTCTCATAAACTACTTGATTACTATATAGATATGTGATATGGGATGATGAAATGATGTGATGCATGAGGTGCATGTTGTGATGCCTCGCCCAAATGTCTTCGCGGTGATCATATTTTGGAGAGAGATGGCTTAGGATGTGCGATGTTGGGGCAGAGCAGCAAACTATTGGGGAAGCGGTAGCGGGGTACCCTTGTTGATTTACTATTATAATATATGATCCCTCGTATTTGATGCTTGGTGAGAGTCAGTCATGGTGAGGCTGAGAACTTAGTTTACCTGTTTATGTGACAACTTAGTTTAACTTGTTGTTTATTGAGTTTTAATATGCTTTCTTTATCTTTTGCACTAGAGGCTCCATGGAGGATCTTACCGAGTATATTGTTATGCTCATCCCACGTACATATAAACTGTTTTTCTGATCAGTAGGAGCAGGTTGGTGATCAGGTTGGATATTACTAGCTCGTGGTTTTGTAGGAGCTGTCTCGGCTTTGTTGTCACTGCAGAGTTTACCTTTTTGGTACTTGTAGTTTCTTTTTCAGTTGTTTTAGTACTGTATAACACTGCATGCATGCACTTGGTTTCTTTTATATATTTGAGCAGATGTTGATTGATGTATCTGTTTTATATCTCTCTTTCGCAATGCCTACCATTTGTATATACCCTCAGTGCTAGTCGCCAACCCTTGACCTATTGGAGGCGGGACTTAGGCGGTCTCTATCTCCCTTCTCTCATTGTCAACCTTGGAGGGGTCCTCTTTGGGTCGAGGGTGTCGTGACAAAGTGACATCCAAAGTTCAAGTTGAGGGATAGGATGAAGTTTGGAGTTAGATACAGGTGATGACTGCATGGGTTGGTAGGACAATGGTGTCTGCTAAGTTTAGTAAGCGATGCAAACATGAGAGACCGGTTGAGACATGGGTATTTATGGCTCCATGTGATCTGATGCACGACCCTTTAAATTTACTGAGCCTACTAAACAAAGTGATACTGGTTGCGGGGTAGAGACCTAGGAGAAGATCATGCATCATTTTTCTTTGCGCATGTGTTTGAAATGGGTAGACCTTAGGATAGGTTAAACCTTAAAAAGATAAAATGAAATAAATAAATAATTAATGCTCAGTATTCCATATTCCAGGTTTAGGAGCTCTAACCGTTTGTCCTTTTTGCAGGTATGGCTCTAGGTCGACGTACTCGTCAGGTTCGTGTCGAAAATGTTTAGCTGGATGTGCCAACAGATCGCCGCAGCGTGGAGGTTGACGATGACATTTGGAGGTGGACACTCCGAGAGTTTCAGTGCTAACGCCTACTGAAGTTCGAGGGTTCTGTTTCAGACTCAGTCACAGAGGAATGGTTGGAGGAGGTTGAAATAACTTTCAGTTCGATTTGTGCTCGGAAGGAGCACTGGGTTTCGTTGGCTGTGATGATACTACGTGGGGCAGTAAGGCAAAGGTGGATCCTGTTCCCCAGGGATCGTGAGGAGTCGGTGGTCTTGTGGGAGAAGTTCAAGGACCAGTTCCGAGAAGAATTCATTCGACTGCGGGGGCAGCCGGTCGTTAGGAGCTGCTTACCCTTTGACAAGGGAGTTCCAGCGTGCAAGAGTTTGTGATCCGTTTCAGGACCTTTTTGCGCTATGCTTCAGACCTGTTATCAGATGAGGAGGCTAGAGCAAGACATTTCGAGGAGACTTTGCATCCAGAGATCCAACGCTAGGTCACCCCGTTTATGCTGAAGACGTATCTCACGGTGTTGGTGAGAGCAAAGGTTATCGAGAGGATGCTGACCAGAATCAGGTCATCACGGAGTTGTCGGGATTTCTCACGGAGTAGAGCTGTGGTATGAGATTCCTAGTTGTCTGGACAGAAGAGCTTCCAGACAGTCAGGGATAGGTCTTAACCCTCATCATCTCGTTTCTCTAGGGGCGGTGACTCTCAGGCCTATGTCAAAGGATCAAACACGTTTTTTTTGTGGATGCTGAGATCATCAACGACAAGAGTGGTCGATCTTTCTGAATAGTCAACGTGTAGCAAGTGTTTTGCTTCAGGTTCCTTCGTTGAGGCAGTTTTGGTCGAGGCAGCAGCAACAAGGTGCTACAACTTGGGAACAACAAAGAGGAGACAGAGCGGGTAGAGGACGAGATGGTCCTCATCCTCTGAGAGCAGAGTGCGGTCGTGGAGGTGGTCGTCATCAGGGTCAAAGAGGTTCGTGGTCGGCTACATGCTCTAGCGTTGCTAACGTTGGTTGAGCCAGGTGTCGTTCGAGGCACCCTTTGCTCGTTTTCTATATGGGTGCATGTTTTGTTTGTTTCAGGAGCTAAGCACTTCATATCATTTGCTCTCATCCATGCTTTGAGACTTGAGGTAGAGTGACTTTCAGTGCCTTGGCGTTGATTACGCCAGTTGAAGGTTGAGCCGACTTGAATGAAGTATGTAGAGACTGTGAGTTGGTGTTGGGGCAACACCACTCTTGGGGATGTTGGAGTTGGTGTCCTAGGGCCAACTGTTTGTACTTCGATTACATGTATATTCGATGAATTGAATATTAATAAAATATCTTATTACATATTGTTCATTATTATGCATGATTTTAATGTAATAATGTCGTAGAGTACCTGTCGCATTGATAAGGGCGTAACAGTTACCCGTTATGATGAGAACCTTGAAATGCTATGACGATATTCTTAAATATATAAGTCTACGGTTGGATAATGTTCTATGATGGGACACATAGAACGTGACTGTCAGGTGTGAGTACTCGTAAGCGGATGAGATTTCTTCTTATGAAGTTCACACTTGTTAATCTTCAAAATGGGAGATTATGAGAACAGACCCGACAGTAGGAATTTTGCATGTTTTGATATCATCAGATATTTCTATCTACGAGTATGTGTAATGGTCCTTAGACTTTAAGATTATCATTAATGCATGCCATGACTTGCACACTTAGATTTGCTGACGAAAATCGTGATGTCATATGTTCGCGGTGAGGTAGGGTACGTTGAGGGCGTCATGATTGACATGTCATTAATGAATAAGTAGATGAAAGATTTGTTCCTTTCATCTTTATGAAAGTTGATTTCTCAACTCTTTAATTAAAATAAAACCATCGCATTAAATTTCATGGTCATGGCGTGACGACGCGTTTATTTCAGATTGTCAAAGAAAGACGCATCAAGTATATAGGTTGGTGACACATATGTGCAACCTGCTTAATGAGATATCGTGATAAAAAGATTATATTCCTGGCATTTGTATATGGTCGTCGTCGTTGCGACATTACGTTCTTTCTCTTGGGCGCCTTGACCCATTGTTAGACAGTAATCTCGAACTTCAGGTAAGTCCGCCTAATGCCAGTGAGAAAGAATTCTAGAGGGTTGAACACTAAGTGTTTCCGATCATCTCGATTAAAATCTATATTAATTTAATTAATAGAATAAATATTATTCTCAAGGCTGAAGAATAATTTTATTCACGTTTTATCAATCGCGAATATTTATTGATAAATGAAAATATTTTAATTAAATATTTATTAGGGTATTCAATAAATGTCGAGGAGGATGAACGGACCAAGACTGTGTCCGTTGATAAATATTTTCAAGCCGATAAATATTATTTATCGTTGCACAGGTTGATGCGCGCCATAAAATAATAACAATATTATTATTATTATGTGGCATGAGGTTTACTAAAGATTATAATATTATTTAAGAGCCGACATACAATTAAATAATTATTTAACCTAAGCCCTAGCTCTATAAATAGACGACTACTGTCTATTGAGTAAATGATCGAAAATTGAGAATTGAGAATCGTTGCGCACAATGAACTTCCCTCTTGAATTTTCCTCTCTTCCTTTTAAAAACAAGAACACCTTTCAAGCCCGAAAGATCTTGGAGTAATCAAGACAAACGACACAAGAAAATTGATTCGCCGTGCTGACACTCGAAAATCAATTGGTGTTGCTCAGAGATCAAATAAATACGCGTTGATCACCGATAGAGAGATTTTACACTTGAATCCTTACAACGCAACGAAGGTAATCCGAAAGGGTTTTCAGAAGATCAACATCGTCAATAAAGAAAGGATCCCAAGTCAAGGTAATTGTTTCTTCCAATCTTAAATGAATTAATTATAAATTGTTGGATTGGTGTAGCCTGATCCGGTAATTGTAATTTGGTTGGTTAAGGAATTAAAGAGACATGTTAAATTTAATCCGGTGTTTCTTGTAATTTGATGGTAATTCAAATTGATGCAATGCGTATATTCAACTGAATATGTTATTCAATGTGTTACTGAAATTGATAAAGAATGTGAGACATGTTGATGCTTGTTGATGATAATGATAAAAAAGCATGATAAATGAGTTATGTTCTTCTCACATTTTGATGAACTGGTTTTGATGCTAAAGAGCATGTTTAAACTTTTGATAGCTTATTATAGCTAATGTCTTAGGTTGCCTGTGGAATCTGTGAATAATGAATTGGTTAATTCAAGACGGGATAAAAATCATTTGTTTTGATAAAGATAATTCCTTGGGACTGAGAGTGTCCGCTTCTTATAAAGGCAGGAGATGCCTTGTGTTGGGAGCTGTGAGAGCTCGTTTGCATGTGAAAGATGAATACCTTGTTTTAGGGTCAAGTTGCCCTGTTGACTATGCTCGTTTCTTGATATGCCTTGTGATGTGCTCTGGATGCGAGTCTTGTTATGCGATGTGATATGAGCTTGGGATGACTGAGTCTGGGATGACTGATGTGATATGGGGCGGGGAGGCCTAGATGATGTGACAACAGTTGACGCCTGTGATGGCGAGATACATCGGGATATGCATGTAGGTTTCGTGGATGACACAGGAGATGATGCAACAGGTTGAAGCTGAGCTTACCTGTTGATGTGCTTAAGTCGAATGCTTGCTTGTTATGAATCTGTTAATGACTAGATGATTGTGTTGCTTGTTTTATCTGCATTCCTTTCCCTGTTACTTAAGGTAGTTGGATGTGATTGGTTGCATTTCTCTTAGTGGTAGCTTAGGATGATTTTCCTAGAGTACCTGGAATTATGGAAAGATAATAATTTTTAATAATGCTTAACCCATGGGGTTGGTGATGATGAAATGCAAATGGTGAAAAGTTGTTAATCTTGAAAAACTGTGGACTCTTGTTTGGATTATGCTTTAGGGCATGGACTTGACTTGTCGGTTAATGAATGTAATCAGAATAATGTTAATTAATGACTAATTGATTAATTAACGTAAACTAAAATGGTAAAAGAGAATTATTTGATTAATGTAGTTTTTTAAAATGTTTGTGTGCTTATATGATATCTTGTCCCTAGCAGTGAAGTCGGGTGTTTGAGTGACGATAGGTGTAGTTGAGTCTAGGATTAGGTTATGCCCATAGCGTCGTTGTGAGTTATATTATATCCTATATATTTTGTGATTTCATACGCTAACCCACCCATGTCGGTTAGGGTGACTGACACCCAGTGGATTCTGAGAGATTGTTATCCCCAATATTTCGGTGGGAGGACCGACTGCCCCCTCTGGCCCCGCTCTCTTCACTTGGTAATATTTTGTGCCGGTATGCACATAAGTTAGTTTCCAATACTTTTGTGTAGAGGGTTGTGATGACTTGTGGTTATTCCGCACACATTTATCTCCGAATATATTATCCAAAGAATCATTATAGGCATGATGAGTATAGGTTGTGATGGCTTGAGGTACCTTATTTGGTGTATGAGCTGTGATGACTTGATCTTCTTATGTTTTATTCATTTAATGTATGAATGCTTCTATGGTTTTAGTTTTGTAGTTCCTATTCAATCCCTCAAATTATTGTGTTCAGCCCATACTAATATATAACTCTTTACACAACTCATAGTTTGTGTTACTCGCCCAAATATAGAAGCCAAACATATTAATACATATCCATATGCATCATATGCATAATGTATATAAACTATTCATGTAAAGATTCAATCTCCACATGAGTATAGTCCGAAGCCACAGATAGCTAACCCCAACTTTTTTAGACAAGACATAAGCCTCCAAGTCAGTGGGAAGTCCGAACTAAAGCCCTTCTATCCGAGGATACTAAGAGAAAATTCAATTCATAATAATTCTAAAATCCAATATGCACAAACTATGCCCAATTATTAAATTCAAGCTAATAACTCCTAGGGGGTGTTGACATCCTTGTCCCCGATATTTGTAACGTGGAATATGGATCATCGGACACGGATGCCTCCTTGCAGCGTCCTACATGGAGGAGAAGTCGACACCCGACAAACCGAGGTGGCTCACAAAACAGCGGAAATCGACATAAAAAAAGATGGTTTTTTTTATGGGAAGTGTATGCCTCTGACATGTCATTGCTTGTGCTCTTTAGTAGCGTTTTGTGCCACATGTTTGGTTTTTGCATCCCCTGTACTCTGGTGTGCGTTTTTTCTATTAAAATTTTCGAGGCTATGGGCCTGGACTACCAAACCCATGGTCTGCGTCATCTTGGATTATGGGGATTCTATAATCATGGATGTAAACACTTTATATCCACTCTTTCATATTATTCATTATATGAGATTTATATATGTTATTTTATGAATTATAAACCTTTTATAATTCAATTTATATTATGTAAACCTTTTAGATAATTTAAATATTATTTACATTATTTAAACCTTTAATCATATTAATCATTAAAACACTTTTGATGTGATCTAAATAATATCACAAATAAGACCTTTTTTGATTTGAACATTTCAAATTAATTAACTATGAACTATTCATAATTTTAAATATAAACTCCTTTATATTTTGACCTCATTTATGTAATTTATAATATCTTTATAAATCACTTTTATGATTTGTGATTAAACATTTTATTTCAAGATCTCAAGGCATGTCATATGATTTGGTAAAAGGTATTTTAAATATTAACATTTAATATTTGGAATATTTTATTAATAAATGTTTCAAAAACATTTATATAATTAATTATATACTATTTATGCAACGCCCCGGCCCGAGTGCCCCTATAACCGGTGCCTCGATTCTGTTCGTTACACAACCTTAGGCGCGCCTCCCCGTACGTCAGAGGCTGCCGACTAGCAGCGAGGGTCTAATGAAACATGTGGGGAGACTATACCTTCTTTATCAGAAGTAAGCCACATTAGGTAAAATAAGAGAATGAAAACAATATAAACAAAGATCAAGCATCTCAAATCAAATCCCTAGAGCGGGGGACATGCCCACAACCAAATAGTAAATATGTCATGTCATACAACGCCAAATGTAAAGGAAAAACCAAAATAAAGACATGCTGAAAAATCCCCAAAACGGGTCCTGACACCAAATCCGGTTCCCTCACCTATGCTCCATCCCAAACCCAAAATCAACCATCGAGCATAGGGCCCTTGCCCTTGCCCTGATTTACAACCATGGAGTCTGCTCGGGTACCCAACGACGACCCGAGCAGGGTGTGAGTACAACTCAGTAGGCCACTACCAATGGTGTTAGTCTAAAACAGTGTATGCAGAAGTACGATAAACAATAAAGTAACAGAAGATAAATTAAGTTCCATTGTTTATCAAGATTGGGGATTAACCATTTTAACCATTGGTTCCATATGTTACCCATTTTCATCAAACTCACTTCGGTCCATGCCGGTCATCTAAACTATGCAGAAGGGGAGTCAAGTTCCCTACATCACAGGGACGTTCTTCTTCTATTTATGTATGAAAATGAATTGGAAATAAAAACAACAGAAGTACAAGAGTAATAAGATCGGGATGATCCAGCCCAAGCCTAACAGGCGATCTGCACACAACAGCTCACTAAATTCATTCTCACTAGATACCCCTTCTCTCAATCTCATCCCATTATTTATAACTAAACCCCTCCCCTAACAACCAATAATATTCTCAGAATATTCCGTGGGGCCCAAAGGCATATTTCAACATATTCCATATACTCACCTCTCTCTTCTAACCGCTCCAGGTGGCCTGCATGGTATCTATCACATGCCGTGTCTCATTTAACTTTTTCAAGTTAGGCCAAACACTCCCCTATGCCATAGTAACATGCCAAGCACAATTGTCATTGGTTTTATCTCATAAACCATTAATATTCCACATTTAATGACTCAATTCCATGTTCAAGGAAGTGGCACACTCCATGGGTGGTCCTTTAGGTTCGGTCTAATCATCCTCAACGGATCTCATGGGAATCATGAGGGGTTCAACACCCCATTAGCACGCCCAATATATCATTTCTTACCAAGGGTTCAAATGCACACCATTACAATGCCCAAGTACAACTACATACACATAAATTTAAACATCAAGACTATGAGGTATAACTTGTAGACCACTTACCTCAAGTTCGTAGGCAAACGCTCGCTTAACCTCAGCCCTTGATTCGAACTCAAACAACCTTCAAACCCCAAACATAGAATCTGCTGGAAAAAGAGGGTTTTAGGGCTTCGAAAGGAGGACAACTACATAAGGCCTCTTCCAGAAAATAGTGGAAAGAGGAGTGTTATACTCACTCGGAGCTTCAATCTGCACAATCTGCACCCTACGGTGCTTCAAATGACAGAGAATCAAAGGAAAATCGTCCCTTGGAAGCTTGGGAGGAAAGGGTTCATCACCTAGGGTGCTCGAGGAAGAATGGGGGAAAAAATCGGGTTAGAACCCTAAGTTTGAGGGGGGAAAATTGGAAATTCTCCACTTTTAAGAGGCGTACGGTTGACCAAACCGTGCGCCAACTGTGCATTGCTCTTCGTCCAAGAGGGGGCTTGACAACACGACTTGTTTGGCCATCCGCACGGTTTGAAAAACCGTGTGGTGACCGTGCGCTCGCCTCTGTTCAAGGGGGCTCGAGCCGTACAGTTTTTTGGCTATGGTGCATGGTTATCACTAACTGTGCACCAACCATGCACAATGCACTAGATGGTATTTTTTCTTCTTTTGTGTCCCGAACCCCTAGGACACCCCCGAGGCACCTCATACTCTCGGGAATCGATCCATTAACCAGTTAACAGAGAATTTAACCAAAAAATTTATACAAGGACGTACCTCCTTGAAGGGTTGAGATATTGCAACTTATAATTAATTAATTTATACTCCTTATAAATCAAAATATTCGCCAAATACCTTTTACTATAATTTATTCACATTTTTATTGACCATATAAATTTGAATAAAAAAATTCTTAATATTAAATCTTTAATATTGATGATTTTTTTATAATAAATCCTTCAAAAAAACATTTAATCAAGCATTTTATAGCTAATTTATAACACGTTTATAATTTCTATAAATATTCCAAAATATCTTATTCCATTATTTATAAACAATTTATAAATAACCTTAAACTTAGATGCTTTGTTTCCACACAACAATGACATAGACTACGTGAACTGTGAACTGCTTAATGTAAGCTGTGCCTTCCACTCCACATTACGTTAACTATTTAACGTAACATTAGGTGATGCTCCTGACAGTACGTTATCATATTACGTAACGTCATGAGGGGCAAAACTAGTTGCGATTTCGTAAAACGTGTTCTTTATTTAACAGTGAAAGAAACACTTTGATTTGACGTGGAAGATGAGTTTGATTCCACTGATGAGTTTTATATGTTCATCATATGAACTTGATAGTGGAAGCAAATCCATATTTGTGCTATCTATCCTCAACAAAAAATCAACTTGTATAATTTAAATAAGGAATATAACATGCGTACTTGAAGTGATGAATCCATCTTTTATTCTTTGACGCACGTTTGATGAAGATCACAAAAGCAACAAACAAAAGCTTCCTGCTTCTGAAGGGTTAAACCGGTCAAAGGATCCTATAATGTTTCTTGAGGATCCCAAATGAAATGCGTCGAGAATGGTTGTATAAAAGGATGAGATCCCTCCCGTTGTGTATGACTAATTGTATGCGTCGAGAATGGCTGTATGACTAAATGCGTCGACCATATTCAACGTATCAGCATATGTTTATTCCCATTGTCATTTATTCATTTAATCCATTCAATGAGTATACAAGGCATTTAATCCATTCATAATGGATTATAATTGATAATACCGTGTGGGAAAATACATGCACCTAAAGGCACATGGGAAGATGCATGTACCTAAATCATATGATTTTAGTGCACATTCAACAAAAACCTCTATTTAAATACTGAGGGAGAAACTTCTAATCGATACCATCCATCCTTAAGTTGACCACATATATGAATTCCTCCTACAATCATGATAGAGTGTCGAGAGCTCGCAACACAATGATGGTCCAAACCACGGACATAACCATCATTATGATTGACCTTGGAGAAAAACACCCCATGAATGACCAAAGGATGAGCCACGACACCCAATATCACCGTCTCCAAAGCACGACTGAATATCAGCCTCGAGGAGCACTAAGCTCTAATCAAGCATCTTTGAAGAGGATCCCAAATCGATTATACAACCTTTGAATTACTTCTCTTTTGTTGGACTCAACCTGCGAAAACAATTCTTAAGTCAGAATTGATTTGGGTCCAGCCCATTTATTGTAGAGAGAAATTTATTAATGGAAATATTTTTCTCAACATTAATAGAGGAGTTTTCTCTCAGCATTAATGAAAAGTTAATTCTCAATACTAATGGATGAAAAAATTAATGTTGATTGCATTAATTGACGATATGGACTTGGAGTCTATATAAATGGATGTAGTGACATTTTTTGAGTACGACCAATGAACACTGACAAGACCTGACAAAGGCGGAGGTGGCTCCCCTTTTGGGGAAGCCAACCTGGGCGCACACAAAGAGCTGAAGGCACCAAAGCCAAAGGCGGAGGTTGAGACTCTCAAGAGCGGAGATCAGGAGGAGGAAGTCAGAAGATGCGGCGACCGAATGATGTTGGTGGCATATCTTCCGGTGATCTAGGTTGAGTTCCGAAAGATGGTAATTCTTGTAACCTAGATGTTCCTGCTCATTGAATGAAAATGATGCTGTCATTCTCCCGTAGATGTAGGACGAAAGTCCGAACCACGTTATAACGTTGTGCATTTTTTTGATCTTTGTGCTTGCATGTGTGTTTGTCGTGTGCTTATTTGTTACTCAGAATGAAGACCTTGGGAGGACCAGAACTAGATGCAAGGATGACTTGGTGCGGTGACTCGGGTGCCTGGACAGTTCCGGACATCAAAGTCGTGGGGTATCTTTCAGAGCAATGTTTCGCGCTTGTTGCTTCAGGTCCCGATCCACAACATTTGGTATCAGAGGTTGGTGAGGTGTTCAATTGCAGGTATCTCGTGGAACCGTTTGTCAAGGACTCGAATGACGTTACCGAAAGACAGCGGCTGTACCATAAGTTTCTTTGGGATATCGAAAGTCTAATCGACCAGTAGGAGTCATGAGGCATGTTTTGTTATTGGTTACAGTCAGAGTTTGGCAGAAGACTACTGGGGTTCCTCAGGTTAGGTGGTCTATCAAGCGTCCGGAAGAATGTCACCGGAAGATGGCGACAGTATCAGCGGTGTTGCTGGAATATCGAAGTCTCCTTGGACGCAGGTGTCATGCGACATGTTTCGTTCATTGGGAGACATTTGGAGTTTGGTGGAACACTTTTGAAATTTCGGAAGGCAAGTGAGCTGGAAGACCATGACATCAAACACTCAGGGATTGTTCCGGAAGTTGAAGTCAGGTGTCAGATGACTCAAGTTCTCAGAAGGAGATGTCATATGAAGCCGTCAATTGTCAGTTCAAGTCGATGGAAGATTCGACCGGTGTCCCTGTTCTGCATGATATTGCGGATGGAGAAGGGAGATTCCAGTTTTCGATTCTATGACAACGATTTTTCGAAGGATTGATAGAGAAACGGAAGGACCTTCTGTAATGAAGGTGGGCTCTCAAAGAGTTGGAACAAGGCTGGAAGCAGTGGGAGAAAAGGACCCAGTTGCCATGACACTAAAGGATGTTTTAGTGGGAGTTCGTCATGCTGTCGGCATCAGACTTTTCGAAAGCTACGGTTACCGGATGAAGGTCAGTTTCGATGGTGTTGCTGGAGTTTAGTGTACCAAAAAGCTCTTAGGTGGTGCAGAAGCTTGGCAGCGGAGACTTCGGAAACGTATGCAAGCCGCTAGAGTGAGGCCATGAATATGGTGCACAACACAACTTGTCGGGAATTTCAACAAAATTAGAGGATGACAACTCGTTCCTGGTTGCTTTGGAGAAATTTTCCATGAAGGAATTCAAATGAGTTTCATATAATCAGTGGAACAATCAGATTGTTGTTCCAGAAGACCGAGGAAAAACTACTTCATTGGTAGCCTGAATGATTGAAGCGACATGGGGTGGAGAACCATGCAGGCGCTGCAGAAGAACGATGAATGAAAGTTGGACCAGTTTCGACATTGGTGTGAGCGTGAGAATAGTCTTCGAGTGGGAGATTGTTGGACTTAACCTGGGAAAACAATTCTCAACATTAATAGATGATTTTTCTCTCAGCATTAATGGAAAGTTAATTCTCAGTATTAATAGATGGAAAAATTAATGTTGACTGCATTAATTGGCGATATGGACTTGAGGTCTATATAAATGGACGTCGTGACATTTTTTGAGTACGACTAACGAACGTTGACAAGACCTGACAAAGGCGGAGGTGGCTCCCCTTTTGGGGAAGCCAACTTGGATGCACACAAAGAGCTGAAGGATCAAGACTCACAAGGGCGAAGATCAGGAGGGAGCCAAAAGATGCGCCGACCGAATGATGTTGGTGGCATATATTATGATGATCTAGGTTGAGTTTCGGAAGATGGTAATTCTTGCAACTTAGATGTTTTTCCTCATTGAATGAAAGTGATGCCGCCATTCTCTCGTGGTTGTAGGATGATAGTCCGAACCACGTAATCATGTTGTGCATTGTTTTAGACTCTGCGCTTGCATGTGTGTTTGTTTGTCGTGTGTTTATTTGTTGCTTGGAATGAAGACCTTGGCCCAGAACCAGATGCAACGACGACTTGGTGTGGTGGCTAGGGTGCCTGAACTTAACAGTTCCGGACACTAAAGTCATGGGGATCTTCCGGAGCAATGTTTCGCGCTTGTTGCTTGTGGTCCTGATCCCAACATCTTTTACTCATCTTTGGTCCCACAAAATCACCCAAATACATCTTTAAACACCTCCAGGAAATAGGAGCACCAAAGCTGATGGGTTTCAGAACACACCAGGCCCCTGGAAGTTCACTGGTTATCTGATGGCTTACCACCAGACTTCAACGGACTTTCTGTGAATGCTCGATGAGTCCACTTCCAGTGTGAGCCAGTAGATCTCTGATCTTTTGGACTACATCTTTGTGAAGTATTTTTCATCTGACTCTCAACCCGACAAACCATGATCCACTAATCACCAAACAATGTTAGAAACATCCTAAGAGGGAATCTACAACTGATCAACCTCTGATATCTGAACTTATAATTTCAAATCTCAAGAATTAAATCATAATCTCCAAATTTCAACAAAGATTGACGAACAGAAATTTGAAATCCCAAACAAGCCATTGTTTCTATTGTTACTAAATTTTAGGGCAATAATTTACTCAGCCCCACATATCTAACTCGTATTTTTGCATAATTAACCATCAAGAAACGATGGAGAAATCAGATTCAACAGTAAATTCTGCCAAACTTCTCCAGATTTGGAGAAAAACCATTTTGATATGAATTTTAGCAAATAAACCCGTTTAAAATCAAAGAAATCATCAAAGAACAACAATCTGACAATTCCAGATTAAGATCTATGAATTTCCAGCAAGAATCATCATGCTTTGATTGAATTCT
Source organism: Viscum album (assembly GCA_963277665.1). Taxonomy (NCBI): domain Eukaryota; kingdom Viridiplantae; phylum Streptophyta; class Magnoliopsida; order Santalales; family Viscaceae; genus Viscum; species Viscum album. The sequence continues at coordinate 559,354,547 of OY728162.1, forward strand.
CATCAATTGAAAGCAATGTTTTGAACTGTATCGGACTGTTGGCCGGAGGTGTTCATGGACCGGCCCAACTGATTGGGCCGTTTTGGTCATTGGGTCGGATTTGGCTGGCGTGAACTGCTGGGAAGCCGAGGGGACCAGCCAGTTCCAGGGAAAAACGGACCAGGTTGGCTGGGTTTTTAAAAAAACTTAAATTTGGGCAGGGTTTTTTTAAAATTTTCAGTAACTGCCAAATTTGGCGAAGGGTTTTGGTTGAATTTCCAGTGGCCGAGAACGTTTTCCAGATTTTGATATCCGCAAAAAATGAAAGCACGAACATTAACTTTGATAAAACCAGTCTACCAAATCACACCTTCGCTGAAATCTGCCTCCGCTCGTTTGGAGAGAATCCTTCAAAACTTTGTCACCTTAACTTGCGATCATGAGAAAATTATGCAACTCAACTATTTATAATTGTGCTCAAGTAGGGTTATGGTGGCAACAGGAAACCCCATATAATTAAAATGACCATCCTAAACGTAGAATCATGTTCTGAATATTACAACAGTGACGAAATTTCACTCTGAGCTTCAAATAAAAGTTTGGACAGTGAATCCAGCCTTCGAGGGCAAAAATTATGAAAATACCCTTATTCCACCATGTGCTCCAAAAATTAAACCAAACATAATAGTTTGTCTGAAAATCAACACCTATACATCCAGCAACTTAAAATTCAATCATGAAACTCACAAAACTAAAATTACGTAAGTCTCATCACACTAGAGGCCGAGTCTCTATGGATATGGACACCAAATAATTTGAGGCTTTTGATCAAACATGCAATGGGATAAAGTAAATTTGTTTGTTAGCTTTGTTTTCGTTTGAATAAAGGAGGAATGATCTATTCATCTCTCAAGCTTGATGTTCAAGATGTTTAATGGACAAATGTCTGCTTTTCATTTATTTAAATGGTTTTCTTCATAAATTTAAATGTAATTTTTTTTTTCAGAAATGAAATACACACATCACTTATATTTTTAGATTGTTAGTTTTCAGTAAGTGATGTCAAATGCATCCTCAAAGATGAGTGACCTAGAAGATAAAAAAAGATCATCCTGGCTTTCAAAATCTGCTGCTCACTCTGTGTTTTTTTATGGTGAATTGTAACTATAATGTTATTCGTCCATCCAACCCAAACAAGTCAGGTTATTAATTAAATACATTTGGATCTCTCTCTCTCTACATTTGGTTATAATATTTTTGCTATATTGCAGACTGTTATTGGCTTCTGTATGATTTTGCTTCAGTTTGCATACCACTTGCTGATGGCTTGGTATGTTTCAGTTAGATGTGATTATTGTTGGAGGCTCTTAGGTTGCGTTTGGAGACACATCGAAAAGTGTTTGTGACATTTATCATTTTGCAAGTGTTTTGAAAAAAAAAAGTGATGTTTGTTTTGTTTTTGAAAAAATAAGCACACAGATTCATGAAAAAAAGGCGTGGGAAAATATTTTCAGTAATTTGACATCATTTCTGTAGTATTTGGATTGACAGTACTTGTTGAAGGCTGTTTATAACACTTATCACATAGGCTGAAAAAATAAGCGGTTTGTGTTGTGTTTATGGAGGGACTCCTAAAATACTTGAATAAAAAATCACTTTAGTGATAAAAAATATTGTTTCAATAATCAACTTGGAAACATTCACGGAGAATTACTTATCGGAAACGGTGAGTGTTAAGCAGTTCTCATCAAGGATTGTCAAACGAAGCCTTATTACAAGTATCTTACATACATTTATATTTGAGATATTGACACGATTTGACTCCATTGGGCCTTGTCCGTGATCACTGTAACATCCAAACTCCAATCACATGCATTCCCAAAATGAGCATGTTAATGAACATATCCACGAATCAATATATTGATTTTAAATGATAATGCATGGATGCTAATCATCCAAAAACTATGAACAACCTAAACAATAACAATCCTCCATAGAAGCCACAATGCAAACTCAAGGGCAGGGGATAGAGAAACCCATAAAACGCTCATCAATCACCGAACACAGATGAACTCGTAGGGCGCATCTCTTGAGCTATCAATACCTAGGGTCATTGTCTATAACAGTCTCTAAATAAAACCCAACTATGAGATGTAGGTATGCCTATAGGAGAGGATAAAAATATTCAGTAAGGTCATCCCAAAGCAGCATACTTCACTTAATTAATATGAATAAAACATGCCAGTGCAATCAATGCCAATAAAAAAAGAGTTCAGCCTATACTCAAGTAAAGTCAATAACCTAGAGCTATATCAAACTTTCAATTGGCAACCACTTCTCAAACCATAATGAATGATCATTAGTCAAAACACCTGATTTATCAAATTTAACTGACATGTACCTTGCTCAGAGATCAAATCATAGGAAAGTGACCAAGCCACACTTTTAACTGACCATCCTCAGAATCACTTGATGGATATTGGGATGCATCGCAACACCCCGACCTGGTCTATCCAAACAGTAATCAAACTAGAGTCGTCATGTCATCTTAGGTGCACTTATTCGTATGTCAAAAGCTGTTGACTAGTGGCGAAGACCTAAACAAGTTATGGAAAGACTGTAGTCTTAAATAAAATTCACATGGGTCATTCTTGAATCTATTGAAATTTTGACATGAACCCTCTGTATAACAAAGATACTCAAAACCTATACTCATAAAACAGGGAAGCCAAGATGGGCCTTGTAGTCCAGAATATAATAGTAAATAGTCTGTATGATATGCACATCCATATAGAGCAACATCAGAACAATATACGTAACAATGTGGAATAAATAAAAAAGATGACATAATGGTTGATATGTACAATACAACTAGAAATGAAAATAGACAATGACCTCCGACCCAACTCACTAAACTTGCTCCCATTGAATCCCTGGCCCGCAATACAATGTTTGTTCGAGTTGCGTGTATCTCCAAGGTGATACCCATGTTTGAAATGAAAACATGAAGGTTTACTCACCTACATCGAAGCTTATGTGGTGTATGCAAGTAGGGATGAGTTTAACAATCCAGTAGGATTTCCCCACTTGCCTCGACTCATTGAGTGTTAGTGACAAAGTGAATGCATGTGCAAGTCTATAGGGAGCGCAAACCTGTAATAAGTGCAACTTATCCACCCAAAAGCATAACCCCTGCATGCTCATACATGCCATACCTACATGCTTTTGTGGCCAAAAGACACATGCACCCTGAAAAATCAACTAACACTGCCCCCAACTCAGGCCGGGTCCCACCTATCTGTAACTGTAGACATGTATACCCTCATGTCCCTATGAGGTATACCACACACTCTTCATCTTATCAAACATAATCCTAAAGAAGTCTCACCATATCCACAAAGACCCACTCAACAGAGTCCCACCCACCTGACCTAAAGGCCATCTAATTGTCCCATCAATAATTAAAACTTGAAATATCATGTGAAATAACAATTGTATTAAGAAATACAAGAAAGAATAATAAAAAAGGCTCTTCCATCAATGATAAGCGTCAAACGACAATGAAAATAAAAAAAGGGAAGTCAATAACATAAAAAAAAATCTCATGATAAAACAAATAAATAAACAAGGAATAGAACCTGAGCGTATAAAATAATAATCCTAATGCTCATGCCATACCTCATCTCATCTCATCGATCCTCACCAAAGTTAATAGCCAGACTACCTATAGAGTACCTATGGCTTTGCCACATATACCGCAAGTCACCGTAGGGGCTGACACCCACTGCATGATAGTACAACCTAATGGTCACATATAGATCCCTCAGATCATACATCAACATCGTCACACTATTCTCTTGGATCATGTATCTGTAGGTTTCAGACGCAGCGAAAGCGCGTGGGTGGGTGTACCCAACTTTAATTTTTGCCGTCAACAACGATCAATCCGAGATTCGTCACAATAATAAAACGTCGGATCTTCGGAATAGAACGAAGAGTGAAAGAAAAGAGGGGAGTCCCAGAACTATAGAGAGGATCATCATATGTTCGTTATAATTAATTTAATTAAAAGACGAGAATTACCTTGATGAAATTCTCCCTTCGTTGATATTTCTAGTCACGATCTGATGTGATCTGTCATTGCGTCGTAGAATCCAAGTGTAGGATTCCTCTAGCGGTGATCTACACGTGCTCCACGTATCTCTGGACGTCGCCGAAGGGATCTCCGGGTGCTAGCACGGAAGAGCCTTCGCTTGCGATGTCCGCCTTCGATCGCCTTGAGAGCCGCTTGCAAAGCGCTCCCCTTGATCCGGTGGAGGAGGATCTCTCTCGTACCTTGAGAGCATTCTTGGAAGAAAAGAATTCTCTCTTGCCTTGAGAGCTTTCTCTAGATCCGTTGTGCACACCATCTAAAATGGCTAGGTTAAATGAGAATTATATAATTGAGATTTTAATTACATAGAATGATAAATGAATTAATTACCCGAAAACATGTATTCATTTCATTTAATTCTTAGTAAGATCCCATGTCTAATAATAACAGTTGACTATTATTATTACTTAACATGCGCCCAACGAATTACACCTAATATTATTTAATTAAATAAATAATATTATTTCTCATAAATCCCTAGAAAAATTACACGGCCTGTACTTTTGTTTTTCCATTTTCTTTATTTCTTCCACCGCATTTATTAGACCTTGAATAATGGCTATTTATTTCTCAAATAAATATCAGTGTCTAAATAAATGCGATCACACATCCTTGAATAATTATTAAACCAAAATCGGGAATAATCTTTATTCAACTTGTTAAATTAATATTTAACTGAGATACTTGGACACACTTAGTGTGTGACCCTCTAGGACTCTTTCTCAGTGGCATTAGGCGGAGCCTGCCTAAAGTCTAAGGTTAATGTCTAGCAACACGCCAAGACACCCATAGAGAAAAAAGTTAACGCCACAATGATGCGTCACCTCCTTTGAACGCTTACTGTGTAATGTAATCCCTTTGTCTCGATATCTCAAATCAAGCGGGTTGCATGCTGGTGCCATCAACCCATGTGCTCGATTATTCTTTCTTTGACTTCCTGGAATATAACTTGCTCATTCCTTACCATGACCATTGATTTATTTAGGCTATATCAATTCCATCAAAGGGCCTGAGATATCTATTTCTGTTATGGAACCAAAGGGACAAATCCTTTCTCGCAGCATTACTTGTGACGCACCCAACATATCCTACCTCGCTGCAAACAGTGTGTCATCACGGTTTTCATCAATACATATAAGTGCATGAGTTGTAATACCCATTAATAATAATCTTAAAGTCTAATGACCAATACACACGTCCGCATATAGGAACATCCAATGACACTATGAAATGTGGATTTCCCACTAGCGGGTCTCGTTCTCATAATATCCTCCTAGATATTACCAAGGGCGCACACCGTGAGAAGGTGCCTCAAATTTTTACGAGTCCTCACCCCTAATGGCCTGTATTATTTGCGTCCCTCAAATAACACCATCTGGCTATAGAACATATATTGAAGAATAGTGTTATGACACTTCCGGGTTCTCATCATAGCAGGGATCCGTTATGACCTTTTAGTGCAACAACTATCCTTAGGACATTATCACATGCATTGTCACGCAGAAAAACAATCAAGATGTGATAAAGTATTTATTAATGAATAAAGTAAAAAGTAGTTGGTTCTAGGCCACCAACTCCAACAGACTCCCACTTGGATTAGAGCCAACTACTAACAACCTTTAACCTGCTTGCTCTCACATGATATTCATGCTTCTGCTGAGATAGACCTTTAGTCATGAGGTCTACCATGTTCTCTTTTGTGGACATTTTGCTCACTACAACTTCACCCCTTTGATAGAAATCCCTCAAGAGGTGATACTTCCGGAGTATGTGCTTTGTCCGTTGATGTGACCTTGGTTATTTTTCAAGAGCCACCGCTGCAGTATTATCACAATACAATGTGATAGGATCTTTACTGCTAGGAACCACATCAAGCTTCTGGACAAAGTTCCGAATCCAGACGGCTTCCTTGGCTGCATCCAAAACTGTTATATATTCAGACTCCACTGTAGAATCAGTGACAACTAGTTGCTTTGAACTCTTACAGCTCACATCTCCTCCATTGAGACAAAAAACATATCCAGATTGCGACTTCAGATTATTTTGATCTGTCTGAAAACCAGCATCAACATACCCTTTGATGACAAGCTCCTCATCTCCTCCATACACTAGGAACATATCCCTAGTTCTTATCATCTTAACAGCTGTCCAATGTTGTTCTCCTGGATCTGCTTGATATCTGCCTACCATGCTCAGTGCATATGCAACATCAAGCCCGGTACATAACATGACATACATGATGGATCCTATAGCCGAAGCGTATGAGATCTTACTCATTCTATCTTTCTCCTGTTGTGTCTGAGGACACATTTTCTTAGAAATATGTAGGCCATGTGACACTGAAACCAATCCCATATTGGATTATTCCATACTAAATCTCTTTAGTATCTGGTCAATGTTTGTATCCTGACTTAGTCCAAGCATTCTTTTGGATCTATCACGAATGATCTTGATCCCTAGAATGTAGGCTGCTTCACCCCAAGTCCTTCATGAAGAAACACTTGTTCAACCAGTCCTTAATTGACTGTAAGATTGGTACATCGTTTCCAATAAGAAATATGCCGTCAACATATATTACTAGGATAACAACCGCATTCCCATTAAATCGTTTATAAACACATGGCTCACATTCGTTCTTAATGAAACCAAATGGCTTCATCAAATCGAGTGCTCCATTACTTGGATGCTTGCTTTAATCCATAAATGGATTTCTGTAACTTACAAACCCGTTTGGCTTTATATGGTGTCACAAACTCTTCTGGTTGTGTCATATAGACATATTCCTGAAGGTTCCCATTAAGGAATGCTATTTTGACATCTATCTGCCAAATCTCATAGTCATGGTAAGCTGCTATGACAAGTATGATTCTTATGGATTTAAACATGGAAACTGGCAAGAAGGTTTCAACATAGTCAATTCCTTGACGCTGTTTGAATCCTTTAGCCACTAGCCTTTCTTTATAGGTGCTAACTTGACCTTCCATGTCCAACTTTCTCTTGAATACCCATTTGCATCCAACAGACTTTACATTAATTGGCCCATCATCCAGAACCCATACTTGGTTCTGATACATGGAATCCATCTCAGAATTCATAGCTTCTATCCATCTTGCAGAATCTGAGCTTTCTACTACTTCCTTGTAGGAGAGAGGTTTATCATTGTCCAACAATAATGATTCACCATCCTCGGTGACTAGGAAACCAAATCTCTCTGATTCCCTTACCTCTCTTGAGAGCTCCTATGCAGTACTTGTGTTTCTGGAACCTCTTCCACAGGGACCTATGGAACTTGTTCTTGTACCGACTCTTGTGTATCTTGAGTATCAACTTCGTCGAATTCAATCTTGCTCCCACTATCCCTTTTGAGGATATGCTCCCTCTCAAGAAAAATGGCTTGTTTGGAGATAATCACTTTCTTGTCTGAAGCGTTATATAGGTAATATCCTTTTGTTTCCTTGGGATATCCTATAAAGATACACCTTGTTCCCTGGGGTGCTAGTTTGTTGCCTGAGAAGGCCTTAACAAACATCTCACATCCCCATACATGTGTGTGCGATAAAATGAGTTTCTTTCCATTCCATAACTCAGAGGGAATTCCATTTTCCGCCTTAGTTGGTGCTCAGTTTAATGTGTATGATGTAGTTTGTAATGCATATCCCCAAAAGGATAATGGAAGATCAGTATGACTCATCATCGACATCACCATGTCCAACAAGGTGCGGTTCCTCCTTTCGTTAACACTATTCCATTGTGGTATATAAGGAGGAGTGAGCTGAGATAGAATCCCAGACTCCCATAGAAGATCGATGAACTCTTGGTTTAGATATTCTCTACCTCGATTCGATCGAAGCTTCTTTATTTTCTTACCAATATGATTATCTAATTCATTCTTGAATTCCTTAAATTTCTCTAAGCCTTCTGACTTATACCTCATTAAGTAGATATAACCATATCTACTCAAATCATCAATAAAAGTAATAAAGTAAGAATATCCACCTCTAGATTCTACTAGAAATGGTTCACCCACATCCGTGTGCACCAATCCTAGAAGATTTGTGGCCCTTTCACCCTATCCACCGAAAGGTGACTTGGTCATTTTACCTTATAAACAAGTATGACATATATCAAGTGGTTTTAGCTCAGTAGAGTCTAAATAACCATCTTTCTAGAGCTTTTTCAAGCGCTTCTCATTTACATTACTGAGATGGTGAAGCCACAACTGGGTGATGTATGATTCATGTGAGTTTGTTTCGTTATCTATTTCCAACACTTGGTTTTCGTAGTTTAATACATACAAACTGTTATTTAAATGCGCCATACCATAACATACGTTTTTCTTATAATAGAAACAACCCTTATTTTCAAACTTGAAAATAAATCCATCCATATCCAAACATGATACATAAATTATGTTCTTGGTAACACTAGGAACATAATAACAGTTATGTAAAACCAAAAGCATCCTAGTTGCCAATGAGAGATGGTAATCGCCAATGGCCAATGCAGCCAGCCTCGTGCCATTGGCAGCTCAAAGATCCACCTCTCCTCTGGCAATATTTCTAAATCTACTTGGTTCCTGCATTTGAATACATATGTGAGCCTCACAAGATGTATCTAATACCCAATGTGTAGAAATGGAAAGATTACCCTTGACAACGAACACACCTTTAGCGTCCCCACACTTCTGGGTGAAGTTTCTCTTCCAGTGGCCTAGCTTGCCACATGAAAAACATGCCACCTTCTATTCCTTTCCCTACCTCTGGATCTTCCCCATCTTGGAGGGACGATGTTCAAGGGATTCAGACCATTTATGAATCCTTGGCCCACTTTGCCTTGTCCTTCCTTTTCTTATTCACTATAAGGATTGTGAGTTTGTCACACCCTATGTCCTTATCTACCTGGAGAATTAAGGTCAGAAGTTCTGATAGACTCTTCTCATTGTTGCTCATGTTTTAGTTGACAATAAAGCTAGAGAAGGTCTTGGGAAATGATGATAGGATGAGATATGTATGCAACTCATCTGGGAACTTAATCCCTAAGATGTCCATGCGTTCAATGTAGCCAATAATCTTGACTACATGAGGCCCAGTTAGCGCAGACTCTCCAAGCTTAGTTGTAAACAAAGTTTTGGAGATCTCATATCTCTCCTGTCTCACCTTCTCTTGATAGAGATCCTTAAGGTGAGACATCATGCTATACACGTACATGTTTTCATGTTGCTTCAAGAGCTCATTAGACATGGCTGATAGCATGAAACATTGGACATCTATAGCATCATCCATATGTTTCATATAGAGAGATAGTTCTTCATCACTGGTCTCTTTTTCAGGCGCAACTGGAACCGACTCTTCTAGCACATACAATTTCCTCTCGTGGCGAAGGATGATGCGTAAACGCCTCTGCCATTCCTAGAAATTGGTGCTGGTGAGAAGGTTTTCCTTCTTGAGTATGGTTCAGAATGATATGTTTGAAGTCATTTTTCTTTCAGTTTCTACAAATTAAGATGAGCAAAGGTTTAGTACTTTATTATGATAAAACTGAGACAAATAAATAAATTAATACTTATTAGTCTCCCACCATTTTATCGAAATCCAATAGCCCTCACCATTGACTTCAGAATATTTTTTTGGCTGAATATTCTGCTGCCTGAATATTCTAGTGGAAAGGATCCATATTTTTCTTCTCATTACCCCAACTAGGGTTGGTCAAGCAACTTGAAGGGTTTTAGGTAGGCATTCCAAATTCCAACTGCATTAACTGACACCTCCTTGATCCGCTGAGTGGACTCCCCAATCCCAAAATCCTTTTATTTTGTATTTCTTCAACCTTTGCCTCTTGGTCACACCAAGTCCTGCTGTGGTAGTCAACCCTTGATGTGAACCAAGTCAAGTCAACACAAAACCTTTAATTATAATTCCCTGATAATTGAAATCATCCCAACTAGATTTGGTCAAGCACTTTGAACTATTGTTCGATTCTAACCAAGATTATAGAAGGCTATACCAACTTAATATTTCTTTGAGGGATTTTATCCTATCTGTAAATTGCTATTTTATTATCTTTGATTACATGCTTATTAATATTAAGTGGGATATACTTAAGTGATTAACCATGTCTAAGATAATATTTATGCATAAGCTGGTTTTATTTTAGTTCCATCTTGCATGCTTATTTAATTCATTAATTGTGTGATCGTGACAACACACCCACAATAAATAAACAATGAAACTGACAGAAATAAAATAAATAGTATGATCATGAGCATGTTCTATTGGTTAGTTTATCTAGTGGTTGATAAACTAACCCAATACCTAGGGGAGAAACACCTTGAACCTTTTGGGTTCGTGTTTACAACTTTACACATGTCCACCTTTGTATCTCCTTGGATTGGTTTTACCTTGGCTCCTAACTTGAGCCGCCTCCACCAGCTTGGGAGCTCTATCCGTTACATATGCTTTTATCTCACTCACAGGTGAGGGGTAAAAACAGGGTTTTACATAAAATAAAATTTGGGCACGCAGGCCCTACATATTAATGAGGAGAAGGCTTGTAGGCCAATAAATTTAATTTAAATAAATAAATTAAAAGGAAACCATTCACATACAAAGGTCTTGGTCTAGCTCATGATCATCCATACATGCAATGATATTTACGCATAAATAAAACTAGCATTCGATTCTTTAATCGTTATTGTTTAAGGTAAATCACGCTCGAATCAATTAATTATCTTTAATTAATCAATCCTTTTATCTTAAACCTTTTTTTTAATTTCCTTGAGATTCTCATCCATTATAATTTTAAACAAATAAATTCATTTAAATTTATCTTTGTACATAACTTGTACCTTGGAGGCAACCCGGTGAATTCCCGTTCATAACTACCCAATGAGTAGAAATGAACATTACACATATGTTAAATTAAACATATATATATAAAACACCTATCACGTGTTGTGCCTTAGCTTTACGCTTGCACTATGGTACATGTCTCAAGGGTTTGTATAATATAGTAATAAATTTTAATAAATCTGTGTAATTTGGATGAGTACACGGGGTGTAGTTCCGACTACATGGCGTGTACTTTTGTTCACTGTCTTTCCGAAGTACACGATCGAGGACATGGCGTGAAGATGTACTTCGTAAATCTTCAGAGTACACGGCGTGTTCAGTGAGACACACGCCGTGTAGTATCCGCGTTACATAGTTTCCAGCCAGGCAAGCCATGTACGGGGTACACGGTCCAACCCTAACCCGAAGGGACTACACGACATGTTCAGTGGGCCACACGACGTGTAATATGGAAACTGTGTTCCACCTATTCCTGGTCAACACACAGAGTCTTAAAGACTTAGATAAAATCCAATGACATGACCTAGTTTGGCGGACCGTCTAGGTGTATGGAACCTATACTACACGACGTGTGTGTTCTGGTGTTGTATGTCTAGGAAGCTTTGGAAGCTCTAGATGAGATCCTCAGTTTTATTTTAATCAAAATTAAAAGAAAAAATCATTTTTCTAAGGTGAACAAGAAACAAAAGAGGAAGAATAGATCTCAAGATTCAGATTTATAGAATGATTAACTTGAATTGAAATAACTAAATTATTAAATGCGTAAATCACCAATGAAAAACTAAATAATTATAATCAATGATATGACTTCTCTGATACCACTTGTAAGTTCCGAGCACAGTGAAAGTGCGTGGGTGGGTGTACCCAACTTTAATTTTTTCCGTCAACAATGATCAATATAAAATCCATCACAATAATAAAATGCCAGATCTTTAGAATAGAACGAAGAACGAAAGAAAATAGGGGAGTCCCAAAACAATAGAGAGGATTATCATATGTTGTTTATAATTAATTTAATTAAAAGACGAGAATTACCTTGATGAAATTCTCTCTCCATTGATGTTTTCGGTCACAATCCGATGTGATCCGTCGTTGCATCATAGAATCCAAGTGTAGGATTCCTCCAGCGGTGATCCACATGTGCTCTATGTATCTCTGGACCTCACCGAAGGGATCTATGGGTGCTAGCATGGAAGAGCCTTTGCTTGCAATGTCCGCCTTCGATCGCCTTGAGAGCCACTTGCAAAGCACTCTCCTTGATCTGGTGGATGATGATCTCTCTTGTACCTTGAGAGAATTCTTGGAAGAAAAGAATTCTCTCTTGGATTGAGAGTTTTCTCTAGATCCGTTGTGCACACCATCTAAAATGGCTAGGCTAAATGGGAATTATATAATTGGGATTTTAATTACTTAGAATAATAAAATGAATTAATTATTCGAAAGCATTTATTCATTTCATTTAATTCTTAGTAAGACCCCATGTTTAATTATAACAGTTGACTATTATTATTACTTGACATGCACCCAATGAATTACACCTAATATTATTTAATTAAATAAATAATATTATTTCTCATAAATCCCTAGAAAAATTACACAGCATTTATATTAATATACAGAGTGTGTACTTTTGTTTTTCTATTTTCTTTATTTCCTCCACTACATTTATTAGACCTTGAATAATGGCTATTTATTTCTCAAATAAATATCACTTCATCACTTGCTAATAAATATATTATTTCACCCACAATATATTCTCTTGAATAACTAGTGTTGAAATAAATGCGATTAGGCATACTTGAATAATTATTAAACCACAATCGGGAATAATATTTATTCAACTTGTTTAAATAATATTTAACTGAGATACTTAGACACACTTAGTGTGTGGCCCTCTAGGCCTCTTTCTCAGTGGCATTAGGCAGAGCCTGCCTAAAGTCCAAGGTTAGCATCTAGCAACACGCCAAGGCACCCATATAGAAATAAGGTAACGCCATAATGACATATCACCTCCTACGAACACTTACCGTGTAATGTAATCCCTTTGTCTCGATATCTCGAATCAAGCGGGTTGCATGCTGGTGCCATCAAACCATGTGCTTGATTATTCTTTCTTTGACTTCTTGGAATTGAACTTGACCATTCCTTACCATGGATATGGATTTATTTAGGCTATATCAATTCCATCAAAAGGCCTGAGATATCTATTTCCGTTATGGAACAGAAGTGAAAAATCATTTCTCACATTATCTATTAATGTAGTATTACTCATGACACACCCAACATATCCTATCTCGTTGCGAATAGTGTGTCGTCACAGTTTTCATCAATACATCTAAGTACGTGAGTTGTAATACCCATTAATAAAAATCTTAAAGTCTAAGGACCAATACACACGTCCGCGGATAGGAACATCCAATGACACTATGAAATGTGGATTTTCTACTGGTGGGTCTCATTCTCATAATATCCTCCTAGATATTACTAAGGGAACACACCTTGAGAAGGTGCCTCAAGGTTTTATGAGTCCTCACCCCTAATGGCCTGTATTATTTGTGTCCCTCAAATAACATCATCCGACCATAGAACATATATTCAAGAATAGTATTATGGCACTTCCAGGTTCTCATCATAGTAGGGATCCTCTATGACCTTTTAGTGCAACAACTATCCTTAGGACATTATCACATGCATTGTCACACAGAAGAATAATCGATATGTGATAATGTATTTATTAATTAATAAAGTAAAAAGTAGTTGGTTCTAGTCCACCAACTCCAACATTATCACCATCATCAATAAAAAGTGTTTTTCATGAACATGCTCTTACCATAGGTGGATCCTTGGAGGTTGTAGGTATTACTCTATCACATGTAGTCAACTCCTCCTCCCTAGTGCCCTCCACCATCTCGCTTAAAGCCTCATCAGTTGCCATTTCATGTTTGGACTATCAACTAATAGAGCACAACTCGAGTTATCCTAATCTCAACCGGTCCAATAATCAACACACATGACCACACATAAAAGTAATCACGCTTCTTAAGCTAAATGTTGATCCCTGAGGTTTTCATAGACATTATCTCCTATAAGGCCATATTTCAAACAAGAGGTCTGTCACACTATACCAATGTATCACATGCTACATGTCTAGTCATTCCACCTCATGCCGACCTAATACAACATCACCTAGGAGGACACCACTCTCCTCTTATCAACAATACTAAGGAGGGAACCTAATCACCACTTAATCCCGTATTTGGATCCATACCAAGGATAATCACCACACTAGGACTACTTCCCATGAATTTGGCTTTATCCATTATTCAAAACAACATAAGGACTGTCTCCCACCTCTATCGTTGAGGTTAATGAAGAGGCACTCCCACAAGGCACTCACTAATTAGGAATACTAGAAACCACCCAAAGGTTGATGGTGAATGGTCTCACCCACCACTTTATCAATACTAGTGTCTCACACTAATCCCAAGGGTCACCCCAAACCTCAATCTCAACTAGCATGTTATCACTCAATCAAAGCCTCACCAAACCCCATGTCTCACCCAAAGTAGTTGGGGTAACCAAAGAGTTCCAGACCCAATCTCATTTCAAAGGGCATCCCAAGGTTCTTATGAACATCCATTAATAGGAAAATAACTCAACATCTCAACTCAATCTAGCTGACTTATCACCTAAGGGAAGGTCTCACCTATGGTTCCTATGCTACCATGCATCACAATGTAGTGGGAGAAGACATACAAGGAAACCATAAATCAAGAGGCTCACACAAGCACACAAGCTTTGAAAAATATGGCATCGATATCACAAGGTTAACTTGACCAGATCACACATCAAAACAAACCCCTCTTTACTTTCCTTTAAAATATCAATCAAAACCCATTTTTATAAATCATTTTAAAAGAAATCTCATACTGGAGTAGTCACTACAGGAAAATTGCAATTTCACGGCAGTTTTCGAAAACCGCCGCTAAATTGTGTGTTGGGAAACTATTTGCGACGGTTAAAGCAGTTTAGCGGCAGTTTATGGGAACCGTCATAGTTGGTGCATTTTCTCGGCGGTTTTTTCGGGCAGGGGATTAATTTTTTTAGCGGTGATTAAAACCTCCACTAAAAAAAGTAATGGCCTACCAGGACAACCCGCCACGAAAAACAATATAACCGTCACGAAAAAAGCACGAAAGATGGGACACTGTAGTGGCAGTTAGAACCGCCGATAATAGAAAAATATCGACATTTAGCGGCGGTTAAAATCACCGCTAAATGTATCTGTTACAGTTAGCGGTGGTTAAAACCACCGCTAAAGAGAAGATTTACAAAAAAAAGAACCAGTTTCTGGAGCCCCTGTACCAGTGCCCTGAAAAAAACAATTCCAAGAATACCAAAACACCAACAGAATACATACTATAGTCAATATGAAAAGATATTATTAACTAAGAATAACCAAATGCATCGTTTAGCGAGTAAAGGAATGCAGATAAACATATCACATGGCATAATACTAGTATCCAATAAAATGTAGTGGTGAATTTACAAGTTTACCCCTCTCCTATTCTTATACCACTTTCCGTTTTCTATTTCATATTCCAATTATTTTGAATTATTTAACCTCTTGTATAACTCAAATTTTTTTAACATTGGTTCATCCATATATCTATCATTAGACACCCAATTTAAGATCTGAAGGAAGCATTGAATATCTCAACGTAAGGAAAACCCCACTCATACATACTATTTAGTTTCCCATTGGATCCTTTGTGCTGTATAGGCATAGACACATTTTCCATACTATCATGGAATTGAACCATTTCTCATATTTCTCCCAAAAATCTTATATGAAGCTGATATCGGGAGAGGCGTCATCTATGACCTTTGGGTTGGTAGTCACATTATTTTCCCTTTGGGGTTCAATGTTTCATAATTAATCCACTATGTCGCATACCATATTTGTTCAAGAATCTCTATTTAAGTGATTTATGTATTTAAAATTGACCATTGCAGACTCATATGTACTAGTTGATCCTTGATTGGATGTTCACATGTTGTGTGCAACTTATATGGTCACCCATTGGGTGATCTAGGTGAAATGGGTCAATATGTTTTTTTTGAAATGTTGGTACTCCCACATATCTTCTGGAACTGTTCAAGAATGTAATATCCATTTATATATGATTATTTGATAGAACCAAAGGCATCCCTTAGGTGTTTGTACCACTTATAGTTGTAATTTCTAAAGTGGGAAATTTCATAGATTAACATGTCACCATCTAAGTGACTCCATTGAGATTATATATGGGTTTCCCATGTTTTAATGAATTGAATGAGTTAAATGTAACTGATAATGTGAAATGGATAATTAATGATGGGTTTACTTTCTTAAAATAAATCAATTGGTTTTAAATGGAATGAACCCAAGTAATTGTAATGTCATGCTCTTGATTTATGCTTTATAAAATGCTTCATACGAATTGTAATATTTTAAATGGGAATTGAACATGGATAAAGACATGAATAATAGGTTATTCCTTATCTATTATGACACAAATGATTATGAATTTATTATGTATATGGTGTAGATAGAAGAGATGGATGTGAGGTAATTCCCCTTGCTAGTTATATTTAATATATGCCTTTATAGAGGTTGTGGTATGATGGTATGAGATTGTTGAGCAATGAGATATCACAATTCCTTACATCAGGTGTTGAGCATGGTGTATCACAAAAACTTTACTATATAAGTATTGTGATTTACTCACCACATTCCATGACTAGAATTTTGACATGATGGCGCACTCAACATCCCATGTGTTGTTTCATGGCGTCTCTCACTCTATTGGGGTATAGGGAATGTACCCAATTACATGAGCACATAGGCTTGTTAGACTGGTTAAGGATGTCTGAGTTATGCCATGGTTTATTCATCAGTATTATTATAAGTATATGGCTACATACATCTTCACATACCTTGGAAATATAGGTGGATGAAATATATATAAACTATATATATTACTACTATATATATAGTAACTATTTAGATTTCTATTCCATCTATGTGTTGATAAATTTAAACCCTCCTACAGTCCTTTAGGAACATGATTGGGTGGTTATTTATTTATTCCTTAGTTACTCAAAAGTTGTGGGGTGTAATATGTTGGTGGTAGAACCTTTATCATGGGAATAATGATGTGGTAATATTTTCTTGGGATTAATTTATGTTGGTGTTCTGTGTGGAGTTATTATAAATGAAACATAACATAGGAATTAGGTAAAATCATCTCTCGCTTGGGTTATTCAAAGTGGAATTATTATACTTGACACTAAAGATATAAAAAAGGTAAAATCATCTCTCCCATGGATAAGGGTTCCTAATTGTTTAAGAGTGATGGATCAGGTTCAAGTATCATATTTGTTTCACTCATGTGATTTCTTTGGAAAAGGAGTCTTTAGTGTGGTTTCCTTAGAAGGAATAGAATCTGGCTCCTAATATATTGTCACTTCCATTATAAATCCTAGTTATTTTGATATGCGGAATATAATAGAAGTGATCAGGCACATTCCTTCAAAGGGAAGAGTGTCTCGTGAAGGGTGTTGATATATTCTATCAAGGAATATGGATGCTTATAATAAATTATTTGTGATAGGGTAGTTGATGTTATGAATGGTAAGTAACTGATCATGTGGTCTATTTAACATTTTTCTAGGGAAGGGGGTTCTAGAGAATATACTGGGAGTTTCCCATCGAAATGTCATGCCTACTGAGATAATGGACACTGTCATTCACACTGCCTGACTGTTCTTGGAGGCCACTTTGGAAATGGTGGGAAAACCCCATTTCAGACAGTGTAGCAAAATTTCCCCTAATCTTGTATCAGTATCTATGGATTCCAACTATTTTTTGAAATTTTGGATACTAGGATTATGCCACACTAAAGGGTGATATATCTTAAACATGTTAGCGAGACACACATTCTCATCCCTAGGGATTGATACAAGAGCATAACTAATAAGTACTTCTTAGAAATGGAAATGAAGTGGTAAATGCATTGGTATAGAAAATTTAGGATAAGTTATTATAATGAAAAAATGAATTTAGGAAAAATGAATCATAAAAAATGAATCATCACAATAAAGAGTCGATATATATGGTGCATAACACACTCGAGAAATCAAGACATAAAAGGAAACATTAGAAATCAATAAAATACATAAAAGGAAACATGAGAAATCAAGAAAATGTTAGGTCATGAAATTTTTTGGAGGCAACTATGTGCCACACATGATACATATACAAAATAACTGTTACAATATTTTTCCACATATAAATAATACTACTAATCACTATCCGATGATGAACAAATATCGTCACCCTCTCCACCTCCATCTCCACTTCCTGCTACCACCTGTAAGAACATTATATTGAAAATTAAATAGTGTTTCATATTTATATTTAAACTTAAAACCAATAAAAGTTTGAAAACTAAATGATTTTAAATTTTTGTGATTTACTTGCTCACCACCAGTCGATGAAATACCACCGGGGGGATATCTACTCATCTGCTGACGTATATCAGTCAACGCTTTTTGCAAAGAGGATATCTGAGTCCCCTAGTTTTGAACTGTGTTTCGTAGAGAAACAATATCTCTATGAGAATCTCTGGGTATGGACTGAATACAACTAGGAGTAGATGAATCTGCAATCCTTGATGGCCTACCAAATACCTCAGATGGTACAGGTCCCAAACCCACCCCTGCGCACTCTACTAGGATGCTCCTTCCCAAGGATTTTAGTAACTGGGTCATCCTGGGAGACTGAGTAGGACTTCCCAGGATTGGCATCCCATATTTATTTAATTTTTAACTATAAATCAAATATCAATATATATATTAACATAGTTAAAACTGATAATAAGTTACTATAATGGAAAAATGTGTTTATAACCCAACTTTTTTGGTAGGATCATTAACAAAGCTTCCATCAGATTTTTTATGAACATCCAACCACACTTCAGTTCAGGACGATTCATGCCCTAAACTCGGTGACTACATTAAATAAAGATAAATCATTAGTTTAATATATTAAACATATAATATTATCTTATAAATATTTAAACTAATGAAAAGATTACCAGAGTCGATCGACTTATAGAAAAGATTTTTGACCCCGTAGTGTGAGGGATGACTTGCTTAGCCCGGCTTGATGCATTCTTTCTTGAGAGATCCTAAAATAAATAAAATTCAATTTAATAGTAATTTATTCAATATCATCTTCTCTTTATATACATATATAAATGTAAAATGAGGTTAATATAATAATATATATTTAAATACCATATGCTTCTCATCACGATGTCTGTCAACAAAAACTTTCCACTATTCTTTGGGTACCCCATTGGGTAGCTTCTCATACATTTGTTGGATGGTCAACGAAGTATCGTTGAAATCACTCCACAATATTTATTTTAAGTCTTTATATTTCTTACCAAGATTTTTCAACGTCCACTTTCATGCAATCACATTAGCAACTATAAAGTGGAAAAACATCTGTATACAAAAATTCATTTTGAACATATTAATAACATGACATTCAATTACACCATAATGTATTAAAATTACCTTTATTTGGGAATCAAAATCTTCATTTTTCCAACTTGGAGTCATATGTCTCTAATCATCATAAGAAATAGGAAGGGAAATGGGCTCCACTGCCATCTGACCTAGAATTTGGCCAAGTAATCCCATGACGTCATCCATAGGGACCCCATATGAATCAAATGGGACAAATATCTTCTCTTAATTAATATTCCACACATACACACTTTGTATATTTTTCTCTATAGTTTAATTTTTTTCATCTTTAATGAATAAACAATTAGTATAAAAAAGTGAAATAAATTTATTTATATTAAATTTTTTACCTATAACAGTGACCCTCCAGTATGCCCGTGATGAACTAGAAGTGGCGCACCACCACCCCACTGCTGAGGCTGCTGAAGGGGGAGTGGACGACTCATCTTCTAAAGGGATGTTCACAGAGGGTGTGAGAGATGGTGCAGGGGAAGATGGTGCATGGGGAAGGCATCTTGTGGCTCAGATGCCATAGGGAGGGAGACAGATGGATCGTCATCTGTCGCAGTAGTGGATAAAACAGTGTATCACTTCCTCCTTGGCATTCCTGTCATTTAATAAAATAAAATTAAGTTCAGAACATATATTTCAAAAAAAATATGTAGAATTTTTTTTTAAAAATGATAATAGATGCCCAGTACTAACAAACAAAATATACATAACAATGATAATGAATGACTGCACAAATGAAATAAGTGGTTACTGAATGAATAAATAACTGTACATACACTCATTTTCCCCTTCAACCATATTGGTTTCTTGCTCCATTAGTTCATCCAATTCATTCATCCTTTCCAGACTAATATTTTCAATATCATGATGGAAAAATAATTATGCTTCTTGTTGTTGATGAGATTCAATTTCAGAGGTCAAATCTTCCACTTCATCTCCCATATCATACAAATCTCTTTGTATTACGTGAGCAACTACACTCCAACCTTCATCCACAACATCATTCACATAATATACAATTTTTTCTTATGATGATAATATATATGGATCACGCAGTTCACAATCACCAACATCCATCAAGCGAGAGAAGTTCACAGAAGTAAATTGCAAGGAATCTCTTTTAACACCTCTGATAATATCGACCCAATTGCATTTGAATAAAACAACTAAAAAATTCTTGTGGTAGTTTAATTCAATAATATCAGTCATCTTTCCATTGTATAACACTTCATAAAATTTAAATATACCACTATTATGTGTTTTCAAACCCCTTTCTCGATCAACTGTATGAAATATAAAGCCATTCACGTTGTCAGTGTCGAACTTTCTAACTTTTTTTAGAGGACCTCGAGCAAGAAAATTCAAATCTTCTGACAACTCTACTCGAGTATTAGTATTCATGGTCTAAAAAAAGAAATATACTTTATTAGATTTACAAAATATATGTTTCAAACTAATATTCATATTTATTTCAATATTTATGAACTTACACGTTGTGCAAACCATTTTATAAGATCTTTATTAATAGTTTTCGTTATATCTTTCTCATTTCGTGTTCGGCCACTCATTCGTATCTTTGTTTGTATCCTCAACTCTTCAATAAATGGATCTACAATTTCACTATTCAGCAACACATATCTATGTGCCTGTAATAATTCCAATTCTATCAGTGTCACATTTGAGGTCATCCCAACTGATCAGCCAATAACAGGAAATATTTTTGATTTTTGATTTATTTGAGATTGAGTTGTTGAGTCGTCAACACATCCAAC
Source organism: Viscum album (assembly GCA_963277665.1). Classification (NCBI taxonomy): domain Eukaryota; kingdom Viridiplantae; phylum Streptophyta; class Magnoliopsida; order Santalales; family Viscaceae; genus Viscum; species Viscum album. The sequence continues at coordinate 559,375,891 of OY728162.1, forward strand.
TCGATTAAATATTGTCTCAATATCATCCAAGTATCTAGAATAAAATGTAAGACACTCCTCATCCAAATAGCCTTCAGCAATAGAGCCTTCTGGTTGAGTTTTATTTCTCACGTATGATTTCAAATGCCCAAGATATCTGTGAAATAAAATAAACATAATTATGAATTTAATTAAGTGCCAAAAGTTGTTTACTTAACTAAAAAAAATATAAATAAAGTACCTATCAATTGGATACATCCATCGATAATGAACGAGGACTCTTAATTTAGCTTCCTCAACCAAATGCATAGTTAAATGCACCATGATAATAAAAAACGATGGAGGAAAGATCATCTCCATTGAAAAAAGGGTCAATACAAACCTCTCCTAGAGGTTGTCAAGCTAAAATGGATGTAGTGATTTCTCACATATTTGTCTGAAAAAATGTACAGAATTGGAGTACAACAACAATAACTTTTTTAGGTAATAATGTACGCAATGCCAATGGTAGTAACTGTTGTAACAAAATATGTGAATCGTGACTTTTCAATCCATGTAACTTAGGATTCTTCAAGTCAACACAACTCGAGATGTTACTTGAATACCCATTAGATACCTTCACATTCTTTAAAAATCGAAGGAATGTATCTTTATCCCTATTTTTCATTGAAAAAAATGTCGGAGCATACTTTGCATTCTCATCTGGACAGAGATCACATTTTATGTTCATTACTTGTAAGTCTTTGCAAGCATTGAGATGATACTTTGACTTTCCATACTCATTAAGCAATGTGAAAATCAAATTTTTACAGACATTCTTCTCAATATGCATCACATCAAGATTATATCGTAACAAATTAAATTCCCAATATGGAAGTTTGAAGAATATAATTTTTGTTTCCATTGTTGCGCTCTGATTTCACTTGACGATGCACTTTGAACCCGTTTCCCACTATCATTCAAATGAAGAACCTTCCCACATTCTGTTTCAACATTTCCAAGTTGGGTCAATATTTCATAACCAGTTAACAACTTTGGATGTGATCTACGATCAATGAAACTGTTAAATTTTGATCTATTCAGCCTAAATCTATGAGATGCATCGAGAAATCTTTGATGGCACAAGAAGCACCATTTTCTACTGTGAGGTAGCCATTTGGGCTCAAAATAAAATTTAAAAATAGGATAATCCAAACCCGTGTAAATGTTCCAACTAGATAAATACCCAAGCCTAGGGAAGTCACTAATGGTCCACATTAAAGTAGCATGCATTTTGAACATTTTTTTAGAAGAAGCATCAAATGTCTCAACACCGTTGCTCCATAACTCCTGTAATTCTTCAATCAAAGGCTACAAGTATACTTCAATATCATTTCTAGGAATTTGTTTTCCAGGAATAATCATCAAAATGATAAAAGATGTTTGTTGCATACACATACACAGAGGAAGATTGTAAGGGATCAAAAAAACTGGCCAAATGCTATAACTGGTACTCAAGGTCCCAAATGGGTTGAATCCATCGACATCTAATCCCAATTGAACATTCCTAGGATAAGTTGAGAAATATGTATGTAATTAATAAAATGTATTCCATGATTGTGAATCTCATTGATGTATCATTAACCCATCATTGTTATTATCTATAGAATTCCACTTCATGTGTTCGGCGGTTTTCGATGACATGAATAATCTTTGCAATCAAGGCTTTAAAGGAAAGTAACACAAAACCTTTGTAGGTGTGTTCCCTTTCTTATTCTTCATGAAAGTATGTTGATTCATACTTCCAACATCACCCATTGACTACCATCTAGAAGAAGATTTTTTTTTCAATTCTGTCTACTTGAATCCTCTCTCCAATAAAGCATACAATCATTGGGACACACATGTATTTTTGTATAATTTAGACTAAGCCTGTTAACAAATTTTTTCATATCATAAAAAGACTCGGGGATTTTTGCTTCATAAAATGAATTATGCAACAATTCCAATATCATAGACATTGCCTTATTTGTAATTCCACATAGACATTTGATATGGTACAACTTTAGCAGAAAAGAAATATTTGAATATTTGAAACATCCACTATACAACTCTTGATTTTCATCGTCAACTAAATCATGAAACGTATTTTCCTTACTGAAGTTTTCTCTTAAATTTGTCTCCATATAATCAATAAGAGGATCCAATGATATGTAAGAATCTTGATCTGGTTGTGTTATAGTCTCAAAAACATCACTTGTCACGTTGAAATTTGTAGCACCCTCATCTGGTTGTTCTTTTATGTTTTGATGTTGATATTGGTGTCTTGCAGTTCTGAATGCATAATTTATGAGGTTTTTCATTTCATTTTCCATTTTTGATGAAGTTGGGAGCTCATTATGTGGATTAACATCAGTGCTCAACCTTTCTGTAACGTTTGATTCTCCATGCCAAATCAAACACAAATATTGATCAAGGAATTGCTTCAGTATTAAATGTTCATAAACTTCATCTCTCTTCAACCATCTTTTAAATTTACATTTAGGACATGAACATCTTATTCTCCCTTCAACGGATCGATTGGAAATTGCAAAATCTAAAAACTCCTTCAAACCCTTAACATACTGAGGTGTGTTCCTCAGTAATGTAATCCAGCTTTTATCCATGTATATCACAATGTGCCTACACAATATTAAAAAAAATTAAAACACATATTTACTACTAAATAGGGAAATAGATTCATATATACTAGTTGAAAAAATATATAAATATGTTACATAAGGTTTTCCTATATAAATGAATATGGTAAATCACCCACTAGAAAACCAAAGTACATATGTGTATGCATGTGTATGCTTATACACATGTGATTACAAAATCACTTGAAGAAACAAGAAGATAGTGAGTATTTTCTTAGGCAATATACATTTTAAGAAGATAGTGAGTATTTTCAGATATATTTGAGCAAGTTCAGAATTATTAAAAAATTTAAGAGTTAAGACGAAGCATTATATTAGAAGTCAACTTATAGAGCATTGGGATATTTTCAAGTTGATCATTCTGATATAACAGTTAGTTGAATTGGAAGTATTATCTTCTACAATTCATGAGAGTATACTGAACCGACTTTCATGCAAAGTTATTAATTATATTCAGTGTAAGTCATTGAATTTTATTCCTTTTATAAGAGGAACTATAATTTCTAGTTTGAGAATAATATAGAAAAATAGTTTTTTTTCCATTAACATGATATATAAATAAATAAAATATAAAACATGCACTTTATCAATGAAAAACATTTATAAAACATGGTATAAAGATGTTTTTCCTGAAAAAATTCCAATTCAAAATGTATTCATCTATCCTTAAAATGTCACGCTTTTTATAAAAAAGCCTTACATGTTTTAAAAACATATCAAAGGAATTTCTAATAATGGCTAGAAAATTTAAAAAATTCCCCTCACCTGAAATCTTTAACACAACAAACTCAAAGTAAGGAAACAAGGATAACCATGAAGAAAAATTCCCTATAGAAAGTCGTAAAGTATGCCAATAAACAAGTGAAAAAACACTAATCAATATCAGTACTAAATCATTGGAGGATCAATACTTCAATGAAATTCCATCCAAGTAAAAAAGCAATACACAAGATAATAAATAATTAAAGACATAACACGTGATAAATATCATGAGGAAACACATTAGGAACTAATAAAAAAAGTATAATACATGAAAAGGTGGACCTAATTACATTAGGTTAATGGTCACACATCCATCAAACAAATCACTCTAATCCCAATCTCATCCATGACACCCCACTAGCTTAGTATTTTGTACAACAAGTGGTAACTAGAAAGTGTGTAATCTCAATGTTCCTAGAAACATCCCATGAATTACCACTTAGTATCCTAGGGTTCCCTATAAAATAAATAAAGGAGGTGATACACTTTTAAAGTGAATGTCATACAATGAAAATAATAATAGCCAAAGGCTAGCATAAAAATGAAATCCTTCCCACATCCCACATTTAACTTATAATGAGCCCCCACCCATAAGAAAATCAGGAATCACATCACAAACAACCATCACATGGATACACATGACATCATAAATAAATGAAAATAAGCTCAATAAGGGAATAACAAATCAATAAACTCAAATATTACATCACAAAGTGTCATCCAAGACTTTAAATTATCACATATAATATATACATTTTTAAACCCCTCTTTAAAATATTTTGGAATCCAAACACCAATATAAGTGAAATCTTAATCATTTCCAAAACACAACCAACATAACCCAAATGAATCATAATTCCATTTAATAAAACAACATCTCCCTTTGAAACATGGAAACCATTTAACCCCCAAAGGGTAACCTTCTTTGAAAAACCAATTTCCCTTAAAATCGAATGACCATGTTTTTTTCTTATATAAAACCATTCTTTTAATTTTATCAAACATGTCGAATGTTTAAAATAAAAATTTACATAAAAATTTCATTTAAACATGAAATTAAAACCTTTAAGACTCATGAAAACCAAGTTAAGTTATATAAAACCATTATAAAACAAACCTAGATAAACCACACCCTCATTATCTGTATTAGAAATTAATTTATAAATCCAAGTACACATAAATATCTTAAATAAAATTCAATGAAATGGAAACAATGACCTAAATAAAATTCACCGATGGTAGGGAGGAAAGCTAGGGTTCAGGTATCGTAGGGGTCGGGGGAAGGTGGGGTTGTGGGGGTCCGGGGGAGAAGGGGGTTCGGGGTCGGGTGTTGGGGGAAGTGGCACGGATGGCCGACCGACGACGGGGAGACGAGCTGGGGTTTGGGGATCGCTCGTGGGGGTCTGAGGGAGAAGGGGAGCCAAGGTCGGGGGGAAGTGTTGTCGCTGAAAAAAAGGGGTTTAGCGGCTGTTTTTATTAAACCACCGCTAAACCCTTTTAAAAAAAGGTTTAGTGGCGGTTTACAAAACCGCCACTAAAAGACCGCCGTTAAAGGCGATTAATGTTGTAGTGACTCACCCAAGGTCCTTGACCCAAATCCCAATGCATAACCTTTTTTTAAATACCATTTTGAAACCACATCTTTAAATCACCAATTCCTTGAGAAATCCATTTAAATCCAATTTATCCATTTAAATCCAATGCACCCTTTTAAATTCCATTTAGGTTTCATTATAGGGAAAAAATAAATTAGTCTCATTTTATTTTTATGTTAGCCGTGTTTATAAACATCATTAGCATATTTACCCATGATTATTTTCAATACAGAGAAAAAATGTGTTAGTAAATTAGTTGTGTTTTAAAACATGGTTATTTGTCAGAATTTATAAAAAATATGGGTAAATTATACACATCACATTTACGTGTGTTTTCAAAAAACATGGGTAAATGATATTTTATGTATAGTTAAAATCATAACATTTACCAACATTTTTTTATAAATGTGGGTAATTAATTCCTTAAATTGAAAGTAGTTTGTCCACCTAAGGGCCAACCCATGAAAATCCCAAGGGGATATTGAAGAATATTGAAGATGAATGTTGTATTTTTTTCAATGTATCATAAAAAATAAAGTCAATGAATGATGAGAGAAGCTGTTTTCTATGCATAAATAGACAAACGAAATTACTATTGTTGCTTGGAATATTTGGATGGGAAGATTCTAGTACAAAAATCATTTTATGTGATGATTTACAAGCTAGTTTGTAATGATTCAATGTCAAGTGATTAGGAAAGTTGAATTCACCGACTACAATAGTTTTGATTGAGTTTTAAAGGAAGTTGGATAAAGGTGATCTTGAAGAACTTTTATTACGGAAGAAAAGATAGTTGTAGTGAAGAGAAACCATCCATAGAGCACCAAGTATATAGATTGGTGTATCAAGTGAATAATATCCTTTGGATGAAGTTTTGAGATGATTTAGAGGTGATTCAAAGAAATATGAAATTTCTATACTGAAGTTGAAAAAATGACTAAGTCCCTGAGATTTGATAAGACTTTGGTGGAAGTTAGTAATACTTTTTGAGATTTCCTAAGAATTCATATTTGAGGCTGTAAATGAAAAAGTGATGAGGATTTCATGAGGATTTATGCCTTTTCATAATAATTTTTGAGATGGTTGTAAAACTTTGATAAATTGTGTAAGTTTTCATAGTTATTTAGGATGTGAATCTCATAAGACTTTAAGCTGTGTTTGTAAGAAATTGAGTAAGTTTATAAGACTTTGAGTGAGTTTGTATGAATTTTTATTTTTCTAGAAATTAAAAAATGCATAAGTCTTATGGAAAATCAGCACTGGAAAAAAATTGAAAAAATCATAGAAAAATCATAATACTTTCACTAGTACTTAATAAGGCTTTGAAGTCTTATGAAAATAAATTTCCACCTTTAAAATTGAATAATGCATGGGAATTAAAAAGTCTTATGAAATGAGGTGCCTACTATAATCGTAATACTTTAAGTTGAGTTCATAAGACATTGAGAAAGTTCATAAGACTTTGAGTGAGTATGTAAGACTTTTTAGTTTTCTAGAAATTGAAAAAAGCATAGGTTTACAAAATATCAGTGCTGGATAAAAATTGAAAAAATCATGGAAAAGTCATAAGACATTCACATGTACTTTGTAAGAATTTGAAGTCTTATGAAAATCAATTTACACCTTGAAAATTGAAAAAGAATGTGAATTTATAAGTATTATTAAATGATATGCCTACTATAATCATAAGACTTTAATAGTTAAGAAAAAAATGAGATATTTCTATGAAGTGAAAAAATCAAGAAGATTATTGCTTAAATAAATTAGATGATGCTTGAAGTGTTATTCAATAATTCAAACATAAAAATTGATTAGTTTCACTATGATTCAATATGAGATCTATGTAATCTACCTTCACACCATGGGAATGATGATTGAGACACTAATATGTGTGAGGATTAAGAAGGATCCATGCCACAAAGGAGTTTTCCATGCCGTGAAGACTTTTTAGCATGTAAGAAGTTTAATACTACAAATTTTATAGATCTTTTAAAAGAAAGAAATATCCAAAGTATCTTAGAGAAATAAATGGAGTTATTGATCAAGGATTATGATAGGTTTTAAATGATAATTTAAACTGAAAATATATACCATTTTGAATGAAAGGACCGTCTCCAACAAAAAATCAAGGAGTTTCCATATTTGAATACAGGACCATCTTTCTAGAGCTTTGTCAAGCGCTTCTCATTTACATAACCAAGACGGTGAAGCCACAACTGGGTGATGTATGATTCATTTTAGTTTGTTTCATTATCGATTTACAACACTTGGATTTCGTAGTTTAATACATACAAACTGTTATTTAAATGCACCATACCATAACATACGTTGTTCTTATAGAAGAAAAAACCCTTATTTTCAAACTTGAAAATAAATCCATCCATATCCAAACATGATACAGAAAATAAATCCATCCATATCCAAGTCCCCATTCACGTCGGGTTCACCATTTCTGTTTCCGATGCTTTCGTCGGGGCACGCGCATCCGTCTGTGGGGGAGGACGCGCAACTGTTGCCCCGCATTCCCACTTTCCAAGGGCTGGTGACATTCGCTCCTTATTCAGGTACGTCTACTCCTTGATCGAAACTGGGATGATGGGATGTCGGTTCTTCCTTCCATGGATTCCTCCTCAGAACTCGTCACCTAGTCCGGGTATCCCTCATAGATTTAATACGTTGTTCATGAAACTATTCCCAGTGCCATGTTTCTATAGATGTCGGTTAATTACACTGCTTCTGTCAGGACATTCCAAAGGGTCCGGTCAGGGCAGCAACCTTCAGTTGGGGGAGTAGTCACGTCGAGGCATCAGTAGCATTTCTGAACACTGGGGAACTGGCGTGTATGTCTTTGGTCCCTTGTCATAGGGCTTCTCGAGGGTGTCGAAGCCCGAGGCATCCCACATCGAGTGTGGGGAATTATATGCCATAGGTATATACCTGAGGTTTTCCTCAGCTTCCTATGTTTGACACAAGGTATGCCGCAGGTTTAGCATCCAGCGGAGACGGTTACGCCAAGGTCGTGCCATCCGAGGTTTTCCTTATTCATCTAATGTTTATCACGAGGTAAGTCCCAAGTTTAACGTCCATAGGAGATGGGTCGGCCTGATCAAAATACTAGCTAGAGTGGATTAGATTGATGAATTTACCTTGAAGGGATGCCGATATCGGGGCCAACCCGTGGGCGACTTCCTGAATGTTGTGAAGAGAGCGGAATGGAATGATCTCGATGGGATATGGCGGTCTGGGTGAGAATTAGGGTGGATGATGTATGGATGGATAAATCGGAGGGGGACTAATATGGGACTATCGCAAGGGTGACAGTGAGATTGGGCTTGAGCCTCGAAGAGACCTCCTACGTTTCCCTGTGGCAGGGAATCAAAGTCCGCGTAGTTCAGGGTGGTGCCGGCGAGCCGACGTGAAGGTGGACCTTGGCCCGATGGGCATCGTCAGCGAAACGATGTGGAGGTGAACCCGGGGGTCCACTGGTGGTGGGCTTGAACATCGTGGAGGCTTCCTACGTACCATGCCTTGACATGTATCAAAGTCCCCATAGTTCAGGTGGAATGTGGAATATAGTTTAACGTCATGCGGGACGGGGGTGAACCGATGTGAGTGAGGTCGGAACGACCGGGTTATGGGCTTGAACCTTATGGAGGCCTCCTACGTACCATGACTTGACATGGATCAAAGACCTCATAGTTCAGAATGGTGTGTCGGTAAACCGATGCGAATGAGGACCTTAGTCCGGATGGTGTGGGGCTTACACACTAGGCTGCCCAGGTGCTGGTGACCTGACGTGAAGAAGGTCGGAGTGACCAAAAAGTGGTGGGATTGAACCACTGGGAGGCTTCCTACGTACTATTCCTTGACATGGATCAAAGACCTCGTAGTTCAAAGGGGGATTCATCGGCGAACCGACGTGAAGGTGAACCCGGAGGTCCACTGGGGAAGGGGCTTGAACCTCATGAGACTTCCTACGTACCATGCCTTGACATGGATCAAAGTCCTCGTAGTTCGGGTTGGTGGGTGTCAGCGAACCAATGTGAGGAAGGGACCTTGGTCCGATGGGAGATGGGCTTGAACCTCAGGGAGGCCTCCTACGTACCATGCCTTGACATGGATCAAAGTCCTCGTAGTTTGGGTTGGTCACAATGGCTTGCCGTCAGACTGGAATGCAGTTTAACGTCATGATGGATGAAGGTAGAACCTGACGTGAAGAAATGACGGGTGGTGGGATTGAACCTCATGGAGGCTTCCTATGTACCATGCCTTGATATGGATCAAAGAACTCTTAGTTCAAATGGATGTGTAGTTTAACGTCATGCCGGATGGGGGCATACAGTTTAACATCATGCTGGACGGGGTGTTGTCATGACCAATGCTTACTCTAAGCCCACGTGAGTCGTGCTCGGTGTGAGAAACAAGAGGCAGTAGAGACTTGACGATCACGCTGTGAAGGGTGCGTCTGTGAGAAATGAAGAGGGGCTTACGCGTTGGGTGGCCCATAGTGCTGAGACTTACTCCAGGATGGAGTCCCGAAGTGCGACAAAGCGCGGCAGGAGAGGGATTTGGGACCAAATATGGAAGGTGCCTCGTTCCCTATCGCGCCCTCCACTGGCCTTGGCAGTGGGGAAGTACGGAGGTGCATGGGTGCTACCTTCCGCAAGAGAGGCTTGGGGCTTATACCAGGGTGGTTTCCCTTCTCCCATGGACATACGCTACTCCGAGAAGGAGGATATCATCCCGTGTGAGGGTGATTCCATTCCTGTGGAGACGAGTGGTGTAAATAATGTCCAAGATGGGGTGGAACCTACATGCGAGGCACGAGGTCGGATCACAGTTTAATGTCATGTGTTGAGGACGAGGTGCTTGACAGTTTAATGTCCTACAGCTCAGACGAGAAGGGTTCACTCTGCACCCCTAAGACTTACATGACCGACACCCTCTGCTCCTTGGGGGAGGGAAGGTACCAGTAAGGCCGTGGTGAAGGGGTGTCACAGAGCGAACCATCTAGGGGTCCACGTTAGCGTGGCTATGCAAAGAAGAAATAGCCGTTAGCGTGCCTATGCGAAGAAGCATTAGGCGAAGCAACGCTACGAGTGGTGTTTTCCATGGGACTTTGAAATCACATCGTGCAAACCTGGAGGATCGCACGGGAGGATGAATTTCCAAGAAAAGGAGTGTGCTTCGCGAAGTGGAGTTCCTTGGCCTTATCATGGGGCAGAGGTGTGAATGGGGGGTGCTTCGCGAAGTGGAATAGTATTCGCGGAGCACTGCCTCACGAAGAAAGGTGCTGCGAAGCAGTGTGCTTCGCGATATGCAGCGACCCTGCCTTGGCATGGGGATCACTAGTACAAGATGGGTGTTTCGCGAAGCATAAATGCTCTGCAGCTGCCCAGGTTCCCTTGGGAATCCCCCTCCTTCGCGAATGCCCTAGGCTTCGCGAAGGGCATCCCTCTCGGAAGAGGGGCTCAAAACGAGACAAGGAAAAGGCATCTTGCGAATTAAAAATACCTCGTGGAGCTCATGATTCCTGGGGCGAAGGGTGCTTCGCGATTCGGGAGTTGAGAAGCCGAAAGTTCAAATTGTCCCCCCTTCTGGACTCAGGGGGAACCCAGTATTTATAGGCAAGGGGCGCTGTGAAGCAGAATTCACGCAGCGCGAAGGGGCGGTGGGTGCTTCGCGGCGGGCTCGCGAACATCAGGCCGTCCGCGGAGCGTTACCGCCTCCTGTGCTCCGTGGCGGGCTCATGAACGTCAGGCTGTTCACAGAGCGGTACCGCATCCTGTGCTTCGCGGGGCCGCGATGCTCGGGGATCTTCGCGTCGGAGCTTCACGAGGCAGCATGCGGGGCTTCTTTTTTGGCCCTTCTTTTCGTGCAATATTTTGGCGCTAACAAATTCCCCCCTCATACTTGGAGCCGCGAAGGGACGAAGGGTAGAAGTCTGAGGGAAAATCGCCAAAATGATCAGCGGTTCGTGATGCGGCCTCGCGAAGGGGCCCGCGGGGCTACCGGTGGCCCTGCGGGGCTACCGGTGGCCCCGCGGTCTGAACGTGCTGCGATGCTCCGCGCGGGAGGGACGCACCACGAAGCTCTAGGGTCGTCATCAATAAATAGGGGGGATGACCTCTCTTTTTTACTCTCGCGTATTTTGTCCTCTTGCGCTCTCGACTTCGCGAAGCTCCGCGCCCTCCGCATCCGCTCTCCGCGAATCGAGCTTCGCGGCGAATCGCGAGTCTCCAAATCCGCGACCGCGCCAAGCGAATCTCAGTTTTCCGGCCTAGGCCAGACTCCGCGGCTTGGCTTTGCGCCCGAGATTTACGAGAAATCTTCGCGATCCAGCCCGAAAAAATCCTTTTCCGCGTGCCGAAACCGAAATGGCCCATCGAGAGGCTGTATTGGGGGTCCTTGCAGACACCGCCCGGAGGGATGAGATGGCCAACTGTCTGGGCCTAGGGGAGATGGTCCGAAGCCACTCGGACCATACTTCTTTGACAAAACTGCTATCAGAGGGTTAGAAGAACTATTCGCAGTGAAAGAAACTTCCCCTGTATGATTTCGGGCTGAGGGATGACGTCTTCATCCCTGAGGCGAGTAGGGATGAACCAGCTTGCTGGGTCAGGAGCACGCCATGCCAGCGCTAGTGGTTCAGGGCGGCCGATGGTCATGCGCGGGAGGACTTCACACCCATCACTGCCGACTGTCTCTACAATCATGTGAAAAATATTAACGGGAATCCACTGCAACCGGAGACGTCCCCTCCTCTATACCATACCATGCTGAAGGCAGATTTGCAGGATTCGAAGAAGGGGTGGTCCGATGAGTGGGACCTGTTCCAATGCGGCAACTTCACCAATGACTGGGCATGGGCCTACTGGGTAGGCGCCTCATGTGAGGAGTTGGGGCTGAGCTGAGGAGAGTGGGTTTGTATGAGGCAGCATGGGCCTCCCAATTCCACATTTACCAACCGAAACAGCTGATGCCGGAGCTGCTGAGCAGATGGTCGTCTCGGACCAATACTTTTCACCTGCACCATGGGGAGGTGGGCATCAGCCTGTGGGATGTCCACCAGATTTTGGGGGTTCCGATCTTGGGGGCCATGTATGATGAGTTCCTCCCCATCATGAGCACGTGGGAGGACACGAAGCAGATTCTGCGACTGGCGTCAGTGCTGATGGAACTAGTCCCTGGAGAGGACAAGGAAGTAGTGAGGGATGTCAAGTTTAAGAAGTGGTTTGAGCAGTTCCTAAAATTCCCGGAGAATCGAGAGTTTCCTCCAAAGACTCGAACTTGTCCAAAGGCAGCTCAACGGGGCAAGGAGAACTCGTACTGGCAGGTCTTGGAGGACAGCCAATGGAAGACTTGGGGTTTCAACGTCAGCACTGAACAACAACCGATAGTCAGGCTGGCGGCATTCATCGTGGCCCTTATCTGCGGTTGGATCCTACCGGTGAGGGATACCAGCATGGGGGTGTGGCCCAGCTCGTTTATCATGGTGTCCATGCTGGCCATGGGGTAGAGGGTCAATCTGGGGATTCCAATGCTCGCCAGTCTGTACAGGATGCTGCGGCACGTTAGCGAGGGCAAGAAGCTTCCAAGGATATGCGGTCCCTTCCACCTTCTGTATGGGTGGATTGTAGTGCACATCTGGGGGATTTACGAGTATCCAAACCCTATCTCGCCACCGGGATCAAACTTCCACTCCTCCATTCTGAATGCGGCTGGGAGCTTCCCGTTCAAAATAACCGTGCTGATGGTGCTGAACCGGGTGTGGAGGGCGAATGAGTTTAACTTCCACCCATTCCCATTGCCGAAGGGTATACTCACTGATGACGAGCAGGGAACGGAGGAGCACCAAGCTTATCTCCCGCCCTTTCAAGGCAGAGTTTTGGTGGAACTAGTGGATCGTGAGCCGCTCTGTGAACCGTACACCCCGCATCGGTTTGCGAGGCAGCTCCGGTGCCTCCAGCGGATGACCCCGCATGTCTACTGGGAGGTGCGTCACGAGGAGCACCCGTGAGTGATGAAGTAGTTGTGGCTCATGTTCACGTGGGAAGACGGGAAGATGCGAATTACATTGCCTCCATCCACTACCACTTTCGGATTGGTGAGGGAGTATGCCATTAGCTGGGAGGTTGCTTATCCGGGGGAGATGCTGAAGAAGCCAACTATTCGGGTTAGTGACGGTGGGCCTCCTCTATCCCGAGGTCGGGGTCGGAGGGCAGTAAGGGCCTCTCACGGTGGCGGGGATGCCATGGCGGTGAGACCCACACCGGCCAAGGGTGTGGCAGCGGTAGCGGACCCGGTGATTTTGGAAGAGCAGGGCCATCTGGAGGGGTGGACACCGAGGGGATTTCGTAGGATATCCACTCAGGCTCTGGGGAAGCGGCTGCATCATATCAAAATGGAAGACGATGTGGTCTTCCCAGAGGCCTAGGACATTTGGGATTTCAACTGGAAATTCCTCAGCCCACCCGAGATATGGGCGCACTTGAATCGACTTGGGATGGAGTTATCAAGAATAGGCCCAGTCCGGGCTGGTTTCACGGCGTCTCCGATGGAGGCGGAGCGATACTTGGACGAGATGGAGGATTACTTCCACTCCAGTGGTGTCCCACGCCCAATGAAAGACCGGGTGAGGGTACTGCTGGATCAGAAGGTCCCCCCATAGTTGTCAGCCGCCGATCTGAGGGAGTGCTTCCCCCTACCGGAAGAATCAGAGGACTCCTCTCGAGAGGATGAGGCTGGTGGAGGGAGCCCTTTAGAGGAGGGAGAAGTCGGAGACCAAGAATCATATTATGATGATTTCACAGAGGATCTCGAGGTAGCATTCTTAACTTCTTTCCTTACGGTCCGTCCTCGGGCCATCACAGATTTCTCACCGATGTTTGAACCATGCAGGAGGAACTTGCACACAGGCCTCGCTCTCACCCCTTGGCGGGTGACGATGTAGGACCTTCATAACCCGCGCATACGGATACATCCAGTTCTACATCTGGTGGGGCCAGATCACCCGAGGTGGCTCCTCAAGAGTCTCTAGACTTTCCAACAGTATACGGAGGGCCACGCCTCGAGGTCCCATCAGCATCGACTCAAGAGAAGCACCAGGAGGTCAATATCCATAAGTTTACTCTACTGGATTCATTGTTGTCATATGTAGATTACACCAACTAATGATTGTGTCCCTCTCTATCGTACATTTCTTCGACTGGCATGGGCTGCTGCGGAAAGGCTGGTTGGGATGTCTGGCGGCATCCCTCCTAGGGGCATGCCGGTGATGGTGGAGATTGTCCCCCCATCTCCCTGAGCTGCAACACACACTATCATCATCGGGGCCACCAGCAGGGTTGTGCCTGATGTTATTGAAGTGGAGTCTAATGACGAGGATCAATTGGCCGACCCAAGTCCCATCACGCCTGCTCCGGTGCCAGATGTCGTGTCGGATTCAACACCAGATGCAGATCCTACCGAGGACTTCCTGTGGGCGTATCCTGCGTACGAGCCTGCCAATCGCGCAGACTGGGACGAAATGGCCTTCGACGAGGAGGAAAACAGTATAGTCCGCCACCGATCGTGGAATCTAATCATGCGCTTCATCAAGGACACCCCCCAAATGCTATGGCTAAACAAAATGGATAGACTTTGCTCACGGCTGCGCGAACTGTGCGCTGGGGGAGTGGATGCCCAACGTCCTCATGCGCTCATCCGAGACCTCATGGTCGAGAAGATCCGGGAGTATGATCGCGGGCTCAGCGTGGTCTGGCAGCGGAGGAAGGCGAGTAACATCAAGAAGCTCCAGGAGGCTGAAAGCGAGGTCCAACAGATGCAGACCCGGGAAGATGAGCACTCAACCTATCTTAATGCACAATCTGAGATGATATCACGGTTGAAGGCCCAACTGGCAGAGGCAGAAGAGCGTATGAGGCAGGCTTATGGAAAGATGGATGCCATTCAGGCTGGCGTAGAAAGGGCCAGAGCCAAGGCTGACGAACTGCGCCCCGCCGCTGCTGAGGAGGAGCGGGAGTTAAGTCGGCGGTAGCAAGTCTTGGATGCCACAAGCCGAAGGGTGGCGGAGCTGCAACGTTCTTTTGATGAGGTCAACCCATCCATGGGGGGAGTCGACCCTCGGGTATTGTAACAAATTACAAAACTTTTAATGGTACTTTCACGCTTCAATTTTTTCTTCTTTTGAATACCGTAGCATGCACGATTTCCACTGTTTGCATCGGTTCATTACATCCCTATAATGTTGGTGGGACGTCCGGCGACAATTCCCCAAGATCGCGTGGGTCAAGCCTGATGTGAGAAACATGAGATAGTTGCCTCATCGTCCCTCCCAACATGGGAGTGGAAAACAAGCTTCGGGCATCTGGGGTTTGGATAACCAGTCTGGATTTCCGGAAGGTGGGAGAGGCCTAGCCAGAGAAGGAGGTTCTTAGAACAGCCGAATTACTGTTTCTTTAGCATGTTCTTATGCACGAACGGTGCAATGCCAGGGGTGCTGAAATCGGTCCGAACAGATGGAAATGGGAAGTGTGGATCATGATGCCCAAGATTTGGAACACTATGGGGATTGCATGACAATAAAGGACAATCGTTAACCGTGGCAGAGAAATGATATCCTTACTGTGTTATCCTGAAATGGGGACAACAAATGAGGGTCGACCGTTGACCATGTTCGAAACACGGGACCAGGTCACAAATGTTGTCGGTCAATCCTTCGGGACGTTGGCCCAGGACAGTTGGCGGACCCTAGGTCAAGCATCCATACTGTTAGGGGGTCCTTTCAGACATGACTAGTCTTCCAGAACGTTGGCCCAAGACGGTAGGTGAGCCGATACGGCATGAGACCTAGCCGTTAGGGGGTCCCTTCAGTCATGAAAGGGGATGAGGGTCCAAAAAAGGGGGTACACAAAGTGTGGAATATGGAGCGATGGTTTGTCCGAACAGAATCCAGTACTTAGGTAGTTACACCACCGTGATGGGAGTACGCCAGATGGGTGCATTGGTTTGGTTATGGATCCTTCCTTCTTTGGGACAGGGCCTCTCTAGAGAGGGGTCTGGCTAGGGGTCCAGAAAGTGGAAGGATGGAATTAATGATTTATATGGGCTTGACCCTAGGCAAAATACCAGGGTGTCTCTACGTATCCCATGAGGATGGGAATCAAGCCATACATAGTTCTAGAGGAGAACGGATAAGAAAATTCCTATGGGATGGACCCTAGGAAAAATACCAGGGTGTCTCTACGTATCCCATGAGGATGGGAATCAAGCCATACGTAGTTCTAAAAGCATAGTTTAATGTCATACAGGATGATGAGAAGCCTGGCCGTGTTGGTACACATCCTGCCAAAACTACTAAGCCCACGTGAGTCATGCTTGGTGTGGGAAACAAGAAGTAGTGGTGGGACTTTACCGACATAGAAAAGGGCAAGTTAGGGTGAAGGGATGCTCTATGGATACCACCCCCATGATACTAACACGCCCATGTGGCGCACTTATATGCATGAAGAGATAGATCCGAATATGTTGGAATTCCACTTGAACATGAGGAAGTGGAAATGTGTGAATCATGACGCTTGAGAGTTAGATCACAATGACGACAACGTGATGATAGAGGATAACTATTAATCGTGATGGAAACACATCATTCATATCGAATTATCCTAGAATGGGGACAGACAAATGAGGGTTGACCATTGACCATGTTTGAAACACGGGACCATGTTGTAAATGTTTCCAGAGATCCTTAGGGACGCGGGCCCGAGATGATAGGGGAGCCCTTAGGCCCAACTTCCATGGAGATACCTTAATCCTAGTATCCATGTCGTCCAAGGGTCCTTTTGGATGTGGAAGAGGATGAGGATCCAAATAGAGAGCTCATGAATCTCGGTCATGGGACGAGTGGAATGTCCCCATGAAAATTCCACACTTCAGGCTCTTTGTCAAAACACATCTGAATATGACAATGAGACGTATTAGATAGAGGGGACAGAGTCCTTTTCAATAGGAAGATATTAGTTTAGGGTCGTAGAATTCGGACCATGAATGGGTAAGGGGGGAAGGGGACACATGGAAAGGCAGTTACAAAACCCAACGCGAATGAGGACCTAAGCCCTACCTACCATGTGTTCTCTGGGGAAATGCTCAAGTCGAGGGACCGAACATGAAGGTTAGGTTGGGAATTCGGGGAAGTTCTCGGACGCTTCTACGTATCTCATGAGGATGATAATCAAGCCATACGTAGTTCTTAAGGGTGACATGGTAAGATACCAGTGCCAGGGGAAAAAGGGAAGTGCGGGCGTGTCCCTTACAATGAAAGAAGAGGAATTTGATAAATCTTGTTTATCCTTTAAGGTGAGTGTTTTTTTTGAAGAGACAGGCCTAGGGTATAAGGACCTAGTGTCGCCACAAGAATCAAGACATGACAGGCATTGATAAATGGCATGGAACGTGACCAATACCCAATATGATGCCCTCTACAACGAGGTCATCACAATGCAGTGCCGTTTTTCGTCGTGCGGCCAGGACGATAATGTCACAATTTAGGGTCGTGTGACAGGACCAAGCATGAATTTTAACATCATGTAGCGCAGACATAGCAGAGACAATGCTAGGCGGGGAATGTGTATGGTGTCGCGTGGCATAAACAACGCGAATGAGGACATAGTCCCACCTTATACCGTACACAGTCCCAAGAGAGGAACCTCAGGCCGAGAGGCCCACATAGAGGTGAAAGGTAACGTGGGAGAGACGAGATCCCAGATGAACTGGACCCAAAAATGAGACGTTCGAGTGGTCCTACGTATCCCATGAGGATTGGAGTTATGGATGAGCGTAGTTTTAAGGATATCTTAGTTTATGGTCTTAGATCTCGGACCATGGGTGGGTGGCAACTTTCTAGGTAATCACAGACCTCAGCCTGATCCCTAAGCCCACGTGAGTTAAAATCGGTGTGGGAAACAAGGGGGGAAGATCCTTATCACAATACCCGAAACATCCCATTAGGGGAAGTCGGTGAAGAGCCCCGAAGGACACCTTTGACACGGATTTTTCCCCCAATGCGCAGACGTGCACGGAGGAATAGTACCAAGAGTTCCGAAACTCTACTTGGACATGATGAGACTGGAAAAGGATGTCAACCGTGTAACTGACATTTTGGGCTTAATGGGGTTGGCGTGGCAATAGAGGATAACCGTTAACCATGGCGGAAAAAACAGTTTCCATATTGTGTTAGCCTGAGGTGGGAACAAAAAAGGAGTATCGACCGCTGACCATATTCGCAACGCAGTATTTTTATCGATTTGTTGTCCGAAACCCTTGGGGGCATTGGACCATAAAAGTATGAGAGCCCTTGGGCGTAGTATCCAGGCCGTTTTTGGGGGTCACTCCGGGTGTGAAAGATGATGGGAGCCCTGATGAAGGGATACAAAAAGCCTGGAAATCGGGTGCGGACATGTCCGAGTAAAGTCTGGCATTCCAGATAATAAACCAGAGTACCCTTAGGCACATTGGGGAACTGTCAGAAAGGGTCGACGAAACAGCTCGAGAATGAGAGGCACATGGCGTGGTTATTACAAGACCGATGTGAATAAGGTCATAATCTCGTACCACGCCATATAATCCCCTCGTGGGGGAAGGGTAGACCAAGGGGCCAAGGTGGGATGAAGATTCCCGAGAGATGGGGCTGGACCTGAAGCCTAGTCATTCAGGTGATCCTACGTATCCCATGAGGATGGGAATCAAGCCACATGTAGTTCTCTAGATGTATTTTAATGTCATGCAGGATGAGGAGGGGAGTCATATACCCCCAAATAGGGGAGGTGTACGGTACAATGAATAAACCGACGTGAATGAGGACATAATCCCACACCACACCATACACTCCCATAAGAGAGGACATGGTCCGGGGGCCCGAAAAGGCCAAGGGGCCTGATTGTTAGGCATTGGTCAGGAAGGACTGACCTGCTTGCAGTTTAACGTCTTTCGGTAAGGACGAGGGCCAGGGGCTTGAGGTTGGGCCTCGGTCAGGAAGGCCTGACCTACTTTCAGTTTAACGTCTTGTAGTAAGGACAAGGGTCGTGGGCCCAAGGAGGCCAAGGGGCCTGAGGTTGGGCCTCGGTCAGGAAGGCCTGACCTACTTTCAGTTTAATTTCTTGCAGTAAGGACGAGGAAAGGGATGAATATATCTCATCTGGGGATATGTACGATATGGAGAGTAATCCGACATGAATGAGGATGTAGTCCCACACCACACCGTATAATCCCGCAAGAGGGTGAGTCGGGGAAAACCAAGGGGCCTGAGGCCGAGCTGCAGTCGGGGAGACCTGACTGGATTTTAGTTTAACATCTTGCAATGAGGACGGGGATAGATCTTAGTTTAAGTTCATAGAGCTTGGACCATTTTGCAGTTTATCATCTTGCAGGACTAGGATGTAGTTTAAGGTCGTGCAGGACCATTTTTCCCTAGGCAAAGTATCGCTTGAGGAACATGGCATTGGTGGGAGGAGTTATGCGCTCACCATTCGTGGTTTCCAAGAAGTATGCTCCATTGGGGTAAACCTTATGGATGACATAGGGTCCTTCCCATTTGGGCTCTAGCTTTGGTGGTTTCCTACCGGGGATCATTGGCGCTCGAAGGGCCAGGACCAGATCACCCTGCAGAAAAGAGCGAAGGCGAACCTTCTTGTTGAAGGCCCTTGCTATCTTATTCTGATGCCTTTCCAGATTGTGCAGGGCATGCAGCCTATTCTTGTCTAGTGCTTCCAATTCATCTAGAAGGATTCCAGCCACCTTATCTAGCGCTTTCTGTTCATAGAATGCAGTGTGTAACAATGGAAGCTGGATCTCAATGGGTAGGACGACCTCAGCCCCATACACCAGGGAATATAGGGTCACCTGGGTGGAATTGCGAGTCATCGTTCGATAAGCCCAGAGGGTGTTGGGGAGCTTTTCCGACCAACTTTTCTTGTTCTGACCAACCATTTTCTGTAGAATGTTAGAGAGGGTTTTGTTGAATGCCTCGATTTGCCTGTTTTCCTATGCATGATAGCAGGAGGTATGGTTCGAACGAATATTGTACTTGGCATACAAATTTTTCAGCTCAGATGCTCGGAAGTTGGTGCCGTTATCGGTGAGGACAGCGTGAGGGACCCCAAACCGGTGGATGATATTGGAGCTCACAAAGTCGATGATGGAACAGGCCTTGACCTGTTTGAGTGGAACTGCCTCTACCCACTTGGAGAAGAAATATGTAGCAGTTAGGATGAACCTACACTGGTGAGTTGTTGCTGGTGGATATGGTCCCACTATATCAAGTCCCCACACCATAAATGGCCAAGAGTACCTGGTGGAGTGGAGGGGTTCCAGCAGCTAATGCAGGAAGTTGTCATGAACTTGGTACGCGTGGAATCTCTTAGAAAACTCGATACAATCATGGATCATAGAGGGCCAGAAGTACCCCAACCTCCGGATTTGGTGGGACAGCTTTGGCCCAGCTTGATGGGCACCACAGGAACTGGCGTGAACCTCCTGCATAACCTGATAAATCTCGAATCCTTGAATACAACAGAGGAGAATGCCATCGAAGCTCTGCTTATAGAGGATCTGCTCAAGACTGAGACCACTCTGGAGGGTAAATTGCAGCACGTGGCGTCGGATTCGCTCGCGCTCGGCCCGGTCGTCCGGGAGGCAACCATTTTGGAGATACTCAACAAAAGGTTCCCTCCAGTCGGGAGTGGATTTTACCACTGTGTCTGATGAACCCGGGACCCCTGACGTAGAGGGTCCGACTGTGAGATGACTTACCCGCAGGCCATCATCGTCCTCTTGGGTGACGGGGGAAATGACTCTCTGGTGTGCCACATGTATGATCAAATCATCTTGCTCGGGTTCCGCGAGCAACGCATCTAAGCCAGCCAAAGCGTCAGCTCAACCATTCTGTGACAGAGGGACATGGGTGACCTCTGGCCGAGAGGAGAACTGGGCCATCAGGCGGAGGGTGAACTCTAGCAATGGCATAAGCTCCAGCTTCCTAACAACATAATCACCATTGAACTTCTTGATTACCGGCTCAGAATCTCCTTTCACATGTAGATGGGGCACATCAATCTCAAGGGCCAACTCGAGGCCGGTGATGAGGGTCTGGTACTCTGCTTCGTTGTTGGTACAACCTTCTGACAACAGGAACGAGTATGGTAGGACGGCTTGCACTGGGGTGATAAAGACGATACCCAGGCCCACTCTTTTGAGCTTAGGATCATTGAGCCTCCTACCGGTGGGGCTCTGGGAGGCACCGTCGAAGTGAATTTTCCAACATGAGATGAAATGATCGACTTGGAGGATCGTCTCATCAGGAAAATCCAGGTCCAGGGATTGATCTGCGGAGGTTGGATGGGCATCTAAAAAGTCTGCCAATGCCTGTCCCTTAATGGCCTTATGAGTTACGAACCTAATATCAAATTGCTGGAGGATCACCGCCCACCGTGCTAGTCGACCAGTCAACATGGGGCAGTTCAGGATGTACTTCAGTGGGTCTACCCGAGAGACCAATTGTACCTCATGGTGCTGCAGGTAATGCTGCAACTTCTGTACAACAAAAATGAGCGCAAGGCAGCCCTTTTTGATAGGGGAGTATCTGATCTCCGTATCGAGAAGCATGCGGCTAAGATAGTAGAGACTGTTCTCTGTACCCTCGTTATTCTTCTGGGCAAGAAGTGCACCGAGGGATCATTCCAGGGCGGTTACGTAAAGGACCAGCGACTTTCCGGAGACGGGTGGAATCAAAACCAGAGGTTGGAGTAGGTACTGTTTGATTTCCTCGAAGGCGGTCCGACACTCTTCATCCCATTCGTAGGAGGAACCCTTATTCATGATCCAGGAAAAGGGCTTACACTTGCCGGCCAGATTCACGATGAATCGGAATATATAGTCTAAGTGGCCTTGGAGACCTCGAAGTTCCCGAATATTGATTAGGGGAGGCATTTGGCTGATGGCCTTGATCTTCTCTGGGTCGATCTCAATGCCCCGGTATCTAAAAACAAAGCCAAGAAACTTCCCAGAGGTGACCCCGAAGGCACACTTCAACGGGTTCATCTTCAGGTGGCGGGAACGGAGGAAACCTAACACTTTCTCAAGGTCTTTGAGATGGTCCTGGAGCTAGCGCGATTTAACCACTAGGTCATCCACGTAGCATTCCACCAGCATCCTGAGAATCGGCCTGAATATGCGATGCATGGCCCTCTGATAAGTGGCACCTGCATTTTTCAGGCCGAAGGGAATAACCTGGTAACAAAAGGTACCTTGGGGAGCCCTGAAGGCAGTGGACTCCTCATCCTCGAGGGCCATCCGGATCTTGTTATACCCGGAATACCCATCCATGAAAGATAGAGCTTGGAACCCAGCCGTGGAATCAATCAGTAACTCGGTCACCAGGAGGGGAAAGTCATCCTTTGGGCAGTGGAGATTGAGGTTATAGAAGTCGATGCAGACCCTGATATGCCCATTCTTCTTCCTGACTGGAACAATTTTGGCAAGCCACTTGGGGTACTGGACTTCCTTGATGAAGTTGGATTTGATAATCTTGTCAAATTTGGCCTCAACCATAGCACCGTGAGAAGGGTGCATCTTTCTGGGAGGCTGCTTAAACCCACGATGGTTTGACGGGAGGCCCAGGCGGTGAACGACTACCTGGGGATCTAGTCCTGGCATCTCGTTGTAACTCCAGGCGAACACATCACGGTGTTGCTTGAGGAAGTCTACGTACCTCCGCTGCTCCTCGGGGGACATGGCTACACTGATCAATGTGGGTCTCAGATCTGCCTCACTACCAAGGTTCACCTGTACCAGTTCATCAACCATGGTAGAGACGCCTTCCTCAAAGGCAGGGGGAGCATCCTCCAGATCCTCATCTCCACCCGTGGAGGGGTTTCCCGCAAAGGGGGCTTCTTCTGGGCTATCAAACCCTGACGGGCATCTGGTGCCTTCTTGGGCAGTAGTGGTCATCATATCAGGAGACCCACTCGCCACTAAGACCATAGCAATGAAGGAAGTCGATCCTATCCCATCTGGCCTTTGGCCCAAGGAGCCACGTTTAATGACATCGAAGCAGTGGTGACGCGTCAGCCTGAGTCGGTTGATTCCAGACCGGCGAAAGAGACATGTATGGCATACTGCCATTGTCATAAGCTTGACATTCCGGTACCGCATAGGGGTAGGAGGCTCCGGGATCACCTAAGCCTGGTTGGTGTAGGAGTACGAGGTGATTTTCCATCATCGCTTGGACATGGGAACACTCCTTCCTTGCGTACCCGAAACAACAAAACACTGCCCCATGTCCGGGGTCGTGGCCTCCAATCGATGGATCGGTAAGATGTAGGCATCATACAGGCCTTCCCATGGATCGCTTGTGACCGGGGCGGGTTCATCCTCACTTACCAGGACTTTCTTATCCTTGCTCTTGTAATAATCAGCATCCAGATAGCGGGATTCACAAGAGGTGAAAGGAGACGCATCTCCTTAGAGCACACCTACTCGACCATTGAGGGAGTATTTGAGGCATTGGTGATACAACGAAGGGACCGCTATGTGCAGATGGAGCCATGGCCTACCCATCAATGCATTGTAGGCGGTGTCCTGAGAGACAACTATGAACTCAGTGCTGGCAATTAGGTCGCCGAACTGGGTCTTCAGGCGGATCTTTCTGACTAGGGATTGCTCGGTCCTGTCATATCCCTGGATTCTGAGGTCGGAGGGAGTTAAATCATCTTCAGATAGACCCATCTTTCACAGTGTCCGAGTCGGGATTAGGTTGATCCCGAAACCCGTGTCAACGAGGCAGCGGTGGACTTCCACGCCATTGAAGTGGCCAGTGATGTACAATGGGAGAATATGCCCCTATATGAGAGGGTCTTCATCTTCACCGGAGAACGAGATAACTGCTTAGCATTCGGCGTTCTCAATTTCTTCGGCGTTGAAGGCTTCCGCAGCTACTACCTCCATCTCAAACTGAAGGGGGCTCCTCAGGGCCTCGTCAAGTGCTTCGCGCATTTCAGATGATAGGTGAAGGGCCTCAAGGATAGAAAGAATTTCTGGAATGCTGGCCAGGTGCTTCAAGACATCATAATTTCGTGCCAATCATGAGCCTTTGCTTACAAGAGGTCAATCTGCAGTTGGCGGCATAGCGGGTCCTGCCGGTTGGACACCGGCGGTTGGATAGTGCTGGGCACACCCCGCTGCCTACTAGTTGAAGCATGGAGAGTAGTTGCCGGATAAGGATCATACAACGGAGATTGGCCTGTAGCCGGGCAAGACTGACTGTGATACAGACGATGCAGCTCTGCCTGATCTAGTAGCACAAACAGCAGTGGAGGTAGAGCTGAGGGCGTCAGATGGGGCTGCGCGTGCTGAGCTCTGTGCTGAGCCTGCTGTCTAGTTTCAGTAGCGTGCACGGCCTGGCTGAAAGTGCCCACTGATGTTCCTCGACGACCGGCATGGTTGTGGTTCCGCTGACGTTGACATCGGCTGGAAAAGTTGGGGGGGGGTCGTCTGGCGTTCCCCCTCGTCGGGATTCATATAGGGCTTTACCGGCTCCACGGTGTTAATCGAAGTGTACCCCTGGCTGTCGCTCGACGAGTCATCCACCACCAGGAGGATTCTGGGATGAATCCACATTTCAGGGGGCATAAAGTCACCAAGAGTGTGGGATGACGATGACAGTGGTGGAGCGCGTTGCTTCTTCTTGCGTCGTTGCTGCTTTCCCTTTTGGGAAGAGGTTGGCTGTGAAGACGATGAAGAGGTACTGGCTACTTCTCCCGAAGGCTCCGGATGATTCAGGCGTGCCCAGATGATACCATGGGCATGGGCGACGGTTTTTCGAGCCATCCAGTCGTCGTATTTCTAGGACCCACAGCTGGGAACCTGCTGCCAGTCACCTTCACTATCGCTACCGATCTCTGACCCTACAAAGACACCCGCTACTTGTGTTGGTGTCGGGCCCAACCTGACTATGTTGTTGTCGACCTGGTCTTGAATCCAGTCTTTAAACACATAGCATTGCTTGAGGGTGTGCCCCATAATCCGATGATAAGGACATTAGTTGGGGTGATCGGTGAGATTCGCCTTCGTCGACCTTCTGCACTCGGGTAGGCGCATGATCCCTTGCTCTAGAGTACTTCGGAAGTAGCCAGGGACCTGATTCTCATTGAACGAATAAGTCTGGTGCCTTCTTTCCGGATAGGGGGACCTGGGGGCCTGGACCTGATGAGGGGATGGAGGGCCTGCCGAGGAGGCGGTGCCTGATTGTCTCTCCTAGGTGGTGGTGGCGCATTATGCAGGGGAACCTGTCGATTCTGAGGCGGTCACTGCTGGGCAGGAGCCTGCGCTTGAGGTGGAGGACCTCTGCAGGGTTGCGGGGCCGATGCCGCTGGCAGTAATTCCAATTTCCCGGGGGCTTCTATTTGGGACACCGCGACAGGTTCGGCTCTGGTAGCCCTCCTGGTTGGGATCACAGGGGCGGTAAACGTGCCTGACTAGCCTGTTGCAGAGCCTCCTTGAGGCGCTGAGCCTTATCTGAGAAATCCCAGAACCCTCCAGGGTAGTTCTGGGTGATCAGGGAAAGAACCAGCTCCGTTTTAACATTCCCTACACACATCATCAGTAATTTCTCCTGAGTCAGTGGCATGTCGAGGGAGTATGTAAGTCCCTTCCACCGGGCGATGAAGTCTGCGACTTGCTCATCAGGCCTTTGTTTTCACTTGAAGAGGTCTGCGATGCTGGTCTTTCACATGGTGGAGCTAAATTGGTATAGGAACTACCAGTGGAGATCCTCCCAACCGGTCACCGATCCGATGGGGAGCTGGCTATACCAGACGAATGTGGGGCCCTCCAATGTCTGCACGAAACATCGGAGCTTGGCGGCTTCTTGCTGGGCCGGAGTCCCCAGCATGGGGCCACACCTAGAAGAAAAATGGGCCAAGTGCTGCAGCGGGTCCCCTGTCCCGTTGAAGGGAGAAAAAGTGGGGTTCCCAAAACCCAGGGGTGCGGGCATATCATCCACCCACGCAGGATATGGATTGCCATCCGGTGGGTCTACCACCTGCCGCGTTTCCAACGCTTCGAGGTGGGCAATGAGTGCCGCTATAAGATCATCCGGGTGGGGGTCCCTGTCTTGACGGGGATCCCTAATCACAAGTGCGTTGCCGGGTTCTTCGACATGGTAGGTGGCTTCCGCAGCTCGTGGAGCGACTGGCGGAACGACCTGTGGGGCGACTGGGGGAACCCAGGCTGGATTCCTTAGATTTCCTAGTCATTCAGGAGGGTTTGGCGAGACATATCGCGCCCTCTTGTCGTGGGCTCTGGCTTCTGCCCTATCTGTGGAAGCAACATGATCAGGGTTTCCCGGAGGCATCTCACCGGGGGGAAATTTTTCTGGCCCCTGTTTCCCCGATTTGGTATTATCGTAATCGGGTCACCGTTCTGCATCACGCTCAGCCAGGAGTTCGTTAACCAGCCTCTTCTATTCAGCAAGCTACTGGCGCAACGCGGCCTTTTCGGGATCTTTGTCCGTCTTCTGTATAGAGGCGGATGGGTCGGAGTGCTTGACAATTCTGACGTGCTCCTTACCCTTACTGGCATTTTGACTATGTACCAGTGACTCGGTGGGTACAGAGAGGCCTAGAAGGCTCCTCTGCTGATGAGTAACCCTCCCTGATGGGTCTAGCAGTGGAGGTACACCCTCAGGGGGTAAGTCTCCATCGAGAAATTCAAGCTCGTCTTCCTTGTCCATTACGTCAGCCATGTGGACCGTAACCCCTCTCGAGGGAATGTCCTCAATGTCGCATAAAGAATCGGGCTGTCGTCGGATAGGGATGAAGAGGAGAGCGGTATAGTGTACCCAGTCACGGACTTTCACATGGGGGGTAGCTTCCCTGATGACTTTGCGGAGTACTTTGAAACTCTGAACGCATTTCGGTTGAAGGGTGCTCTGACGGCCTGGTGACTCAGGGTGCTGGGCCACAGGGAGTGCGGCCAAATCGATCAGGTGGCATTGATCGCCTATTTCTTCAAGGTGATCTTGACTCCTGGGGTACATCACCCACTCGTAACGAAGGTGAAAGTGTGTCACCCATAGGGTTCAACGAAAGCACCCCACTTCCTCTGGGGTAAGGGACTCTGGTGCGCGAAAGTTCGGCGCTGCCGTCGGCCAGAACTTCTCCGGGAAGTGATCTGCTGTGAGAATGCTCCAGAAGCTCCTGGGTTCGGACTCGAGGTCTGGCCTTGTATTGCCCCACTCATCAACTGGAGGCGGCTGAGGGATCGGTAGCGGTACTGAGGCAGACCGCTGGGACAGAAAAACTTGGCGGTGGAGAATACGGCGAACGAGCTGACTGGACGCCGAATTCTGGGCCATCCTCTGAAGAGTGAGGTGACCTGACCACGATATCACGATACGATGGGATGATAGCCACAGCTTCTGGTGCAGGAGTTGTGGTCACCGGCGATGGGTTACGCTGTTTCTCTACCGTCGTTGGTCCCCAAAACAGCTCCCTGTGATCTCTGGTAGAGGTAGCGGGCGCTTCTGGTGACGACGGTGGTGATTGCACGGTCGGGACCTGCAACATTTCCACAATTTCTTTCTCCTGGATGTACCTACGGAGGGAGGCGAGAATCCGGTGGACCTCGCATTATGGGAGAATAAGGCTGACACGCCTGGTCCCTGCCCCAGTCCTTGGCATAGAGGAGCGGGGAGAAGGCTCCATCGCTGAGTCTCATTCCGCTTTAGAGTCCGAGAAACGAGTAGGTTCGATCTCCACCCAGGCCTTCCCAGGACTCTTCTTGTGGCGGCGACGACCTACTCTCCTGCCCCTAGATGGCTTTTCGGGATAAGGTTGATTCTCAACATGTGGTCTCAGGGCGACGCTGACGCCATGGCGGAGAGGGTTCCCGCTTGAGATAACTAGGGTGCGAGGGGAACCAGGGAAAATGTCGAAGGTCACATGGGGAGGGACCCCATGGATAGTACCCATGTGGGAGGAACCTCTGTTGGAACCGGCAGGAGCATGGGGAGGACCTCCATGGTCGATGTGGGCGGAGCGAGGCTGACCTTCACTCCTCGAGTTGTTGGGGTGAGGAAGACCTTCACCCGTCACGGAGAGGACGTCGGGAGGACTCCCACATTAGAGAGGGACCATATGGATATTTCCTTCATATCGACGTTCGAGGGTAGGAGGAGGGACTCCATACCCTGTATGGTGGGCGCGGGAGAGGTTTCCGCGTCGAGTGTCACTGCCGCGAGGCAGGTCTTTCTTTGAGATGGGGGTATCATGAGGCATACCTCCGTGACGAGCTTCGGAGCGAGGGAGGCCCACGCTATACAGAATAGTGGTACGGGGAGGCCCTCCGTACAGGGTGACATTACCGCGAATTGGTTCGGGACGATCACCGCTCAGGCTTGCAACCCCGAGAGCCAACCCGACCTTCCCATGGGGCGGTTGGAGCCTCGGTCCTGGTCGAGTGAAGGAGTGAACCTACTCAGTGTGTGCAGGGAATCCATGTTTCACGTCGACGGTGGCTCAGGCCACAGCAGTTGTTGACGTCAACGCCCCTTGACGAGCGTCCTCAGCTCGGGCCCGACGCTAACGCTGGGTTAGACGGGCTGGCGCAGGTGGTGTAGGGGCATAGCCTACCTTCTCTTCTGGTGAAGCCGGTCGGTGGCGCTGACGCATCCGGATGGGAGCCCTTTTCTGGATCCCCTTAATTGGGACTCTGATCGGGTTGAGTCGGACATCACCCACCTCATCAGCGTAAGGCGATAAGTCGTCGAGGTGTTCTAGGGACAAGCTCCTGAAACGATTGAACGTTGGGGTGGGGAGAAGAGGCTCCCTGTGCAGCCTTTGAGGGCGGTGTTGACAGCAGGGCCTGGATGCCTCTAAGTCTAGGCAGGCCATATCCCGATTTGGGATGACCCCTTCCTCCTCGTACCTATGTACAAGGTTGTTGATCACCCTTTGTTGGATGATCTCTAACGGGGAGAGGGGACGTGGGCGCCCCGTATTCACATATGTATAGGCCGTCGTGGCGGCAGAAGAGCCACGTGGAGCGGCTGTACCGGTATTGCCCCCGCCCCTGCGTAGGCGAGCGAGTGGTGATCGTGTCTCCACAACAACAACCTAGTTCCTGGGAAACGGAGAGATCAACTCATCAGCACTGCGAGGAAAAGGATTGACAACCAGTGCCCCAATGTCATTACCTTCTCCATGTCGGTAAGAGGGATCCACGCCAACACGTTTCCAAACGGAATGCCCCACGTTCTACTGCCCCAACTTCCAGTGAGTTTCATGCCAGGCCCGTCATTTGCTTGGCGGGACCCGGCGTCGGATATCTAGATCCGATGACACGTCAATCTACTGGTGTCTCAAACGCTACTAATCTCCACATTGAGGAGAATAATTACACATCAGGTTCACCATTTCTGTTTCCGAAGCTTTCGCCGAGGCGCGCACATCCGTCTGTTGGGGAGGACGCGCAGCTGTTGCCCCGCATTCTCGCTTTCTAAGGGCGGGCGACATTCACTCCTTATTCAGGGACGTCTGCTCCTTGATCGAAACCGGGATGATGAGATGTCGATTCTTCCTTCCATGGATTCCTCCTCGGAACTCGTCACCTAGTCCGGGTCTCCCTCATAGATTTAATATGTTGTTCATGAAACTCTTCCCAGTGCCATGTTTCCATGGACGCTGGTTAATTACACTTCTTCTGTCAGGAAATTTCAAAGGGTCCGGTCAGGGCAACAACCTTCAGTTGGGGGAGTAGTCACGTCGAGGCATCAGTAGTGTGTCTGAACACAGGGGAACTGGCGTGTCTGTCTTTGGTCCCTTGTTATAGGGCTTCTCAAGGGCGTGGAAGCCTGAGGCATCCCACATCGAGCGTGGGGAATTATATGCCATAGGCATATTCCTGAGGTTTTCCTCAGCTTCCTATGTTTGACACAGGGTATGCCACAGGTTTAACATCCAGCGGAGACGGTTACGCCAAGGTCATGCCATCCGAGGTTTTCCTCAGGCATCTGATGTTTATCACGAGGTAGGTCGCAAGTTTATCGTCCTGCGGAGACGGGTCAACCTGATCAAAACACTAGCTGGAGTGGATCAGATTGACGAATTTCCCTTAAAGGGATGCCGATATCGGGGCCAACCCGTGGGTGGCTTCTTGAATGTTTTGAAGAGGAGCGGAATGGCATGATATCGCCGGGATATGGTGGTCCGGGTGAGAATTAGGGTGGATGATGGATGGATGGATGAAGCGGAGGGGGACTAAGATGGGACTATCGCAAGGGCGTCAGTGAGATTGGGCTTGAGCCTTGAAGAGACCTCCTCTGTATCCCTGTGGCAGGGAATCAAAGTCCGCGTAGTTTGGGGTGGTGCCAGTGAGCCGACGTGAAGGTGGACCTTGGACCAATGGATGTTGGGCTTGAACCTCGTGAGGTTTCCTATGTACCATGCCTTGACATGTATCAAAGTCATCGTAGTTCGGGTTGGCGCGCCGGAGGACCGACGTGAATGTGGACCTTGGTCCGATGGGTGTCGTCAGCGAACCGACGTGAAGGTGGACCTTGGCCTGATGGGCATTTTCAGCGAACCGACGTGGAGGTGAACTCGGGGGTCCACTGGTGGTGGGCTTGAACCTTGTGAGGCTTCCTACGTACCATGCTTTGACATGGATCAAAGTCCCCGTAGTTCAGATGGAATGTGGAATACAGTTTAACATCATGCTGGATGGGGGTGAACCGACGTGAGTGAGGTTGGAATGACCGAGTGATGGGATTGAACCTTATGGAGGCTTCCTACGTACCATGCCTTGACATGGATCAAAGACCACGTAGTTCAGATGGTGTGTCAGCGAACTGACGTGAGTGAGGACCTTGGTCCGGATGGTGCGGGGATTACACACTAGGCTGCTCAGGTGCTGGTGACCTGACGTGAAGAAGGTCGGAGTGACCAACAGGTGATGGGCTTGAACCTATGGGAGGCTTCCTACGTACCATGCCATGACATGGATCAAAGACCTCATAGTTCAAAGGGGGCTTCGTCGGTGAACCGACGTGAAGGTGGACCTTGGGCTGATGGGAGATGGGCTTGAACCTTAGGGAGGCCTCCTACGTACCATGACTTGACATGGATCAAAGTCCTCGTAGTTCGGGTTGGTCACAACGGCTTGCCGTCGGATTGGAATGCAGTTTAACATCATATTGGACAAAGGTAGAACTCAACGTGAATAAATGACGAGTGGTGGTCTTGAACCTCATTGAGGCTTCCTACG
This sequence comes from Viscum album, assembly GCA_963277665.1. Classification (NCBI taxonomy): domain Eukaryota; kingdom Viridiplantae; phylum Streptophyta; class Magnoliopsida; order Santalales; family Viscaceae; genus Viscum; species Viscum album. The sequence goes on from OY728162.1 coordinate 559,407,221, forward strand.
TACCATGCCTTGACATGGATCAAAGACCTCGTAGTTCAAATGGATGTGCAGTTTAACGTCATGCTGGATGGGGGCATACAGTTTAACGTCATGCTGGATGGGGTGTTGTCATGGCCAATGCTTACTCTAAGCCCACGTGAGTCGTGCTCGGTGTGAGAAACAAGAGGCAGCAGAGACCTGACGATCACGTCGCGAAGGGTGCGTCCATGAAAAACGAAGAGGGTCTTAAGTGTTGGGAAGCCCATGGTGCTGGGACTTACTCCAGGATGGAGGCCCGAAGTGTGGAAAAGCGCAGCGAGAGAGGGATTTGGGACCAATGATGGGAGGTGCCTCGTTCCCTATCGCGCCCTCCACTGACCTTGGCAGTGGGGAAGTACGGAGGTGCATGGGTGCTACCTTCCGCAAGAGGGGATAGGGGCTTACACCAAGGTGGTTTCCCTTCTCCCGTGGACATACGCTACTCCGAGAAGGAGGATATCATCCTGCGTGAGGGTGATTCCATTCCCGTGGAGACGAGTGGCGTAAAGAATGTCCGAGCTGGGGTGGACCCTGCGTGCGAGGCATGGGGTCGAATCAAAGTTTAACGTCATGTGTTGAGGACGAGGTGTTTGGTAGTTTAACGTCCTGCAGCTCAGACGAGATGGGTTTACTCCACACCCGTAGGACTCACATAATCGGTACCCTCTGTTCCTTGGGGGAGGGAAGGTACTAGCAAGGCCATAGTAAAGGGGGGTCACAGAGCGAACCATCGAGGGGTCCACGTTAGCATGGTTATGCGAAGAAGCAATAGCCATTAGCGTGCCTATGCGAAGAAGCATTAGGTGAAGCAAAGCTATGAGTGGTGTTGTCCATGGGACTTTGAAATCACATCGTGAAAACTTGGAGGGTCGCATGGGAAGAGGAATTTCCAAGAAAAGGAGTGATCTTCGCGAAGTGGAGTGCCTTGGACTTAGCATGGGGAAGAGGTGTGAATGAGGGGTGCTTCGTGAAGTGGAATAGTATTCACGGAGAACTGCCTCGTGAAGCAGAGGTGCCTCGCGAAGTAAGGTGCTGCGAAGTAGTGTGCTTCACGATATGCAGCAACCCTGCCTTGGCATGGGGATCACTACTATAGGATGGGTGTTTCGCGAAGCATAAACACTCCGTGGCTGCCCGAGTTCCCTTGGGAATCCCCTTCCTTCGCGAATTCCCTTAGGCTTCGCGAAGGGAATCCCTCTCGGAAGAGGGGCTCAAGACGAGACAAGGCGAAGGTATCTCGTGAAGTAGAAGTACCTCACAGAGCTCATGATTCCCGGGGGCGAAGGGTGCTTCGCGATTCTGGAGCTGATAAGATGAAAGGTCAGATCGTCTGTCTTTTGGACTCAGGGGGAACTTGGTATTTATAGGCAAGGGGCACCGTGAAGCAGAATTCACGCGGCACGAAGGCGAGGTGGGTGCTTCGTGGTGGGCTCGCGAACGTCAGGCCGTTCGTAGAGCGTTACCACCTCCTGTGATCCGCGGCGGGCTCGCGAACGTCAGGCCGTTCGCAGAGCGGTATCGCCTCCTGTGCTTCGTGGGGCCATGATGCTCGGGGATCTTCACGTCGGAGCTTCGCGAGGCATCACGCGAGGCTTCTTTTTCAGCCCTTATTTTCATACAATATTTTGGTGCCAATAGGTCCACATTAAAGCAGCATGCATTTTGAACATTTTTTTAGAAGAAGCATCAAATGTCTCAACACCGTTTCTCCATAACTCTTGTAATTCTTCAATCAAAGGCTACAAGTATACATCAATATCATTTCTAGGAATTTGTTTTCCAGTAATAATAATCAAAATGATAAAAGATGCTTGTTGCATACACATCCACAGAGGAAGATTGTAAGGGATCAAAACAACTGGCAAAATGCTATAACTGGTACTCAAAGTCCCAAATGGGTTGAATCCATCGACATAGAATCTCAATCGAACATTCCTAGGATCAGTTGAGAAATCTGTATGTAATTAATAAAATGTATTCCATGATTGTGAATCTCATTGATGTCTCATTAACCCATCATTGTTATTATCTATAGAATTCCACTTCATGTGTTCGGCGGTTTTCGATGACATGAATAATCTTTGCAATCAAGGCTTTAAAGGAAAGTAACACAAAACCTTTGAAGGTGTGTTCCCTTTCTTCTTCTTCATGAAAGTATGTTGATTCATACTTCCAACATCACCCATTGACTACCATCTATAAGAATAATTTTTTTTTAAATTCTGTCTACTTGAATCCTCTCTCCAATAAATCATACAATCCTTGGGACACACATGTATTTTTTTATAATTTAGACTAAGCCTATTAACAAATTTTTTCATATCATAAAAAGACTCGGGGATTTTTGCTTCATAAAATTCATTATGCAACAATTCCAATATCATAGACATTTCCTTATTTGTAATTCCACATAGACATTTGATATGGTACAACTTCAGTAGAAAAGAAATCTTTGAATATTTGAAACATCCACTATACAACTCTTGATTTCCATCTTCAACTAAATCATGAAACGTATTTTACTTAGTGAAGTTTTCTCCTAAATTTTTCTCCATATAATCAATAAGAGGATCCAATGATATATTACAATCTTGATCTGGTTGTGTTACAGTCTCAAAAACATCACTTGTTACGTTGAAATTTGTATCACCCTCATCTGGTTGTTCTGTTATGTTTTGATGTTGATATTGGTATCTTGCAGTTCCGAATGCATCATTTATGAGGTTTTTCATTTCATTTTCCATTGTTGATGAAGTTGGGAGCTCATTCTGTGGATTAACATCAGTGATCAACCTTTCTGTAACGTTCGATTCTCTATGCCAAATTGAACACAAATATTGATCAAGGAATTGCTTTAGTATTAAATGTTCATAAACTTCATCTCTCTTCAACCATCTTCTAAATTTACATTTAGGACATGGAAATCTTATTCTCCCTTCAACAGATCGATTAGAAATTGCAAAATATAAAAACTCCTTCAAACCCTTAACATAATGAGGTGTGTTTCTCAGTAATGTGATCCATCTTTTATCCATGTATATCACAATGTGCCTACACAATATTAAAAAAAATTAAAACACATAGTTACTACTAAATAGGGAAAGAGATTCATATATACTAGTTGAAAAAAATATATAAATATGTTACATAAGGTTTTCCTATATAAATGAATATGGTAAATCACCCACTAGAAAACCAAAGTACATATGTGTATGCATGTGTATGTTTATACACATGTGATTACAAAATCACTTGAAGAAACAAGAAGACAATGAGTATTTTCTTAGGCAATATACATTTTAAGAAGATAATGAGTATTTTCAGATATATTTGAGCAAGTTCAGAATTAGTAAAAAAGTTAAGAGTTAAGCCGGAGCATTATATTAGAAGTCAACCTTTAGAGCATTGGGATATTTTCAAGTTGATCATTCTGATATAACAGTTAATTGAATTGGAAGTATTATCTTCTAGAATTCATGAGAGTATACTGAACCAACTTTCATGCAAAGTTATTAATTATATTCAGTGTAAGTCATTGAATTTATTCCTTTTATAATAGGAACTATAATTTCTAGTTTGAGAATAATATAGAAAAATAGGTTTTTTCCATTAACATGATATATAAATAAATAAAATATAAAACATGCACTTTATCAATGCAAAACATTTATAAAACATGGTATAAATATGTTTTTCCTGAAAAAATTCCAATTCAAAATGTATTCATCTATCCTTAAAATGTAACCCTTTTTATAAAAAAGCCTTACATGGTTTAAAAACATAGAAAAGGAATTTCTAATAATGGCTAGAAAATTTAAAAAATTCACCTCACCTGAGATCTTTAACACAACAAACTCAAAGTAAGGAAACAAGGATAACCATGAAGAAAAATTCCCTATAGAAAGTCATAAAGTATGCCAATAAACAATTGGAAAAACACTAATCAATATCAGCACTAAATCATTGGAGGATTAATGCTTCAATGAAATTTCATCCAAGTAAAAAAGCAATACACAAGATAATAAATAATTAAAGACATAACACATGATAAATATAATGAGGAAACACATTAGGAACTAATGGGAAAAGTATAATACATGAAAAGGTGGAACTAATTCAATTAGGTTAATGGTCACACATCCATCAAACAAATCACTATAAACCCAATCTCATCCGTGACACCCCACTAGCTTAGTATTTTGTACAACTAGTGGTAACTAGAAAGTGTGTAATCTCAATGTACCTAGAAACATCCCATGAATTACCACTTAGTATCCTAGGGTTCCCTATAAAATAACTAAAGGAGGTGATACACTTTTAAAGTGAATTTCATACAATGAAAATAATAATAGCCAAAGGCTAGCATAAAAATGAAATCCTTCCCACATCCCACATTTAGCTTATAATGAGCCCCCACCCATAAGAAAATCATGAATCACATCACAAACAACCATCACATGGATACACTTGACATCATAAATAGATGAAAAGGGGATCAATAAGGGAATAACAAACCAATAAACTCAAATATTACATCACAAAGTGTTATCCAAGACTTTCAATTATCACATATAATATATACATTTGTAAATCACTCTTTAGAATGTTTTGGAATCCAAACACCAATATAAGGGAAATATTAATCATTTCCAAAACACAAACAACATAACCCAAATTAATCATAATTCCATTTCATAAAACAACATGTCCCTTTGAAACATGGAAACCATTTAACCCCCAAAGGGTAACCTGCTTTGAAAAACCAATTTCCCTTAAAATCGAATGACCATGTTTTTTTCTTATATAAAACCATTATTTTAATTTTATCAAACATGTCGAATGTATAAAATAAAAATTTACATAAAAATTTCGTTTAAACATGAAATTAAAACCTTTAAGCCTCATGAAAACCAAGTTAAGTTATATAAAACCATTATAAAACAAACCTAGATAAACCACACCTTCATTATCTGGTTTAGAAATTAATTTATAAATTAAAGTACACATAAATATCTTAAATAAAATTCAATGAAATGGAAACATTGACCTAAATAAAATTCACCAACAGTAGGGACGCGAGCTAGGGTTCAGGTCTCACAGGGGTCGGGGGAAGAAGGTGAGGTTGTGGGGTTCGGGGGAGAAGGGGGTTTGAGGTCGGGTGTTGGGGGAAGTGGCACGGATGGCCGACCGACGTCGGGGAGGCGAGATGGGGTTTGGGGATCGCTCGTGGGGGTCTGAGGGAGAAGGGGAGCCAAGGTCGGGGGAAGTGTTGTTGCTGAAAAAAAGGGGTTTAGCGGTGGTTTTTAATAAACCACCACTAAAACCTTTTTAAAAAAGGTTTAGGGGCGGTTTACAAAACCGCCGCTAAAAGACCGCCGCTAAAGGTGATTTTTGTTGTAGTGACTCACCCAAGGTCCTTGACCCAAATCCTAATGCATAACCTTTCTTTTTTGTTTTTAAATACCATTTCAAAACCATATCTTTAAATCACCAATTCCTTGAGAAATCCATTTAAATCCAATTCATCCATTTAAATCCAATTCAACCTTTTAAATTCCATTTAGGTTTCATTATAGGGAAAAAAGAAATTAGTCTCATTTTATTTTTATGTTAGCCGTGTTTATAAACATCATTAGAGTATTTACCCATGATTATTTTCAATACAGAGAAAAAAGGTGTTAGTAAATTAGTTGTGTTTTAAAACATGGTTATTTTTCTGAATTTAGAAAAAATATGGGTAAATTATACACATCACATTTACGTGTGTTTTCAAAAAACATGGGTAAATGATATTTTATGTATAGTTAAAATCATAACATTTACCAACATTTTTTTATAAATGTGGGTAAATAATTCCTTAAATTGAAAGTAGTTAGTCCACCTAAGGGCCAACCCATGAAAATCCCAAGGGGATATTGAAGAATATTGAAGATGAATGTTGTATTTTTTTCAATGTATCATAAAAAATAAAGTCAATGAATGATGAGAGAAGCTATTTTCTATGCATAAATAGACAAAGGAAATTACTATTGTTGCTTGGAATATTTGGATGGGAAGATTCTAGTACAAAAATCCTTTTATGTAATGATTGCCAAGCTAGTTTAGAATTATTCAATGTCAAGTTCTTAAGAAAGGTGAATTCACAGACTACAATAGTTTTGATTGAGTTTTAAAGGAAGCTGGATAAAGGCGATCTTGAAGAACTTTTATTAAGGAAGAAAAGCTAGTTGTAGTGAAGAGAAACCATCCCTAGATCACCAAGTACATAGATTGGCATATCAAGTGAATAATATCCTTTGGATGAAGTTTTGAGATGATTTAGAGGTGATTCAAAGAAATATGAAATTTCTATACTGAAGTTGAAAAAATGACTAAGTCCCTGAGATTTGATAAGACTTTGGTGGAAGTTATTAATACTTTTTGAGATTTCCTAAGAATTCATGTTTGAGGCTTTAAATGAAAAAGTGATGAGGATTTCATGAGTATTTATGCCTTTTCATAAGAATTTTTGAGATGGTTGTAAAAATTTGATAAATTGTGTAAGTTTTCACAGTTATTTAGGTGTGAATCTCATAAGACTTTAAGCTGTGTTTGTAAGAAATTGAGTAAGTTTATAAGAATTTGAGTGAGTTTGTATGAATTTTTATTTTTCTAGAAATTGAAAAATGCATAAGTCTTATGGAAAATCAGCACTGGAAAAAATTGAAAAAATCATAGAAAAATAATAATACTTTCACTGGTACTTCATAAGACTTTGAAGTCTTATGAAAATAAATTTCCACCTTTAAAATTGAATAATGCATGGGAATTAAAAAATCTTATGAAATGAGGTGCCTACTATAATCTTAATACTTTAAGTTGAGTTCATAAGACATTGAGAAAGTTCATAAGACTTTGAGTGAGTATGTAAGACTTTTTAGTTTTCTAGAAATTGAAAAAGGCATAAGTTTACAAAATATCAGTGCTGGCTAAAAATTGAAAAAATCATGGAAAAGTCATAAGACATTCACATGTACTTTGTAAGAATTTGAAGTCTTATGAAAATCAATTTACACCTTGAAATTTGAAAAAGGAATGGTAATTTAGAATTATTATGAAATAATATGCCTACTATAATCATAAGACTTTAATAGTTAATAAAAAAATGAGATATTTCTATGAAGTGACAAAATCAAGAAGATTATTGCTTAAATAAATTAGATGATGCTTGAAGTGTTATTCAAAAATTCAAACATAAAAATTGCTTAGTTTCACTATGATTCAATATGAGATCTATGGAATCTACCTTCACACCATGGGAATGATGATTGAGACACTAATCTGTGTGAGGATTAAGAGGGATCCATGCCACAAAGGAGTTTTCCATTCCGTGAAGACTTTTTAGCATGTAAGAAGTTTAATACTGAAAATTTTATAGATCTTTTAAAAGAAAGAAATATCCAAAGTATCTTAGAGAAATAAATGGAGTTATTGATCAAGGATTATAATAGGTTTTAAATGATAATTTAAACTGAAAATATATACCATTTTGAATAAAAAGACCGTCTCCCACAAAAAATCAAGGAGTTTCCATATTTGAATACAGGACCATCTTTCTAGAGCTTTGTCAAGAGATTCTCATCTACATAACTGAGACGGTGAATCCACAACTGGGTGATGTATGATTCATGTGAGTTTGTTTCGTTATCGATTTACAACACTTGGCTTTCGTAGTTTAAAACATACAAACTGTTATTTAAATGTGCCATACCATAACATATGTTGTTCTTATAAAAGAAACAACCCTTATTTTAAAACTTGAAAATAAATCCATCCATATCCAAACATGATACAGAAATTATGTTCTTGGTAACACTAGGAACATAATAATAGTTATGTAAAACCAAAAGCATCCTAGTTGGCAATGAGAGATGGTAATCGCCAATGGCCAATGCAGCCAGCCTCGTGTCATTGGTAGCTCAAAGATCCACCTCTCCTCTAGAAATATTTCTAAATCTACTTGGTTCCTGCATTTGAATACATATGTGATCCTCACAAGATGTATCTAATACCCAATGTGTAGAAATGGAGAGATTACACTCGACAACGAACACACCTTTAGCGCCCCACACTTCTGGGTGCAGTTTCTCTTTCAGTGGCCTAGCTTGCCACATGAAAAACATGACACCTTCTATTCCTTTCCCTACCTATGGATCTTCCCCATCTTGGAGGGTTGATGTTCATGGGCTTCAGACCATTTATGAATCCTTGTCCCCCTTTGACTTGTCCTTCCTTTTCTTATTTACCATAAGGACTGCAGGTTTGTCACACCCTATGTCCTTATCTACCTGGGGAATTAAGGTCAGAAGTTTTGATAGACTCTTCTCATTGTTGCTCATGTTGTAGTTGAAAATAAATCTATAGAAGGTCTTGGAAAATGATGATAGGATGAGATATGTATGCAACTCATCTGGGAACTTAATACCTAAGATGTCCATGTGTTCAATGTAGCCAATAATCTTGACTACATGAGGCCCAGTTGGCGCAGACTCTCCAAGATTAGTTGTAAACAAAGTTTTGGAGATCTCATATCTCTCCTGTCTTGCCTTCTCTTGATAGAGATCCTTAAGGTGAGACATCATGCTATATGCGTACATGTTTTCATGTTGCCTCAAGAGATCATTAGACATGGCTGATACCATGAAACATTGGACATCTATAACATCATCCATATGTTTCATATAGAGAGATAGTTCCTTATCACTGGTCTCTTTTCTAGGTGCAACTGGAACCGGATCTTCTAGCACATACAATTTCCTCTCGTGGTGAAGGATGATGCGTAAACACCTATGCCATTCCTGGAAATTGGTTCTGGTGAGAAGGTTTTCATTCTCGAGTATGGTTCACAATGATATGTTTGAAGTCATTTTTCTTTCCGTTTCTACAAATTAATATGAGAAAAGGTTTAGTACTTTATTATGATAAAACTGAGACGAATTAATTAATTAATACTTATTAGTCTCCCACTATTTTATCGAAATCCAATATCCCTCTCCATTGACTTCATAATGTTTTTTGGATGAATATTCTGTTTCCTAAATATTCTAGTGGAAAGGATCCATTTTTTTCTTCTCATTACCCCAACTAGGGTTGGTCAAGCAACTTGAAGGGTTTTAGTTAGGCATTCCAAATTCCAACTGCGTTAACTGATAGCTCCTTGTTCCACTGAGTGGACTCCCCAATCCTGAAATCCTTTTATTTTGTATTTCTTCAACCTTTGCCTCTTGGTCACACCAAATCCTACTGTGGTAGTCAACCCTTGATGTGAACCAAGTCAAGTCAACCAAAAACCTTGAATTATAATTCCCAGACAATTGAAAGCATCCCAACTAGATTTGGTCAAGTACTTTGAACTATTGTTCGATTCTAACCAAGATTATGGAAGGCTATACCAACTTAATATTTCTTTGAGGTATTTTATCCTTACATGTAAATTGCTATTTTATTATCTTTGATTACATGCTTATTAATATTAAGTGGGATATACTTAAGTGATTAACCATGTCTAAGATAATATTTATGCATAAGCCGGTTTTATTTTAGTTCCATCTTGCATTCTTATTTAATTCATTAATTGTGTGATCATGACAACACACCCACAATAAATAAACCATGAAAGTGACATAAATAAAATAAATAGTATGATCATGAGCATGTTCTATTGGTTATTTTATCTAGTGGTTGATAAACTAACCCAATACCTAGGGGAGAAACACCTTGAACCTTTTGGGTTCATGTTTACAACTTTACACATGTCTACCTTTGTATCTCCTTGGATTGGTTTTACCTTGGCTCCTAACTTGAGCCGCCTCCACTAGCTTGGGAGCTCCATCCATTACATATGCTTTTATCTCACTCATAGGTGAGGGGTAAAAACAGGGTTTTACATAAAATAAAATTTGGGCACGCAGGCTCTACATATTAATGAGGAGAAGGCTTGTAGGCCAATAAATTTAATTAAAATAAATAAATTAAAAGGAAAACATTCACATACAAAGGTCTTGGTCTGGCTCATGATCATCCATACATGCAACAATATTTACGCATAAATAAAACTAGCATTCGATTCTTTAATCCTTATTGTTTAAGATAAATCACACTCGAATCAATTAATTATCTTTAATTAATCAATCCTTTTATCTTAAACCTTTTTTTTGAATTTCCTTGAGATTCTCATCCATTATAATTTTAAAAAAATAAATTCATTTAAATTTATCTTTATACATAAATTATTCCTTGGAGGAAACCCAGTGAATTCCCATTCATAACTACCCAATGAGTATAAATGAACATTACACATATGTTAAATTAAACACATATATATAAAACACCTATCACATGTTGTGCCTTAGCTTTACGCTCACACTATGGTACATGTATCAAGGGTTTTTATAATATAATAATAAATTTTAATAAATCTGTGTAATTTGGATGAGTACACGGTGTGTAGTTTCTACTACACGACATGTAATTTTGTTCACTGTCTATCTGAAGTACACGACCGAGGACATGGTGTGTAGATGTACTTCGTAAATCTTCAGAGTACACAGTGTGTTCAGTGAGACACACACCGTGTAGTATCCGCATTACACAGTTTCCATCCAAGAAAGCCATGTATGAGGTACACGGTCCAACCCTAACCTGAAGGGACTACACGACGTGTTCAGTGGGCCACACAGTGTGTAATATTGAAACTGTGTTCCACTTGTTCCTGGTCAACACACAGAGTCTTAAAGACTTAGATAAAATCCAATGACACAACCTAGTTTGGTGGACCATCTAGGTGCATGGAACCTATAATACACGACGTGTATCATCGAATACATGTCGTTTGTTCTGGTGTTGTATGTCTAGGAAGATTTGGAACCTCTAGATGAGATCCTCAGTTTTATTTTAATCAAAATTAAAAGAAAAAATCGTTTTTGTAAGGTGAACAAGAAATAAAAGAGGAAGAATAGATCTCAAGATTCAGATTTATAGAACGATTAACTTGAATTGAAACAACTAAATTATTAAATGCGTAAATCACCAATGAAAAACTAAATAATTATAATCAATGATATGACCGATCTGATACCACTTGTAAGTTCCGAGCGCAGCGAAAGTGCGTGGGTGGGTGTACCCAACTTTAATTTTTGCCGTCAACAATGATCAATCCAAAATCCGTCACGATAATAAAATGCTAGATCTTCAGAATAGAACGAAGAACAAAAGAAAAGAGGGGAGTCCCAAAAAAATAGAGAGGATTATCATATGTCGTTTATAATTAATTTAATTAAAAGATGAGAATTACCTTGATGAAATTCTCTCTCCATTGATTTTTTTGGTCACAATCCGATGTGATCCGTTGTTGCGTTATAGAATCCAAGTGTAGGATTCCTACAGCAGTGATCCACATGTGCTCTACGTATCTCTGTACATCACTGAAGGGATCTCTGGTTGCTAGCGTAGAAGAGCCTTTGCTTGCGATGTCCGACTTCGATAGCCTTGAGAGCCACTTGCAAAGCACTCTCCTTGATCTGGTGGAAGATGATATCTCTCGTACCTTGAGAGAAATCTTGGAAGAAAAGAATTCACTCTTGGATTGAGAGCTTTCTCTAGATCCGTTGTGCACACCATCTAAAATGGCTAGGCTAAATGAGAATTATATAATTGGGATTTTAATTACTTAGAATAATAAAATGAATTAATTATTCGAAATCATTTATTCATTTCATTTAATTCTTAGAAATACCCCATGTTTAATAATAAGAGTTTACTATTATTATTACTTGACATGCACCCAACGAATTACACATAATATTATTTAATTAAATAAATAATATTATTTCTCATAAATCCCTAGAAAAATTACACAGCATGTATATTAATATACAGAGTGTGTACTTTTGTTTTTCCATTTTCTTTATTTCCTCCACTACATTTTTTAGACCTTGAATAATGGCTATTTATTTCTCAAATAAATATCACTTCATCACTTGCTAATAAATATTTTACTTCACCCATAATATATTCTCTCGAATAACTAGTGTCAAAATAAATGCGATTAGGCATCCTTGAATAATTATTAAACCACAATCGGGAATAATATTTATTCAAATTATTTAAATAATATTTAAGTGAGATACTTAGACACACTTAGTGTGTGACCCTCTAGGCCTCTTTCTCAGTGGCATTAGGCAGAGCCTGCCTAAAGTCCAAGGTTAGCTTCTAGCAACACGCCAAGGCACCCATATAGAAAGAAGTTAACGCCACAATGAAATGTCACCTCCTACGAACACTTACCCTGTAATGTAATCCCTTTGTCTTGATATCTCGAATCAAGCGGGTTGCATGCTGGTTCCATCAACCAATGTGCTTGATTATTCTTTCTTTGACTTCTTGGAATTGAACTTGACCATTCCTTACCATGGCCATGGATTTATTTAGGCTATATCAATTCCATCAATAGGCTTGAGATATCTATTTCCATTATGGAACAGAAGTGAAAAATCATTTCTCACATTATTTATTAATGCAGTTTTACTCACAATATACCCAACATATCCTATCTCGCTGCGAATAGTGTGTCGTCACAGTTTTCGTCAATACATCTAAGTGCGTGAGTTGTAATACCCATTAATAAAAATCTTAAATTCTAAGGACCAATACACACGTTCGCAGATAGGAACATCCAATGACACTATGAAATGTGGATTTTCTACTGGTGGGTCTCGTTCTCATAATATCCTCCTAGATATTACTAAGGGCACACACCTTGAGAAGGTGCCTCAAAGTTTTATGAGTCCTCGCCCCTAATGACCTGTATTATTTTTGTCCCTTAAATAACATCATCCGACCATAGAACATATATTCAAGAATAGTATTATGGCACTTCCAGGTTCTCATAATAGTAGGGATCCTCTATGACCTTTTAGTTCAACAACTATCCTTAGGACATTATCACATGCATTGTCACACAGAAGAATAATCGATATGTGATAAGGTATTTATTAATGAATAATGTAAAAATTAGTTGGTTCTAGGCAACCAACTCCAACAGTATCACCATCATCAACAAAATGTGGTTTTCATGAACATGCTCTTACTGTAGGTGGATCCTTGGAGGTTGTAGGTCTTACTCTATCACATGTAGTCAACTCCTCCTCCCTAGTGCCCTCCACCATCTCGCTTAAAGCCTCATTAGTTGCCATGTCATGTTTGGACTATCAACTAATAGAGCCCAACTCGAGTTATCCTAATCTCAATCGGTCCAATAATCAGCACACATGACCACACATAAAAGTAATCACGCTTCTTAAGCTAAATGTTGATCCCTAAGGTTTTCATAGAAATTATCTCCTATAAGGCCATATTTCAAACAAGAGGTCTGTCACACTATACCAATGTATCACATGCTACATGTCCAGTCATTCCACCTCATACCGACCTAATACAACATCACCTAGGAGGAAACCACTCTCCTCTTATCAACAATACTAAGGAGGGAACCTAATCGCCACTTAATCCCATATTTGGATCCATACCAAGGATAATCACCACACTAGGACTACTTCCCATGAATTTGGATTTATCCATTATTCAAAACATCATAAGGACTGTCTCCCACCTCCATCGTTGAGGTTAATGAAGAGGCACTCCCACAAGGCACTCACTAATTAGGAATACGAGAAACCGCCCAAAGGTTGATGGTGAATGGTCTCACCCACCACTTTATCAATACTAGTGTCTCACACTAACCCCAAGGGTTACCCCAAACCTCAATCTCAACTAGCATGTTATCAATCAATCAAATCCTCAACAAAACCCATGTCTCACCCAAAGTAGTTGGGGTAAACAAAGAGTTCCAGACCCAATCTCATTTCAAAGGGTATCCCTAGGTTCTTATGAACATCCATTAATAGGAAAATAACTCAACATCTCAACTGAATCTAGCTGACTTATCACCTAAGGGAAGGTCTCACATATGGTTCCTATTCTACCATGCATCACAATGTAGTAGGATAAGACATACAAGGAAACCATAAATCAAGAGGCTCACATAAGCACACAATCTTTGAAAAATATGGCATTGCTATCACAAGGCTAACTTGACCAAATCACACATCAAAACAAACCCCTCTTTACTTTCCTTTAAAATATCAATCAAAACCCATTTTTATAAATCATTTTAAAAGGAATATCATACTGGATTACTCACTACAGGAAAATTGCAATTTCACGGCGGTTTTCAAAAACCACCGCTAAATTGTGTGTTGGGAAACTATTTGCGGCGGTTAAAGCAGTTTAGCGGCGGTTTATGGGAACCTTCATAGTTGGTGAATTTTCTTGTCGGTTTTTTCAGTTAGGGGATTACTTTTTTTAGCGGCGATTAAAAATGCCACTAAAAAAAAGTAATGGCCTACCGGGACAACCCGCCATGGAAAACAATATAACCGTCATGAAAAAGGAATGAAAGATGGGCCACTGTAGCGGCAGTTAGAACCGCCGATAATATAAAAATATCGACATTTAGTGGCAGTTAAAACCACCTCTAAATGTACCTGTTAAAGTAAGCGGTGGTTAAAACCACCTCTAAAGAGAAGATTTACAAAAAAAAGAACCAGTTTCTGGAGCCCCTGTACCAGTGCCCTGAAAAAAACTATCCCAAGAATACCAAAACACCCAACAGAATACATACTACAGTCAATATGAAAAGAGATTCTTAACTAAGAACAACCAAATGCATCATTTAGTGAGTAAAGGAATGCAGATAAACATATCACATGGAATAATACTAGTATCCAATAAAATGTAGTGGTGAATTTACAAGTTCACCCCTCTCCTATTCTTATACCACTTTCCGTTTTCTATTCCATCTTCCAGTTATTTTTAATTCTTTATCCTCTTCTATAACTAATTTTTTTTAACATTGGTTCATCCATATATCTATCATTAGACACCCAATTCAAGATCCGAAGGAATCATTGGATATCTCAACGTAAGGCAAACCCCACTCATATATCCTATTTTAGTTTTCCATTAGATCCTTTGTGCTGTATAGGCATAGGCACATTTTCCATACTATCATGGAACTGAACCATTTCTCATATTTCTCCCAAGAATCTTGAAATATGAAGCTGATATCGAGAGAGGCGTCATTTATGACCTTTATGTTGATAGTCACATTATTTTCCCTTTGGGGTTCAATGTTTCATAATTAAGCCACTATGTCGCACACCATATTTGGTCAAGCATCTCTATTTAAGTGATTTATGTATTTAAAATTGACCATTGCAGACTCATATGTACTATTTGATCCTTGATTGGATGTTCACATGTTGTGTGAAACTTATATGGTCACCCATTGGGTGATCTAGGTGAAATGACACAATATGTTTTTTTTTCAAATGTTGGTACTCCCACATATCTTCTGGAACTGTTCAAGAATGTAATATCCATTTATATATGATTATTTGATAGAACCCAAGGCATCCCTTAGGTGTTTGTAACACTTATAGTTGTAATTTCTAAATTGGGAAATTTCATAGATTAACATGAAACCATCTAAGTGACTCCATTGAGATTATATATGGGTTTCCCATGTTTTAATGAATTGAATGAGTTAAATGTAACTGATAATGTGAAATGGATAATTAATGATGGGTTTAATTTCTTAAAATAAATCAATTGGTTTTAAATGGAATGAACCCAAGTAATTGTAATGTCATTCTCTTGATTTATTCTTTATAAAATGCTTCATACGAATTGTAATATTTTAAATGGGAATTGAACGTGGATAAAGACATGAATAAGAGGTTATTCCTTATCTATTATGACACAAATGATTATGAATTTATTATGTACATGGTTTAGATATAAGAGATGGATGTGAGGTAATTCCCATTGCTATTTATATTTAATATATGCCTTTATAGAGGTTTTGGTATGATGGTATGAGATTGTTGAGCAATGAGATATCACAATTCCTTACATCAGGTGTTTATTAGGGTGTATCAAAAAAATGTTACTATATAAGTATTTTGATTTACTCACCACATTCCATGACTAGAATTTTGACATGATAGAGAACTCAACATCCCATGTGTTGTTTCATGGCGTCTCTCACTCTATTGGGGTATAGGGCATGTACCCAATTACATGAGCACATAGGCTCGTTAGACTAGTTAGGGATGTCTGAGTTATGCCATGGTTTATTCATCAGTATTATTATAAGTATATGGCTACATACATCTTCACATACCTTGGAAATATAGGTGGATGAAATATATATAAACTGTATATATTACTACTATATATATAGTAACTATTTAGATTTCTATTCCATCTATGTGTTGATAAATTTAAACCCTCCTACAGTCCTTTAGGAACATGATTGGGTGGTTATTTATTTATTCCTTAGTTACTCAAAAGATGTGGGGTGTAGTATATTGGTGGTAGACCCTTTATCATATTAATAATGATGTGGTAATATTTTCTTGGGATTAATTTATGTTGGTGTTCTATGTGGAATTATTATAAATGAAACATAACATAGGAATTAGCTAAAATCATCTCTTGCTTGGGTTATTCAAAGTGGAATTATTATACTTGACACTAAATATAGAAAAAAGGTAAAATCATCTCTCCCATGGATAAGGGTTCCTAAGTTTTTAAGAGTGATGGATCAGGTTCAAGTATCATATTTGTTTCACTCATGTTATTTCTTTGGAAAAGGAGTCTTTAGTGTGGTTTCCTTAGAAGGAATGGAATCTGGCTCCTAATATATTGTCACTTCCATTATGCATCCTAGTTATTTTGATGTGTGGAATATAATAGAAGTGATCAGTCACATTCCTTCAAAGGGAAGAGTGTCTCATGAAGGGTGCTGATATATTCTATCAAGGATTATGGATGCTTATAATAAATTATTTGTGATAGGGTAGTTGATGTTATGAATGGTAAGTAACTGATCATGTGGTCTATTTAACATTTTTCTAGGGAAGGGGGTTCTAGAGAATATACTGGGAGTTTCCCATCGAAATGTCATGCCTACTGAGATAATGGACACTGTCATTCACACTGCCTGACTGTTCTTGGAGGCCACTTTGGAAATGGTGGGAAAACCCCATTTCAGACAGTGTAGCAAAATTTCCCCTAATCTTGTATCAGTATCTATGGATTCCAACTATTTTTTGAAATTTTGGATACTAGGATTATGCCACACTAAAGGGTGATCTATCTTAAACATGTTAGCGAGAAACACATTCTCATCCCTAGGGATTGATACAAGAGCATAACTAATAAGTACTTCTTAGAAATGGAAATGAAGTGGTAAATGCATTGGGATATAAAATGTAGGATAAGTTATTATAATTAAAAAATGAATTTAGGAAAAATGAATCATAAAAAATGAATCATCACAATAAAGAGTCGATATATATGGTGCATACCACACTCGAGAAATCAAGACATAAAAGGACACATTAGAAATCAATAAAATACATAAAAGGAAACATGAGAAATCAATAAAATGTTAGGTCATGAATTTTTTTGGAGGCAACGATGTGACACATAGGATACATATACAAACTAACTATTACAATATTTTTCCACATATCAATAATACTACTAATCACTATCTGATGATGAACAGATATCGTCACCCTCTCCACCTCAATCTCCACTTCCTTCTACAACCTGTAAGAACATTATATTGAAAATTAAATAGTGTTTCATATTTATATTTAAACTTAAAACCAATAAAAATTTGAAAAATAAATGATTTTAAATTTTTGTGATTTACCTGCTCACCACCAGTCGATGCAATACCACTGGGGGGATATCTGCTCATCTGCTGACATATATCAGTCAACGCTTTTTTCAAAGAGGATATCTGAGTCCCCTGGTTTTGAACTGTGTTTCGTAGAGAAACAATATCTCTCTGAGAATCTATGGGTATAGACTGACTACAAATAGGAGTATATGAAGCTACAATCCCTGATGGTCTACCTAAGACCTCAGATGGTACAGGTCCCAAACCCACCCTTGTGCACTCTACTAGGATGCTCGTTCCCAAGGATTTTAGCAACCTGGTCATCCTGGGAGACTGAGTAGGACTTCCCAGGATTGACATCCCATATTTATTTAATTTTTAACTATAAATAAAATATCAATATATATATTAACATAGTTAAAACTGATAATAAGTTAGTATAATGAAAAAATGAGTTCATAACCCAACTTTTTTGGTAGGATCATTAACAAAGCTTCCATCAGATTTTTTATGAACATCAAACCACACTTCAGTTCGGGATGCTTCATTCCCTAAACTCGGTGACTACATTAAATAAAGATAAATAATCAATTTAATATATTAAATAGATAATATTTTCTTATAAATACTTAAACTAATGAAAATATTACCAGAGTCGATTGGCTTATAGAAAATCTTTTTGACCCCGTAGTGTGAGGGATGACTTTCTTAGCCCGACTTGATGCATTCTTTCTTGAGAGATCCTGAAATAAATAAAATTCAATTTAATAGTAATTTATTCAAGGTCATCTTCTCTTCATATACATGTATAAATGTAAAATGAGGTTAATATAATAATATATATTTAAATACCACATGCTTCTCATCATGATGTCTGTCAACAAAAACTTTCCAGTGTTCTTTGGGTACCCCATTGGGTAGCTTCTCATACATTTGTTGGAAGGTCAATGAAGTATTGTTGAAATCGCTCCACAATCTTCATTTTAAGTCTTTCTATTTCTTAACAAGATTTTTCAACGTCTACTTTCATGCTATCACATCAACAACTGTAAAGTAGAGAAAACATCTCTATACAAAAATTCATTTTGAACATATTAATAACATGACATTCAATTACACCATAATGTATTAAAATTACCTTTATTTGGGAATCAAAAACATCATTTTTCCAACTTGGAGTCATATGTATCCAATCATCATAAGAAATAAGAAGGGAAATGGGCTCTGCTGCCATCTGGCCTAGAATTTGGCCAAGTAATCCCGCGGCGTCATCTGTAGGGACCCCATATGAATCAAATGGGACAACTATCTTCTCTCCATTAATATTCCACACATATGCACTTTTTATATTTTTCTCTATAATTTTTTTCATCTTTAATGAACAAACAATTAGTATAAAAAAGTGGAATAAATTTATTTATATTAAATTTTTTACCTATAATAGTGACCCTCCAGTATTTCCGTGATGAACTAGAAGTGGCGTGCCACCAACCCACTGCTGAGGCTGCTGAAGGGGGAGTGGATGAATCATCTTCTAAAGGGATGCTCACAGAGGGTGTGAGAGATGGTGCAGGGGAAGATGGTGCATGGGGCAGGCAGCTGGTGGCTCAGATTCCATAGGGAGGGAGACAAATGGATCGTTATCTGTCGCAGTAGTAGATAAAACAGTGTATCACTTCCTCCTTGGTATTCCTGTCATTTAATAAAATAAAATTAAGTTGAGAACATATATTTCAAAAAAAATATGCAGAAAAAAATTTAAAAATTATAATAGATGACCAGTACTAACAAATAAAATATACATAACAATGAAATGAATGACTGCACAAATGAAATAAGTGGTTACTGAATGAATAAATAACTGTACATACAATCATTTTCTCCTTCAATAATGTTGGTTTCTTACTCCGTTACTTCATCCAATTCATTCATCCTTTCCAGACTAATATTTTCAATATCATGATGGAAAAATAATTATGCTTCTTTTTGTTGATGGGATTCAATTTCAAAGGTCAAATCTTCCACTTCATCTCCCATATCATACAAATATCTTTGTATTACCTGAGAAACTACACTCAAACATTCATCCACAACATCATTCAAATAATATACCATTTTTTATTGTGATGATAATATATATGGATCATGAAGTTTACGATCACCAACATCCATCAAGCAAGAGAAGTTCACAAAAGTAAATTGCAAGGAATCTCTTTTAACACCTCTGATAATATCGACCCAATTGAATTTGAATAAAACAAGTGAAAAATGTTTGTGGTAGTTTAATTCAATAATATCAGTCATCTTTCCATTGTATCCCACTTCATAAAATGTAAATATACCACTATTCTATGTTTTCAAACCCCTTTCTCGATCAACGGTATGAAATCTAAATCCATTCACGTTGTAAGTGTCGAACTTTCTAACTTGTTTTAGAGGACCTCGAGCAAGAAACTTCAAATATTATAACAACTCTACTCGAGTATTAGTATTCATGATCTAAAAAAAGAAATATACTTTATTATATTTACAAAATATATGTGTCAAACTAATATTCGTATTTATTTCAATATTTATGAACTTACACGTCGTGCAAACCATTTTATAAGATCTTTATTAATAGTTTCCGTTATATCTTTCTCATTTTGTGTTCGGCCTCTCATTCATCTCTTTGTTTGTATCCTAAACTCTTTAATAAATGGATCTGCAATTTCACTATTCAGCAACACATATCTATGTGCCTGTAATAATTCCAATTCTGTCAGTGTCACATTTGAGGTCCTCCCATCTGATCAACCAATAACAGGAAATATTTTTGATTTCTGATGTATTTGAGATTGATTTGTTGCATCGCCAACATATCTAAATTGAATAAATATTGTCTCAATATTATCCAAGTATCTAGAACAAAATGTAAGACACTCCTCAGCCAAATAGCCTTCAGCAATAGAGCCTTCTGGTTGAGCTTTATTTCTCACGTATGATTTCAAATGCCCAAGATATCTCTGAAATAAAATAAACAAAGTTATGCATTTAATTAAGTGAAAAAAATTGTTTACTTAACTGAAAAACATATAAATAAAGCACCTCTCAATTGGATACATCCATCTATAATGAACGAGGCCTCCTAATTTAGCTTCCTCAACCAAATGAATAGTTAAATTCACCATGACAGTAAAAAACGATGGAGGAAAGATCATCTCCATTACAAAAAGGGTCAATAGAAACCTCTCCTGGAGGTTGTCAAGCTGAAAGGGATGTAGATATTTCTCACATAGTTGTCTGAAAAAATGTGCAGAATTGGAGTACAACAACAATAACTTTTTTAGGTAATAATGTACGCAATGCCAATGGTAGTAACTGTTGTAACAAAATATGTGAATCATGACTTTTCAATCCATGTAACTTACGATTATTCAAGTCAACACAACTCGAGATGTTACTTGAATACCCATTAGATACCTTCACATTCTTTAAAAATCAAAGGAATGTATCTTTATCCCTATTTTTCATTGCAAAAATTGTCGGAGCATACTTTTCATTCTCATTTGGCCAAAGATCACGTTTTATGTTCATTACTTGTAAGTCTTTGCAAGCATTGAGATGATACTTTGACTTTCCATACTCATTAAGCAATGTGAAAATCAAATTGTCACAAACATTCTTCTCAATATGCATCACATCAAGATTATACCGCAACAAATTAAATTCCCAATACGGAAGTTTGAAGAATATACTTTTTGTTTCCATTGTTGCGCTCTGATTTCACTTGATGATGCACTTTGAACCCGTTTCCTGCTATCATTCAAATGACGAACCTTCCCAAATTCTGTTTCAACATTTTCAAGTTGTGTCAATATTTCATAACCAGTTAACAACTTTGGAGGTGATCTACGATCAATGAAACCGTTAAATTTTGATCTGTCCATCCTAAATCTATGAGATGCATCGAGAAATCTTTGATGGCACAAGAAGAACCATTTTCTACTGTGAGGTAGCCATTTGGGCTCAAAATCAAAGTTAAAATTAGGACAATCCAAACCCGTGTAAATTTTCCAACCAAATAAATACCCAAGCCCAGGGAAGTCACTAATAGTCCACATTAAAGCAGCATGCATTTTGAACATTTTTTTAGAAGAAACATCAAATGTATCAACACCGTTGCTCCATAACTCATGTAATTATTCAATCAAAGGATACAAGTATACATCAATATCATTTCTAGGCATTTTTTTTTGGGAATAATCATCAAAATGATAAAATAGGTTTGTTGCATACGCATCCACAGAGGCAGATTGTAAGGGATCAAAAAAACTGGCTAAATGCTATAACTGGTACTCAAAGTCCCAAATGGGTTAAATCCATCGACATCTAATCCCAATTGAACATTCCAAGGATTAGTTGAGAAATCTGGATGTAATTAATCAAATGTATTCCATGATTGTGAATCTCATGGATGTCTTATTAACCCATCATTATTATTATCTATAGAATTCCACTTCATGTGTTCGGTGGTTTTCGATGACATGAATAATCTTTGAAATCAAGGATTTAAAGGAAAGTAACACAAAACATTTGCAGGTGTGTTACCTTTCTTCTTCTTCATGAAAGTATGTTGATTCATACTTCCAACATCACCCATTGACGACCATCTAGAAGAATAAATATTTTTGAGATTCTGTCTACTTGAATCCGCTCTCCAATAAAGCATACAATCATTGAGACACAAATGTATTTTTGTATAATTTAGACTAATCCTGTTAACAAATCTTTTCATATCATAAAAAGACTCGAGGATTTTTGCTTCATAAAATGCATTATGCAACAATTCCAATATCATAGACATTGCCTTATTTGTAATTCCACATAGACATTTGATATGGTACAACTTCAGCAGAAAAGAAATATTTGAATATTTGAAACATCCACTATACAACTCTTGATTTCCATCATCAACTAAATCATGAAACGTATTTTACTTAGTGAATTTTTCTCTTAAATTTGTCTCCATATAATCAATAAGAGGATCCAATGATATGTTACAATCTTGATCTGGTTGTGTTACAGTCTCAAAAACATCACTTGTCACGTTGAAATTTGTAGCACCCTTATCTGGTTGTTCTGTTATGTTTTGATGTTGATATTGGTGTCTTTCAGTGCCGAATGCATCATTTATGAGGTTTTTCATTTCATTTTCCATTGTTGACAAAGTTGGGAGATCATTCTATGGATTAACATCAGTGCTCAACCTTCCCGTAATGTTCGATTCTCCATGCCAAATCGAACACAAATATTGATCAAGGAATTGCTTCAGTATTAAAGGTTCATAAACTTCATCTCTCTTTAACCATCTTCTAAATTTACATTTAGGACATGGAAATATTATTCTCCCTTCAACGGATCGATTGGAAATTGAAAAATCTAAAAACTCCTTTAAAACCTTAACATACTTAGGTGTGTTCCTCAGTAATGTGATCCAGCTTTTATCCATATATATCACAATGTGCCTACACAATATTAAAAAAAATTAAAACACATAGTTACTACTAAATAGGGATAGATTCATATATACTTGTTGAAAAAATATATAAATATGTTACATAAGGTTTTCATATATAAATGAATATGGTAAATCACCCACTAGAAAACCAAAGTACATATGTGTATGCATGTGTATGCTTATACACATGTGATTACAAAATCACTTGAAGAAACAAGAATATAGTGAGTATTTTCTTAGGAAATATACATTTTAAGAAGATAGTGAGTATTTTCATATATATTTGAGCAAGTTAAAAATTAGTAAAAAAGTTAAGAGTTAAGATGAAGCATTATATTAGAAGTCACCTTGTAGAGCATTGGGATATTTTCAAGTTGATCATTCTGATATAACAGTTAGTTGAATTAGAAGTATTATCTTCTACAATTCATGAGAGTATACTGAACCGACTTTCATGAAAAGTTATTAATTATATTCAGTGTAAGTTATTGAATTTTATTCCTTTTATAAGAGGAACTATAATTTCTAGTTTGAGAATAATATTGAAAAATAGGTTTTTTCCATTAACATGATATATAAATAAATAAAATATAAAACATGCACTTTATCAATGCACAACATTTATAAAACATGGTATAAAGATGTTTTTCCTGAAAAAATTCCAATTCAAAATGTATTCATATATCCTTAAAATTTCACCCTTTTTATAAAAAACCCTTACATGGTTTAAAAAGATATCAAAGGAATTTCTAATAATGGATAGAAAATTTAAAAAATTCCCCTCACCTGAAATCTTTAACACAACAAACTCAAAGTAAGGAAATAAGGATAGCCATGAAGAAAAATTCCCTATAGAAAGTCATAAAGTATGCCAATAAACAAGTGGAAAAACACTTATCAATATCAGCACTAAATCATTGGAGGATCAATGCTTCAATGAAATTCCATCCAAGTAAAAAAGCAACACACAAGCTAATAAATAATTAAAGACATAACACATGATAAATATCCTGAGGAAAAACATTAGGAACTAATGGGAAAAGTATAATAAATGAAAAGGTGGACCTAATTCCATCAGGTTAATGGTCACACATCCATAAAACAAATCACTCTAAACCCAATCTCATCTGTGACACCCCACTATCTTAGTATTTTGTATAACTAGTGGTAACTAGAAAGTGTTTAATCTCAATGTGCCTAGAAACATCCCATGAATTCCCACTTAGTATCCTAGGGTTCCCTATAAAATAACTAAAGGAGGTGATACACTTTTAAAGTGAGTGTCATACAATGAAAATAATAATAGCCAAAGGCTATCATAATAATGAAATCCTTCCCACATCCCACATTTAGATTATAATGAGCCCCCACCCATAAGAAAATCATGAATCACATCACAAACAACCATCACATGGATAGACATGACATTATAAATAAATGAAAAGGGGCTCAATAAGGGAATAACAAACCAATCAAATCAAATATTACATCACAAAGTGTCATCCAAGACTTTCAATTATCACATATAATATATACATTTGTAAATCCCTTTTTAAAATGTTTTGGAATCCAAACACCAATATAAAGGAAATCTTAATCATTTCCAAAACACAACCAACATAACCCAAATGAATCATAATTCCATTTCATAAAACAACATGTCCCTTTGAAACATGGAAACCATTTAACCCCCAAAGGGTAACCTGCTTTGAAAAACCAATTTCCCTTAAAATCGAATGACCATGTTTTTTTCTTATATAAAACCATTCTTTTAATTTTATCAAACATGTCGAATGTATAAAATACAAATTTACATAAAAATTTCATTTAAACATGAAATTAAAACCTTTAGGCTACATGAAAACCAAGTTAAGTTATATAAAACCATTATAAAACAAACCTAGATAACCCACACCCTCATTATCTGGATTAGAAATTAATTTATAAATCCAAGAAAACATAAATCTCTTAAATAAAATTCAATGAAATGGAAACACTAACCTAAATAAAATTCACCAACGGTAAGGAGGCGAGCTAGGGTTCTGGTCTCGCAGGGGTCGGGGGAAGAAGGTGGGGTTGTGGGGGTCGGGGGGAGAAGGGGGTTCGGGGTCGGGTGTTGGGGGGAAGTGGCACGGATGGCCGATCGGTGGCTGGGAGGCGAGCTGGGGTTTGGGGATCGCTCGTGGGGGTCTAAGGGAGAAGGGGATCCAAGGTCGGGGGGAAGTGTTGTCGCTGAAAAAAGGTGGTTTAGCGGCAGTTTTTAATAAACCACTGCTAAACCCTTTTTAAAAAAGGTTTAGTAGTGGTTTACAAAATCGCCGCTAAAAGACCGTTGATAAAGGATATTTATGTTTTAGTGACTCACCCAAGGTCCTTGACCCAAATCCCAATGCATAACCTTTCTTTTTTGTTTTTAAATACCATTTCAAAACCACATCATTAAATCACCAATTCCTTGAGAAATTCCATTTAAATCCAATTCATCCATTTAAATCCAATGCACCCTTTTAATTCCCATTTAGGTTTCATTATAGGGAAAAAAGAAATTAGTATTATTTTATTTTTATGTTAGCTGTGTTTATAAACATCATTAGCGTATTTACCCATGATTATTTTCAATACAGAGAAAAAAGGTGTTAGTAAATTAGTTGTGTTTTAAAACATGGTTATTTGTCAGAATTTATAAAAAATATGGGTAAATTATACACATCACATTTAAGCGTGTTTTCAAAAAACATGGGTAAATGATATTTTATGTATAGTTAAAATCATAACATTTACCAACATTTTTTATAAATGTGGGTAAATAATTCCTTGAATTTAAAGTAGTTTGTCCACCTAAGGGCGAACCCATGAAAATCCCAAGGGGATATTGAAAAATATTGAAGACGAATGTTGTATTTTTTTCAATGTATCATAAAAAATAAAGTCAATTAATGATGAGAGAAGCTATTTTCTATGCATAAATAGAGAAAGGAAATTTCTATTTTTTCTTGGAATATTTGGCTGAGAAGATTCTAGTACAACAATACTTATATGTGATGATTGACAAGCTAGTTTGGAATGATTCAATGTCAAGTGCTTAGGAAAGATGAATTCACTAACTAAAATAGTTTTTATTGAGTTTTAAAGGAAGCTGGATAAAGGCGATCTTGAAGAACTTTTATTAAGGAAGAAAAGCTAGTTGTAGTGAAGAGAAACCATCCATAGAGCACCAAGTATATAGATTGGCGTATCAAGTGAATAATATCCTTTGGATGAATTTTTGAGATGATTTAGAGGTGATTCATAGAAATATGAAATTTATATACTGAAGTTGAAAAAATGACTAAGTCCCTGAGATTTCATTAGACTTTGGTGGAAGTTAGTAATAATTTTTGATATTTCCTAGGAATTCATGTTTGAGGATGTAAATAAAAAAGTGATGAGGATTTCATGAGGATTTATGCCTTTTCATAAGAATTTTTGAGATGGTTGTAAAAATTTGATAAATTGTGTAAGTTTTCACAGTTATTTAGGATGCGAATCTCATAAGACTTTAAACTGTGTTTGTAAGAAATTAAGTAAGTTTATAAGACTTTGAGTGAGTTTGTATGAATTTTTATTTTTCTATAAATTGAAAAATGCATAATTATTATGGAAAATCAGCACTGGAAAAAAATTGAAAAAATCATAGAAAAATCATAATACTTTCACTGGTACTTCATAAGACTTTGAAGTCTTATGAAAATAAATTTCCACCTTTAAAATTGAATAATGCATGGGAATTAAAAAGTCCTATAAAATGAGGTGCCTACTATAATCGTAATACTTTAAGTTGAGTTCGTAAGACATTGAGAAAGTTCATAAGGCTTTGAGTGAGTATGTAAGACTTTTTAGTTTTCTAGAAATTGAAAAAGGCATAAGTTTACAAAATATCAGTGCTGGCTAAAAATTGAAAAAATCATGGAAAAGTCATAAGACATTCACATGTACTTTGTAAGAATTTTAAGTCTTATGAAAATCAATTTACACCTTGAAAATTGAAAAAGGCATGGGAATTTAGAAGTATTATTAAATTATATGCCTAATATAATCATAAGACTTTAATAGTTAATAAAAAAATGAGAGATTTCTATGAAGTGACAAAATCAAGAAGATTATTGCTTAAATAAATTAGATGATGCTTGAAGTGTTATTCAACTATTAAAACATAAAAATTTCTTAGTTTCACTATGATTCAATATGAGATATATGGAATCTACCTTCACACCATGGGAATGATGATTGAGACACTAATCTGTGTGAGGATTAAGAAGGATCCATGCCACAAAGGAGTTTTCCATGCCGTGAAGACTTGTTAGCATGTAAGAAGTTTAATACTGCAAATTTTATAGATATTTTAAAAGAAAGAAATATCCAAAGTATCTTAGAGAAATAAATGGAGTTATTGATCAAGGATTATGATAGGTTTTAAATGATAATTTAAACTGAAAATATATACCATTTTGAATGAAAAGACCGTCTCCCACAAAAAATCAAGGAGATTCCATATTTGAATACAGGAAAAAAAATCACATAATATTTGGTGGATATAAAAAAAAGGAGTAAAATAAAAATGGTGTAATTGAGAGAACCAATACTGAAATCTAATAAAATATACTTTCTATGTATTGAAGATAGATAATTAAATACTGCTATTATTGAAGATCATCTGTGTATTGAAAAGAAATGGAGACCCAATGACATATTACCAAGAATAATATGTGAATTATACTATCCCAAAACTCATTTTATAATTGATAGAAACTTTTAATCCATTTAATATAATAGTTTTAAATAAATTTTTGTCTCGACAGGCATTGAACATGATAAAGAGTAGGTTTTTTATGAAGGGACCGAACCTTTTAAAAATCCCTATGTGTTGTTGCTTCTATTTTGATTTATATATTTCATGTTGAGGTAAGGGTTGAGTATTGATTAATAAATATATATATCTTAACCAAGATATAGGTTTGGGTATAAAAAATGGGATAATAAAAATAAAATGTAAAACTTGGTAAAATAGGGGAACACAGATTCACCCCTCCTTTCAGTGTCCCTACAAGATCCACTGGTCACTTAAAGTGGTATAAAAGCTAACCATATATCCTTTTATTGCATATAATATTCCAAATAAATTGTTTTTAATTTCTCTATATTAATTGAATATTTTAGGAAGTCATTGTGATGCCTTATATGGATAAAAAATAAGTAACTTTTTTTGTACTAATATACAGGTTTCATCAAGAATATTGAAAAATAGAAAGAAAAGAGAGGAAAATAAGCTCAAAATTATTTTAAAAGAAAATAAGGATCTACCACTACTTAAAACTTATCAAAGTAGTAAATGTTTATTTACCAATTTTGTTTTGAATAATCCTTTTTAAGAAACTAGTTTAATATATTGAGATTATGAGGAGGGTGAGTCCATTAGAATAATTGAATACCTCTATGTTAAAGTCAAATTCTATTTGAAGAATGTTCCCATTGAGGTTGTCACCTATATATTTAGTTTTATCAAGGGATTTTTTTGATTAAAAATTATAGTTGGAAGAGGATGTTGAATAAATGGAGAATGATTTGGATAAAAATTTATAAATATTCAAGACTCTCACACAACTTGTTGAAGCCAAAGAAGAATCTGTATCACTTTTCAATGAATATATATCCCTGAGTGAAGAAGTGTTGAAAATAAGTGTTTGTGAGAAATTTATGATTAAGAAAGTATTTGGGGAAGTGATCCATGAATTGTAAAGGATGTATAAAACCTCCATTAATGTCAAGGATGTTCGGTTGGAGGTTAAGAAAAAGAGTAATATTTCTTGACAATTCCTTACAAGAAGAAAGAAATTTTCATGAGGATCAAATCAATAAGCTGAAGAGAAATTGGGAAGAAAGTTTAAGATTGGTTATAGATGAGAAGAACTCCCTAAATATTAAGTGACTTGAACTTGAGTTAAAATTTAGAAATATGGAATAAAAAAAGTTATAAATTCTCAAATAGATGAGAAGAAAAGTGTTACCACACAAACTTTTGATGATAATATTTCCAACAAAAGGGCTCATATTAGTGGAAAAGAGATCTTGAAATCATACCCTGATCAATAAACAACATGCTCTTGAAAAAAGGTTACCCATAACCTAGTTAAATATGTTTTTACTAATACTAGTTTATATGATAATACAAGGTTCAATTTAAAATCTAAGAAAATATGGGTGGATAAGAATGCTAAGAAGTCCAGCAATACATCAAAGGTGGATATTATTAATCCAAGAAAATAAGAACCCACTAAGAAAGTCCCAAAACAGTTGTATTCCCATTCAAATACATCATGGAACACAAGCATAAATTTCTATCCAGACTATATCTACAAGTAATCAAAGAAGATTCATTCACCATTTCTTGTGCCGTTGGAGGTTTGGGAACATGGATTTTGAGTGTTGGCATAATATGCTAACTCTTAAAGTTTATAAAATATCTAGAATATGGGGGAGAATACCTAAAATAAAAATAATACCTACTATATAGAATAAATATCCATAGAATAAGAATAATCTGTCCATAAAGAATAGGTTTAGTTGCTTGGATAACTTTTGGGATTATTGTAACAAAGGTGGTTATAAAAATGAAGAGTGATGGTATGCTAAAACCATGAACAATGCATAAAATAATTCAAATAAATTATTATAAAATCAAATTAGGAAACAAAAAAGAAAAGAAAATGAGCATTCCTTGAGGGGTAAATAGACAAAAATATCTAAGAAAAGTACTTATAAGAATTTAGAGAATAAGTAAAGGATGTCAATCTCAAGTGGTGATTCTTCTATTATTTTAGGAACTACCACACCATAGACCATTCCAAATAGGACATGGAAGTTAAAATTAAAATAATAAAAATTAATTTAAGAAGGGAATCAATCTAAGAGAGGTATAAAAGTATTGGTTTAGTGGATGACATCCTAGAAAAAGAGTTTAAAGGGGTTCCTAAAAAGGGAAACTCAAATAATGTTAAGAAACCATGTGGAGACTCTAAGAAAACTAAGTATGTTAGGAAAGAGTGTCTAATAATTTGTCCTGCACAATTGAATATGTATAGAGAGATGGATAAAGAACAAGCAAGTGCAAGTGATAAATTAAAATGAGTTATTTCACACGAAGAAGAACTTGAATTTCATGAGAGGTTATCTAAAGAGGATGATACAAGAGTTCTTGAAGAATTGTATAGAATGTGAAAAAAAGTTAGTCATAATGAAAAGGACAATATGATTATTCTTCCAACTCAAAAATAAATGTTTAAGAAGGTGAATTACAAAGGAAAATTACCATTGGCATTAAAGGAAAACAAGCATATTCCACACAAAATAAAAGATAGAGGAAAAAGTGATACATTCCTTCTAAGAAAGTTTAGACTTGGAGAATCAAATGGAGTACAACCAAAAAGAGTTATAAATACTTAAGAGTTGAAAATAAGAGTGTTCCTGGGTTGATATTCAAGTTTCATCCCCACTACTCTAACTAAGGGGACTATTGAAACTCACCTTATTCCCTTGTGTTTATTTGCATGTGTGTTCATATAGGTAATTTAAGGTAATATTTGAAATAAGGATAATTGGATCAAAGTTGTAATTATTGTGAAATAAGAAGATGTCATCCACCATGGAGTTCCTCATATTCAAGAAGTTTCAAAGAACAATTATAATCTTGAAGAAAAACTATGATGACGAGATTATGGAGTGAAACCCTTGAGGGGGGTGGGTGGAATAAGGTGATTCTAAATATATATCAGTCTATGAAAATATGAAATCTAGATAACCCTTAAAAATTGGAAGCTAATATTGTCCAATCACACTTTATATCCTTATTGTAATTGTATCAAACCTAATTATTAAGGGGGAGTGATGGTTAATGAGAAAGATAAGTTTAAGGGGGAATTATATGTTTCTCACTTGAATATTTTTTATTTGTTTGTTTAATATGAGTATACATTATATATTTCTTAATGAATCTATTTTCGCAACCCCTAAAGTGATAAATTTGGAATGGTATCTGTGAGATTTTGTAAGAATTCATATATTTCACAAGACTTTAGTGTAACTTAGTAATATTTTTAAAGATTTCATAAGACTTTAAGTTTGAGGATAGAAATGAAAAAGGGATGAGTATTTTCTAAGACTTTATATCTTTTTATAATACTTTTTGAGATGGTTTTAAGACTTTGATAAATCACATAAGACATCACAGTTATCCAAATGAGAATCTCACATGACTTTGAGTTGAGTTCATAAGACTTTGAGAAAGTTCATATACTTTGAGTGAGTCCATAAGACATTTCAATTTTCCATAAATTGATAAAGGCATAAGTCTTATGTGATACTAGTGCTAGTCGAAAATTGAAAAAGGAATGGAAAAATTGTAAGGCTTTCAAAATTACTTAATAATACTTTAAAGTCTTATGAAAATGAGTTTCAACCTTGAAAATAATCAATGGAATGGAAATTTAGAAGCATTATAAAATAATATTCTTGATTTAATCATAAGAATTTAATAGTTAAGGAAAAATGAGAGATTTTTATGAAGTGAAAAACTTGAGAAGATTATTCAGGATATAAATCAGATGATGCTCAAAGTGTTCTTTATCAATTCAAACATCACAATTTCTCAGTTTCGTTATGATTCAAGCTGAGATATATTGATGCTACCGTCCCACCATGAGAATAATGATCAAGACACAAATTTGTGTAAGGATTAAGAATGATACACACTACAAAGGAATTTTCCACATCATAAATAATTTATATCATGGAATAAGTTTAATGTTGTAGATTTTGTAGATATTTTAAAACAAGGAAATATTCTGAGTCTCATAGAGAATTAAATTGATTTATTTGTTAGAGTTGGTTCCCCAGAACCAAATTGTTTAGTACTTGATTACATGTTTTTATTAATTAAAGAAGTTTTCTTATCACATCTTGATTATTATTTTTCATGATATTTGTATGTGATAATGTCCTTATAATATATGTCACGCTGATAGGTCATAGAAGTTCCCCACTATGATAATAACCTAGAGGTGCCACAATATTATTCTTAAACCTTTTTTTATGGTTGAATTATATATTATGACAGGACAAAGATAGTACAGGCTATCAGGGGTAGGAGGCTCATAAAATATCGAGACACCTTATCATGGTGTTTTACCATGGAAATATCCAATATATGAGGTTATGAGAACATCCCGTTAATAAGAAATACACATTTCCACATAACATTGGATATTCCTATATGAGGGCATGTGTATTGATCCTTAGAATTTAATATTATCATTAATGGATATAATGACTTGTGTAATTTTATGTATTGATTATAATCATGATGACATATGTTCGCGGTGAAGTATGATACATTGGGTGCATGGTGAATGATATAGAATTAATGGATAATATGATAAAGGATTTATCCCTTCTGTACTATGATGGAAGTTGATATCTCATGACTTTTTTATGGAATAAAACTACCTGCATAAATCCATTTCCATGATGTTTTGTGAGAAAGTTTAATTCTGGATAGTCAAATAAAGAAACGTTGAGTGTATAGGTTGATGGCACCGACATGCAACCTATTTGATTAAATATATCATGATAAAAGGATTATATTACATGGTAAATTTTTTTAGGAGTTTGGGTGTCATTTTGATGTTAATTTCTTTATCTATGGATTCCTTAGTGTGTTTCTAGATTCTAACCTTGGAATTTAAGTGGTAATGCCTAATGTCATTGAGAAATAGGCCTATAGGGTCACACACTAAGTGTATCCACAATCTCAGTTAAACTCAAGTATTGAATTTAATAAGTTTGAATAAATAATATTTATTGGGGTTTGGTTGATCTCTATAATTTAATCACAAGTCATTCAAAAGATTAAGTGAGTTAAATAATAATAATAAATATTAGTTTTCAAGTTTGGAAAATATAATATTTATTATATTTGTCGTAGAATAATACAGTGACATTTATTTAATTAAATAACCATTATTAGAGGACCAGTAAATGTAAATGAGAGAAAGTGGATCAATTTAATGGTCGAAATAATATAAATTATATTTATTTATATTCTTAAAGCATTGTACATGTTAAGAGATTAATAATATTAATATTATTATTATTGGACATGGGGTCATTTAAGAATATTAAAATGGTTGTGGGCTTGTGTGCGATTTTCTAACCCTAAAACATATATAATAAATATCTAGTTATATCACTTTCTTAATTCACCTTTTTTATGCACAATGGATAAGGTGATATTGGTTCAATTCCTAGAGATCTATCTCCCCTCATTATCTCTCAAGATTTTGAGAGATTACCAATGGTTCCTCATCCTTCATGAAGAGAACTACTACGAACAACCATGAATAATGTATGCGATTAGGATCGGTTGTGCTAGCACCCAATAGTTCTACAACATTGATCAGATATTGTGGGGCATGTGTGGATCATCGCTAAAGGGATTCTATACTTGAAACTTTCATCACAATGTCGGTGAAATTAATTTCATTCCATTGGATTATTAGAAAAAGAGGAATTACAAATTGAGGTAATTCTATATCTTCTCATAAAATAATTATGAATTACATGTGAAGATCATATCCCTATAGTTTTGACATATTAATGTAGTATAATTAATCTACTATTTTCATTGTACATGGTCTCATGATCATGTAAAGAACCAATTACATGTGATTTAAGACTAAAATATGAGTTAGTCATACCTTCAAAGGATGCTTCTTCTACACCCAAAACCTATAAGTGGTATCAAAAGGATCACATGTTTAATTTGTATTTATTTATTATTCATCGATTGATTTCACATGTTTGCATTCTCTTTTACTTAAATCAATTCATTTTAATAATTTTACATTATCGTCTCTTATTTTCTTCATTCTTGATAACATAATCAGTAATCAGATAAGAGAGATATCTAGAGAGATATCTAGATAGATATATCTAGAGATATATCTAGAAAGATAAATATAGAGATAAATCTAGATACATATATCTAGAGATATATCTAGATAAATATATATAGAGATATATCTAAAGATCTATAAATATGTTGTATGGAATTAAGATAAAATGTATTAATTAGATTAATTCATGGTGTATTATCTTAATTAAAATAATGAATCAAAGTAATTGATAACAAGATTGAAAATGTATTCTAGTTGAATATTGATATATGAATGATCATGAGGTTAGAACATCTCTTTTTTATGATTGGTTTATTTTAATTTATCATTTTAGTGGGATATGAAAATTTGGATATAGAAGAAAAACCTAACTCCCAAGGATTGATAGAGAGTGATATAGAATATGATCATGATAAAGTCAACGACCAACAAATCATAAATCTATGATGGGTGAAGAGACCATAGACTCATCAAAAATGAAGGTAATAGGTTAATTTTATTATTTCAAAATCCTTTTCCTAAAGTTAAGGAATTATTTTACTACCTATATTAAGAACATAATGAAATATAATTACTTAAAAAGAATAATTTCACCCATTAATCAATTTCTACCACAAACTCATATTTTTTTCCAAATGATGAGTATTCAAGATGAATTTTTCAATTGTACTAAAATAAACTTCTAATAGATAACCTAATCCACAAAAAGAAAAACAATCTATTCATATTATCTTTAGACATTAACCAAAACTAAAATGGTTATAATAAGATAAGATAATTCCCAAAATGAATAAACCTTCAAATGAATAAAAACTACTTTAATATTCAAAATTTAATAGTAATACCCAACGTTCAAATTAGATCATTTAATAAATAAACATCCTT
This sequence comes from Viscum album, assembly GCA_963277665.1. Lineage (NCBI taxonomy): Eukaryota > Viridiplantae > Streptophyta > Magnoliopsida > Santalales > Viscaceae > Viscum > Viscum album. The sequence continues at coordinate 559,442,403 of OY728162.1, forward strand.
TAAATTACTCAAACATATTATAGAATAAGATTTAAACCCAAAAATAATATTTTTTTGATCAAATAGTCTTCCAAGATTAATTTAACATTTATATCCAAATAACATCAATAACTCTTAAAGTCGTATACCTAAAAGTATATGAACTAATCATATAATCTCCAAGATATACAAATAATTTCCCTAAATAATCTAAATAACCATAAATACATAAAAGGGGTGTCTAAGACTTTGAAATTATAACCAACCTTTAAATTTTAAACCCATGATAGTGTCCATAACTCTTAAGACAACCTCACCTGAAAACATCCTAATCTCCAAATTTTCTTAAACCCTGATCTGATACCAATTGTAAGGAACCAACCTTAAACATTACACATTATAGTGATTTTAAACTATAAATAACTTTATTTTCCCAATTATATTTTAGGCTTATATTTTTATAGAATTAGTTCATAACTCATACATAACAAACCCATAAATTACAAAGTGGACACTTCTTCTTAGTATCTATTTTTTCCACAATATTAAACTTTTTAAATGAAACATGATTTCTTTTCATGAAAAATATTCACAAATTTTAACTTGACATCTTATTTTTCAATTAATAATCCTTATAAACCTATGAAAAATATTTTAAAAATGTGGGATGAGTAAAAAAACTCAGTAAGGGACATAAAATAAAGAAAGAAACCATTAATACATGAATACTTAATTTTTTTTCCTTTTTCGAAATAAAATTTAGTTTTAGAATAAAAAATTTTCTTAACCAATAAATAATCTTATATTCCCAACAATTTTTATAAAAAATTTCTTTAAAAATATTTAAGGAAAAATAAATTCATAAAGGTTTCTTTGAAAACTTGAAAATCACATGAAAACGTTTTTAGAAAGTCATACTTTTCATTCTTACATATAGAATAACTATCATGATTAAATTTGGAGTAAAAATAAAAAATACTCATGGAAGACCTTAATAGATAGATTCCAAACATTATATTAGAGTAATTATCACATATACTCATGGAAAACCTTCATAGTTAGATTTTGAACATTACCTTAGAGTAACCATTATAGATACTCATAGTGACCTTCACAGTTAGCTTTTGAACATTATCCAATGCATTAGAGAGCTATAATGGGGATCAACCTTTTTAAAAGATATATTGGGATCCCTCATGATCTATAATGGGGATAAAACCTTCATATATTATGTATTGGTATCATCTATTTTTTATGAACTATAATGCTTAATTATTATATAAAACATTTTATACTTGTGTGTTTTCATCATAAAACCTTTGAAAATCTATTTAAAACCCATATGAAAAACACTTTTGGATATTAAAATAACCTTATATTTAAAAACTAATTTTCAAAACTATAATACCCCCCAAAAAAGAAAATATGGTTTTCTTTGAAGAAAATATCATTAAAAACATTCTTGAGGAAAATAACCTTTCTAGTTTGAAATTACTTATTTTGGGAAACTATGCACGTACAAAGGAAAAAAATTTCTTTGAAAGTAAGAATATAAAAATTAAAAGGAAGATTTAAAATATTGAGGCATCATAAATATGGGAAATTATGTTCATGTCGTATATAAAAAAACACACTCCTTTTAACCTTGGTAAAAAGAGTTGAAAGAGGAACTTTAAAAGAATATTTTTAAAATAAAGTCCCTTACCACTTTGGAAACATTTGAATCGTAAGCCCCATGAAATAATACAATTAAAAAAAATCAAATATCATGAAAATACATAAATTCATGATATAATATGTCAAATGGGATTTATATACACCACATAAAAGAATATTGGTGCATAACATTAAAATATGACTCAACGAAAGGAGATTGAGACAAAGTCCCTTACCCCGAGTCTGATTCATCACGTACGCTATTTATATATATGAATAATAAAATTAGATCAACTATTTACTTGTTTAAGAACCTTTTAAAGTTTATTATTCGTTTTTATATCACTTATTACCATTTTATATAAAATTAGTTAATCAATTAAATTCATATAGTATGTTTTGATGATATTTAGTTCTTAAGTCCAAAATGACTTTGGTAAGTTGAATATGGTGAAATAGTAAATTATTACATCATATATATAATAATATTCATGAAAAAATCATCACCCATATATATAAATTATACTTTTAAATCTGATAATTAAATATGATTATGAAAAATGAACTATGTTACAATCATGGAGACGGTAGGTCGTACGTACACATGAGTAACGTTTCCATTTTTTGACGATCATTATAAAAAAAATTAAGTTTTATTTTATATTTAAAGAATTATAATAATATCATAACTATAATATTACTTCTTTAGATATAATTATATATATCATTCACGTGATGTGGTCATGAAAAATTAATCACATCGCTCCATGGAGGTGGTAGTCCACACGTACACATGAACGACATTATCATTTTTCAATGAACAGAAATGTAAGAAAACATGTGTTATATTTTATTTTAATAATGATAAATATTTCATTAATATAATATATAACCATTAATTCTATCATTATAAATATCTGTGAGTGGTGGCGATGGAAAACCAATTACATTTGTTCATGAGGTGGTAGTATGTCTTACACACGAACGATGGTTTCATTTTCCATTTGATGGAAGAGGAGATGGATATAGGTTATTAAATTAACATAATAAAATCTCAGTATATTTAGTATATTAGTTTTATTATTTTAGTATGGTTTAATAATATTTAAAGGAATTTAAAGAATAAATAAAATAAAAGTGTTTGGTTAAGAACAATACCTCTTCTTTGGAAAGCTTCATTTTCATTACACCCTAAGACCTCTAAGAATGGTATTATGAAAAAATAAGGCCTCTAGAACACGGGGAGGGATGTTAGAAATTTATTTGAGAATAAATTGTTTTAACCAAATGATTGTTAAGGTGTTAATTAACCATAAGAATATATGCCTTTTATAAGAGATGAGAGGGGCACTCTTAGAATTTCTCAAAATATTAAATTAATATAAATTAATTATGATGTCAAAATAGATCCAAATTTATAATTTTAAAATAAAATATGATTAAGAGTTGAAATAATCTCATACAATAAAATTTTGACAAGTTTGGATCATATTATTACCCTTATCTTTTGGTTTTAACCCCTCGATAACCCATTTTAAATTTACCATAACAATAAGGGTTTTTACTCTTTGAGGGATAATATATTTACTATAAAAAGAAAAAGGACCCATAAATGGAAAATAATTTATATTTACATCCTTATAATAATAATTTGGATGAATATAGTATTTTTAGGAATTATATATCATTTAATAAAATATTATTTATTATAAAATACCATTAATGTTAATTTGTGGAACTATTCATTACATTGCCTTTAATAACATCAATTCAACCTTCAAAATTCAAACCAAATATTTTATTATATCCCTAAAATGTCATGGTAATATATAAAATTAATTTATTAAATTAATTAATTCAAATTATATTACTTTTAACATTTTTAATATCATTTATTTAATTTTTCCATTAATTTAATAATCATTGCTTCAGCATTGTGTAAGCATTTAAGATAATTATTCATTCACTAAAAATTAAAAATAATTTACCATGATGAAGATAAATATTGATATTTAAAAATAATATTTATATCCAAACATATCCTCTTGTTAACACCATATTAAAAAAATATTACACTTATTAAAAATAAGAGCGTGACATGTTTGACTTTTCTTGAAATAAAATACTATAAAGGCCATAATCTCATCAAAATGGCCATAAAATTCCATATAACCAAATATTGGATGATTATGGATGGAATAAAATCATACAATAATATTAAGGAAAGTTTTAGGAATATTTTCTGGTCCTTATCATTTTATTTGTAACCTAAATTATCTGATTTACCCTTACCGTGGTAATAAAATTACTATAGTTATTATTCATAATGACCAAAAATAAAAAAGAAATATTTGAGAAATTTTGAACCACTTGTTCCAAATATTGAATCCATTTTTCAAGATTCAAATCACACAAGTGATATAATTTAATTTAAAATTAATTCCGCAAAATGCAATGAAAAATAGTTTTCTTGAAAAATGCATTTTTAAGCCTAAAAAAATACTTATACCAAAATAATATATAAGGATGATTAAAATGTAATTAATTATATTATATATAAATAAATAGTACTTAAGTTATTTTTAGCTCAATTTTAAAGCAAAATAATATTTTTTAATGAAATAAAATGAAAGTTTTATAAAAATCGGGACTTTTGACTATTCACTGAAAAGTTAATTTTTTTAGAAAATTCTCAAAAAACCATCCTAAGATAATTTTGAAATAATGAATTCAAAAATGAAATTAATTTTTTCAAATAAATTTTATTTTATTTAAAAATTAAACTTTTAAATAAAACCTTTTAATAAATGAGTTTAACAAAACTATTTCCTTTTTTATTCTAAGAATTACTTAATTAATTTATAATGAATATAACTACCTAATAATCATATAAGTGATTTATTCTATAATTACCTGGGTTGTTACACCTAAAAATAATTTCTAGTGGCTAAAGTTTTTAGAAAACGTCAGGGCATTGACTACTACGAAACCTTTTCTCTAGTTTCCATGTTTAAATTCATCAGAATTTTGTTTTCTATAATAGCTTACCATGACTTTAAGATTTGGAAAATGGATCTCAAAACTAAATTACTTAATGGTAACCTTCAAGAGGATGTTTATATGACACAATAATAAGGTTTTTTGACTCCAATAAATTCCAAAAGGATGTAAGTTGCAGAGATCCATTTATGGATTAAAGCAAGCATCCATGTCATGGAATATTTGATTAGATGAATCTATAAAATAATTTGGTTTCATTAAGAAAGAATATGAGATACATGTTTAAAAATGGTTTAATGGGAGTAAATTTTTTTTCACGGTAGTATATATTGATGAAATATTACTAATTATAAATAATATACCAACCTTAAAAGTGGTTAAGTCATGGTTGAGCAAATGCTTCTCCATGAAGAAATTAGGTGAAATAACCTACATTTTAGGGATCAAGATCATGTGTGATAGATCCAAGAGGCTTATTAGACTAATTCAAGGTATGTACATTGACCAAATACTAAATAGGTTCAGTATAGAACAATCTAAGAGATGATTGGTTCAAGTGTCACATGATATACATCTTTCTATGAACATGTTTCCTCAGACACAAGAGGAAAGAGAGAGAATGAGTAATATCCCTTAAGATTTAGTGATAAGATCTCTCATGCATGTCATGTTATGTATGAGGCTTAATATTACCTATTATTTGAGCATAGTAGATAGATATCAAGCATATCTAGGTAAAAATCATTGTAATTCTGTTAAGACCGTCCTTAAGTATCTAAGATGAACTAAGGATATGTTCTTGGTGTATGTATGAGATGAAGAAATAGTCCCTAGGGGTTATAAAGATTCTAGTTCTTAGATAGATTAGAATGATCTTAAGTCATAGTAAGGATATATCTTTTGTCTCAATAGAGGATCTGTTAACTAGAGGGGTTCAAAGTAGCTGATTATAGCCAATTATACTGTGGATTTTGAGTATATTATGGCTTCTGATGCAACCAAGGAAGCAGTATGGATGCATAACTTTGTCCAAGAGATTGATGTGGTTCCTAGCAATAAATACCCTATCACAGTTTACTATGATAACACTACAAGAGTGGATTTATTCAAATATCAAAGGTCACACCAAATGAAAAATCAAATAATTTCACTACAAGAAAATTGCCGTTTAGCGGCGGTTTTTTCGTGGTGGTTTTAAAAACCGCCGCTAAACGTGTTTCGGGCCGCCATTTAGCGGCGGTTTTTAAACCGTAGTGAAAAAACTGCCGTGAAATGCCATAATTTTTTTTAATTATTTTTTTATTTAATTTTTTTAGGATTAGCAGCGGTTTTTTAAAAAATCGCCGCGAAATAGCGGCAGTTTCGGTAAAACCACCGCGAAATGAAAGGAAAAAATAAAAAAACACGAGAAACCCCGAAATCACTAAAATGACCATAACTTTTGATTCGGGCGTCCATTGGAGCGCCACGACTAGTCAAATTGAATCTCATGAAGAGATCTAGAGGCACATATAATCAAAACCATGAGACGATCTAAGGTGCAGAAGATATTAGAGTTATAAGAATGTTGAAAAAAGTTCTCCAACTTCAAACGACCATAACTTTCGCTCCGAGTGTCCGTTTGGGCTCTACCACATATCAAATCGAAGCCAGCGAAGAGAGCTACGCACCGGTTCAACATAAGAAAGCTTCTGTCATGTTTTTAGACCCCAAAACCCCTCCGAAGGCCTAAGAAACCCCATTTCTGTCACCGGTGTCCCGTCAAACTTGTCTTCAAACAGACCTAACTTTCGATCCACGTGTCAGTTCAGACACCTCCACCTGCCAGATCATAGCTCGTTCCCATGAGCTTTAGTTTGACTAGTAGCGGCGCCCACATGCACTCCTGGATCATATGTTATTGCCTTTTTAGTGGGTATCGGGTTTGTTATGTTTTTCGATGCCGCGTTTCTAGCACCCGTTCCCCGTCAGCTTTTTTTTAAATGGTCATAACTTCCGATCCACCTGTCCATTTAGACTCTTTCACCTATCAGGTCAAAGATCGTTTTAGGATCTTTGATTTGACAGGTCGCGGATCTAAAACGGACTCTCGGATCATAAGTTATCTCCGTTAATGTGAGTCCAATGTTTTTGTCTCTTTATGACCGTTTTGACGGGTTTTAACGGTTGCTCCATTTATTACTGTTTATTTGGGTTTCCATGACCTGTTATCTTTATCAATGGTTTTTTGTGGGTTATTATGATGATTATGTTAAATTATTAAGGGGTTTTCCAGAGTTGTCATGAGTTTTCATGCGTTCTCATGCGTTCTCATTCTTTCTAATGCCTCATTCTTCATATGCTTCTCCATCCGTTTTCATGCGTTTTCATGATTTTCATCCCTTACCATGTCTTTTCATACTTTTTCATGTGTTTCCTTTATTATTTATTATTTATTATTTATATTTACTTATTATTTATTATTTATTATTAATTATTAATAATTTATTAGTACTAATAATAAAATATTATTATTAATAATAATATTTGTTACTGGTTATTTATTATTTATTATTTATTATTTATTATTTATTATTTATTATTTATATTTTTTATTTTTTATATATTATTTATTTATTTTTTATATTTATTTATTATTTATTATTTATATTTATTTATTATTTATTATTTATTATTTATTATTTATATTTATTTATTATTTATTATTTACTATTTATATTCATTTATTATTTATTATTTATATTTATTTATTATTTATATTTATTTATTATTTATATTTATTATTTATTATTTATATTTACTTATTATTTATTAATTATATATTTATATATTATATATTATTTATATTTATTTATTATTTATTATTTATTATTTATATTTATGAATTATTTATTATTTATTATTTATTATTTAATATTTATTATTTATTATTTAATATTTATTATTTAATATTTATTATTTACTATTTATTATTTATATTTATTTATTATTTATATTTATTTATTATTTATTATTTATTATTTATATTCACTTATTATTTATTATTTATATTTATTTATTATTTATTATTTATATTTATTTATTATTTATTATTTATTATTTATTTATTATTTATTATTTATTATTTATTATTTATTATTTATTATTTATTATTTATTATTTATATTTACTTATTATTTGTTATTTATTATTTATTATTTATTATTTATTATTTATTATTTAATATTTAATATTTAATATTTATTATTTATTATTTATTATTTATTATTTACTATTTTTTATTTACTATTTATTATTTATATTTATTTATTATTTATATTTATTTATTATTTACTATTTATTATTTATTATTTATATTTATTTATTATTTATTCTTTAAATTTATTTATTATTTATTATTTATTATTTATTATTTATTATTTATATTTATTATTTATTAATTATTTATATTTATTAATTATTTATATTTATTATTTATTTATTATTTATTTATTAATTATTAATTATTAATTATTAATTATTAATTATTAATTATTAATTATTATTTATTATTTATATTTACTTTTTAATTATTATTTACTATTTATTATTTATTATTTATTTATTATTTATATTTATTTATTATTTATTATTTATTATTTATATTTTTCTTATTATTTATTATTTATATTTTTTTATTATTTATTATTTATATTTATTTATTATTTATTATTTATTATTTATTTATTATTTATTATTTATTATTTATTAATTATTATTTATACTTACTTATTATTTTTTATTTTTTATTTATTATATATTATATATTATATATTATATATTATTTAATATTTAATATTTATTATTTATTATTTATTATTTACTATTTGTTATTTACTATTTATTATTTATATTTATTATTTATTATTTATATTTACTTATTATTTATTATTTATATTTATTTATTATTTATTATTTATATTTATTTATTATTTATTATTTATTATTTATTATTTATTTATTATTTATTATTTATTATTTATTATTTATTATTTATTATTTATTATTTATTATTTATTATTTATTATTTATTATTTATTATTTATTATTTATTATTTATATTTATTTATTATTTATTATTTAAATTTATTTATTATTTATTATTTATTATTTATTATTTATGATTTATTATTTATATTTATTATTTTTTAATTATTTATATTTTTTAATTATTTATATTTATTATTTGTTTATTATTTATTATTTATATTTATTTATTATTTATTATTTATTATTTACTATTTATTATTTATTATTTATTATTTATTATTTATATTTACTTTTTAATTATTATTTACTATTTATTTTTTATTATTTATTTATTATTTATATTTATTTATTATTTTTTAATTTATATATATATTTACTTATTATTTATTATTTATATTTATTTATTATTTATATTTATATTTATTTATTATTTATTATTTATTATTTATATTTATTTATTATTTATTATTTATTATTTATTATTTATTTATTATTTATTATTTATATTTATTTATTATTTATAATTTATAATTTATAATTTATAATTTATTATTTATTATCTACTATTTATTATTTACTATTTATTATTTATATTTATTTATTATTTATATTTATTTATTATTTATTTATTATTATTATTTATTATTTATTATTTATTATTTATTATTTATTATTTATTATTTATTATTTATTATTTATTATTTATTATTTATTATTTATATTTATTATTTATTACTTATATTTATTATTTATTAATTATTTATATTTATTATTTATTTATATTTATTATTTATTTATTATTAATTATTTATATTTATTTATTATTTATTATTTATTATTTACTATGTATTATTTATTAATTATTAATTATTAATTTTTAATTATTATTTATTATTTATATTTATTTATTATTTATTATTTATTTTTATTATTTATTATTTATTTGTTATTTATTATTTATTATTTATTATTTATTATTTATTATTTATTATTTATTATTTATATTTATTATTTATTTATATTTATTTATTATTTATTATTTATATTTATTTTTTATTTATAATTTTTTATTTATAATTTATATTTATTTATTATTTATATTTATTTATTATTTATTATTTATTATTTATTATTTGTTATTTATTATTCATTATTTATTATTTATTATTTATTATTTATTATTTATTATTATTGAGTTTATATCTATTATTTATTTTTTATTTTTTTTCAATTAATATATATAAGTATATTAAATTCTGTTTATTAACCACATGACGAACTTGCTGGAGTGGTAAAGTCTTTGGAAAATATGCAAGAGGTTAGGGGTTCAAATCTCACCAAACGCAGTATTTCTTTATATTGCATGGGCATGTGCATGGTCATATGCATGGGCATGTGCATGCATGGATAAATAAAGTAAATAAAGTAATACGAAATAAACAAAATAAATACGAAATAAATACGAAATAAATAAAATAAATACCAAATAAAGAAAATAAAGAAAATAAAGAAAATAAAGAAAATAAAGAAAATAAAGAAAATAAAGAAAATAAAGAAAATAAAGAAAATAAAGAAAATAAAGAAAATAAAGAAAATAAAGAAAATAAAGAAAATAAAGAAAATAAAGAAAATAAAGAAAATAAAGTAAAGAAAGTAAAGAAAATAAAGAAAATAAAGAAAATAAAGAAAATAAATATGAAATAAACTAACTAACTAACTAACTAACTAACTAAATTAAAAAAAAATTAAAAAAAATTTAAAAACCGCCGCTAAAAAATCATCGCGAATAGTTTCCCGACGCACGATTTCGCGGCGGTTTTTCAAAACTGCCGTTAAATTGTGATTTTGCCGTAGTGTTTGGAAGTTTCATCTTTTGAGATATTTTTATCAATGAGGTGAAGTTATGATGAGTAGAGTATCCATAGAGGAAAACCTGAAAAACACCTTAACAAAGGATTTATCTCAGTAGAAGCATGAGTATCATGTGAGAGCTAGTGGAATAAAATCTGTTGTCAATTGAATCTAGTGAAAGTGGGAGTATACTAGAGTTGGTTACCTAGAACCAACTTGTTTAGTACTTGATTACATAATTTTATTAATTAAATAACTTTACTTATTATATATTTATTATTCTTATGCATTGTATTTGTATGTGGTAATGTCCTTATAATATATTTCACACTAATAGGTTACAATAGTTCCCTACTATTATGATAACCTAGAGGTGCCACAACATTATTCTTAAACCTTGTTCTATGGTTAGATGATATTATCTGACAGGATATAGAAAATATAGGCTATCAGGTGTAGTAGCCTCATAAGACATCAAGACACCTTCTCATAGTGTTTCCTCTTGCTAATCTCCAAGATAGAAGGTTATGAGAATATGACTGTTGATAGGAAATCCACATTTCCATGTGTCATTGGATGTTTCTATCTTCATATGTGTGTATTGATCTTTAGAATTCAATATTATAATTAATAGATATCATGACTCACATACTTTGATGTATTGATGAAAACCATGATGACATATGTTTACGGTGAAGTATGATATGTTGGGTGCATCATGAATGATATATAATTAATGGATAATGTGAGAAAGGATTTATCCCATCTGTCCTATGATGGAATTTGATATCTCACACCCTTTGATAAAATATAACTGTCTGTATAAATCCATGGCCATGGTGTTTTGTGGGTGAGTTCCGTTGGATTTGGTGTTCTAAGACTAACTATTTTTACTTTGATTACATGTATATTCAATGTATTGAATGTTAATAAAAATTATTATATATTATTTGTTGATATGCATGACTCTAATATAATAATATCCTTGAGTGTACGTTGCATTGATAATGTCATAGTAGTTCCCTGATATGATAAGAACCTTGATGTGCTATGATGATATTCTCAAATAATGTTCTACGGTTGGATAATGTACTATGATGGGACACATAGTACATAGACTATCAGGTGTGAGTGCTCGTAATAAGATGAGGCTTCTTATCATGAAGTTCACACTTGGTAATATCTAAGAAGGGAGTTTATGAGAACAAACTTGTAATAGAAATTCTACATGTTTTGGTGTAATCTGATATTCCTATCTACGAGCATGTGTGATGGTACTTAGACTTTAAGATTATTATTAATGCATGTTACAACTTACATACTTAGATGTATTTCATAAACCATGATGATAACAATTCATGGAAAAGTTGGATATGTTGGGTGTTTCATGAGTGACATGTAATTAATTAATAATTTGAGGAAGGATTTTTCCCTTCCATCTTTATGAAAGATGATATCTCACCCCTTTGATTAGAATAGAACCGCTGTATTAAATTCCATGGTCATGGTGTAACGACATTTTTATTTCAGATAGTCAAAGAAATACATATCGAGCATATAGGTTGGTGACATAGATGTGCAACCTACTCGATGAGATATTTTTGACAAATGGATTACATTACATAGTGAGCATTCATATGTGGTTGTTGATGTTATGAAATTGATTTCTTTCTCTTGGATTCCTTAACCTATTTCTAGATAGTAATCTTAGACTTTAGGAAAACCTGCCTAATTCCAATGAAAAATAATCCTAGAGGGTCACACACTCAGTTTTTACATTGATCTAGATTAAATTCTATTTGAATTTAATTAATGGAATAAATATTATTCTCAAGTCTGAGTAATAATTTTATTCAAGTTATATTAATCACATAAATTAAATAAATATTTATTTTTCAACTTGTGAATAAAATATTTATTTTATTTATTTAATATTTTAATAAATATTCATTTTCTATATTATGAATAAAATATTTATTTTTTTAATAAAACATTTATTTGGATATTTAATAAATGATAGAAGAGTTCGAATAGACCAAGACCGAGTCTAATGAAAAATATTAATTAATAATACCATTATATAATATTTGTTATTGAAAATTTAGCACGCGCCAAAAAAAAATAATAATATAATTATTATTATGTGGCATGAGGTTTATTTAAGGTAATAAATGTTATTTAATGGCTATTATGTAATTAAATAATATTTTAACTTAAATATTAACTCTATAAATATATGTCTATGTCTATTGTGTAGAGAATCCAAAAAATTGAGAATAGATATTTTTTGCGCACAACTAATTCTCTCTCAACTCCTTCTCCTCTCTCCCTATCAAGAATGAGAAGTGTAAGAGAGATTTTTTTCAAGACCGAAGAATGATTGATCAATAATGAATGACACAAGGCATTCGACTCACCATGCTAGCACCTAGAGATCCAGTGGTGTTTCTTGAAGATCATAAGAGCATGTGTGGATCACCACTAGAGGGATTTTATCCTTGGATCCACACAACTCAATGAAGGTAATCCAAAATGGTCTTTTTGAATGATCAACATTCACCAATGAAGAAATTTACAAAACTTGGGTATTTATTTCTTAAAATATTAAATAAATTAATTATAAATTTGATGTGCACAATCCTCACTCTTGGTTTTAGGAAATGATTATTAAAATAAATTTTAATATATTTCTTACCTTCACATGCTTCCAGTGCACTTGGAAACATCAAGTGGTATTATAGCAGTCATATTAAAATTTATAATTATTTATTTGATTGTTGATCTATGTAAAATTGTGGTTTGATTTTCATTTCAAGTTATTCATTATTTAATCCGATTTGAATTAACATGTTATGAACATATTAATCATATTCGTTCAGTGTTTCATTTTCTTAAAGGTTTAATAACAAATAAATAATGACCAAATATGCCATCGAGAAGTGCCAAATATTTGGCCAGTAAAACTGGGTTACACAGTGTGTGGCAAGATCACACGATGTATACCCATGAACATTGTATCTAGATGCACTAATCAATTAATTAAATGTGGTTCTTTTATTACACACTACGTGTTAACTAGCCCAACCTGGCACACAATAAGAAAATACAGGGTGTGTAGCTGGCATGTACACACCGTGTAGTCTGACCAAGTTAACACGCAGAAACCCCAAGTGTGTGACCTGATTATATGGAAACCGAGGTACATGGTGTGTAGTTGGATGTATATGTTTTGTATTCTCCTACCAATGGAAAAAAAATTAAAATTACATTAAATTTGAAAATTGCGGCATTAAAAATTTATTTTATTGATTGGAACACTGTTGTGTGTTTGACAATTTAATAATGGTTTTAAGGAATTTTAAATGATAAATTAATTTATTATAATTAATATGTCATTTTTGGTTCTATTATTTATTTTCCATGAATTCCATTAATAATGGGTATCTCCAAATAAGATCAGATGATCATTAAGATGAAAGATAATTAGTTAATTAATTAATTAATTAATACAAGTGCATTTATCTTAAATAATAAAACAATGAATAAAGAAATGAATGCTAGTAATTTACTTTTGTGTATTCATTACATATATTACTATTCATGATCATGACCAAGACCTGTGTATGTGTTGGATTTTTTAATTTAATTTATTGCATGATTTTGCAATTATTTAATATTAAATTAAATGATGGCCTGCATATCATCCCTCCCCCCACTATTATGTAAGACATGCATTTCCAATAATATTTATGTAATCCCCTTTAAAGAATCCTTTGGTTCCCATCAACTTTGTGTGAGTAATAAATATTTGTAATTAATAGAGAATTCCAAGGCATGTGGAGGTGGTTCAAGACAAAAACATAATGATTCTAACCAAGGTGATACACAAGTGGATAGGTGAAATTTTGTAACTCATGCGAAGACCGACAATAGGATTTATTTTCCCAAGGTCAAAGGTTGATTTAATGTCCTCTCATTAAATCAATCGTTAGATAAAGCTGATGAAAATGTCATTTAATTAATTAATTATTTATATCTATGAAATTATTTATTTTATATATGCAAGACTGTGATCACATAAATAAATGAATTAATATACAAATATGAAAATTAAATAAATTAATTATGCATAAATGTTTTATCCAACATGGCTAATTAATTAAGTAACATCCAATTAATATTTAAAAGACATGTAAAGGATAAAATGAGATAAAATTTATGCATAATAAATTTAAATCACTCAAATAAATATTAAGTCAGACTAAGCCTTCCATTGCTTGATTGGGAATGAAACCATATAACTAAGTGTAGTACATGGCCAAAGTATGGACACTTACTTTTATCGAGGAGTTATCATGAGAGTTTTGAGTTGACTTAACCAAAATTGTATCGAGTTTAAATACCAAAGTTTATTCAATAAAAATTTGGAGGCAAGTGTTGAGGAAATCAAAGTCAGGATTTCAGGATAGGGGAATCCACTCAACGGATCAATGAGTTTAAAGTCTGTAGTTGGCAAGACCTCCTACCTAATTACTTTATTATGGTTTTCATTTCCTAAGTATGGATCCTTAAGAAAAGTAATGGGGATCCTTTTCATTAAAATGTTAAAGAAACTATACATTCTAAGTTCAATTGTGAGGGCTATTGAGACTTGATAAAATAGTGGGAGATTTAATAAATAAATAAAAAAAACATTTAATTTACTTATTTTAATCAAGAAAAGTACTAATATTTTTCTCCTTTTAATTGTAGAATAAAATTACAATTTCATCATCCACACTATCCCTATGATCAATATTGGAGAAATATAACCTCCTAACTAAAAGTAATTTTTAAAAGTGGTTTAGACGCCTTTGGGTTGTGCTACACCATGAATGGAAATATTACATGTTAAAATCATCAATTCCTGATCCTCCTACTAAAGGGGTGAGTGATAAATAGATCCTTATCTATGTAAAACATTTGAGTGACACTATCAGCGTTCAATGTTTAATGATTTCATCGATTTCTAGTGAACTAATGAAGTCTCACAAAAACATGGATACATATAGCATGCTTGAGAAAATCCATGGTATTTACCAGGATAGAGCTAGATAAGAACAATTTGATATTTCCAAGGCACTATTTCAGAGTAATCTTGTAGAGGGTTCCCCATCTGGGCCTCATGTATTCAAGATCATTAACTACATTGAGCGCTTAGAGGTTCTAGGGTTTAAAATCCCCAAAGAACTGGGAACCAACCTTATTATGGTATCACTCCCTTATATATTCTCTATTTTTTGGTGAATTTTAATATGAAAAACATTGATAAGTCACCGCCATATCTTCTTACTCTTCTTTTCCAAGTAGATAAGGATACAAAGCATGAAAAACCTTCCATCATTATGGTGAAAAAATGGAAATGGAAAGAAAATATATTTAAGTCCAATACTTCTTCATACCCTTACAAGAAGAGGAAGATCAAGGGGAAATAAAGGGAACATGATGTTGTCTGTTTCATATGTGGAGAGAAGGTCCACTATAAGAAAAACCAAACCCATCCAAAAAAGCAAGGGGAAGCTTCAGGTGCATTTGTTATCGAGTGCAATTTATCTGTTTCTACAAATTGGGAATTAGATATAAATTTTGGTGCTCAAATATGTATTCAAATACAATAACTAAGTATATTTAGAAATATTGGCTGAGGAGAGGTAGATATTTGAGTAGCCAACAAATCTAAACTTGCTGTTATAGCTATTAGGGACTACCACCTCACATTGTTGACTAGAATGATCTTGGTTTGAAAGGGTTGTCAGTATGCGACTTCAATTACCAAAAGCATTATTTCTATATCTAGACTTGATATAGATGGATTTATTTTAAAAATTGGGAATAAATGTTTCTTCTTTTATAAAGATAACATTTGTTATGGAAAGACACATTTAAATAATGATGTTTATGTATTGGATTACACGAACTAAATAATGGCAATCGATAACGCAATTACTTCACATGAATCGATCCACACCCAACTTTGGAATCACTGGATAGGTCATGTAAATTAAAATCACTTGACTAAATTACATCAATATGGATATTTATATTATTTTGAACTAAAAACACTTGGTGTATGTCACACATGTTTACAAGTAAAAATTACACAATCCCTATTTAGTGGGAAAGGTGAAAAGGATAAAGAGATTATCAAATTAGTTTATACCAATGTATGTGGACAGTTTCTTATTGAAGCAAGGGGTGGGTACTCATACTTTATAACTTTTACTGATGATGTTAGTATATAAGGATATGTCTACTTAATGAGGTATAAGTCATATTTTTTTGATAAATTTAAAGAATATAAGAATGAAGTTGAGAACCATCTTAGTAAGAAGATTAAGAAACTTTGCTCAGACCATGGTGGAAAATATCTTAATCAATACTTCATTGATTATTTATGGGAGTTCAAGATTTTATCTCAACTCACTCCTTATATGCCTTAGGGAATGGTTTAATCAAAAGGAGGATCCACACCTTATAAGACATGGTGAGATCAATGATGATCCATGTGAGTCTTTCATTATCCTTTTGGGGATATATGTAACAAAAAATATCATAAGTACTAAACCGAGTTCCAACTAAAGAAACTGATGGCATACCATACCAATTATGTAAGGAAAAGAAACTCATGTTGTCCTACTTACATGTGTGGGGTCGCGAAGCATTTTTTAAGGCCTCTTTAATTAACAATATTTCACCTTGAGGAAAAAGTGTATCATTATAGGATATCCCAATGAAACAAATAGATATTACCTATACAATCCTTTAGATAAAAAGGTTATGGTTGATAGATGTCCTACATTTTGTTTAGAGGATATTATCTCTAAAAAAGACTATGGGAGTGAGATAGACTTTGATGAAGTCCCGAATCAAGATACACAAGATTTAGCATGGGAAAAAATTCCACAATGCCCTATGGAAGAAGAAATTGTTCTAGAGACACAATTACTATGTAGGAGTACTAGAGAGGTTAGAGAACTAGAACAATATGGTTTTCTAGTCAATGAGGATGGTGACTCATTATTAGTTGATAATAATGGTCCTTCATCCTACAAGGAATTAGTAAGTGGCATAGATGTTTCCAAGTGGAAAGAATCTATAAATTTTGAAACGGATCCCATGTACCAAGACCAAGTCTCAATTTTGGTAGACCCTCCAATAGATATAAATACCATTGGTTACAAATGGGTATTCAAGAAGAAAATAGAAATGGAAGGACAAGTTAGTACCCATAATGAATGATTGGTTACAAAAGGGTTTAAATAGTTCCAAGGAATTGAAAATGACTAAACCTGTTCACCGGTTGCAATGCAGAAATCCATCAGAATTATAATTTTCATTGAGGCTTTCCATGGTTATGAGATTTGGAAAATGGACATAAAAAAACCTTCCTTAATGGGAACCTTTAGGAAGATTTCTATATGAAACATCCCAAATGGTTTGTGACTCTAAATGATGATAATAAGGTATTAAACTTTCAAATATCCATTTATGAATTAGAATAATCATCTAGATCATAGAACATTCATATTGATGTGGCAATAATGAAATTTGGTTTCATAAAGAATGAATGTTATCTGTGTGTCTATAAAAAGTTCAATGGGAGTGTAATTATTTTATTAATAGTATATATTGATGAAATATTAATCATTAGAAATGAAATACCAGTCTTATAGTCTGTTAAGGCATAGTTTAATAAATGATTCTCTTTGAAGGAATTGGGCAAGGCATCATATATTATTGGGATCAAGATCTATCGTGATAGATCTAATAGGTTTCTCACCCTAAGTAGAAGTACATATATTTAAAAGATAATGAAGAGATTTAGTATGTAATAATCCAATATGGGATTGTTTCTAACGTCACATGGCATTCATCTTTCTAGGAAAATGTGTTCTCAAACACATGATTAAATAAAAAAATGTCAAGGAATTCAGATGCATCAGTGATTGATTCAGTCATGTATGTTATTCTATGTACTAGGATATATGTTTATTATGCATTAAGTGCGATAAGAATATATCAAGATAACCTAGGTGACCATCATTGGATGGAAATCAAGACTATCTTTAAGTATATAAGGCATACTAATGATATGTTCTTGGTTTATAGAGGATATAAGGAACTAGTCATCAGAGGATATGTAGATTATAGTTTCCAAACTGATCAAGATGAAATGAAGTTAAAAAAAATACATATTCACTTTGAATAGAGGTTCTATGAGCTGGAAGAGCTCAAATCAGGTTTTGGTTACAAATTCTATAGTAGAGTATGAATATATTGTAGCTTATGAGGCAACTAAAGAAGCAGTATAGATGAAAAACTTCATCCAATAGATTGATGTGGTATCTAGAAGTAAAGATCCTATCACACTGTATTGTGATAATAATATAATGGTGAATCTTGAAAAAGAGCCAAAGTCACATCAATGGAAGAAACACATACTTCAGAAGTATCATCTCTTGAGGGTTTTTTCTCAGAGATATTACATGGAAGACAATGTGGCGGACCCCTTGACTAAAGACTTGACTCAGCAGAAACATAACTATCATGTGAGGTCTAGTAGACTAAAGGTCGTAGGTAGTTGAATCTAGTCCAAGTGGGATTTTTTTGGAGTTGTTGTCTTAGGACCAACTATTTTCACTTTTATTACATAAATATTTTATGTATTGAATATTAATAAAACTTCTAATTACATATTTTTTTTTGTTCTTCATGAATCTAATGTAATAATGTCTTAGAGTATATGTCACATTGATAAGGTCATAGCAGTTCCCTGATATGATGAGAACTATGATGTGCTATGATGATATTCTCAAATAATGTTATACGTTTGGATGATGTACTATGATGATAAACACAATACATAGACTGTCGGGTGCGAGTACTCATAAGCAGATGTGGATTCTTCTCATGAAGTTTACACTTGGTAATGTCACATCTGCATTTTTATTTTAAGGTAATTATTTTTTTTTACTTTTTTATGGTATTAATTTCATATTTTACCCTTGAGCTCTTGGTGAAAATTAAGAATTTGGTATTGATAGTGGGTAGTTCACAGTTGACACATAGTTAGGGGAAACTGTGCGCCCTTCCCCAAGAAACTGTGTGACCAAGTTTCATTTTGGACAATGGTGGCCACATGGTTGGCACATAGTTTTTCAAACTATGCAGGCTAACCATGCGGCCTGTCCCTCTTGGATAATGAGGGACACATAGTTTCTGCACGATTTTAAAAGCTATGTGGGAAAATCATGTGGCCTGTCCAGGTCATTAAAAAGTGTAAAATTACCTTTCTACCCTCTTCTATTTTAACCCTAATTCTCCTCCCATCCACCCTATTAGGGTTCTTATCCCCTCCTTCTTGAGTTCCTATTTTCCAGTTTCTTGTGTGACCTATTGGTGGTCTAATATTATGATTTGGGGTGAAATATTGATGATTAATGTTCAATATTTCCTTGTCAGGGTCTTTTGGTGGTGTGGTTGTGGTTTCACATAGACTTCCAGAAGTTTCCAAGTGTGAGGTAGGTGGTTTAATTCTTTTACATTATTATATGACTTTGATATGCTTTCTTGATTATTTAAATGTGTTCTATGGATTGTTTTAGTGGTGAGAAAAATGTTTTGGAAGGATTTTGTGATTCACATGTGATGAAAATGGATTTTTATAAGGAAATTGGTTATATACTTTGTGTGCTCCATGTGGGGTTTCCTTGAACATGTTTTATACCTTGTGTGAAATGTTATAAATTTATTTTAAAATAGATCAAAGGTAAAAATTTATTGAAATTGTATTTTATAAGTGAAATGAGTTTTGTAGCATGTTGGCTCTCTTGTTGTGCACCTTCAATATGTTTTGAAATGGTGAAGCATGTTATAAAAATGGTTTTGATGTGAATGTAAACTTAAAAAGGGGATTTTCCCATGGAAATGTTTGGATTGCACATGTGTTCTACTGGTTTTGTTTCCAAAGGTACTTCATAAATTGTTCAAGTGGTGTAAAATGTATTTCTAAATGGGTTTGGTGTGTGTGTGAAAGTGGAAAGTGGTTTTGTTGTGTGAAAGTGGCGATTTCCTTATGTGATTGTGATGTTTGGCATGTATATGTAAAAATTATGGTTTATGTGATATGTGAAATAAAATTTGATCATGAAGGGAATCCCATGTATCTAGGTCGGTGAACTAGAACTAGTACTCTAGTTGATTCAAAAGTGGCTGAGGCCTAGATTTATCTAGCAGGATTGATGATTACAACACTAAATAAACATGTAATATGATCAGATACCACAAAACCTTAGGATTAATTCCCATCTATTGGATCATGCATATGAACACTATTTTGGAGACCACTGGACCTTGGGACATGTTCCCATCTATTAGCTCATTCATGAGGATGTTGTTGGTATTTTAGTGTAGGATTTTGATCACTGAGGTATGTAGTTTCTAGAATACCATTAGAACTAGTTAACTTTAGGTATTTTCCAATGGTGATCTCTTGTTACATTATAATTATGTGGTGTGGTTATATTTTTCATTATACAATAGACTTTGGGTACATTTTTATTCAAGCAAGCTTATTTGTGAAATTTTTTTTCCTTGAAACGTGTTTCTTGGGAAAGTTTTCCTTAAAAAGTTTTCCTAAAAATGCTTTAAATATTCTTATGGAAATGTGCATGTTAATTTATCTTTGAATGTTATATCATGAAATATTTTATTTAGGTGGCATCTTTCTGGGATTTGGGTCACACCCTGCATACACCTTTGGGTGTATGTAGACTTTTTTATGTATAACCAAGGTAAATGCAAGATGTATCCTAGTGGAGATGGTGAATCCAGTTACTAGAGTTTCACTTCTTGTAGGTGTTAGTGGTGGTGAATTGAGGTTAATACCTATCTTGTCACATGGATATTTTTGGGATAGTTTATTGATACTATTTTTTATAGTACCTTTTTGGTTTTGTTTAAAGTTGTAAAACCTTGATTCTGAAAATTGTTGTACCTTTTTTGGTTATGTATATCAGTTATTATGATGTTTATTTCTATTGTATGTTTATGATTATTTAAATAGGTAAAATCATTCCCAAAGCATATTATTAATACCCAGACACTAGTTTCTAGCCCATGGGGATCGGGAACACCCTTTAGGCCATGTTGTGGACTAAGACAGGTTTCGGGTTAGATGGCATCCTGACTTAGTTTGTGAAAAAATGGTACCAGAGAAGGTCACACTCATTTTGTTCAAGTTATTTGGGGAAATAGTCTAGATAGACCGGAGTTAGGATTTTAAGGGCTTGTATTTCTGTTTGCGAGTAGGGTGCCTAGCCAGCACACCTCATGACAGTACTCAAGTCACCATGGAATGTTGGGATTGACTTTACTTCTCCTCCAAGTGAGACTTACATGATTCAGACTATATATGGAAACTGGGTGGGAGTTGATTGGTTTGGTTTTCTTCTTTATTGTGATAGATTTGGTTTGTTTTGATTTTTGTAAGTGTTTGATATTTTTTATTGCAGTTGAAAATTTTCAGAATGGTTGTATTGATGGTTTTTCCTCATTGTTTCTTATTATAGTAAGATACCTCCCCGAAGAATTTTTGTGTGACTGTGAGAAGAGGCTGGAGAGAGTTATCCCTCACTAATTGATCAGAGGTTAGTAGAAGCTGTGGTTTGGGTTATACAGGCTTTGGTACAAGGAGTGGTCTCTAGTCCTGCTCAGGTTAGAGAAGATGAACCAGGTCTGGGAAAGGACAAGGCTCAGGAGTTCCTTAAGAACAAACCTCCTTCTTTATGAGGTAGTACGAAACCTCATTAAGTAGAGGAGTGGATTGAGAAGATAGAGAGGATGTTAAAATTTATTGATACTCCTGGGGAAGTTAGGGTGAAATGTTCTTCGTTTATATTGTAAGGTCCCAGTCAAAAGTGGTGGGAATCAGTGATGCAAGCTGGAAAACACAAGCATATGTGTTGTAAAAAATTTAAAGGTTTTATTCAATGAGCAGTACTTCCCTGATATTTTGGTCTTCTCTCGGTCCTAGGAGTTTTTAGAGATTATTCAGGGAGACCATACCATGATGAAGTATGCCAACCACTTTGTAGATCTAGTTTGGTATGAACTCAAGATCATTTCTAATTAGAAGATAAAGGCTCAGAAGTTTGAGATGGGTTTAAAACCAGAAATTCAATCCCAAATATTCTTGTTTAAGTTAAATACTTATGATGAGGTGTTTAAACATTCTATGATGGTAAATATTGATCATGGAGACAAGTCTGGTTTCTCTGGAGCTTTTTCAGTAGTGGGAAGTGGAAATTCATCTAAGAAGAAGAAGAAGTGGGAAAATTAGGGGAAAAAGGGAGGTGGTAGTTCTGGCCATCCTTTCTGGTTGTCTTTGTCTGTGGATTTCGATGTTGGGACAGTCAAGTGCCATCAGTGTGGGAAATCAGGGCACATGTGACCTACATGTTCTTCTCCACCTAGGCCTTATCACTGGTGTAGTACTATGTGGCACTTGCAACATTTTTTAAAATTGGCGCACCAATATCAGAGTGGTGCAAGATCTGTGGCTTCGAAGGAGATGTTAGCTCAGCCAAAACCATATGAGATAATGGGTTCTCGGTTTGGAGGTTGTGGTGGTAGGATTAGATCATCATCTGGGAAGATTTATTTTATGGAAGATTTGTAGGCTAGTGGTCGCTCTTAGGGTCAGGCTAAGATGAGGCAACTTTATGCCGTGGAACAAGTGCTAGTGAAATCAGATGCAGGTCCTACAACAGTTCAAGGTATCATTTTTAATGCATCATCTTTAGCTGTTATTATATTTGATACTGGTTATTTAGTTTCTTTTATTTCTTTCCATCTTTTGATGTGATAAATTTACCAACTGGTCTTATGCTTTGTGCGATGGAGTTGGTAACGCCTCTTGGTAAGAATTGAGAGCAGGGTTTCAAGTGTCCATTTTGTGCACTCACCATGTTAGGGGTTGATTCAGAATGGGATTTACTTGTTTTGGAGATGGACCTCTTTGACGTGATCCTTGGTATAGATTTAATGGTTCATTTTTAGGTGCACATTGATTTCTATCGACATCGAGTGAGTTTTGTGGCACTTGATGGAAGTACCCACATTTTTTAAGGTGAATGGGATTCTCGATTGGGATGTGTTGGACCGCCACTTCCAGATTTAAGAAATATTGTTTATCATATCTCATCACTCACATTTGAGGATGATGATGGTGCTCATGAGAGTGGATTACCTCCTTTGGTGGATGAGTTCCTAGAGGTTTTTCCAGATTATTTCTCGGGTTTGCCTTCAGAGTCGGATGTGGAGTTCACCATTGATTTGGCATCGAGAAAACAAATGATATCTCTTCCCTCATATCATATGACCCCCAAAAAAATTATGTAGTTAAATTTACAACTAGATGATTTGGAATACAAATGATTCATTCGCCTGAGCATCTCACCTTGGGCCACCCCAGTTTTGTTTGTGAAAAAGGTTGATGGATCTCTCTTATTGCGTATTGATTACCAGAAGTTGAATAATGTAACGATCATGAACAAGTACCATTTTCCTTGTATTTATGAACTTTTCAATCATATTAAGGTGGAAAGGTGGTTCTACAAGATTTATTTGTGTTTCAGGTATCATCAAGTCATATTTAGAGAGTTAGATGTTCTGAAAATACCCTTTCAAAGTAGGTACAAAAATTTTGAGTACTTAGTCATTCCTTTCGGGTTGAAAAAATATCTAATGGTATTTATAGAACTTATGAACAAGGTGTTCCATTAGTATCTCGAATATTTTTTCATGGTATTTGTGGATGAAATCCTGGTCTATTTTGGGACTGAGGAGGAGCATGAGCGATATTTGAGAATTGTGTTGGGTATCCTTCGAGACCATTGTATCTATGAAAATTTTTATAAATGAACCTTCTAGATTATAGAGGTGAAGTTTCTGGGTCATGTGATCTCATAATGAGGGGTTTTGATGGACCCTGAGAAGATTAGTGCAGTGATGTAATGGGAGCATCCGAATAATGTTTTTAATATCTGAATATTTTTATGCTGTAAGGGTACTGAAAATTTCTATTAGCTTACTTTGTTCATGATGCTGCTGAACTGGAAGGGGATGAATTTTTAATGGATCCTAAAGTTTCAAGTTTCCTTTGAGGAGATTAAGTAGTGGTTGACCACAGCTCCCATTTTAATCTTTTCGGATCCTGGGAAGTGATATGTGGTCTATTGTGATGCTTTTGGTTTGGGTCTTAGATGTGTGATGATGTAGAATGACCATGTGGTGGTGTATAGTTATCACCATCTCCGACAAAATGAAAATAATTACCCAAACCATGACTTGGAGTTAGAAGTGGTAATTAATTCCTTGAATACATGCCACTATTGTCTTTTTTGGGAGAAATTTGTGGTTTATTATGATCATAAGAGTTTAGCCTACATTTTCTCCTAGAAAGATCTAAATTTGGAGAAACGTTATTGGGTTAAGTATCTTCAAGGGTTTGATTTTGATATCATGTATACAATGGGAAAGGGTAATGTTGTGGCAGATGCTTTGAGTAGTGAAGTTCCAATGAAAGCATTAAAAAAGTCTAGTGATGAGTGGAAATTGATGGTACTCTTTGCTCAAATGCATCTGGATACCAAGAAGAATAGTGAAGATGTGTTTTAATCCATCATGTGGTTGATGAAGTTGATTCAGTAGGAGCATCCTAGAAATGAGTTGTTCCAGCAGTCTATATAGTTTCTTAATAGTGGGGAGGTGCCTTGTGATTGGCCATTGTCTCCTGAGGGAGTTCTATGCTTCAAGGGTTGCTTTGTGGTGCCTTTTTCACTAAGAAAGGTGGTGATGCAGGATAGACACCGGTCTCAGTGGGCCATTCATCTTGGTTCTACCAAGATGTACTATGACATGCATAAATATTTCTGGTGTCCAGGTATGAGGTGATATGTAGCTAACTTCATGTCGCAGTGTTACACGTGTCAGCAGGTTAAATCAGGGCACCAAATACCCTCCAATTTTCTTTATCCACTACCCATTCCAACCTGGAAGTGGGATGATATCACTATGTACTTTATTTTTGGCTTGCCTCGTACACCTTGTGGAAATAATTCCATTTGGGTAGTGATTGATTATTTTATCAAATCAACCCATTTCATTCTAATTAAGGATTCATCCAAAGTGGATATGTTGGGAAAGTTATATGTTTAGGAGGTTGTGAGGCTTCATGGTGTGTCATCAACAATTGTTTCTGATAGGGACCCCCATTTTACCCTGTATTTTTGGGAAGTCCTTCAGAAGGTTATGGGGTCACAAATCAAGTTGAGAAAGACATACCATCCTCAAACAGATGGTTAGATAGAGAGAGCGAATTAGATTTTGGAAGACATGCTCCGAGCATGTGTTTTGGATTTTTTAGGTTCATGGGATAGACATTTGGGATTGTTTGAGTTCACATATAAAAATAGTTACCAATAATTAGTTAAAATTGATCCTTTTGAGGTGCTTTATGGTTAGATGTGTTAGTCACCTTTGTATTGGGATGAGGTGGGTGAGACCTCGTTACTGAGACCGAGCCTTGTGAAAGAGATGTCTGAGAAATTAAAGCTAATCAGTTAGTGGTTATTGACATATAAGAGTCATCACAAGTCTTATGATGATTAGAGGCATTAAGATTTTGAGTTTTCTGTGGGTGACCGGGTGTTTCTGAAAGTGGCACCTTTCTTGGGTCATCATTTTTTGGGTAAGCAAGGGAATCTAACCCCAAGGTATGTTAGTCCTTTTGAGATTATTGAGTGAATTGTTAAGGTGGAATAGATGTTAGATTTAACTTTTCAATTGACATAAATCCATGATTTGTTCCATGTCTCTCAGCTAAAAAAGCATAATTCGGATATGTCCCATGTGTTGAATTGGGAGGAGTTGGAGTTATAGTCAGATTTTTCAGTGTTTGAGTAGCTAGTGTGGATTGTGGATTATTAGGAGAAAGTTCTTTATGGGAAGTCTATTCTATTGGTCTGAGTGTTTTGGTATCATGGAAATAATGTGCATGAGACTTGGGAGTGAAAGTCATGGGTTGAGGAAGAGTATCCATTCTTGTTTTCTGATCAATCATTGTGTTGACTTTATGGGGATGGAAAGATTTCATAGTGGGTAGAATTGTCACATATGTATTTTTATTTTGAGGTAATTATTATTTTTATTTGTTCTGGTGTTTATTCCATAGTTTCTCATAGAGTTTTTGGTGAAAAATAGAGAATTTGGGCTTGAAAGTGGGTGGGGCATGGTTAGCACACGATTAAGGGAAACCATGTGACATTCTCTAAGAAACCATACAACCAAGTTCCATTTTGGAAAATGGCGGCTACATGGTTGGCACACAATTTTTCAAACCATACAGGTCAACCATGCAACCTATCTCTCTTGGATAGTGAGGGACGCATGGTTGTCACGTAGTTTGAAAAAACATGCTGGAAAACCGTGCAGCCTGTACTTTTCATTAAAAAGTGTAAAATTACCTTCTACCCTCTTTTATTTTAACCACAATTCACCTCCCATCCACCCCATTTTAGATTTTCAGCCATGGGATCCTCCTACAAGCTTTCTTGAAGCCTTGGAACCTCAATCCTTGGGTGGTTTTGACACTGATTCTTCAATTCATCTTTAAGTAAGTCTGTTTCCTCTTGATTCCTTTCTATTTTTAGGGTTCTTCTCCCCTCTTTCTTGAGTTCCTATTTTCCAGTGGGTTGTGCGACCTAGTGATGGTATGATTTTGTGATTTGGGGTGAAATATTGATGATTAATGTCCAATCTTGCAATGTTAGAGTCATGTGGTGGTGCGATTGTGGTTTCACACCGAATTCTAGAATTTTCCAAGTGTGAGGTGGGTGGTTCCATGGTTTTACATTATTATATTAATTTGATATGATTTCTTGATTATTTAAATGTGTTCTATGGATTGTTTTTGTGGTGTGAAAAAAAAATTTGTAAGGGTTTTGTGATTCACATGTAATGAAAATGGATTTTTATAAGGAAATTAGTTATATTATTTGTGTGATCCATGTGGGGTTTCCTTGAACATATTTTATGCCTTATGTGAAAGGTGAAAAATGTATTTTCAAAGATATAAAAGGTGACAATTTGCTTAAAGTTTATTTTATAAGAAAAAAGAGTTTTGTAGCATGTTGTCTCTCTTATTGTGCAACTTAAATATGTATTGAAATGGGGAAGCATGTTATAAAAATGGTTTTGATGTGGATGTGAACTAAAAAAGGATATTTTACCATGGAAATGTTTGGATTTTACATGTTTTCTACTTGTTGTGTTTCTAAAGTGATTTTATAAATTGTGAAAGTGGTGAAAAATGTATTTCTAAATGATTTTAGTGTGTGTGTGTGAAAGTAGAAAGTGGTTTTTTTTGCAAAAGTGGTGATTTCATTGTGTGATTTTGATGATTTGTATGTATATGTGAAAGTATTGATTTATGTGATATGTGAAATAGAACTTGATTATGAAGGGAATCCTTGTTATCTAGGTGGGTGAACTAGAACTAGTATGCTAGTTGATTTAGAAGTGGTTGAGGCCTGGATTCATCTAGCATGATTGATGATTAAAACACTAACTAAACATGTAATATGATCAAAGAACACTAGAACTTGGGATTAATTATTCTCTAGTGGATCATTCATGGGAACATTATTTTGGATACCACTAGACCTTGGGTCAGGTTCCCCTCTAGTCGCTCATGCATAAGGACACTATTGGTAGTTTAGTGGAGGATTTTGATCATCGAGGTATGAGGTTTCTAGAGTCCCATTAGAACTAGTTATATTTAGGGATTTCCCCATGGTACTCTCTTTTGACATTATGATTATGGGATGTGGTTCTATCCTTCAGTATATAGTAAACCTTGGGTACCTTTTTATTCAACCAATCTTATTTATGAAAAATGTTTTCCTTGAAAAGTGTTTCTTGTGAAAGTTTTTCTTAAATTTTTTTCTTAAAAATTATTTAAATATTATTATGGAAATGTGAATGTTAATTTTCCTTCTAATGTTATAGAATGAAATATTTTATTTGGGTGGAATCCTACTAGGAATTAGCTCACACCCTATATACACCTTTGGGTTTATGTAGACTTTGTTATGTATGACCCAGGTAAAGGCGATATATATCTTAGTGAAGATGGTGGATCCAATTGATAGAGTTACACTTCTTGAATTTATTGGTGGTGGTGACTTGAGGGTGATGCCTCTCTTTTCATATAGAAGTTTTTTGGATATTTTGTTGTTCCCATTATATTGTAGATCCTTTTTTGGTTTTGTTTAGAGTTATAAAACCTTGATTTTGAAAATTTTTGTACCTTGTTTGGTTATGTCTATCATTTATTGTGATGTTTATTTATGTCAGTTGTTTATACTTATTTAAATGGGTAAAATCATTGCCAAATCATATTGTTAATACCTGGGCACTAGTTTCCAGCCCGTGGGGATTGGGAACGCCCTTCGGTCCATGCCATGGACTGGACTAATTGTTGGGTTGGATGGTATCCCAACTTGGTTTGTGATAGATAATCTCTAAGATGTTAGTTTATGAGAATAGACCTTCCAGTAGGAATTATGCATGTTTTGGTGTTATCAAATATTCATATATATAAGTTTGTGTGATGGTCTTTAGACTTTAATATTATTGTTAATGCATGTTCCAACTCATGTACTTAGATGTATTTCATAAACCATGATGATAAATGTTCATAGTGAAGTTGGATACATTGGGTGTGTCACAAGTAACATGTTATTAATGAATAAGTTGAGGAAGGATTTGTCCCTTCTATCTTTATGGAAACTGATATCTCGACCCTTTGATTGGAATAGAATCATCACATTAAATTCCATGGCCATGGTGTAACGACGTGTTTATTTTAGATAGTAAAAGAAAGACATATTGATCATCTAGGTTAGTGACATAGATGTGAAACCTTCTTGACGAGATATTTTGACAAAGGGATTATATTATACCGTGAGCATTTATATGTTTTATTTGACATTGAGACATTAAGTTCTTTCTCTTGGGTGCATTGACCCATTTCTAGACACTGATTTTGGACTTTAGGCAAGCCCACCTAATGCCAACAAGAAAGAATCCTAGTGGGCCACACACTAAGTGTTTCCATTGATCTTGATTAAATTACAATTGAGTTTAATAAATGGAATTAATATTATTATCAAGTCTAAGGAACAAATTTATTCAAGTTATATTGATAACATAAATTGAATAAACATTTATTCACCAGCTTGTGAATAAAATATTTTATTTATTATTTAATATTTTAATAAATATTTATTTGCTAGATTGTGAATAAAATATTTATTTAGGAATAAAATATTTATTTAGTTGTTCAATAAATTCTAGAGGAGTTCAAACAAACCAAGATTGAGTTCGGTGAAAAATATTAATTAACAAGACTGTTACATAATATTTGTTATTACGCAAGTTGGAACACACCATAAAATAATAATAATATAATTATTATTATGTGGCATGAGGTTTATTAAAGGTAATAAATGTTATTTAATGATCTTTATGCAATTAAATAATATTTTAACTTAAATCCTAAATTTATAAATATATAGATATGTCTATTATATAGAACATCCAAAAAATTGAGAATAGAGAATTGTTTCACAAAATGAATTCTCTCTCAACTCCTCCATATATCTCCCTCTAAAGAATGCGAAGTGTAAGAGATATTTTTTCAAGACCAAAGAACAAGTGATCAAGAATGAACATCACAAGACATTTGACTCGTTGCGCTATCACCTAGATGTCGAGTTGTGTTTCTTGGAGATCATAGGAACATGTGTGGATAACCACTAGAGGGATTATATCCTTGGATCCTCACAGCACAAAAAATATAATCCGAAAGGGTCTTTTCAGATGATCAACATTCACCAACAAAGGAAGTTCATAATCCCAGGTATTTATTTATTCAAATATTAAATAAATCAATTATAAATTTGATATGCAGGATCCTCTCTCTTGATTTCAGGAAATGATTATTAAAATAAATTTTAATATATCTCCCACCTTAACATGCTTCCTCTACACCTAAAACCATCAATTTTAATTCCGAAAAGTTAAAGAGAGTGACTTCAAGCATATAGGCTAATAGTACTGACATGTAACCTTCTTCATTAGAGATATTATGATAAAAGGATTATATTACATGGTAAATGTTCACAGAAGTTTGGAACTCATTTCAATGTTAACTTATTTATCTATGAATGACTTGGCATGTTTCTAGATGTTAACCATGAAATTTAAGTGGTAATACCTAATTCCACTGAGAAAGAGGCCTAGATGGTCACACACTAAGTGTATCCACAATATCAGTTAAATTCAAGTATTGAATTTAATATGTTGAAATAAATAATATTTATTTGGGTCTAGTTGATCTCCATAATTTAATCATAAGTTTTTCAAAAGAATAAGTGAGTTAAATAATAATAATAAATATTAGTTTTAAAGTTTGGAAAATATAATATTTATTATATTTATCATAGAATATTGTAGTGACATTTATTTAATTAAATAGCCATTATTTGAGGATCAGTAAATGTTGAAGAGGGAAAGCTGATTGAGTTTAATGGTCCAAATAATATAAATGATATTTATTTATATTCTTAAAGAATTGTGCATGTCAATCAATTAATAATATTAATATTATTATTATTGTACAAGGGGAAATTTAAGAATATTAAATATGGTTGGGGGATTGTGTATAATTTTCCAACCCTAAACCAGATATAAAAATATCTAGTTATATCACTTTCCTAATTCACTTTTGGTGTGCACAATAGATAAGGTAAGATTAGCTCAAGCACTAAAGATCTATCCCCCCTTCTCTCTCAAGATTTAAAGAGAACACCAAGGGTTCTTCATCCTTCGTGAAGAGAACCAACATGATCAACCATAAACAATACATGCTATTAGGATCATCTGTACTAGAACCCAACGATTCTATGATGTTGATCATAGATTTTGGTGCATGTGTAGATAACCTCTAGAGAGATTCTACACTCGAATCCTATAGCACAATAATGGTGCAATGAATTTCACTCTATAAAATCATCAATGAAATAAAAATTACAAGTTGAGTTCATTCTATAAGTACTCATAAATTAATTATGAATCACATGTGAAGATCCTCTCCCCATGGTTTTGACATATTAATGTAGTCTAATTAATCTATTTTTTTCGTTGGACATGTTCTCATGATCATGTAAAGAAATGATTACTTGTGATTTAAGACTAAAATATGAGTTGTCCATGCCTTTAAAAGATTCTTCCACTGTGACCTAAACTTACATTATTGATTGATGATTCAAGTGGGATTAAAATGAAAATAAAAACTAAAAATATTGACCAATTTGAATGAAAAGATTACCGACCAATGAAAATCAAGGGGTTTTCATATTTAAATATGGGAAATAGTATTCACATAATATTTAGTGGATATAAAAAGTAAGGTGCAGAAGAAGAAGGGTGTAATTGAGAGAACCAATACTAAGCTCTAACAAAAGATAGTTCTTTGTGTATCAAAGATATATAATCTGATACTAATTCTATTTAAGACCATATATATATCAAATATAAAAGGAAACCTGATGAAATATAGGAATAAAAAACTATGAGTTGAAGGAGAAAACTTAGATAGAGTTTTACTACTAATGTTTTTACATATTCTATGTCAAGACTCTTGGAGATTTAAGAGACATTATAATTGAAGATCAAAATGATATTTAGTTAAAAAACAATGCCAAATTTCATAAAGTGTTGCTAATTATATCTTGGTGATTGAATAATTGTCCATTGAGGAAGAAGATATGAATATCATTGATATAGTGAAATCCAGAGTAGAAGAAAGATATTGTTCATGGAGTTCGTGAATGAATTTGAAGGATTGTTGGTTCCAGTATAAACAACATTTCCTTTATTTTCAAGAGGATTGAATACTATCTGATGTAGTATAATGATCTTTTCACCTACATATATAGTGATGATTAGGGAAGTGGATGATACCTACCCTAGGGATGTGTATGATACCAGACCAACCCTTGCATGTCAATTTCTAGGTACTTTTAATCACTTTAATACAATAATGATCAATAAATCCATGCCTCAATAGGACTCGTACATGGTAGGGAGTAGGTTTCCATGAAGGGACCAGACCTTGTAAAAATCCCTACATGTTGTTCCTATTTTGATTTATGTAATGCATGTTGAGGTAAGGGTTGAGTGTGCATCAATATATCCATACCTATTAATCAAGATAGAGGTTTGGGTATAAAATAAGGGATACTACAAAGAGAAAGTAAAAGTCAGTAAAATAAGGGAATAATGATTCACTCCCCCCTCTCAGTTTCCTTATATGATCCACTAGGTACTTTAACCTAGATCCCCTGGATATTCTCATTACTTCACTCACACATCTAGACTAGGAAGCCTCACCTAGATCCCTAATAATTTCATGAACCACTACCACCCTACACAGAATTCCCATGTTTTTCATTTAATTGTGCACGATTTGAGTTTGCGTTCCCATAAAAGATTTGGAATGAAGAACCAACCAAACAAGCACACTACTTTGTCATTTAACTATATATATTTATATATAAAGGTATTAGCATCATATATTACTAATATACATAATATAATTAAAAAATATGTGCATATATAAAGATATATACTTATATAATGTTAAATAAAAAAATATATAAATAAAAAAATATAATTTAATTGATATATATATATTTAAAAACGCATACAAACACACACACAAAAACGAAAATATACATAAATGTAAATATATTTGTTTATATATATATATATATATTTATATATACTTCTTATATTTGTGCGCATGTATATATATTTACATACGTAAATATAAACATATGTATATAAGTATGTATGTTTGTATATCTATATATGTTATTTAAAAAAATATAAACACACACACACACATATATTTATATGTTTATGCATATATGTATATGTATATGATTTTAAATATATATATTTTCATGTGTGTGTGTGTATTTGTGTATATATATATATGTGTGTGTGTGTGTGTGTGTGTGTATTCGTGTCGATAAATATATGTATGTATTCATGTATGCACATATGCTTGTATGCATATATGCATACATGCATGTTTATACATGTGTGTGTGTTTTGTATGTATATATATATTTAATCAATAAATAACTTTTAATTTCTTATTTAATTAATCATTTAAGAGCATGGATAAACTAAAAACTAGACATGTTTTAAGACAGGGTTAAAAAAACACACCCAAATTAGGTATGTTTTTTTAAGAAAACATGACTAAATTTAAAATTATCAACATTTTAAAACATGACTAAATTAGACATGTTTTTAAGAAAACATGGATAAATTAAAAATTAGTCATGTTTTGAGAAAACATGACTAATTGCATATTTTTTTGTAGTGTTTAAACAGTATTCCTTAGAAACCCAATTCGAATGCTAACTCACACCACCAAAAAAATCATAAGACATTTCACTGGCACTCATTTGATTAAGACGCCATCAATAAACTGTTCAACAAGATATGAAGTCCTTGCTTACTTTTAAGTCAACAAAAGTGTCTCTAATTTATAGAGAAATAAAGTGTTATGTAATCATGCCATAAATAATAATAATAAACACATGAACATAAAATAACTCAAGTGATCAAGATACTCAATACGTAAAGGTAACCTATCTCATTTATGCATCCTTCATCGAATCAAATATCGTGTCAACCCACTATTGGAATTTTAACCTTTACCAATAGTTCAGAACTGTTGGTAAAGGCTATGAAACCATTGGTATATTATATACCAACGGTTTCCCAAACCTTGGCCAAGTAAGTCGTGGGTATAGGCTTATACCAACAGTTCTGTGTAAACCGTTGGTATATGTGTTAAAGTAAGAGATATACCAACGGTTTCACAAACTATTGGTATATGTTACCATTATACCAATGGTTTAAAACCATTGGTATATAGTGTAAAATATACATCCAAAGGATATACCAATGGTTTTGAAATCTGTTGGTAGAAGTTTATGCCAACGGTTATAAAAAAATCATTGGTATAATATACATCAAAAGGCTATAACAACGGTTTTGAAAACCATTGGTATACATATGTTATAGCTCTACAGCAGCCAGTAGACACCTCCAACCTGTAACTCTCCATGAACTACAAGAACACATATAGCCAGAATCCAAAAGCCTACATGGGATGTTTAAAATTCATCCAGAATTCAGAAATTTAGAAATTTAAAATTCATTCCTCACTCAAACCACAACACAAGAGAAAAATACATAATCCAATACATCCACAATCCAATACATCCAGAATTGAAATGCAATAACATCCATAACACCAATACAAAATTAAAATCCAATACATCCAAAATCCAACACACGTAATAGTGTTCAAAATTTAGAATTCATTATCAAGACAGCCAGAATCCAATACATCCAGAATTCAGAAATTTAGAATTGAAAATCAATAACACCCATAACAGTATTCAAAATTTAGAATTCACTACTCACTAAAACCACAACACCAATACACACAAGATAAAAATCCTACATGTAATAGGAATCACATGGGATGTTTACTCATGATCTTGGGTTTACTATCTGAAAACCAACAGAAAAACTTGGGTCGAGTGGACAAGGATCATGATACCCATAAGATAGAAAATGGTAGTGGTCATGTTCTTAGACCTAGGATGAGTTATAGGAAGCACATGAGATGTTTATATTCCTCTAATGACTATGTATCCATGTATAAATGGTTCCTGATGTGTTAGTGGGAAACATTGTCCAATCTCAACATATGAGATGGGTTACCAGAATAGCCTACATGTTTTTCATAAACTTTTCAATTGGAATAAGGGGGTATATAGATAATTTTAATTTGATCTCCTGGGTGTGATGTGAGATGAATCCCCATTTTGGTTAGTGGGTATGAATATTCAATTATGTCTTTGGTATTGGGTTCCCAAAGGGACTTTGGTTTGATCCTAAAACCCACTGTTTGAGGATGGGATTGGCGTATTAAATGTCATGTGTTTTAGAATAGGGGTAGGAGTTCATCACATGAGAAGTGGATTGTGTGAGGTTGGACCATGGATCCTTGTGCTAAAGTATCAACACAATCCGAATACGTTTGGTCGGTTTTCTGTATGAAAGTTATTGTTTTCGCTTATAATCCTATCCATTTTAAATAAAAGTGAGACGATTTGAGTGGTAATGGCCACACCATGCCTCAGATTGAGACGATGTTGAATCATACACATCACAAATGACCCATGGATCATTTTCATAAAGTATCAACAGAATCCGAATGTGTTTGGTCAGTTTTCCATATGTTAGTTGTTGTTTTCACTTAAAATGTTGTCCATTTCAAATAAAAGTGAGACACTTTGAGTGATATTGGCCACACTGTGCCTCAGATTGAGATGAGGTTGACTCGTACACGTCAAAAATGACCCATGGATCCTTGTACTAAAGTATCAACATAATCAGAATATGTTTGGTCGGTTTTCCAAATGTCTGTTGTTTTTACTTAAAATAGTATCCATTTTAAACAAAAGAGAGACACTTTGAGTGATAATAGCCACACCGTGCCTCGGATTGAGGTGCGGTTGACTCGTACACATAAAAAATGACCCATGGATCATTTTCCAAAAGTATCAATAAAATCAGAAAGCATTTGGTCAGTTTTCCATATGCAAGTTTTTTTTTCACTTAAAATCCTATCCATTTAAAATAAAAGTGAGACATTTTGAGTGGTACCGGCCACACTGTGACTCATATTGAGGCAGGGCGGACTCGTACATGTCAAAAATGACTCATGGATCATTTTACTAAAATATCAATAGAATAAGAATGCGTTTGGTCAGTTTTCTGTATGCAAGTTGTTGTTTTCTCTTAAAATCCTGTCTATTTCAAATAAAAGTGAGACAACTTGAGTGGTACCAGCCACATAATGCCTCTAATTGAGGCGGGGTTGGATCGTACATGTCAAAAATGACCCATGTATCGTTTTTCTAAAGTATCAATAGAATCTAAATGCGTTTGGTCAGTTTTACGTATGCCAGTTGTTGTTTTCACTTAAAATGTTGTCCAATTCAAATAAAAGTGAGACACTTTGAGTGGTACCAGCCACACCGTGCCTCAGATTGAGGCGGGGTTAACTCGTACGCGTAAAAAATGAACTATGGATCCTTGTTCTAAAGTATCAACACAACCCAAATACGATTGGTCGGTTTTCCATATGCCAATTGTTTTTACTTAAAAGGGTGTCCATTTTAAACAAAAGAAAGACACTTCGAGTGATACCAGCCACACCGTGCCTCAGATTGAGGCGGGGTTGACTCGTAGACATCACATATGACCCATGTATCATTTTCCTAATTTATTAACACAATCCAAATTCATTTGGTTGGTTTTACATATGCCAGTTGTTGTTTTCACTTAAAATGTTGTCCATTTCAAATAAAGGTGAGACACTTTGAGTGGTACCAGCCACATTGTGCCCTAGATTGAGGAGGGGATGACTCATACACGTCACAAATGACCCATGTATTCTTGTTCTAAAGTATCTACATGATCAGAATTCATTTTATTGGTTTTCTGTATGTCTGTTGTTTTTACATAAAACACTATCCATTTTAAACAAAAGAGAGACACTTTGAGTGATACTGACCACACCGTGCCTCGGATTGAGGCGGGGTGAATCTTAAACATCAAAAATGACCCATGGATCATTTTTCTAAAGTATCAATACAATTAGAAAGGTGTGTCTAGGGGGTATGGGTTTTCTAGGGGGGTGAGGGGTGTCCAGGGGGTGGGGGCTATCTAGGGGAGGGGTGAATCAGTCACAAAAAATCATCAAGTCAAGTTTTATTATTTATAGATAAAAAAATAAAGATAATGTGACCCACCTAATCACACATATATTTAGGCACAACAAATCAATAAACATCAATGGTCATTAATATCAGTCAAAAATATAACAGATAAATCTGTCCCTCATCACCATCACTATCATCACCATTGTCATCACCCTCACCCTCATCCTCATCGTCATCCCCATCATCGTCCCCACCCTCCTACTCACCCTCGTACTTAGTCTCGGCCTCCTCATCTCCCTCCTCCTCCACCTCGGCCTCCTCCTCGACCTCCTCCTCCACCTTGGCCTCCTTCTCGACCTCCTCCTCCTCCACCTCAGCCTCCTCCTCACCATCGTCTTGACCACCACTAGAAATGCAACCTGGTTCACCATATATAGAATGCATCGATGAAATATATTCATCACAAGTAGTTTTGGCCTCTAGTGGAAGTGTTGGACGTAAAACTTCCATCAGTTTTATAAATGCAGTGTTTGCCCTAGCAGACTATTCTGCCGTCTCTGTGGCCCTTTTTTCATCCTGTTCTACCTGTGCCTTAACCTGCTGCAACTCGGTGGGACTACAACTCATACCTGAGGAGGGCCAATACCTCATTAGAACTATACTCTTCCCAGGTCGGCAGCGTACTCTACCAGGGTGCTCGTCTCCCAACACCTGATGTAAGTGATCATTTGGCCCAAAATTGTCAGGTTCCTGGGCATCAAGAGCCTCTAAAGCAGCCTATTACAAATATAAATAGGTTATTAAGTTAAAAAATAGAGATTAAAATTTTAAATCTACAAAGTAAAACTTAAAATCTGCTGCTGAGTCGGTTCATTAACCACACTTCCATATTTCTTCTTTCTACTCGAGAAAAATAGTTTTGCTCGAGGCACACATCATTCTATATTCAATTTATGCCTATACAATGGCATTGAATGTAGGAAACCATAATTAAAAATAGGATACCAAAAAATAGTAATTTCATAACTAAAATTATATAACAACTTTAGAAATCAAATAAATTATGGAGGAAGCAATAGAAAGTGCAAGTCATAAAGAAAGATTATAAACTGTCATACCTGTTGTCTCTCATGATCTGGCATCATAGTACGTCCCAATGTGTGGATGTATTTATTATCATCAATGTTTTTTTATTTCTTCTAGATTCATCCTAAATAAAATTAAATAATTAATATTAATGAAAAACATGAAAATTTTCATTTAAATACCTCTAATTTGATTAATACCATAAATTGGCTAGTCGTCCAATGAGTAATCATCTGTCGGTATTGTTCTAATAGACAATCATCCATGACAGGGACTACCTCTAACTCTGTTCCCACTCTAGCATGCCAACCAATGTATAACTCATTCTTTTAATCTCTCCAAAGCTTACCTAAATCCTTTAGACGTGCTACCCGTGCATCCTCACCATCGGGGAAATTAAACCGCAGCTGACACCAAAATATTAATTCATATAAATACAAAAATTAACATATTGTATTAAATACAACAGATTTTTTTACCCATATCTCTACCCAGGATTTATCCTTGACTTCATTTGGCAGCTATCTCCATGAGAGAGGGTTGACAGGAATGATGTCGGAGTATTTGGCGAGCATCGCCAAAAAACTCCGACATTGCTGCCCTGGTTTTTCAATCATTTAACTATCTTCATTTTAGTCCATCATCAACTACGTGTGGTGGTTCCACACCGCACACATGCGTGTACACCCTTACCCCCGCCTCTTATTAGTATATATATCTATTATGAAAGAAAAACAAATATTTTATCAATACATGTTATAATGAAAATAAACAATGGTGTAAAAATTTGTTAGGGTTGTATAAGTATACCTGCGGTAGTCTGATCAATGGGCACCGCTGGATCCGTAGAAACTGAAGGAACACCCTGTATAGATGGAGTCGGTCTCAATGTATTCTCCACAGGGAAAGATTCTGGCAGAGAAGGATTCGAAAAAGATGGAATATAAAAGCCCAGAGAGAAGGAAGCATAAGTAAAAGAAGATGACAGGGATGGCTAGCCAAATGCTGGATGGGGAGTGGGAATCATCATCGGATATGGTATAGACGGGTGAGGAGGCTCAGATGTAAAGGGTTGTGAAAACATGGGAGGCCTAAATATCCTATGTCCCAAATGTCACACCAGGATCAGAATGTGGGATAGATGATATGTTAGTGGGAGGGGAAAGGTCTAATCAGGTATGCCGACCAGATCTTCTAGCTCCCATACCACCCCCTCGTACAAACACCCCAAGTACTGGGACCACTACTAGGCTGCTCATCAAATAACTGTCAGCTAATAGAAGGATCCAGAAAAAATGTTTAAAAAAATTAATCACATGACATTATATATTATTTAAATAAATATATTTGAAATAAAATACTCACTGCAGGCACTAGTGGTGGAATGCCCAGCTCAGTCAGGAAACGATGGTTGTCCATAATCTGTTTTCATCACCTCTCTTCAATTGGTTTCATTTCCTGCATTTGAAAACAAATATGGAAGTAAATAGAAAAGGATAACTAATGTGTAACCCAAAAAACAAAATAAATGTGATGGAATAGGGGGATTCATGGATAATTTAACTAACCATTGTTTTAGGTGAGCTTGAACAAATATATAATGAAGTCAATAAATCGTACAATATGTAATACATAAATTAAATTTTTAGTAGGATGATTATTTACTAAGTGTCATCAGTCTATTAAAATCATGGAACATTGATTCTACCATATTCATAAGTGGTAAAGCAGTTGTCAAAATTAAGGAAAATTTTAATTTCTTTAGCTCAGGTAGATGATGCAGGTTTCAATACATGTTTTGCAGAAGAATACAAACCATCATGTTTATTACCTCATAAAATGTTAAAGACAGGTCTTAGAGTCATAAAAAATTTATACAAATCATATTTGAAGCATTGAAATGTTCACCAAGTTAGAAATGTTGGTTTCGTAGGTTTAAATACAGTTCAATTCCAAATTAGAAAATGAAATTCAAATAAAAATTCCAACTAATAAACATTAAAAATTCACATAACGGTCAAGTCAGATACAAAATATTTGTAATCATTATTAAATCAATTTTAATAGTACCAACCTTAACAACCCAACTCGAGGTAAACCAAAAGAATTGAGAACATGGATGGATGATTATATATATTTTCCACCATAACTTTAGGTTCACAATCAACTTTGACAATTGAGATATTAGATTCATCAAAAGAAATAAATGAATTGGTTCCAATGGAAGTAGGGAAAGTGTCAATTCCATCATCACCATCATCAATAATATTTCTTGGAATTACTTCAACTATGACACCAAATTCAGGTTGAAGTTGGTCTTTGACATAAAAAACTTGTTTAGCCATTGATTCCAATACATATGGTTCGTTGGTAGCAAGAGTGAGGGTCATATTAATTACTAGAAATCCACAATCATCAATAAATGTGACATGTCTCATCATCAAATCAAACCAATGGAATTTCATCATCGTGACTCGTCCATGAGAGTAATAATCCAATATTATTATTTTTTCAACGACTCCATAATAACCCAGATTTTCAAATCGTGGTCTACTATCTGATGCACTGGCATAATAATTTGTTGTGGTAGTAACCATAACACCATCATGTTGTGTTCTCATGTTATTTACTCATTCATTGACAATAAATTTGTACCCATTGATAACAATTGATTTACAGTCACGAACCACGGTATTAGGACCAAAAGTCAAAGCTTTTATTTCCTCCGAGACAAAGTCAGCAGGAAAACTCAATACCTACAATATAAATGAATATTAAACTTAATTAAATATTGATTTAATTATTTTAAATAGTAATATATTTACCTTCAATTTTAACCAAGCAGAAAACTCTTTGCTATGCAAAGTATTCCTCCTTCTCAAAGATAACGAATGATGATTTCTATTTATCATTGTTTTATGTTCCCTATAGATAAAAAATATGAATATATTAACAGATATATATGTAAGATATATATATTCAATTTAGTAACCTGATGTAGTCATCGAAAAAATCATAGTTGAACAAAATTGTGCGATGTACAATCTCCCGCTCTTCAAGGCTTAATGTATTCAATGTATATGATCCGGGAATTCATCTTGTTTGAGGAAGTGATGGAAAAATGGGTTCAATTTTCTCATACTTTTCTTCTTCATTTATCATTGGTTTGTTCATTCTTGTAGTAAGATCAGACAAATACATTGAGCAGAAATCAATACATTCTTGAGCCATGTAACCATTCACGATATAACATTTGGGATGATTCCTATTTCAAACATAAGAATTTAATGTGTACATTTTTCTTTCAGTTGGATACATCCAACAAAAAGAAAAAGGTCCTCTGAGAAGTATTTTAGTGGTAATATGGACATTCAGATACAGCATGCATGTGAAAAATGATGGAGGAAATATTTTCTCCAACTCACACAAAATTAATGGGGCATCTGTCAACATTTTTTGCAAGAAAGACTTGGACAACTTCTTAGCACAAATATCTCCAAAAAAATGGAACAACCAAATAACAGTCACCCTTACATTATTGGAAAAAAGATGACTAATTACTATTAGAATCAACTCATGCAGAAGAACATGATAATCATGAGTATTCAAAGATTTTAACTTCAACTCTATTCTGTTGACCCATTTAGATATGTTTCTTGAATATCCATCAGGAACTCTAATAGTCTCTAATACTTATAGATTTTTTTTTTCTGTAGGTGTCATCACATAAGAAGCACATGGAACTTGACATTTATTTTCACTAATACGAACAGGATGCAATTCTGGTCTGATGCCCCAATCCACCAAGTCACACCGAGACCATAAATCATCTTTTGTCTTTACCTTAACATTTAGAAGTATCGAAAGAAAAATTTCACATATATTCTTTTCAATGTTCATTACGTCTAAGTAATGATGTAAAAAATTGGTTGACTAATAAGGAAAATTAAAAAAGACACTCCTCTTCCTCCAATTGTAACAGGTTTCAGTGAAAACATTCTTTCTCTTTCCATATTTCATTTGACTCTTCCCAAATGAAAAACTGAAATCTTTAAATTCATTAAGAACATCATTTCTAGACATACGCTGAGATGGATCATCGGTCTCTATGGTATTATCAAATCTTCGACGATTATTTCTATATGGATGGTCCATTGGAAAGAATCGTCGATGTCCCATAAAACTGAAACTACAGCAATGTTTCAATCTTCTGGATTGTGTATTCTTCATACAAATAGGACATGACAGTTTTCCCTTTGTGCTCCATCCAGACATCATTGCATAAGCTAGAAAATCATTGATCGTCCATATAAGCATAGAACACATCTAAAATATGTCTTTAGAATATGCCTCATATGTGTGCACACCCACATCTCAAAGAAGTTTCAACTCATTTATTAAAGGTTGCATGTATACTTCAATATCAATGATTTGATCAGAAGGGCCATATATGAGTATACTCATGAAAATTAAAGTTTTTTTCATACACAAACTTGGGGGAAGATTATAAATGTGTATAAAAACTGGCCATGTGCTATGTGAAGTAAGCATATTCCCAAATGGATTAAAATCATCGCATGAAAGACCCAACCTCACATTACGCACTTCAGCTACAAAATCAGGATATTGAGCATCAAACCTATGCCATTAAAATCCATCAATAGGGTTAACCAACTCATCATTTGTCTTATTTATCTCAGTATCATGTCATCTCATTTTTATTGATATTTCATCATACATAAAAATATTCTAGAGTTTGGGGATCAATGGAAAGTTCCACATTACTTTCTATGGCATGCGGGATGGTGTTCTATCAGATTTTGACTTCCAGCGGGATGTGCCACATTTTATACAATCATTTTGTTCAGCGGTTTCCTCCTAGAATAAACTACAATTTTTCGGGAAAGCATGAATTTTGTTTCTTGAAAATCAAAGTTCCTCAACTAACTTTCATGCCATATAGTGGTTTGAGGGAATATCTACATCATCTTGAAGTAAATCCTTCAAGAAGGTAAAAATGTAATTGATTGATATATTAGAAATTCCATACATAGGTTTCCCATGAAAAAATCATATTAAAAATTCCATATTTTTTATTTTATCACATTGTCGATATACTGGAGTTGTGGCAACATCATTTAATTTTTTCACCCTGATAATATCATCATTTTCATTAGATGCATCATCTGTCCTCATATCTAAGTCTTCTTGAGTCGAAATCCTTTCTTTTTCATGATGATGAATAAATGGAAACTGGTCATCTAACAAATTCTACAGTCCAGTCCTTTCATTTTGATCATCAGAAATTTGAGATTTCATTTTCTCCTCATTGTGATACCACACATAGTAGTTTTCTTAAAAACCATATTTGGTTATGTGGTAGCTGACTTCTTCACAGCTCAACCAAGGTCTACCAACACAACTGGAACATGGGCAGTGTATGTGACCACTATCTGAAGCATTGTGAAATGAAAAATCTAAAAATCTATCCAAATTGTTTTGAAAATATCTTGATATCCGATCGGTTTCATACATCCAACTTCTATCCATTTTTGTAAAAAGATTTGTTATAATTCATTTCGCCATAAGCAATTAAATAATATTGAAGTTTAATCAAAAATATATTTATGTAAACGATAAAGGAAGGAGTTTCTAGTTGATGTAGTAAACGATTAAAACAATGTAACGATATACTAATTCAGTAATGTGTGCCTAAATTTTAGGTGAGATGTGATTTGTAATTTTTTTCATTTATCACATACAAGAAGACACCATAGACCTGATAGAACATTGTTCAAGATATTACAAAGTGAAGGCTTTTCATGAAATATGCAGAATGTGTAAAGAGAGTTTTTTAAATAGTTAATTGATGCTAAAAAATGGAAATACTGTGAAAAGTTAGTACATTTTATAACACCCAAACTAAAGTCCACAGAAAGTACCATATCACCCCACTAAAAAAAGGAAAACCACTTACCCCAGTACCCCAACTGTCCCTAATCCCTTTACATGGATCATCCTTATATCCATTACCCACCTCGAGAAAATATGACTAAACAAACCATCTACCATATTTGAGTGGGGATACATCTCACCAGCACCTCCATTAGTCGATATGATTCACTAACTACATAAAAGGAGTGGCTATGAATACTTCAAATCAAGTTGATTTATATAATCATGACACTTGAATTGTAAAACGAAAATATAAAACAAATCAAACTACACTTATTGGGTATGTCATGCCACACACGTCACCACCTGGTTTAGGTCAAATCAAAATAGAAATAAATAATAATAGATACAAAAAATTAAAACTAAGTTAAGACTTAAAGATTTGGAGTGGAGAACTAAAAAATTGATTGACTTCAGAT
Source organism: Viscum album (assembly GCA_963277665.1). Taxonomy (NCBI): domain Eukaryota; kingdom Viridiplantae; phylum Streptophyta; class Magnoliopsida; order Santalales; family Viscaceae; genus Viscum; species Viscum album. The sequence continues at coordinate 559,487,365 of OY728162.1, forward strand.
GGATTTATAGGGAGGAAGGAGTTCCCAGCCTATGTAAAGAGAGAGTCCTCTAGTTTATAATCCAAGGGAGACTTCCCCAAGGCTTCCTAAATCATAATCACTATGAATCCAAGGTAGATTTCCCCAAGTTATTCTAAACCAAATCATCATGAATCCAAGGGGGTTTCCAAATGGAATTAAAATATATGTTTTTAACATGAATCCTTGGTTGGTTTATTCAAGGAATTCCAAATAATTAATCAAATAACAAGTACTCAAAAATTAAATTAAAATTTATTTATATTCATTTTCAATAGGTATCATATAAGAGGAACATGCCTCATGTCCCATTATGTGTTATAGGCATCCCAAATCATTCACCCATGTTCAATAACTCATTATCAGCACCCCTATGGTCATACCTTTCATTACCCAATTAGTTCCCCAAGTGAAGCGTACCCCATGGGTGGATAAAGTTTAGTCTTCTACACTAATAGGGTTTTCATGGATCATAAAGAGGTTTAATTTCTTAAAGTTTAGACAAAAAAAATTATTTTTAAATTTTAGATTAATAATAAAGTATATCAATGATACTACACATCATAAAGAACACAAAATAGTGAGACTTTTAAGGGATAGTTTATAAGACATCTTCTATATACTCATAGACATCTACTAATCAAGTATTAGTCATTGATTCAATATCAAATAGTGTGAATCATAAAATTTTACAAAATCCCTAGAAATAGTAAATAATGAAAGTGATCTTTCTAGATAGTGAAATAAATTGAGAAAGGTTGATAATAGAAGGATATCCTTATAACTAGCTCTAGAGGGGTGGGGGTTGTCCAAGGGGGTGGGGTAGTGTCCAGGGGGGCTATCCAAGGGGGTGGGAGGGCTGTCCAGTGGGTGGGGTGGTGTCCAGGGGGGTTTTCCAAGGGGGTGGGGGTGTCCAGAGGGTGGGAGTGTCCATGGGGTGGGGTGGTGTCTAGGGGGGTTGTCCAAGGGGTGGGGATTTCCAGGGGGGGTGTCCGGGGGGGGGGGGGGTCTAGGGGGGCTGTCCAGGGGGTGGGAGGGCTGTCCAGGGGGTGGGGTGGTGCCCAAGGGGGGTTGTCCGGGGGGTGGGGGCTGTCCAGGGGGTGGGGTGGTGTGGTATCTAGGGGGGATATCTGGGGGGGTGGGGGCTATCCAAGGGGGTGGGGCGGTGTCCAGGGGGGCTGTCCAAGGGGGTGGGGGTGTCCAGGGGGTGGGGGTGTCCAAGGGTGGGGTGGTGTCCAGGGGGTTGTCCAAGGGGGGTGGGGGTGGACAACTACCCTCCCTCCCTGCACAGCCCACACCCCCTCCTAAGTGAAATTTGTATAAGAAAATCATCATCAATTTTATTATCCCCTCCGACCATACCATACCACCCAAGGAATACCCTATAACTCAGAAATATCCTAATGTTATACACAATACCATAGGAAATAATCGATATATAGCCAATCTCATCATCCACCCTCATCCACATCCTAGTATAACACCTTTCTAGGTTGTAACCATAACCCATAGGCCATAAGTAACTCACATAACAATTTCCAACTTACCCAAATAACTCAATAATATAACCCCAAAGAGTCACTCAGACCATTATCCCTTTCAAACACATTCCATGTACTACATGAATAAAAAAACTAAGGATGTCACCATATATCTTCTTATGAAGAGGTTTCACTACAAAAATTCTACCAAAAAAACCACACTAAGACAACATCTTACATTTATCAATAGTGACAACAAGATAAATAATACAAATCAACGAAATAGGTTATCACATTATACATGAAATTGATTAATAATATTTCTACTACACTATACATGAAATCTCCCATTAAACTAGATTCATTATACAACCAATACCTCTCATAATTGAGATCACATAACCCACAAAAAATATAACCACAATTATTCAACACCTCAAATGGGTTTTCACTATCCACGTGGAACACTAGAATGCCTTACTATGCAAATGGAAAGGATTACCACTAGAAGGAACTTCTACCCAAGGCCTTATCACATTAAATAATATAAAACCTCACTCTCATGATCAGCTCTTGCAGAAGGGTCTTGTGGAAAGGGAACATGATAGGAGAAATAGAAATGCAGGAAGAAGCAGACCACGCGGATCTCATTTAGGCAAAATCAAAATAGATAACAAACAAAAATAGATGCACTGCATTCCACTTACAGATTAGAAGTGTAGAAGTAAATAATTACCTGATTGATTATATAGAGAGATTCAAGATATACCTTGGGGTGAAGAGAGAGTGTCAGGAGAGCATCAGGAGTGATTAGGTTTATAGATGCAATCGCGCAGAGGGATTATGGATGTGTTGCTATTTGGGGGAAAGACTGTATTTACCAAAGGTTTTTTAAAAATTGTTGGTATATATATAGATTTTTCCAACGGTTTGAGTAAACCATTGGTAAAATCTTGTTCTCATCCCATTATCCCAACAGTTTGAAGAAACCATTGGGAAAAATTAAGTATACCAACAGTTTATTCAAACTTTTGGTATACAAGTGTTGGAAAAACACAATTTTCTAGCAGTGACCACTGTTCGACCAATGAGCACCTATATCATCAATAAATACCTATAAATCAATCACTAAACCATTTATAAAAAAATTACAAATCATCCTAAATTCGATAAAACTTCTCAGTTGATGATATGATGTTAAAACCACAAAACAAATGGTATGCTCCACTCTCAATGCACACTCGAGCATTCAAAATACAAAATCACTAATTTATAAACCCATAATGATCAGTAATTCCATCCAATTTCACAAAAAAACTAGAGGACTACCCATAAGACTACATTCCTCTATTAAAATGGTGAGAAAAAAATGAAAACCCAACCTTACTAAACCTCCTCTTGAATCCATACTTGAAAGTCCCATCATATTGATGTGATTTGATGTGATTCCACCCTACTCCAGTGGAATCAACCTCCAATATCTAACCCCTTTATCAAAAATTAGTGTAAATAGAGGAATAAGAACAGGGGATGGAGAAATAGAATTATTTACCTCAAATCAGAAAAATTAATGGAACCTAGATCACTTATATCAAAGAAGAGGAAAAGGTAGATAAAAGAGAGACAAGAGGGGAAATTTACCTCTCTGGTCAACCGATACAAGGAAAACCACTAGGGGTTAAAATGACCCCCATAAATTAACCCAAAAACACCTATAAAAAATGTGGTTGGAACCTACCAACTACTTGATAAACCTCAACCTACTACTTGGTGGATCACTAGGTACCCAATGGAATACCATCAACCCACTCAATGGCCAATCAATGGGACAACCCCACTGGTGGTTCTACATGGCACCTAGTTGTACTAGACTGAGTAATCAGTGGATACTATAACCACCTACCTTATAATTTTAATTATCAACCATATGATATTTAACTTCATGTATTTTTCACCCATCTTTCCACTCAATTATACATTTAAAACATATTCAAAACTTTCTCCCTCCATTTTGAATCAAAATCTTCAAATTTCCCCTATCACCAAATAAACAGTATCCAAACCTTCATTATATTACACCAACACTAGGCATAGATATTTAAAAACTCCCAACTATTTCTAAAACACTTTTCATGCTCCAACCACATGAATTTTTAAACTGAGCATACTATTCATAAAAAACTACGTTATCTCTTATATAGATTTTCACTGACCTCTCCATAATTACTATCACCTCATTAGTGTTGTTTTACCCTACACAATCTATAAAATCACTCACAAATCATTATGATCACCCAAGAATCTCTCTCATATCTATCACCAAAATATTAATAGCCAAGAAAAACCCCAAAAATATGGTGCTCTACACTATAAAGACTCACTACAGAAGGTTGGTTACTTATAATGGTGCTCCCTGTCATAAAAATCACCTACCAAAAATGTACCATAAGTGGTCCAAAAAGTAAAAATACAAATTCTAAATTATATTTATTTGATCATCATCCCAAAAATATGTACTAGAGCCTAAATCATGAGACTCTCTCTAATCATTTGTGATACATAATCCAAAACATACAATTCAAATACCCAGGTAACCCCTAGTCCAAATGCTAAAAACTAAGAAAACTCTGTTATACATCACTGGTTGCTTATTTGAAAACTCAATTAAATAATTATAAAAACACCTCACCTGAATTTTCTCAAAGCATCATTGGTATCTAAGGGTTTTCATCAAAATTAAAATCACAAAATATCCATCATTTTTTGTCCTTTTCTTGTAAATTGTTTCTGTTTTCAAACCCACTGTAAAATTTGATTTCAAAAATAATTTTCCTCCATTTTATCAATGAAAAGGGGTACCAAGAAACTATATCCCTGAAGTGAGGAATTATAGGTTTATTTATATATTTAAATATGATATATAATCCCAATATTAGAGAATATTTGAAATTTAAAAAATTCATCAGCTAATGACCCTTTCAAATCCTCATATCCTAAAGTTATAATTCAAAATACTCTAATAAGCCCCTTTAACCTTGAGAATATATATTTATCATTCCCAGCTTACTAAATTAAAATGACACTAGTTTTCATATAACTCCATTAGTAAACATATCGACCAATCTCTATATGGTTTGTACATAGCCAAAGGTAAGATTCTTCTTCTTGATTTTTTCAGAACAAAATGAAAGTCAACATCAAATTTATTAGTCTATTTATGAAACATTGGGTTTGTAGAAACCTTGATCAATACTTTATTTTCAAACCATATTTCTATTTTTATAGGATAAAAAATATCATGTAGATGATTATTATGACCACATGACTTCAGTTGTTATGTGTGACATTGCTTGGTAACTCAAAACTCAAGCGATAAATAATGGTTTGTTTCTTTCTCTGTCAAGCGATGATATTTCCAATATTAAATACAATATAGTCAGATGTGTATTAGTGAGATGATAAAAAACCTACATAATCAGTATCACAAAATACCTCTACATCAGTGTGCCCATGATCTGAATACAGCAGTGATATAGCTACAACCCAACACACCCTGGGGGGGGGTTGGGGGGTAAATTAGGTTGTGTATTTATTTTCTCTTTAAAAATATTTCTTTCATGCTAGAAATAGTATCACAAAACTATTATCCTTTACACATGCAGATGTTATCCAAATATAAGAAAATAAATGAAGAGACACATGGTTTTACTTAGTTAACCACTAAGGGATAATCAAAGGATCATATTTCAATAGTGTGTCAATATAACAAAGTGTAAAACTATCCACTATTGGTATTACAAGAGTTTAGGAATGAATCAGTGCCAATTCTAGTAACAATTCCTCTTCTTAGCTCTCTACACACTCAAGTAAATATTTTTCCAAAATAATAACAACACATAGATTACTTATAATGATTTTTACATAGAAAAATAAGAACACTAGAAACCATAAATGGCGTTATAATTTTCCTCCTCCTCCCTTGATTCTGGAACTTCAATGTATTATAGTACAAAATTCTCTCTCCTTTTCTTCACAATCGCAAATCCATCAATAGTAATGTTTCTTCTTCTCTTTTTTTCACCACAACAGCTGCCCTATCTCTTCTCTAAATTTTATTCGTATATCTTCATATAATATCCATGAGGATATTATTTTAATATTCAAATATTAAAACCTTCCTAAAATATTTGTCTCATGATATCTCTTATTCAAGATTCCATAATTCTTAGTCCAATCTTTTTTTATGAAGCCCTTTCCTTTCTTAAGCCCAAATTTTTATTGAAGATTAGGAGTTATAATTTTAATTACATGTGTTCCTATATATATCCAGCCTTTAAAGTCACTTATTCAAATATATTATCCAATTTTAGATGGATTGTGAGCAGGGAATATCCTCTTAAATTTTGGATTGATAACTGGACATGCTCTCCCTTGATTAATTCTATTCATAATACTGACTCCATTATAAAGTATCAAGTTTATATAAAGGACCTCCTCACCAATACATGCATAAAAAGTTCAGTAGAGATCAATAGAGCTGTGAATGGTTATATTTTTGCTCTCTGGGAGGATCTGTTAGTCTGGGAACCTGCCAGAATTAGAAAAATCAGTGCTAAACTGCATTACCTCTTTACTTCCAAGAATTAAAATTTGAATTTCTCTTGGATTTATAAGTTCAATAGGACTTGGATAAAACCATACAAGGTTTACCTTGTCATGGAGGATTTCTCATATAAGGGTCACTACAAATGTTTTATTATAGAAATTTGGTATCACTCTATGCTCCAGATGTATTTTTGTAACCAGTATTGGGAGGATACAAATAATATATTCCTCTACTATGAAACCACCCCAACACTATAGAATACACTTTTAGACCTCTTTGATATCCCTAGATGTAGCTCAAGATCTATCGCTAGCATGATCACTGCATGTACCATATTGAAGATGTCTAACTAGCTCTGCATCATGTTTTAGGTGGCTGTGGTGGAGTTAATTCACATTATCTAGAGCAGTTGTAATTCTCTAATAGATGTATAATAGAAATTTAATCTCTATGCCTCTCTTTCAGGTCTAATTTCTTCTATAAGGGATTCCAATTCTTTTCAATGAGGATACTTCCACAACTCTATTCAGGATTTCATTTTTTTAAGGTGACTTGGAATCTCTAGTAATTTTAGTCCTCCTACAGGTACTTTAGAAGTTGTTTAGAATCCATATTTTCTAGGTTGGATAAAAGTTAACATGGATTGTGCTTATATGGTTAAATATGGGACCTTAGGGTGTGGTTCCGTCTTTATAGATCACAATGGAATAGTTCTTAGCTACTTCTATAGTGCATGTGGCATTAATTCCTCCCTTTAAGCTGAAATTCTAGGATTCATTAATACAATGAGTATGGATACAAAAAGAGGATGGTAAAATCATTGGTTAGAGATTGTCTCCATGACCATTTTGTATGTTAGTAGGAAAAATAATATTCATATCTCATGGATTTTGATGGTGAAATGGATGGACTGCCTAGATTTTCTAGAATATATTAACTTTTCATCACTCATGCATCTCGATTTAAAGGGAGGAAGTAATGCCACATGTACTATGGAATATTTGGTTAGATATTGACTCCGTGACCATTTTGTATACTATCAGAAAAAAAAGTATTCATCTATCATGGATTCTGATGGTGAAATGGATAGACTTCCTATAGTTTCTCGAATCTATTGACTATTTCATCACTCATGCATATTAGGAAGAAAACATAGTGGAAGGTGTTCAGGCCAATAAAGGTGTAGATAGTAGTGGAATAATCTAGTTAGATATCCTTCATTAAAACTTATTACACTTCTTTAAAATAGATCATTGTAAGATGTAACACTTAAGACTCTAGTAAAATTTTATTTTTCTCTAATATATGGTACTTTGATTTGGATAAGATCTCACTTTTCAAAAAAAGGAAACTCTGGAAATAGAACTAAAAAATATTTCCTTTTACTTCTTATTAATCCTTATGATATCCATCAAATATCATGATCATAAATCCTCCAAAAAATCTACGAGTATCCTTATTATTTCTTGATTTAATTATTAATCATATATTATGATTATTAATATGTACATGCATACAGACACATGACACAACACTCTAATTCATGACATGATCTTGGTCAAGAACTAGACCAGCACAAATCTTGTATTTTAAATCACCATGATTATCACAACATATTCCTCCTCAAATTTCTGTAAGATCATTCCTTGTGAATGTTTCAATTGATCTGAAACTAGATAAATATCAAGGAATGAATATTATGCTTTACCTTTAATCTAAGACATCATCATAAATGACAAAGGTAATGGAATTTATGATAGGCCCTAGTGACCCTTACAAAGTCCAAATGACAAAGAGAGAGAACCTTATGAAATTTCCAAGCGACCATTAGAAAATCATATGACCCTTATGAAATCTTGCCAATGAACCTTATGAAAATTTTCCTTCTCCATTTTTCATAACCACTAGATAGTGAATATTATGAAATGAGTCTGATGACTCAAATCTATTTTTAAAAGAAAAAACTCTTACAAAGTGGCCCAATGACCCTTACAGTTTATCCTTTTTCACAAAATGATTCCTAAGAAATTAGGGATGACTCTTAGAAAATGGTTACTTTACCAAATTTATAAGTTTTTCTAGACTTACTATTATATTTGGGACCATATGACTCTTATGTTTTATTCTAGTTGCCTTTACACACCATTCCAATAACACTTATGAAATGGGTGTTTCACTATGCCTTTTCTACATTCCTATGACTTTCCCAGAATTTATTCTTATACACATGGGGAATACTTAACACCTATATTAAATTTGAATTCACTCTATCTATTATAATTTTAGAGATACTTCCATCATTTATCAAATTTTAATGCACTCTGAATAATTGAATCTTATGCACCACTTAATGGAACCTTTTTGAACATAAGAGGATTCCTTAAAGTCCTAAAACTATTGAATTAATCCAAAAACTCCTCTAAGTGCGTTGAAGGAAGATCCAGTTCAAAATAGTCTCAATTAATAAAAAATTCAACATTTTAATTTGTGGTTCTAACATTATCCCCCTTTAGATTTTTTGACAATTTCTTTCCCATGATCCATGCTCCTCTATGATTCTATTATTTATTCCTTGACATTTTTACTATTTTATTTCCTTTATTATCCCCTTTTATAATAAAATTCAATGGGGGTATACTCTATTTTAGATCATATCTCAGTTTTTCCATCAGAATGTCCATTGAGATAAATAATAATAAATGTGGCATTAACCAAGTTTCTAATCCTACACGATTTGATACTTAGGAAACAAAAAACTTGAGTTAATTCTGACAATATTGTCCATTACTTCCATCAATCATCATGTTGCTTCTAAATCCCCATAGATTGTATCTACCCTTCTACCTACTTCAAATATATTATGACCCCTAAAATAAAAAAACACAAAATCCAAATAAAACATTAAGTATAATGGGGAGATAGAATATTTTTGAACATACTTAAGTTAAAGGAGGTGGTTGAACAATAAGGTTCAATTGATTCTTATCAAATACTGAAGTGACTAAAGGTTTATTCATGATGTATTCCACTTGATGATCAGTTCAAACATGTTCCATATAAATAGATCCTTACTCCACTGATATCTGATTTCAATGTGTTTTGTATGAGAATACTGCATTGGATTTTTTTGAGTTCAATATCACTCTTGTTATCACAAAATATTGCCATAAGTTTCTCCACTTTTCACTAATATCTTATAACTGCTACTTTATCTATAGGAGTTGAGTGAATGACTTTGTTGATAATATATATTTTGACTCTATCATTATTAAGGAATTTCTTTCCTATTTATTTCTTAGAAAATGAACAAATTTAATACCAAGAAAAAATGCACCACCACTTGTGGACTTTCTATCCACCACATCACTAGCCCGATCTGCATCATAAAAAAAGAGAGTTCTTACTGCTTTCTTATTCCAAAGAAAAATACAAAATAAAATATACGTTGGATATACCTCAAGATTTGTTTCAATGATTCTATATGTTCTTCCTTTGGATTAATTTGTAATTGAGCTACTAATAATGTGGAATATGAAATATCTGGATGAGTTTCTATCAAATAAAACAATCTCTTGATGATTGTTTTATACATAGTAGGATCAACATACTTTCTATCCTTGTGCTTCCTAATATTGATTCTAACTACAACTGGGGTTGGAATAGGTTTTGAGTCACTCATATAAAAATCTTAAATATTTCTATTTCATAAATAGATTGAGAAAAAATCATATTCCTATTTATGAACCACTTGTAGCCCCAAAAAATACGCGAGTATTACAATAATAGACAAATCAAATTATGAATTCATGAGATTTACGAATGACTCCACAAACTTTTTCCTACTTCCAAAAATAATAAATCCTTCCACATATACCAGTACCATAAACTTTTCTTTCCTTGGAGGTATTCATGTAAAGGTTATGGTCAACACCTCATATTTTAAATTCCAACTTCTTTAGGTATAAGTAAAATTAGGTATACCATGATTTTGGTGCCTAATTTAAACCATATAAGTCTTTCCTCAATCTATATAGTATTCTTTTATCGCCATCAATCAAGAAAATCACTAGTTTCTCAATGTGAATTCCTCCTTAAGCCCGCTATTCAAAAATATTGTTTTTACATCTATATGAAATATTTTAAACCCTATTTTAATATTTACCATTGAGAAATTATGATTGAATGTAGTCTCGAAACTGGTGCAATGGTTTCTTCAACATCAACACCTTATATATAGGAATAGAATTTGTATACTATACGCGCCTTATTTCAAACCATATTTCTATGTTCATCAATTTTTTTGAAGGCACACTTCGTTTTAATCATGTTGTGGTGTTTAGGTCTCTCCATAAGTTACCACATATGGTTATTATCAATTTTATCCAACTCCCCATTCATGTCTCGAATTTATAATGCATCTTTTGTTTCTTCCTCAAGTGTTGTCAGATCTACAGTGGATATTAGGGTAGTATGTTCTATATCCCTCATTCTTCATGTTTGGGTTGGTTTTGTTTTATCTCTAATAATATTGGATGGATCAACCTCCATTATTCTTGTATTTACTTACAATATAGGTTTATCCCTTTTAGTAGTTGTTTCTTCCCTTGACTCAGCCTCAAAATCATTATCTTTTGAATAACCTTTTAAAATATTAGAATTTGTATCAACTTCATCACCCTATTTATATAATTCACCCAGGTTTGTATTTCTATAATTATTTTCTTCAATATCCTCGATAACCTTAACATAATTTCTCTCTTTAATTTTATTTAGCATCTTGTTGTGGAATTTTTAGTAATTAATCTTTATTGAATAGCCTAAGAAAACTCCTTCATCTACACCATTCCCATACTTTCCTTTATTTCCTTATATATTCCAGATATATTCCCTAAATACAAAGACATATAATTGTTTTAATGAAGTATTTCATTCATGCCACATCTCATAGGGTTTTATTTCCTCCCGAAAGCTTAGAAATGTCTGGTTTTGAGTGTACACCACAACTTGATCTACTTCATTCCAGTAATGGAGAGAGATGCTACTCTTGATAAGTAATGTATTGTCTATTTTATTCACCATCCAATTTCTCCACTCAAAAAATCTATTCTTATATGGAGTCCTTACTAAATACACTTCATGTCTGATGTCATGATTCTCAAGATAATTTTATACCTTAATAGATGTGAACTCAGTTCTATTATTGGACCGAAATATTTTGATTGAGCTTCCGATGTCATTATCAACTCTCCTTTGATACCTATTTATGAAATCCATTAATTATCTCTTAATCTATATGGATATAATATAGTTCGTCCTACTATGGTCATATTTAAAAAGAATAAATTACCTTTCTCTATGTGTTCCTGGTTGACTCATTGGACCACAAAAATCAGTTTGGACCAAATCAAGTAGATTGTAAGCTCTCCTCTTCTTTTGTCTTTAAGGGTTCCGAACCATTTCCCCTTATATGCATCCATTGAATTTTTTTCCTCAATCATGTCTCATTTTAAGGATTTCCACCATGGATTTCAACTTGGTCTCACCTCATGTTAGAAAAAATGTGATTTCCTTACTATCCACCTGGTAAATATTTCTATATGTTCTCCATCTCCTGACGAGTGAGTTTCCAGCCTTACTTTTTATCATGCACGCCTCAAGACTGGAATTACATAGTTGGCTTATAATTAAGAGATTGTACTATGGTCCATCAATATAGAGTACTTTTTTTCTCTTTAGTTTAATTTCTTGTAACTTTATATTATTACTTCCTTTGATCTTAAATTCTCTATAATTATCAAAATAAACAATTCCATCAAAGTTCTACTTAAAATTTTTTAGGAGATTCATATTTCAAGTCATAAGGAATGAACACCCACTATCAAGAATCCATGTGTTATTTTTTATTTATGGATTTTAGTGAAACCTATATTGGGTTCCCCTTCTATTTATTATTTATTTATATCCAAGAGATAACTATCTAGATTGAGGCATTAGATGAAATATCCTTCCATTTTTCAGCACAAGCAGATTAATCATATGCATCCTCTTCTTCAAATGGAGATAACTCATTTTCTAGTAGAATCATGTTGGGGTGCCTAATATTCATCCATTTTTTTATTTCATGATAGTGAATTATACTTCTTCTTAGACTATAATCAATAGTATTAATCTTAGTGCTAGAACATTGATAACAGTAACCATAAAAAAATTATTCCCCATGAAAAAAAGATGAACTCATAATTCTTTACTTGCTTCCTAGAATTTATCCATTCAATTTAGTATTGTATTAACCATAATATGATATATTATATTCAAGGAAGACACAAAAATAATACTTCATTATAGTAAATATCTTCCCTCCATCACCTCTCCACATTTCACCTAGTTTTGAATAGCTCCCCATTTGATGATTAATCCTTAAAGACTAAGGATTTTATCCAAAAATCTTCCTACCTTTGTAATGAAATGTTTTGATTCTTAATTATAAAGTATTTTCATTATAATCAATATTATTCTTTCCTTTGTTCAAAACTATTTTCCTAGTTTTTTTTCCTCAGTTCCATATCCAACTCCACTTTTAGTCAAGTATGTAGGTATTTATTCATTAAAAATTATCTCAACACATTCTGATATATGATTATATATTTCCAATAGTTTGAAATTTTTGAACCTCATGAACTATATCTTTATATTTATATTGATCTCTTTTATTCAAGTATTAATCTTATTCCTTAAAGAAATCACTTATTCTTCAATGGATTCACCCCTCTTTTCTCTTTCCTCTAAGTGAGAATTATGTTCATAAATCATCTTAGATTATTCTTAGATATTTAGTTTTAACTCTACCAAATATTCTAAGATTTTATGATTATATGGTTGATCTTATAACTCCTTATGCAGTTGATCTATCTGAGCTTCAAGCTGATCCACATATTTAGAAGACATTTTCAACGATTCACTATTTTTTATTTTTCTTTGAATATGAAGATCTTCAAGAGATCCTTTTAGTTCCACCTTGAGGTTCAAAATTCCCTCATGTTAATGGCCATTCTTACTTTTAGATTTTTATTCTTTTATTATTTTATTATTTCAATCAAGGAATCTTCTATATTATATTTAAATTCAGTTTATTCTTCTTCTAAATTGTCTTCATCCATTTATTCTTCCTTTCTTACAAGACTCTTCCTTTGAAACTTCTTTTCAGATGAACTTCATGTATTCAAGTATCTTTTAGGAGAAAACTTAATTCATGGTTTTTGTATGGTTTCTACTTCACTTTAATCATAATCAAGTTTCCATGGACACCTTGCTACAATTTTCCCAACCTTTCCACATCAAAATCAAGCCGCAGGAAGTTATCCTTTAAACCTTCCTTTACCTCTTTTGAATTTTATAGTCCATAAAAGATAAAAATTAATCACCCACATCCTCTTACTCATATCTAAATTTTGTGATGTCCAGTTTCTCTATTTAATTAAATCTACCTCTTTATTTAATATATTTAATTTTCCTTTTAGATTAACCCATATTTCATAGGTAATCAAATTATTGTGTAAATCATCCAATGATAACTCCATTAGTTTTCTCTCTTAAAGATTTGACACCTTTGGATTATATAGATGTTTAAGCCTTAAGTACTTCTTTAAAACTTCCATATCCTTTATCTATTCATCAAGCACTCATATTTCTCTAATCACCTAAATGATAGGATTGAAAAACCTATCAATGTTATCATCTAGATACATATTTAAATCGTTGAACTTATTATGAAAAACATGAATCTTTTCCTACTTGACCTTATCATAGACCTCACATATGTTGTACAATTTATCTAACATAGCCTTATTAGTATAACAAAAAATCACTTTTATATATAATTCGTTTTTTAGTGTTTCAGACAAAACATTCTGGGATTTGGCATCAATATTTAGTAGCTTTCGATTTGCTTCATCATGGATAATTCAAACAAATCATATACATGTATCTCATGAACAATGATAGAGAAAAAATTAAGCCAAAGATACTTTAGGTGAGATATCATACCATTCTTATAGATTTAGTAATTAAACCCATCAAATAAATGAATTACTTTTGAATTCAATATGTTCTCAATATTATCCTTCATGTATTCATGGAATTTCTTTTTCATTCACTATGTTCTCAATATTAGCCTTCCTCTAGTGATAGATTCATCACTGGGAACCTATGGATTTGATATCACTTGTTATGCCCAAAACCCAACACACCCTAAGAGAAGGGGGGGGGGTAAATTAGGCTATTTATTTCTTTTCTATTTCATAACCATTATCTCAGGTTAATAAGATAAGCATGGACCTGTTACCCTTTACACAAGAAAATGATATCCAAATATAGAAAAATAAATGAAGAGAGACATGGTTTCACTTGGTTCACCACTAAGGGATAATACAATGAGCATACATTGATATCGTGTGAATGTAATAGAGTGTAACACTATATAATATATGTGTTATAAGAGTTTAGGAATGAATCACTATCAATCCTTGGAACACTTCCTCTTCTCGGCTCTTTAAGAACTACCTTGAGTAAAGGTTATAAAAAAAATAACAGTAACACATCGATCATTTACAAATATTTTCATAGATAAAAATAAGAACATAAAAAACCAGAAAGGGTATTATCACCTTCTTTATTATTCTCCCTTGATTATAGATCTTCAAAGTATTCCAACACATAAATATCTCTCATTCTCTTTGTTATTCCTACTCTATCAATAAAAATGTATCTTCTTATCTTATTTCACCATAACAACCATCCTGTATATTATCTTATTTTTCTTCTTATATCTTTATATAATATCCATGATGATGTTATTTGAATATTTGAATATATAAACCTTCCTCCAATATCAGTCTCGTGATCTTTAAGTTTAGAAAATTATTAGTCTAACTTATTTTTTACATTATTTCATGAGATTTTTTCCATATTTTAAATATATAAACTCCATAAATACAATACTGAAAAACAATTCCTTTTAATTATTAAAAACACCCATGGTATCACTCAAATATCTTGGTCTTCATTCCTCTATAAAATATGTGAGTTTCATTATTCTCACTTGACTGAATTATTAATCACATATTATGATTAATAATACATCCATGCATGTAGACATGCAGTGAACTACTCTGAGTCATGAAATGATATATATCAAGAACTAAATCTATGATTTTTTTATTTTAAATCACTATGATTATCACAACATATTCCTCCTATAATTTCATAATGATCTTTCATTGTGAATGTTTCAATTGATCTATAATTATATGAATATTAGGGAATGAATATCTTGATCTTTCCTTTTAGATGAGTCATTACCATAAATGAAAAAGGTAATGATACTCTTGATTTTCACTTTTGACCTTCAAAAAGTTCATATTACAAAGGTAATGATCCTTATGAAATTTTATATTGGCCAAAATCCATTTGGTAGTATGTGAGTGTTGTGTTTGTTAAAAAGGTGAAGAAGGAGGCTATTGAAGAGGAACTATGAATCAAAGACAGAGACAACACCATAGGTAGGTCTTCATTCCATAGTCACTCTAGTTGTGAGGTTTCAAAAAGAAGTCCAACCATCCACAATAGCACCAGGGAAGCAGGCGAGCACGCATGCAGGCATGTGTGAGTGCATAGAAGTAGTGGCCTACACTACAGGGCAACAACACAAAGGTGGTGGTCCACAACATGGGGAGGAAACATAGAGGAGGATAGTATTTTACCCCATTACTCACATATGGTAAGTGGAGGAAGCAAAGAGGCTTATATACTGTAGGTATTCTAAAAGTAATTATGATGTGAGACATGAAATTTATAGGCTACACCACTACCAAAAAGACCATGTTGGGGAAGTGTTTTATGTACTTTGAGGTGTCCATGTTGTAGAAATATAGCTATGGTGTATAGGGTTTTTCTAAGGATTTTTTCGCCACTAGAGTTTTTGATCTATCCATGGAATATAGAAAGGGTGATCCGGTAGTTCCTTCGAAAAGTAAGGAGTCTACATTGCAGTTATGAATTGTGGAATAGAGTGTCTGAATTTGGAATAAGAAAAGATTTTAGGCTCCCCAATTGTACAGAAGGAAACACCGCAACAAAATTGGTCACGCCGTTGTCAACATTAAATGGTGAATTTAAGAGTTAAGAAGGATTATATCCTAGTGTAATAGAGGAAGTTATTATCGGAGTTTTATGGTTCTTATCAAATGAAAATATCCACACCGCAGTGATGATGACCATGTCGTAAGAAGATATGAGTAATTTTTGTATACACCTCAGTGAAGGTGTCCATTAAATATTATATGGAAACTAGGTGATACTATGCCACAATATCTATGGCCACACCACATCCAAGTTGTTTCTTTTAGCTATTAGTTTTGGTAGGAAATGGAGTTATGGCTCAAAACCCTTGATGGTTAATTCCAAATTTCTGGTCCATGAAAATCCCAGTAATTTGGAGGGACACTTGGCATAATACCATGAAAAGGAGAGACCTTCTTAATCATAGGATTGAAATAAAATAGGAAGGAATCTATTGTGAAATATAGAGAGGACATAGAGAGCCATGCACAAGGAGTTTTTTCTAGATAATATTTCCAGAGGATTTTTATAGATCTCATATAGAAGATTGAAGGTCGAATAAGGTGTTATTCTAGGAGTATCATCCTCATTGGAAATTTTATTTGTTGTTCTGAATAGAAACACCATCCAGGTGTATGTTTATATCATCTTTATGTGAATAATGAAGATTCAATAAGCACAGTAGTGAGCTCCCTGTTGAAGGAGAGCAGTGAGTTCTCCAAATTTTCATGATAGTGAACCAGGAGGGTTAGTGATACCACTCTAAATTTTACTTTAGACAGTGATATTTTAGTGAATTTTTTGCACAGGTCCATTTCCATACATTCTCCATAGATGTAGCTCATTGCAGGTGAACCAAGTAAAATCCTTTATGTTGTTTACTGCTTTCATCACTCATTAAGGGGAAAAGTAGAAAGAAATCAAAGTGTTCATTAAGGTGAGAGAATAAGATCCTCATCTAAGGAATAATTGATTTAAACCTAAATACCCTGATTCACCACTCTCTTAGGGTGTTATCATTTATAGGGTTCTAACAATTGGCATCAGAGGGATGTTTATTCTTCTTTTCTCTTAGAAGCATGGGAACTATTGTCAACCATATAGGAGTCCCCATATTTTAAGGAAATAATTTTTTTTAGAAAATCCAGATATAACATTATTTCAAATCTTTGGGAATGGATGTGTACACAATATCAATATATGAAATAACTTCAAATATTGAAAGCAGATCCTTGAAATAAGGATATAAGTGAGAATCAGATACAGATTCCAAATCTATAAATTCCTTGGGAATTCCTATTTCCAATCCCATATCCACAAAGTTAATTTCCTACAAAACCTCTCGTGTTATGTAGGAAAATATTCTGAATATTAATTAAGTAGATTCGAAGGTTCATGAGGGTAAGTTGCAAGTTTTTTGGAACAAGTATGAAGATTTGAGAAATAAATAAAATGATATAATTGATTCATTTTTTGATCGCATAAACATTCTTATTAAAGATATGTGAGATATTGGTGAGGACCTCAAGGATAAAAATATCATTAATAGGATCATGAGAAGACCCCCTCCTCATTTCAATGTAAAAGTGTCAGTTCTAGAAGACCAAGATCCAAAAGTTACCTCTCTTAATAACTTGCATAGTACTCTCATGACTTACAAAATGAGAAATGAAGATAATAAGTCAATAATAAAGGAAATTTCTCAAGAGGTGGACTTTAATTCCATAAATAATCTCTCAATAATAGAAAATACATAAGTTTATGAAATTTATGAGGTTAGGTCATTTTTTTATTCTAATATTAAAAGAGGAGGAGGAAGGTTTAAGGGTAAGATTCCCCTAGCTTTCTTCAAGTGTGGAAATCTTGGACATCTTGCAACTAAATATCCTAAAAACTATTAAGAAGATGATGCCGAAGACAATAAATGTAAAAAATATGAAAAAATAAGGGCTAAAGAATTATCAATGGAGGTCTTTCAAAAGGAAAAATCTTTGTTTTAACAAAGAATATGGTTTTGGAGAATGTGAGGTAGAAGAAGTTGAAAATTGTAAAGATGAAGGTTTATTGATGACTATTGAAAATAAGCCAAGAAATGATGATAGTGATGATAAGAATGGAGGAGTTTTTGGAAGGGTTGATTTGCATTTAGAACTTGAGTCATCCCTCAATAACTTGATATATGAGAGAAAAGACCAAGAAGGCTAATGCAGTGGTTCAAAATTACATGCTCCGCATGAAATAAAAACAAGAAGAAAAGTTGGAGATGAAGTTTAAAATTGAAAAAATTAGTTCTGGAAGTTCAAAAAATCCAGAGAAAAAAGTTGAAATGAAAGTAAAAATTGAATAGAAAACCTGAATCATTGATGGTTTGGATAAAACTATCAATGAAAGAGTGAAAATAATTTATGATATGAAAGTGTAAAGATCAAGAAAAAATATTAACACCAAAATTATGACAATAAATACACTAGCATCATCATCAATTAAAGTCAAAGGAATTCATGAGGAGTAACACATACCTATTCCTCAATTTCATTGGTTCAAAGATAAAGGAAAATATGTGATTGTCTCAAAAACTCAAGCACCAACTCCTTAGAAGAAGATAGATCTTCACAACACTTGAATGGAATCTAATGAAATTTGAAATTTGAAATTTGAATGATGAATTTTGAAGCTTGAAAAAAACCATGTGACCAAGATGAATTCTAATGATTCAAGAATTAGGTGTTTTTTCTATAGAAATTTGGGACAAAATTACTATGTGTTCTCCATTATTAAGAGTTATTTTTGGGAATAACACTAATCTAATCAGGCAAGCAGAAAATCTAAACAATCTTTTGCTTTCAATTGATAATGTTTCTATTTTAAAGGTTTCAGGCACAAGGAAATCAATTATGCATCAATAATGTAATAAATATTTTTTAAAAATACTCAAATTGGAAGAAATAAAAAGTCAAAACCTTTATCCAAAATCATACAGACTTATAACATATTTTCAATTTTACAATAAGAATAATAGTTCTTGGATCCAATAATTGAAAAGGAATTTACATCATCAACATGGGTGATGAAAGATAGTTTAGATAAGGCTAATTTTGTTGAGATTTTCTTAAGGTCAACAGACATGTCAAGCTCATGGATTATGGACAATGAATGCACATCACCCATGAGTAGAAATAAATACCTCATTGTAAATTTCAAGCATAATAAAAATAGTGTTGTTCATTTTGAGAATGATGAGGATATTAAGATTGTTAGATCTGAAAAATCCAAGATTAGAGGAAAGGATCTCAGGAAAACTAATGTTCTCTTAGTTTATGGACCAAGTCAAAAACTTCTCAGTGTCGGCCAATTATGTGACCATGAACATACAGTAGATTTCAGTCAAAAGGATTATACTGTCAAAGCTCAAGATGGTTCACTTATTCTCTAGGGAATAAGAACCATGGGAAGTCTATATCTTTTCAGAGAAGAAAACTTCTATATGTTATCCAAAGAATAAGAGAACATGCAATGGAATAAGAGGCTTTTCCATTTAATCTAAAAATATATATAGAGGTTGGTGAAGATAAATGTAGCTCAAGATATTCCCCATCTCACATATGATCACACTCACATATGTGATTCATGTCAAAAGGGGAAGATTACCCAGAAGTCCTACAAACTAAGGAAGATGAAGACATCAAGGTTTCTTGAACCTTTGTACATGGATATTTGTGGGAAACTTTCACCTAAAGTAATAGATGGAAGTAGGTTTTATGTGTTTTTTATAGATTAATCAAAAAAATGGAATAGATTATGCCTGTCACACACAAGACCAAGGTATACAAATGAATCACTCTATCATAGAGAGCTGATAAGATACTTGGTGTGAAGATCTAGAAACCTCATACTGAAAATTGGACCAAATTTAAAAATCATTAAATTGAGGAATATCTGTAAAATCATACAATTCAAAATCAGGTACCAGTTGTCAGAACACCCTAATAAAATGGGGTAATGGAAAGAAGAAATCGTATAATTAACAACATGGATCAAACAATGTTGATTGAAAAGTATCTTCCATAAATATATTGGAAAGAAAATTTTATTACAGTGGTATATATCTTCAATAGAGCATTTCTATGTGCAAATGAAGGGATAACTCCATATGAAATTTAACATGGAAAGAAACCTACACTCAAATACTTCTGAGAGTTTGGAAGTAGATCTTTTATCATCAATAAGGAAATGAGTTAAAAAAAATTAAAGATCAGGGAGATGAAGTCATATTCCTTGGATACTCATCAAAGAGTAAATGTTGCGGGTGTTATAACAAGAGAAGATGGTTAAGAGAAATGATGTTGTGGTGGTTGAAGGAGGGAAAGTGAAAAAATCACCTGAGAAGATCTTGTATGAAAACCAACCAATTTATGGATCTAAAAGTAATGAGGAAGCACATGGTTTGGGGGGAGTTATAAGGAATGAATTCAATTTTGACGAAGACTCAGATTGTGAAAAAATTACATAAATTACAGTAGGGTCACAAAGACAAACAAGAAAGGATGAAATCAATGAAAGAAACATTTTTGGAGACCAGATAGCCCCGATCCAAACTAGAAGAATGAAGTTTCAACAACAGGTATCTTTATTATCATTGGAAGAACTAAAATATTTCCAAGACGTTGTAAATTATGAGAGTTGGGTCAATGCCATAAATGAAAAACTTAAACAAATAGAGATAAACAATACATGGTAAGATCTTCCAAGGTCGAGTGACAAGAACTTCATTAAAACCAAGTGGGTTTTATGAAATAAACTAAATAAATATGGCACAATGATTCAGAAGAAAACACGACTTGTGTGAAAAAAGGTATTCCCAAATTGAATGAATTGATATTGATGAGACATTTTCATCTGTTGCATAATTTGAAAATATCTAGTTATTCCTAACCATGGTAATTCAGAAGGGGTTTAAAACATATCAAATGGACATCAAATATTATTTCTTGAATGGAATCCTTGATTAGGAAGTTTATATTGAGAAACCATATGAGTTTCTCATTAATAAAGATGAAGACAAAGTGTTTTGATTAAAGAAGGATTGTATAGACTCAAGCAAGCACTAAGGGCATGATATTCCATATTAGACTAATGTCTAAAGAATCTCGGTTTTCATAGAGTAGGAGTTGATCATAACCTCTACATCAAGAAGGAAAAAGAATAACGGTTGATGGTTCTTATCTATGTCGATGAAATAATTTTTGGATGGTCAGATGAAAATCAATGAATTCAGTTTTCAGAACTAATGAGGTTTGAATTTGAGATGTTTCTAATTGGTGAAATATCATTTTCCATAGATTTTAGGTGGTTCAAAGATTGGATGGGATATTTATCTCACAAACTAAATTCTCCAAGGAGGTTGTTAAAATATTTCAGATAGAGGAATCTAGTCCCATGATATATCTGGAAGATACAAGATTGAAATTTTCAAAAGATAATAAGGGAAACAAGGTTGATGTGACTATATATTGACAAAACATTAGGACTCTACTATATTTGACTACCACTCAACCATATATTTTATTTTCCACTTGTAAAGTTGCTCATTTTTAGAGTAATCCCATGGAAAGCCACATGAAATATATGAAAATAATACTTCAATATATACATCATAAAAAGGACTTTGGTTTGTTCCATCATAAATATTCATAACAAAATTTGTTGGGATTCACTTATTCAGACTGGTCTAGTTTGGTAAATGATGAAAAATCAACAGCTGGTGGTGCCTTTTATCTCAGGATCTCATTTATATCATGGAAAAGTAAGAAGAATGATTGCGTATCTTTGAGCATTGTGGAGGCCGAGTACATTACTACCACTCAAGCCTATACCCAAATGCTATGGATGAAACAAAAAATTCATGGTGTGGGTATTGAAGTGATTTATCCTATTCCAATCATGTGCGACAATTCTAGTGAAATCAATCTTAGCAGAAATCCTATTCAACATTCACTGACAAAGTATATTGAAATCAAATATTATTTCATAAAAGAGAAGGTGAGACCATGAACTATGATTTTGGAGTATGTGTCAACACAAGATCAAGTGGTATAAAACCAAAAAAAGGCACTATCCAACGTGGTGGTTGAGAAACATCGGTTGTCTCTAAAAGTCCAACCATATCCGTCCACTTAATTGACTTAGGATGGACACCCAACTCCCCATAGTTTCTGTCATAAGCACGGTATATTTTCTCGCCTCAATTTATTAGATTTATAACTTCATCTTATGAAATTTTTAGTGACATGATCTTTTTGGGTTCATTTCCAAAGGGGGAGAAAGATCCAAGAGTGGGTTTGAAAGGGGGAGAATTGAAGGGGGAGAAAGGTAGAGCAATGTAACATCCCAGTTCCGGAAGCCACCCAGAGGCTCCCCGTACCCGGTTGGTCACATGGCCTCAAGTGCATTTTCCCAAATGCTAGAGGTTGCCGACTAGCAACGAGGGTCTTGGGTGTGATAGTGGGGAAACTATGCCCTCATTGGAAGAGTATATAGTGGAAGTAAAAAAAACATGCTATAGCGGAAGCAGTAAATATCCAACAAAAATGCACAAGTAAAGAGTGGAAGACTAAAACAATGAACCATTGGATCACATATATATATATGAAATGATGCACGATACATATCTAGGAAAACAACCAAATATGTCACAATGCTGGAAATACAAATAGTACCAAAACAAGTAAAAAAGAAAAGATAAACAGCTCCTCAACATCACAAGCCTAATCTTGGTCCCATGCTCTCCTGATCCAAAGCAATCAAGTACCAGAAGTCGAAGGGCGCTTGCCCTTATCTATACCTGTAACAACATAGTCTATTTGGGCCCAAAAGCATGACCCAAACAGGGTGTGAGAATAAATCCTAGTAGGAAACCACCCGAAGATCTGTGCCTCACAGTCAGTGAGCATATGGAAGGTAATAGTACAATAAGCAGTAAACACTAATAGTAAACAGCATGCAGTAATCAGTAAGCAGTAACAGGATGATATACAACAGTAATCAATCCACAGAACAACGAGCAGTAGTGAAGTAAATAGCTAACCACAACAGGGAACCCTCTGGGAAGTACTCGCAGCCAACCCCTCTGGTCCTATCCAAGAAGTACCAACAACCCTTTGGGCAGTGCACTCAGCCTAACCCCTCTGGTTTGTTCATATGAAATTATAAGACTCTATGGGGAAGCTTGGTCGGTCAATTCCCCTTATAGTCTACGGTATTCAGAGACTCTCTGAGGAAGATCACGCGGTCTAACCCTCTTATAGCCCCAAGGTCTAGAAACTCTATGAGGAATCTCACTTGGTCAATTCCTCCTATAGTCTCAGGTCTACCACAGACTCTCTAAGGAAGCTCACTCAGTCAATTCCTTATCTAGCCTGGAAAGGTTTTAAAGAAATTCAAACAAGCAAAGACTCTCTGAAGAAGCTCACTCGGTCTACCCTCCTGTATTCTATAATATCCAAGATTCTCTGTAAAGCTCACTCGGTCTATCCCCTGTATTCTATAATAACCAAGACTCTCTGAGGATTCTCACTTAGTCTACCCTTCTGTAGTCTATAATATTCAAGACTCTCTAGGAAGCTCACTCAGTCTATCCCTTATATTCTATAGCACCAGGTTCTCACGGTCCCGTACTAATCAGTGCATAATAATTCTATAAGTCCAAAGTACACATAAAGATCTACTTGGCTAACCATTCTACAACATTACAAGCATGTCAAGAATATCATTCCATCCTATGTCTTAAGGCATGGAAAACAAGTATAACAGCCAAAGGATAACAAAACCCAAAGGTCATAACAAGAACACGGCATGGGAAAAACATCCAAGCATAGTAATTATCCTCAAACATGATCAAATTACCTCTACACAAGCATACAAGCAAGGCAGGAAAACAACAGGGGCAAAACGGTAAACACTCAATACCCCGTTCACAGGTATTGGTGGGAATTTGCACATAAAACTCAAAGACTTTGAAAGGTAAGGCACAAAAAACCTACCTTGGTTCTATGAGATCAAAATACTTGAACCAAGAGGCTTGATTCTCCTTAGAACGTCGTAGATCGATGAAAATGCACAAAACGTTCAACCCACGATATCTTGAGAAAGAGGGAAAATCATGGAATGAAACTCAAGAAGAAGGAAGAGCTCACTGTTGTGGTTCCAACGCAATCGACGACGGTCGATTCGGAAAACAGACGAAGGATCGGGGGTTCAGAGAAAGTTCACAGTCATACGAGTGCTCTCGGTCAAAGAACCTGGAGAAGAAGACATTTCTGTCGATTAGGCGCGACCCCGGTCCGTCTAATGAAAAAAAAAAGAAACTACACGGTGTGTACTTCTGGGGTACACAGTGTGTACTTGGCCTTTCTGTACTCCGCTTTAAGCGGCCTCTACATCACCCCTACACACCGTGTGTTTGGCCCGGACACGGCCCGCACATGGCCTTACGCGAAATCAAAGTACACGGCGTGTACTCTGGAAATTTCCAGATTTTCCTATTTTTCTCAAAAAATGACCAAAAAAGGAAAAACATACCTAAAACGAAGATCTGGGTTCTTACAAACTTCCCCCCTTAAAGAAATTCGTCCCCGAATTTCTCTAGCGAGGTGTAGAAGAAGAAACCCCTAACAGCTCTGGCCACTGCTATCATACATCGGCCTCCCTGTCCTAGGTATCATCCTGTACTCACCTATGCTGCCATAGTACCCATACCAGAGGAACAGACCAGCTATGAAGAACCTTCATACTACGATCGATAATCCGGATAGGATGCTCCTCAAACGATGCATTCGCTTCAAGCTCAACCTCCTCGGGTTGAAAGACATGTGACAGGTCTGAAAAGTAACGTTGGAGATGAGAGACGCGGAAAACGTCATGCATAGCCCGGTACCTCTAAGGTAACTACAACTGATAGGCAATCAGCCCAAATCTCTCCAACACCTCAAACGGCCTGACGTACCGTGGTGAAAGCTTACCCTGTCTTCGAATCCTCTTGTGTCTCAACCTCGGTGCGACACGCAGGAAAACCTGATCCCCGACCTAAAACTCCAGAGGTCATCTCCGTTGATCAGCATAAGACTTATGTCGAGACTGTGATGTAGCCATCCTCTTCTGAATCAAATCTATCTGCTCTGAGGTCTCCTGAACAAGACGAGGTCCCAACAAAGCCGCCTCTCCTACCTCCAGCCAGCACAAAGGTGATCGGAATGGCCTACCGTACAAAGCCTCATAAGGTGCCATCTGAATAGTCGCCTGAAAACTGTTGTTATAGGAAAACTCCACCGAAAGAATATGCTTCTCCCAAGAACCAACAAAGTCTAGAATGCAATATTGGACCATATCCTCAAGCACCTGGATCGTACGCTTGGACTTACCATCTGTCTGGGGATGGTATGATGTACTCAAAAGTACCTGTGTACCCAAAGCCTTCTGAATCCCCTACCATAACCGAGAAGTAAAATGTGGATCCCTTTCTGAAACAATGGAGTGTGGAACTCCATGCAGACATACAATCTCTCGGATGTACAACCGTTCCAGCTCATCAACACTGAAGGTCTCCTTGATCGGCAAGAAGTGATCAACCTTCATAAGTCTGTCGACGACTACCCAAACAGCATCATTCCCTCAAGGTGACCTCAGCAACCCGGTCATGAATTCCATCGCGACATCGTTCCATTTCCACTCAGGAATGGGTAACTGCTGTAAAAGACCTTCCGGTCGCTGATGTTCCGCTTTCACCTGCTGACAAGTAGAACATCTCATAACGAAACCAGCAACATCCCTCTTCATACCTGGCCACCAATACTGGCGATGAAGATCCCGATACATCTTGGTTACACCATGATGAAATGCCCAAATAGAGGAATGAAAATCCCACATCAGCTCCTCACGTATGTCTGCTGGCACCCATATGCGTCCCTGGAAACGCAATATCTCATCCTCGCCCATGGTCCATCCAGGAGGAGGGTCCTCTCCTGACACACTCTCTCGTAGGACTAGGCCTTCCGGGTCTGATAGCTACCTCATCCGTACTCGATCAAGAAGGGTAGATGTAACATCTATAGAAGATAGGAAAGTCTGTCCATGTCTGTCGTGCACCTCCAAATGCATCTCAGAGAACAGATCCATAAGCTTCCACTCATTGCTGGCCTCCTGGACTACCTGAATCTGAGTTCTCCTGCTCAACGCATCAGCCACTGCATTGCCTTTTCCCGACGTATAGGAAAGATCAAAGCCGAAGGAATAAAGATACTCGACCCACCTACGCTGTATCAGATTCAAATTGCATTGAGTGAAGATGTACTTGAGACTCTTGTAGTCAGTGAAAACCACAAAGTGCTCTCCCCGAAGGTAATGTCTCCAACAGCGTAAGGCATGAACGACAGTTGCTAACTCCAGATCGTGCGTCGGGTAGTTCTTATCGTGTGGCCTGAACTGCTGAGACCCGTACGCAACAACTCCATCTCCCTGCATAAGCACATCTCCCAGCCCGATACTTGAAGCATCACATTAAACGGTATAGCTCTTACCCAGCTCTGGAAAGACTAGTATCGGTGCTAACGTCAACCCCCCTTTCAGCTCCTGAAAGGCTGACTCACAAGAATCTGACCATAAGAACTTCACACCTTTCCTGGTCAGACCTGTCAGCGGTGCTGCAAGGCGTGAAAAGTCCTGTATAAAGCGCTTGTAATATCCATCCAACCCTAGAAAACTCTGCACCTCAAAGACGTTCTTCGGCTACTCCCAGGAAACTACAACTCTCACTTTCTCTGGGTCTACTGATACTCCTGCCTCTGAGATAACTTGGCCCAAGAATTAAATCTGATCCATCCAAAAGTGGAACTTCGAGAGTTTATCATAAATCTAATGCTCTCTCAGTATACTCAAAACAATCTCAAGATGGGTAGAATGGTTGTGTCGAGTGTGAGAGTACACCAAGATATCGTCCACGAAGACCACCACGAAAGAGTCTAAGTACGGATGGAACACTCGGTTCATCAGTTCCATAAAATCTCCTGGTGCATTCATGAGACTGAATGGCATGACCGTATACTCGTATAGACTATACCTGCTCCTGAAGGTTGTAAGAGGTATATCCGATGGTCTAACACGCAACTGACGATAACCGGATCTCAAGTCAATCTTTGAGAAAACTCGGGATCCTCGAAGCTGATCAAAGAGGTCATCGATCCTCAGCAAGGGACAACAGTTCTTGACTGTCAACTGGTTCAACTTCCGATAATCCACACAAAGCCGAAGGGTACCATCTGCCTTCTTCACAAAAAGGACAGTCGAACCCCAAGGAGAAGTACTGGGTCGGATGAAACCCTTTGCCAGCAACTCCACCAACTGCTTCTTGAGCTCCTGCAACTCAGGTGTATCCATCCTATAAGGAGGAATGGACACTAGTGCCGCTCTTGGCACGAGCTCAATAGAAAAGTATACCTCACGCTCTGAAGGCAAACCTGAAAATTCCTCTAGAAAGACATCCCTGAAATGATCCACCACTGGAGGAAAGTCTAACTGTGAAGTCCCCTAGACATCCAGATAAAGAATGGAAATATGGGCTATAAATCCTCCTAGACCATGATGCTCTGGTCCAGCTCTACCCTCCTGGACATCCCACTCGCCTCTATAGAGAAAAGATCCGCCCTCTGGTGATACGAAACTCACCCTGTGGCTATAGCAATCGATGACTGCCTGGAAGGGAACTAACCAGTCCATACTGAGAATGACATCATAGCCAGTCATCTTTAGGATGTAGAGTTCTCATAAGAAGTGACACCCTGCAACCTTAAGAGGGCACTCTCTGCACTGATGTACGCTAGATGTCCTTGTCCCCAACGGTGTATCAAGAGTCAACATGTCGGTAGACGAAAAGATACAGAGCTCAAGGCTCTCCACAATAGCAATAGAGATAAAACTATGTGAAGCACCAGTATCGAAAAGAGATGAAGATAAAACAGAGGCCATTAAGATCGTACCTTGAACTGTAGAAGATCTGGGATCCTTCTCCTAAAGGGTCTGTTCCACAGCGAAAGTCTGGCCTGTCCCGCGGCCCTGCGCCCATGGCTGACCACTCTGAGTGATCCACTATGCTATCGCTGGTAACCTGGTGACTGACCACCACGGCTGTGACCTCCACCTCGGCCCGAACGGCTGGAAGAACTCTAGTTCCCAGACTGGTGAGAAACTGGCAATACATGTCCTGTACGTGGGGTCATAGAAGAACCCCTACCACCAGCTATAGGCGAGAAGATCTGATAGAAACGTTGAAGATGACCCATCTTTCCGCAAGATCGGCACTCCATCAGGTCTCTCTGACACTGAGGCCTAGTATGACCACTCCTACCACACTTTTAGCATACAACATAGCTGCCCGAAGATACATTCCGCCTACCCTGATCTCCTCGAGCAGTCTCCCTACGGCGCTTCCTGCTATCAGTAGGAGGGAAACTGGCTCTGGATGTCGAACCGCCTTGGCTCACAGCTCCAGAATCTCTCAGATTGCACTCAGTGATCAGCACCTGGTTGATGATCGAGGATATAGAAGTAAACCTGAAGATATTCACCTAGGAATAGATCTCTTACCTGAGACCATCCTCAAACTTACTAGCAAGGAAAAACTCATCACCAGCTGGAATCGGCGTGAAGCATTGCAACTTGGTAAAACGAGATGAGTACTTCATAACAAAAAGAGTACCCTACTCGAGACTCATAAACTCTCAGGCTCGGTCGACCCTCAAGGTCTCTGAAGGTTCCGGGCACAGCGGAAGCGCATGGGTGGATGTACCCACTTGGCTTTTTGTCATTAGAAATGATCAATCCGGGATCAATACGATGATAAACGCCAGTCTCCATGGATCGAATCACAGAAAAAGACAAAGAAGATGGTTTTTCCTGGAACCACAAACAAGGATCATTACATGTTGATTATAATTAATTTAATTAATTATAAAGAAATACCTTTTGGGCGTTCTTTCTTCGTTGATGTTCTCGATCACGTTGTCGATGTGATCCGTCGTTGCGTCGCAGAAGCCAAGTGTAGAATCCCTCTAGTGGTGATCCACACGTGTACCTCGTATCTCTGGATGTCACCAAAGGATTCTCCGGGTGCTAGCGTGGAGAAGACTTTTCTTGCGTTGTCCGCCTTAGATAGTCTTGATCCGATGGAAGAGGATCTCTCTCGGTCTTGAGAGCGTTCTTAGAGGAAGAGGTTCTTTCGGCCTTGAAATAATTCTCCAGAGATGTTGGGAACAACGATTCTCTTGTGTGTCAGAAAAGAGTTGGGGTTGTGAGGATATTTATAATCAGGTGTGTGGGGTTATAGAGTTATGAAAATAAATAAACGCGTTACACATTTTATTTATTTCATTGAATCTTTATTTTAAACCCCCATGTTGAATAAATAATTCCTTGACATGAACCCACGCTGATTATAATAAATATCATTTAAAACAATATTATATCCTCAAAATCCTGACTGGAAAAACTACATGGCGTGTAATAATAAATACACGGCGTGTACTTGTTTTTCATTGAAAACTACACGGCGTGTACATTAAATGTACACGGCGTGTATATCTTGTTTTCATTTATTCATTTCCTTTCCAAAATAAAACTACACGGCATGTAATAATACACGGCGTGTACTTGTTTTATTTTAGTTTTCCTCCACCATTAAAAACAACTTAGGCTTCCTTGAATAATTATTAAACCACGTACGAGAATAATCTTTATTCAACTTGAGATACTTGGATACACTTAGTGTGTGACCCTCTAGGCCTCTTTCTCGTTGGCATTAGGCAGTCTTGCCTAAAGTCCAAGATTACTGTCTAGCAACGGGTCAAGGCACCCAAGAGAAAGAAGTTGATGTCGCATTGACGTATCACCTCATACGAACGCTTACTATGTAATTTAATCCCTTTGTCTCAATATCTCATCAAGAAGGTTTCATGGAAGTGTCATAAACCTATATGCTTGATATGTCGTTCTTTGACTACCTGAAATAAACTCGTCGTTTACACCATGGCCATGGAATTTAATGCGACAGTTCTATTTCAATCAAAGGGCCGAGATATCAACTTCCATAAATGGAAGGGACAAATCCTTCCTCGACTTATCCATTAATAACATGTCACTCGTGACGCACCCAACATACCCTACTTCCCGCCAACTGTCTGCGTGACAGTTTTTGTCGGTAAATCTAAGTGCACGAGTCATGACATGAGTTAATGATAATCTTCCAGTCTAAGGACCATTACACACGCTCATATATAGCAATATCCGATGACACCAAGACATGTGTAATTACTACTGGCGGGTCTGTTCTCATAATCTCCCATCTTGGAGATTACCAAGTGCGAACTCCATGAGAGAGAGTCTCGTCTTCTTATGAGTACTCGCACATGACGGTCTGTATACTATGTGTCCTATCATAGTATGTCATCCAACTTCAGAACTTTATTTAAGAATATTGTTATAGCATTTCAAGGTTCTCATCATAGCGGGGATCTGCTATGACCTTATTAATGCAACAAATATTCCAGGACATTATTATATTATAGTCATGCAGAATAATGAACAATATATAATAAGTGAACATTTATGTAACCAAAGTACAAAACAGTTGGTTCTGAGGACACCAACCCTTACAAACTCCCACTTGGACTAGAGCCAACTGCCTACGACTTTTAGTCCGCTAGACCTCACATGATGATCATGTTTCTGCTGAGTCAAGGCTTTAGTCAATGGGTCTGCCACATTTTCTTCTATGGAAATACTGCTCACTGCAACTTCACCTCTCTAATAAAAATCCCTCAAGAGATGATACTTCCGAAGTATATGCTTTGTCCGCTGATGTGACCTTGGCTCTTTTGAAAGTGCCACCACTGCAATATTATCACAATAGAGTGTGATATGATCTTTACTGCTCGGTACAACATCCAACTCTTGGATGAAGCTTCGCATCCATACTGCTTCTTTAGCTGCCTCAGAAGCTGCGATATACTCGGACTCTGCTGTAGAATCTGCAACCACACTTTGTTTTGAGCTCTTCCGGCTCACTGCACCTCCATTCAAACTGAAGATGTATCCATTCTGCAACTTCATGTCATCTTGATCAGTCTGGAAACTAGCATCTACATGTCCTCTGATGACTAGTTCCTCATCTCCTCCATAAACCAGGAACATATCCTTAGTACGCCTCAGATACTTAAGGATAGTCTTGACTGCAATCCAATGTCGGTCTCCTGGATCAGATTGATATCTGCCTACCGCACTTAATGCGTAAGCAACATCTAGCCTCGTACATAGCATAACATACATGACTGACCCAATCGCGGATGCATAAGGGATCCTTGCCATCCTCTTTCTTTCCTCATGTGTCTGAGAGCACATTTTCTTGGAAAGATGAATTCCATGTGACACTAGCAACAATCCCCTCTTGGACTGTTCCATACTGAATCTCTTTAGTATCTTGTCAATGTATGTACTTTGACTTAGGCCTAGCATTCTCTTGGATCTATCACGATGGATCTTGATCCCAAGAATATATGCCACCTCGCCCAAGTCTTTCATGGAGAAGCATTTATGCAACCATTCCTTAACTGACTATAAGACAGGTACTTCGTTTCCAATTAGCAATATGTCATCAACATATACTATTAGGAAAATGACTGCACTTCCACTAAACCTTTTGTAGACACAAGGCTCACATTCGTTCTTAACAAAGCCAAATTCCGTAACAGCTTCATCAAAACGAATGTTCCATGACCTTGATGCTTTCTTTAATCCATAAATGGATTTCTACAACTTGCATACCTTGTTGGCATCCTTTGGAGTCACAAACCCTTCAGGTTGTGTCATGTAGACATCTTCCTAGAGGTTCCCGTTAAGGAAAGCTGTTTTGACATCCATTTGCCAAATTTCATAGTCATGGTAAGCAGAAATGGCCAATAGGATTCTGATGGACTTCAGCATTGCAACCGGTGAAAAGGTTTCATCATAGTCAATTCCTTGACGCTGTCTAAAACCTTTTGCAACCAGTCGTGCCTTGTAGGTGCTGAATTGCCCCTCCATGTCCAGTTTCTTCTTGAATACCGATTTATTACCAATAGGCTTTACATCAACTGGAGGATCTACCAAAATCCATACTTGGTTTTGGTACATGGAATCCATTTCAGAATTCATGGCTTCTTGCCACTTGGAAATGTCTGTGCCTTCAACTGATTCCTTGTAGGTAAGAGGATCATCATTGTCAACCAATAATGAGTCACCATCCTTGGTGACAAGAAAACCATATCGTTCTGGTTCTCTCACCTCTCTCGTGCTCCTACGCAGTTCTTGTGTCTCTGGAATAGATTGTTCTTCCACGGGGCTCTGTGGAATCTGTTCTTGTACCAACTCATGTGTATCTTGAGCCTCTACTTCATCGAAGTCCATCCCGCTCCCACTATCTCTTTTGGAGATGAGCTCCCTCTCAAGGAATATGGCATGTCTTGCCACTACAACCTTTTTGTTTGAGGGGTTGTATAGGTAATATCCCCTTTTTTCCTTAGGATATCCTATAAAGATACACTTTGTGCCTCAGGGTGCAAGTTTGTTACCTGAAGAGGCCTTAACAAATGCTTCGCTACCCCACACATGTAAATTCAATAACATGGCTTTGCGTCCACTCCATAACTCGTATGGAATACCATTTATCGATTTAGTTGGTACTTGGTTTAGTATGTGTGCTGCTGTTTTGTAATGCATATCCCCAAAAGGATAATGGAAGATTCGCATGACTCATCATTGATCTTTCCATGTCCAACAGGGTGCGGTTTCTCCTTTCACTTACACCATTCCACTGCGGTGTGTAAGGAGGAGTGAGTTGAGATAGAATCCCAAACTCCCATAAGAAATTAATGAAGTCTTGATTAAGATATTCTCCTCCTCTGTCTGAGCGGAGTTTCTTAATCTTCTTACCAAGCTAGTTCTCAACTTCATTCTTGTATTCTTTGAACTGATCAAAAGAATCTGACTTATACCTCATTAAATAGATATATCCATATCTACTAAAATCATCAGTAAAAGTTATGAAGTATGAGAACCCACCCCTTTCTTCAACTGGAAATGGTCCACACACATCTGTGTGAACTAATTCTAGAATCTCTTTAGCTCTTTCACCTTTCCCACTAAATGGGGCTTTGGTCATTTTGCCTTGTATACACGCATGACATACACCAAGTGGTTTTAGTTCGAAAGAATCTAAATACCCATCTTGATGTAATTTTGTCAAATGTTTCTCATTGACATGACCTAGACGGTGATGCCAAAGTTGGGTGTGGTATGAGTCATGTGAATTAACTTTGTTATCGATTGTCATTACTTGGTTTGTGTAGTCTAACACATAAAGGCCGTTATATAAATGTGCCCTACCAAAACAAATGTTATCTTTATAAAAGTAGCAACATTAATTTCCAAACTTGAATATGAATCCATCAGTATCTAATATGGATACTGAAATAATGTTTTTAGTAATAGAAGGCACATAATAACAACCTTTCAAAACCAAGACCATCCCGGTAGGCAATGTGAGGTGGTAGTCTCCGACAGCTACAGTAGTGATTCTGGCTCCGTTGGTTGCTCGTAGATCAACCTCCCCTCGATCAATCTTCCTGAATCTACTTGGTTCCTGTATTTGGATACAGATGTGAGCACCACAAGCAGTATCTAATACCCAATTAGTAGAAACAGATAGATTGCATTCAATAACAAACGCACCTGAAGCTTCCCCTTGCTTCCTTGGCTGGGTGCAGTTTTTCTTCCAGTGGCCCTTCTTGCCACATGCGAAACAAACAACATCCTGTTCCTTTACCTCCCCTTTGATCTTCCTTTTCTTGGAAGGCCTTGAAGAAGCTTTGGGCTTAAAGCTCTTCGCCTTCCCTTTCCTTTTATTCACCATAAGGACATAAGGCTTTTCACGTTTCATGTCAGTGTCCACTTGGCGAATGAGGATGAGAAGATCAGACAAAGACTTCTCAATGTTGTTCATATTGAAGTTCACAACAAAGTTTGAGAAGCTCTGGGGGAGTGATGCAAGAATGAGATCGGTACCCAGTTCTTCAGGGAGTTTAAACCCTAGAACCTCCAAGCGCTCAATGTAGCCAATGAGCTTGACTACATGAGGCCCGGGTGGGGCACCCTCTCCAAGCTTGCTCTGAAACAGAGCCTTGGAGATCTCAAACCTTTCCTGTCTTGCGCTCTCCTGGTATAAACCACGGAGGTGCTCGAGCATGCTATACGCATCCATGTCTTCATGAGACTTCATGAGCTCGCTAGACATAGATGACAGCATCAAACATTGAACGTCGAGAGCATCGTTCAAATGCTGATCATAGACTAGGAAATCTTCATCACTTGCCCCTGGGGCAGGAGAATTAGGAAGTGAGGACTCCAGCACGTAAAACTTCCGTTCATGGCGTAGGATAACCCGAAGGCGCCTAAACCATTCCTGAAAGTTACTACCGGTGAGGATGTTGTCTTTATCCAGAATTGATCGCAGAGAAAAAGTGGTTGACGAGTTTGTCATCTTGATTCTACAATTTAAAAGAGCAGATTTATTAGTACTTTCTTGATTACATTTTTATGAGAAATAATAAATTTTATTAATTCTCCCACTATTTTATCAAGTCCCAATGGCCCTCACCATTGAACTCGAAATGTCCAGTTTCTTTGACATTCTAGTGTCAAGGATCCATATTTCCCTTCGCATAACCCCAACAAGGGTTGGTAAAGTTATTTGAAGGTATTTAGGTAGGCGGGTCTTTGCCAACTGTGAGCTTACAGTTCCTTGATCTGTTGAGTGGACTCCCCAATCCTGAAATCCTGACTTGGATTTCCTCAACTCTTGCCTCCAATATTACATAAAGTCTAGCAAGGGCTACTTCTCTTGATGTAATATGGTTAAGTCAACCTGAAACCTATCATAAGAGCTTCCTTTATAAAAGTAAGTGTCCCAACTAGGGTTGGTCAAACACATAGTTTTATTGAGTCTTTCCCTTAATCAAGTAATGGAAGTCTTGGTCTGACTTAATATGGTATTTGAGGGATTTTATTCTTTATGCGAATCTTTGCATTATCACATGCTTGTAAATATTAAGTGATACTTGCTTAAGTGATTAACCATGTTCCGATAATGTTTACGCATAGTCCGGTTTTTATTTTATTCCATCTTTGCATGCTTGTTCATTTTATTAATTATGTGATCGCGACAACACATGCATAATAAATAAACCATGCAATCAGACAGAAATAAAATAAGATGGCATGATCATGAGCTTCTATTTGGTTAGCTTATCTAGCAGTTTTGATAAGCTGACCCTGACCTAGGGAAAACACCTTGAACCTGATGGTTCGTGTTTTGCAGCTCCCACCTGTCCACCTTTGTATCTTCTTGTGTCAGTTTCGCCTCAGCTTTGGGATTTGAACCGTCTCCTCTGGCTTGGGAGATCCTCCATTACATGGGTTTACATTAAAGAAACCATGGGCACGCAGACCCTACATTTTATTGGAAGAAGGCTCGCAGGCCAACAAATTTAAATTAAATAAATTTAAATGAAACCATACGCATACAAAGGGTCTTTGGTCTAGCTCATGATCATCCATAGTATGCAACGACATTTACGCATATTTAGACTTCAAATTCTTTTAATCGTTCTTTTATTTAAGATAAGACGTGCTCGAATTCAATTAATTATGATCTTATAATTAATCAATTATTTATCTTAAATTCCTTTATGAATTTCCTTGAGATTCTTCTCATCCATATTCCTTGTACGGGTCTTTGTACATTGGAGGAAACCTGGTGAAATTCCATTTCTGGAAAGTACACGGTGTGTAGTTTATAATTACACGGCATGTATTTTTCTTTTCACCATTTATCCAAAGTACACGGCGGGGCTTTGGCGCATTTTCTGTACTTTTGAAATTTTAGAGTACACGGCATGTAGATGAATCATACACGGCGTGTACTTCCTTGTTACGCGGTAACCGACCTGGCGATCCCGTGTACGCGGTACGCGGCTTATCTTTGTACACGGTTTAACTTGGGTCAGAACGGACTACACGGCGTGTTGTTCCAAAATAAACGCCGTGTATTCCAGTTTCCACATGTCGTTCTATTCTGGTCAACACGGCGTGATTAAAACTTAGGCATAATCAATTCACACGGTGCGATTTGGAAGACCAGTGTCGGTTCGTTGAACCTAAGTACATGGCGTGTAGTTTTAATTACACGTCGTGTAATCCCGTGTTGTACAAACAGAAAAAGAGGCTCCTCCGGATGAGTTCCTTGTTTTTATTTTAATCAAAATTAAAATTAAAAGGTTGTTTCTGTTATATGAATCGAGAAACGAAGGAGGAAGAATAGATCTCGTTAATTCAGATTTATAGAACGATTTATTTTGAATTGAATCAAATATGAATGCGTAAATTATCAACGAAAATTAAATAACTATAATCAACATTGTAACTTCCCTCTGATACCATTTGAAGGTTCCGGGAGCAGCGGAAGCGCATGGGTGGATGTGCCCACTTGGCTTTTTGTCATTAGCAATGATCAATACGGGATCAATACGACGATAAACGCCAGTCTCCACGGATCGAATCACAGAAAAAGATAAAGAATATGGTTTGTCCCGGAACCACAAACAAGGATCGTTACAGGTTGATTATAATTAATTTAATTAATTATAAAGAAATACCTTTTGGGCGTTCTTTCTTCATTGATGTTCTCGATCACGTTGTCGATGTGATCCGTCGTTGCGTCGCAGAATCCATGTGTAGACTCCCTCTAGCGGTGATCCACACGTATACCTCGTATCTCTGGACGTCACCAAAGGATTCTCCGGGTGCTAGCGTGGAGAAGCCTTTGCTTGCGTTGTCCGCCTTAGATCATCTTGATCCAATGGAAGAGGATCTCTCTCGGTCTTGAGAGCGTTCTTGGAGGAAGAGGTTCTTTCGGCCTTGAAAGAATTCTCCAGAGATGTTGTGCACAACGATTCTCTTGTGTGTCAGAAAAGAGTTGGGGTTGTGAGGATATTTATAATCGGGTGTGTGGGGTTATAGAGTTATGACAATAAATAAACGCGTTACGCGTTTTATTTATTTCATTGACTCTTTATTTAAAACCTCCATGTCGAATAAATAATTCCTTGACATGCGCCCACGCTAATTATAATAAATATCATTTAAAACAATATTATATCCTCAAAATCCCGACTGAAAAAACTACACGGCGTGTAATAATAAATACACGGCGTGTACTTTTTTTTCATTGAAAACTAAATGGCGTGTACATTAAATGTACACGGTGTGTATATCTTGTTTTCATTTATTCATTTCCTTTCCAAAATAAAACTACACAGCGTGTAATAATACAAGACGTGTACTTGTTTTATTTTATTTTTCCTCCATCATTAAAAACAACTTAGGCTTCCTTGAATAATTATTAAACCACATACGGGAATAATATTTATTCAACTTGAGATACTTGGATACACTTAGTGTGTGACCCTCTAGGACTCTTTCTTGTTGGCATTAGGCAGTCTTGCCTAAAGTCCAAGATTATTGTCTAGAAACGGGTCAAGGCACCCAAGAGAAAGAAGTTGATGCCGCATTGACGTATCACCTCATACGAACGCTTACTGTGTAATTTAATCCCTTTGTCTCAATATCTCATCAAGCAGGTTTCATGGCAGTGTCATAAACCTATATGCTTGATATGTCGTTCTTTGAATACCTAAAATAAACTCGTCGTTTACACCATGGCCATGGAATTTAATGCGACAGTTCTATTTCAATCAAAGGGCCGAGATATCAACTTCCATAAATGGAAGGGAAAAATCCTTCCTCGACTTATCCATTAACAACATGTCACTCGTGACGCACCCAACGTACCCTACTTCCCGCCAACTGTTTGCGTGACTGTTTTTGTCAGTAAATCTAAGTGCGCGAGTCATGACATGAGTTAATGATAATCTTCCAGTCTAAGGACCATTACACACGCTCGTAGATAGCAATATCTGATGACACCAAGACATGAGGAATTACTACTGGCAGGTCTGTTCTCATAATCTCCCATCTCGGAGATTACCAAGTGTGAACTCCATGAGAGAGAGTCTCGTCTTCTTATGAGTACTCGCACATGACGGTCTGTATACTATGTGTCCTATCATAGTATGTCATCCAACCGCAGAACTTTATTTAAGAATATTGTTATAGCATTTCAAGGTTCTCATCATAGCGGGGATCTGCTATGACCTTATTAATGCAACAAATATTCCAGGACATTATTATATTATAGTCATGCAGAA
Organism: Viscum album; assembly: GCA_963277665.1. Classification (NCBI taxonomy): domain Eukaryota; kingdom Viridiplantae; phylum Streptophyta; class Magnoliopsida; order Santalales; family Viscaceae; genus Viscum; species Viscum album. The sequence continues at coordinate 559,525,986 of OY728162.1, forward strand.
CAATGAACAATATATAATATGTGAACATTTATGTAACCAAAGTACAAAACAGTTGGTTCTGAGAACACCAACCCTTACAGTCTCTGGATAGAAGTAATCATAGAAGATGTGCCAAAACTCATCCCATGTCATACTCTGTTGGCGCCCTGATTATGAGATCACCTCCCACCACCTCTTGGCGGTGTCTCAGATCATATCAGTATCCAAATTTACCCTTTTCTCTAGAGGAATCTCTAGATGCTCGAAGATCATCAACGTGGCCTCTAGCCACGACTCTGCAACCTAGGGTCCTCCATCCCCTGAGAAAGTAGGAGGATGTTGCTGCTGGAAAACCCGCGTCAACTCAGCCATCGACGGGGCAGGAGGCGACGCTCCCTGAAAGGTCTGCATCATCCTCAGGAAGTCCTCCCTGAACTGTGTATCGGCGCTTGCAACGGGTATAACCACTGGTGCCAAGGATGTCATAGTAGGAGGATCTACAGGAGGTCCCTGATCAGCCATATCTAGTGTCTGATCACCGTCTAGAAGCTGATGTATGACCGGAGGACGTCTCGGAGGCATAGCTCTGAAAGATCAAAAACACACCTTAGAACAGGATTATCAAGGATAGAGAATACAAGAGCACAAAACGGGAACAGGAGGAAGAAACACTCAAGTTTCACTAAACATGACTACACGACATGTATAAAACTACATGGTGTGCTCCTTAAGGCCATTCACATGGGCATGTACTTTTGCCACCTTTGGTTGTGTAACACCCCAGACTACACGGCGTGTTGTCCCCACACACGGCATGTACTTCACCTCCATTCCCCTGCCTGAGTCCCTTTACATGGATAACTCACACAGTCCTCTTAACCCTAGACTAAACGTCGTGTTCACTAAGGACACGACGTGTACTAGACAAGGTTTCGGCAACCCGTGTTGTTAGTTACACGGCCGGCTACACGGCTGACCCTTACACGACATGTTTCAAACAAACACAGCGTGTATAGGAGAGATAAAACCATCCTGTGTTGTTCGTGACACGACCGGGTACCTAGACAAGTCTACATGGCATGTTCGTAGCCAACACGGTGTGTACTACATGAGATTCCCCGACCCGTGTTGTTAGTGAAACGGCCGGGTACACGGCTCACTACTACACGGCGTGTAACCACTGTACACAGCGTGTTTCAGAAAACTTTTTCACCACCCCGTGTTTCTTCTTACACAGTTAGTGACACGGTTTAAAACTACACGGCGTGTAGTCAAGTACACGTTGTGTATTTTGGTTTTTTTTTTCAGGCAGTAGCTCAGAAACTGCACCGAATCCCAGAAAACACTGAAAAACAAACATGAAGGTGCCAAATTCCGATCCATGAGGGCCCATACTCCCCGCGAACCAAAGTTTGGCATCTTCTACATATCATATACAAGGGAAAAAAGTCAATGATCCACCATGTTCTGATTCATGAGGGCCCATAACACCACAAGAATTAAAATTTGGCGTTCATTTAAGCAAGGCACAATACAAATAATTCCTCTATCAAACTGGAGAGTTCTATCAAAGCATCTATCACAACAACATGCATAATCTACACAACATCTATCACAAAAACATGAAATCGCTAATGCATCCTAGATGACATGGAAAGAATCAATGACATGTGATTTCTAACAAGTGCCTATATGATGCATGAGATGGCATACCCTCATCTCATCGGGTTGTGACAGAAATAGAACTGCACTAGCACAACAATAACAACACAAGTCATGTGAATAACTCTAGGTGAAATCATAACAACCGTAAAATCTCAAACCAAAAAACTGAAATAACGAGGTAGATTGGCTTTTCCTTGTACACGGGTTAGCTACTCCCAGGCACAACTTATTACCAAGTACTGAATCCATCTTATCCATGGATAAAGGCTCCAAACAGTAAATCAAGAGAAAATAATTCCTATGATACCACTTTGTAACTTCCCGGTTCCGGAAGCCACCCAGAGGCACCCCGTACCCGGTTGGTCACATGGCCTCAAGCACATTTCTCCAAACGCCAGAGGCTGCTGACTAGCGGTGAGAGACTTGGGTGTGATAGTGGAGAAACTATGCTCTCATTAGCAGAGTATACAGCGGAAGTAAACAAAACATGCAATAGCGGAAGCAGTAAATATCCAACAATAATGCACAAGTAAACAGCGGAAGACTAAAACAATGAACTACTGAAGCACATATGTATATATGAAATGATGCACGATACATATCTAGGAAAACAGCCAAATAGGTCACAATGCTGGAAATACAAATAATACCAATACAAGTACAAAAGAAAAGACAAACAGCTCCTCAGCATCGCAAGCCTAAGCTTGGTCCCATGCTCTCCTGCTCCAAAGCAATCAAGTACCAGAAGTTGAAGGGTGCTTTCCCTTGTGTATACCTGCAACAACATAGTCTGTTTGGGCCCAAAAGCATGACCCAAACAGGGTGTGAGACTAAATCCTAGTAGGCAACCACCCGAAGATCTGTGCCTCACAGTCAGTGATCATATGGAAGGTAATAGTACGGTAAGGAGTAAACAATAATAGTAAACAGCAGGCAGTAATCAGTAAGAAGTAACAGGATGATATACAATAGTAATCAATCCACAGAACAACGAGCAGTAGTGAAGCAAACAGCTAACCACAACAGGGAACCCTCTGGGAAGTACTCGCAGCCAACCCCTCTGGTCCTATCCAAGAAATACCAACAACCCTCTGGGAAGTGCACTCAGCCTAACCCCTCTGGTTTGGTCATAAGAAATTATAAAACTCTCTGGGGAAGCTCACTCGGTCAATTCCCCTTATAGTTTAGGGTAGTCAGGGACTCTCTGAGGAAGATCACGTGGTCTAACCCTCTTATAGCCCTAAGGTCTAGAAACTCTCTGAGGAAGATCACTCAGTCAATACCTCCTATAGTCTCAGGTCTACCATAGACTCTCTAAGGAAGCTCACTCAGTCAATTCCTTCTCTAGCCTGGAAAGGTTTTAAAGAAATTCAAACAAGTAAAGACTCTTTGAGGAAGCTCAGTCGGTCTACCCCCATGTAGTCTATAATATCCAAGACTCTCTGGGAAGCTCACTTGGTCTATCCCCTGTAGTCTATAATAACCAAGACTCTCTGAGGAAGCTCAGTCGGTCTACCCTCCTGTAGTCTATAATATTCAAGACTCTCTGGGAAGCTCACTCGGTCTATCCCTTATAGTCTATAGCACCAGGTTCTCACGGTCTCGTGCTAGTCAGTGCATAATAAGGCTACAAGGCTAAAGTACACCTAAAGTGATACTTGGTTAACCATTCTACTATTGTGGAAACGTCGGGAGACACAACGAAAGAAATGAGAAAAGGAAAGAAAGAAAGCAAATAAGGACACAACGATTTACGTGGTTCGGGAAAAATCCCTACGTCCACAGGAGAGGCAGAATTCACTATATCGGGAGCAAAAAATTACAGAGGTTTTTCTCAGTAGAAACCCTAGCCCGAAAATGGGCTATAAAACAATGGAGAAGATGATCACTGTTCGATAAAGTGGTCCGTGTCGCTACAGTGAACGACGACTGGCTTTGTCAAAAGCGCTAAAGTAAAGTTAACCCCGAAGTCCGCACCACTACAGTGTTTGTCGTTGTCGGTCGGTCAGCTCCGCTACAATGGTTAGCATTGCTATAGTGCCAAAAAAAATTGGGTTGGGGGCCTTTGGCCCCCGGACCCCCGGAGCAAGGGCGCGTTGCCCCCTGCAACCCCCAATGAGCTCACTGCGGAGCTCGACCTGCGACAGTTGTGGGCCACAAGCATTCGGCCCAACCGGATCAAGCAACATCAATCCAACATCTACAACATTACAAGCATGTCAAGAATATCATTCTATCTTATGGTCACAAGACATGGAAAACAGGTATAACGCCCAAAGTCTAACAAAACCCAAAGGTCATAACAAGAACACGACATGGGAAAAACATCCAAGCATAGAAATTATCCTCAAACATGATCAAATTACCTCTACACAAGCATACAAGCAAGGCAAGAAAACAACAGGGGGAAAACGGTAAACACTCAATACCCCGTTCATGGGTATTGGTGGGAATTTGCACATAAAACTCAAATACTTCGAAAGGTAAGGCACAAACCACCTACCTTGGTGCTAGGAGATCAAAATACTTGAACCACGAGGGTTGATTATCTTTAGAATGTCATAGATCTATGAAAATGCACAAAACGTTCAACCCACGATATCTCAAGAAAGAGGGAAAATCATGGAATGAAACTCCAGAAGAAGGAAGAGCTCACCGCTGTGGTTCCAACGCAATCGATGGCGGTCGATTCGGCAAACAGATGGAGGATCGGGGGCTCGAAGAAAGTTCACGGCTGTACGGGCACTCTTGGTCGAAGAACCTGGAGAAGAAGATGTTTCTTTCGATTAGGCGCGACCCTGGTCCATCTAATGAAAAAAATGAAACTACACGGGGTGTACTTTTGGGGTACACGGTGTGTACTTGGCCTTTCCGTACTCTGCTTTAAGCGGCCTCCACATCGCCCCTACACACCGTGTGTGTGGCCCGAACACGGCCAACACACGGCCTTACGCGACATCAAAGTACACGGCGTGTACTCTGGAAATTTCCATATTTTCCTCCTTTTCTCAAAAACGACCAGAAAAGGAAAAACATACCTGAAACAAAGATCCGGGTTCTTATAAGAAAAAGGGGGAGAGTATGTCAATGGAAAATCAGGGGGAGAAGGTGGATGTTGAAAGGAATTCATAGGTGGTCGTGAAATTTTTTTCACTCAATTCTTGTTTCTCACACAGAGCATGGATCACGTGGGCTTAGAATTGTTGATTAGTGTCTCATTGATACATGTTCTGAATGAATAGAAGATGCGACCCTCGGGGAAACGGTTGAAGTATTGTCGAAAACCCCAAAGGGGGAGTTTGTTGCCCCAAATCTCTTTGGTAGTTTTTGTGTGTTGTGTTTGTTAACTTAGTGAAGGAGTCAGTTAAAGAGGAACTCTATCTCAAAGACAGAGGCTACACCATATCTAGGGATCCATGCTATAGTCACCCTAGTTGTGAGACTGTAAAAAGAAGGCCAACATACATGAAAACACTAGGGAAGTAGGCAAGCGTGCGTGCATGGAAGTAGTGGTCCGCGTCGTAGGGTGGTAGTGCAGAGGTGGTGATACACACTGCAGAGTGGCAGTGTCGAGGAGGCCGGGAGTGGACCCCGTTGCTTGCATTTGGAAAGTGGAGAAAGGAAAGAGTCTTATATGTTGTAGGTATTTCAAAAGTAAGTCTGATGTGGTACGTGAAGTTTACAGGCTGCACCACAGCCAAAAAGACCACGATGTAGAAGTGTTTTATGTTTCTTGAAGTATCTGATCATGTCGTCGTTGAGAACATGTCAAATTAATTATTTTTAAAACCTACTAACAACTAGAATCGTGGTAAGCAAGAGTATCATATCACAAGGAAGACAAAAAGATGTGTGAACAAACAAACAAATTCAAAACAAACAAAAAGGAAAACAAACAAAAGAAACTGAAACAGTGGACGAAAAAAATGATGAAAAATGTGAAATAACAGGAAGAGAGGAGATAAAAATAAGAATTAGGGAATCAGACTGCACTGCCCTGATAAAAGTAATTTTTCACTCTAACTTCAATCTATCACTTCTATGCCAATGCTATAGAGAAAGTATGTTGAGCACATAACTATCGTTAAATGTTTAGCACAATCCAACGAACTCTCCTTGGTAAAGATTTTTCAATCAAAACCGAGGATACAATTAGTTATTTAATGAAAAAGAGCATCATCAACCTTTTCTAAGTTTATGTACTTCGATTGATGAATAGAGGTAAAGTATCCACTACCATCACCCGTCAGTATATAGAATAGTGTAAAAAAAATTCTCATTAAGTTTGAAGATGAGGTCACTAATAAAAAATTGTAATGAAATAAAAATGACGACAAGAGTTGAGAGATGGAGAATTTGAATGCATTACAATTCGGTAACCCTAAAAAATTTTATTCGCTCATGATCAAAGCGTCAACTTCAAATATTTTCCAGAAATACATTGCAACAGTAAAAGAATAAAAGAAGCAAGAAATTAAGAAATCTTCTCTATTAAAATCGATTTCCCCTTCATCTCGAGCATCGCTGATTCATCGCAGTTGTTCTGCTGCTTATGCTCTGCCTCCGTTCTTTACTCCCGTCTCCAGCCTCCACTCTTCCTGAAAGTCTAAATCTATCTCCCCACTAAAAAAGTTTCCTCTTATATTTCTCTCAAAGTCACAGCTTCCCCAAAACATTGCCTTCGTTGGTGACCGATCAATAGAATAAATACTTTTTGGACTTCTGTCACAGTGACTTTAATAAAACTTTCCAACCAACTTCAGCCACCTCATTGTGGGACACCCAAACAAAAACTGTGACCAAAAAACACAAATCCACGTGTCTCGAACTGTTGGGGCACAACGGAGGTGCGTGGTACCTCAAACACACAAAAATGAGAGTAAATGGAGAAACACAAGAATTACACAGATTACACCACAAAATCTCTTCCAAACAAAGGGATTCAATCCCGTTTAAATAGAGGAAGTAAATTCATCCTTATCCTTCAGTTGTTGGAGGGTAGTTCAACTACCCTTGAGAAGTCCTCCCGCCGCCTGCTGCAGTCCACCACGTCGGCTACCAACATTTGGACGAAGCTGTTGCCGACTGTTTCTCCTCCCGTTGAAAACATCCACCCCATATTGGGAGTGACCCGCACAAATCTCCCACTTACGACCAATTTGGGGTAGAATCTTGACCTGCAGTCTCCTTGCAGGTGTCAAAAACATCATCGGCAAATCGAACACGCTTCTTCACGCCAGAAGATGTGACACTTCCACCATCTTCACTCGATCTCGGGCTAACTGCAGTCTCCATCAAATGATACAACCCTTGAGACTCCTTCCCAGTAAGCATCGTTGTATCCCCACGTGAGACTTCCAACACTCCACCTGCTATGGAAATCTTGAACCCTTTCGCATCGAGCCTACTCAATGATATCAGGTTCCATCTCATCCTCGGAACAAATTTCACGTCAGCTAGTTTACGTACTCCTCCATCGGGTGTCTTCAATTTCACTATCCCAACTCCTCAAACCTCGCATTTGACCCATCATCAAGTCTCATCGAGTCTCGCACCTGCTGAAAAGTATCAAATATACCTCTCGTCATACATATGTGTGCCGAGCTCCCCGAATCCAGAACCCATCCGTCTTCTTTTGGGTTTTGAACCCACTCGTTCTTCCTCTTTAGAAATTGGCATTCCCGCTTCATGTGCCCATATCTTTTGTAGTAATGACACTGCACTTCTCCCTGTTAAACTTGCTCATCTGAGTGCATGCTTCCCATTGTCAGGCAAATTTCATCATCAGTTGATAATCTTGTGATGTTCACATCCTCCTCTTCAACTTTCTTCTTCCCAGCAGCGTACCGTTTGCGCTCTCCACAGACACTTTTATAGTGACCCTTCTTCTCGCACCAGAAACACGTGATTTTACTCGGATCACGTCCTCTTGACTTTGGTCGCCATTCTTTACCTCATGACTTATGATGTCGGCTCCTCCCACACTGATCATCTCGCATCACCGCGATTTGCTCTCTTGAATGTGTCGCGGGCCTTCGGAATGACTCCGAATCTTGAAGCGACACCATCACATCTTCCAGCTTCAATGTCTCCTTCCCCACGAGCAATGCAGTCACAAGCCCATCAAATGAGCTTGGTAGGGATGACAAAAGCAAAAGTGTTTTGTCTTTCTCTCCAACCTTCACACCGAGCCCCAATAACTATGTTGGGATTTTGTTGAATTCGTTGGTGTGATCCAACAAATTCGTTCCCTCATCCATGCACAATTGGTACAATTTCTTCTTCAGGAATAATTTGTTGGTGAGCGACTTCGTCATATACCACTGCTCCAACTTCTTCCAGATCTCCTTCGGTGAGGTCTCATTTAACACCGAGTACTTTACCTCATTTGTCAGACACAGTCGAATTGTGCTGACGACCCGCATCTCGAGCTCTTCCCAATTATCTTTACTGGTTGCATCGGGCTTTTCTCCGATCAATGGTCTGATTATGCTCTGCTGCACCAAAACATCTTTCACCGTGTTTTGCCACAAGTCGGAATTGTTTCGACTATCGAACTTCTCGATCTCAAATCTTGGTAGTGCTCCGCCACCAGCCATCGTCGTCGTCGCAAAACGCGATCACCACCGTCAATGCTGCACCTTTATGAAACCAACTGATAGAGTGCGAATTTTGAAAAACTAACCATACAGATGCGTCCGAAATGGTCAAAATAGTCGGAATCGACTCGGCTTGCTCCAACTCACCTCTGATACCACTTGTTGGGGCGCAGCGGAGGTGCGTGGTACCTGAAACACACAAAAACGGGAGTAAACAGAGCAACACAAGAATTACACAGATTACACCACAAAATCTCTTCCAAACAAAGGGATTCAGCTACCCTTGAGAAGTCCTCCCGCCGCCTGCTGCAGTCCACCACGTCGGCTGCCAACTTTTGGACAAAGCTATTGCTGACTGTTTCTCCTCCCGCTGAAAACCTCCACCCATATTGGGAGTGGCCCCCACACGAACTGGTCAAGATCTTCTTCAAACAAATCCCTAACTTAAATTCAACCAGCTAAGTGACTTCAAACGTGGATCTCAGCAAATTCTAACACGACTCAGAACAATTCGCCCAATCACAAAACCATAACTCGGTCTCTGTTCATTCGGCTTCCTACATTCGAACTCGATACTGAAGACAACATCCTCAGTTCCCCATTTGTAGATCTGAGCTCAAAATCGATAACGTCGCATTCGAATCATCGGCCGCGGCTTCTCGCGCATCCATTGTTCGAGCTCCTATTAGGTTTCGGACATCTTCATCAACACGCTGCCGGAAGGATCAACGGTGCTCTTCATCGCACCCGGTTTGCAATGGATCGATCTTGGCAAGCAAAAATTCAGTCAGCCATGGGTTTCCCAGATTCAACAACCTCGTCCGATTTCGGTTCATCGGTGGTCATCTTCAATATTGGCAGTCTCAAGCGAGCTCGACTTAGACTTTACCTTCATCAACACACTAATGCCGGTTACGTGAATTCGGAAGGGTCCTAGGCGGCGATTCACTGTAATGGATTTATTCATCTTCTCGGATTCACAGTCTCAATAGGCTTCAAGTTCATCCACTGAAGTTTTGAAATCAATCAGCCCTAATTTCATCTATTTCGATTGTCTCAATTAACTCAGATTCGGCTTCTCGCATCAACTTCCGATTCGAAACAGTGATTCGTCGTCTTCAGCAAGATGTCCTCAACAACGAAGAAGCTTCCATCGGAGAACACCGCTCGGCCATCGTTTCACACAGAACTGCTCCCCACAGACTCCCCACCATGAAACGCACTTCTGAAATGATCTGGCCAACTCCCGACGAACCAAGTCATCGGGCAAAATCCCTATTAAATTATTAATTAGAGAAAATTAACTAAAACTTAAAAAAATAATAATAAATAAATTAAAAACACAAAAGGAAATAAAGAAAAAGAACACATAACATAAAATTAAATAATACTCAAAGAAATAATTAAAAACTACAATTAAAAAAAACTGATAAAAAATACAAACATTAATAAATAATTAAAAGAAAAATGAATTTAAAGATTAAAAAATAAAACAAACATTTTAATCCATAATTTCATTACTTTACAAAATCTACAACAAACTAACCTAAAAAACATAATTAGCCGAATTAATGTTAAATTAAGCATTAAAAACATAATTTAAAAACAAAAGAGATATGACAAAAAGTATCAATTTAAGTCAACATCAGTATCCATGCTATAGAAATATGGATACGGCATAGAGGCGTTTTTTGAGTTTTTCCGAGCCACCAGAGTTTTTGAGCCCTCCACATCGTAGAGGAAGGAGTCCACACCACAGTTACGCGCGTGGCACGCCTGAATTTGGTAGAAGCAAAGATTTTAGGTTCTCCAGTTCTATAGAAGGCCATTCCACAATAGAAGTGGTCACACTGCAGTCAACATGATGCAGTGAATTTAAGAGAAGTTAAGGCGGAGATCATGGTGTAATGGTGGAAATTGTTATCCAAGCTTTATGGATCTGGTCAAATGCAAGTCTCCATGCCGCAATGATGTTGACCACATTGTAAGGAGATCAGAGGAATTATTGGATGTTCCATAGTGAAGGTGTCCACATCATAGTATATGGAAAACAAGTGATACAACTCCGCAACATCTATGACCACGCTGCAACCAGGTTATTTCTTTTTGCTAATAGTTTCAGAAGGAATGAGAGTTATGGCTCAAAAATCTCGATGGTTAATTCCAATTTGATGGTCTATGATGACCCCAATAATTTGGAGGGACACTTGGCACAATCTCATAGAAATGGGAGACAATCCTAATCATAGTATTGAAATAAAAGAGGAAGGGATTTGCTATGCAATATAGAGAGGACATAGAGAGGAAGACACGTGGAGTTTTTCTGGAGCAGATTTCCAAAAGATTTTTCCAGATCTCATATGGAAGATTGAAGGTCGAAGAAGTTGTTATTCCAAGAGTCTCATCCTCACTGGAAATCGACTTTTCTGTGCAAAAGAGAAACACTATCCAGGTCTATGTTCATATCATCTTCATTTAAAGAAGGAAGATTCAAAAAGTGGAGCAGTGAGTTCCTTATTGAAGGAGAACAATGAGTTCTCCAAATGTTTGTGGTAGTGACCTAGGAGGTTCAGTGAGACCACTTTGAATTATAATTTAAGCTTTTAGTAAATTTGGTGCATAAGTGCATTACCGTGAACGCTCCTTAGACGTAGCCTAGTGCGGGTGAACCAAGTAAAATCCCCCATGTTTACTACTTTCATCGCTCATTGAGGGGGAATATAGAGAGAAATCAAAGTGTTCATCAAGATGAGAGAACAAGATCATCATCTAAGGAAGAATTGTTTTAAACTTAAATACCTTGATTCACCCCCCTCTTAGGGTGTTATCATCTATAAGGTTCTAACATTTCCAACAGACCCTTATGGAATTAGATAACCCTTGTTAAATATGCTTGATGAACCTTACAAAATCTACCTTATCCATTTTACACAATCATAAGACAAAAACTCTTATAAAATGAGTCTGGTGACTCTTATGGAATCCTATTTTTTTTGAAAAAAATATCTTACAAAGTAGTCCAATGATCCTTATGGTTTATCCTTTTCCATAAAATGTCTCCTATGAAATCAGGGACGAACCTTATGAAATAGATACTTTCCTGAATTTTTTAGATTTTTCAAACATACTCTTCTGTTTTATCCTAGATGATTCTTATGTTTAATTCCAATCACCATTACACACCAATCCAACAACTCTTATGAAATGGGTACTTCACTATTCCTTTGCCACATTCCTCTAACTTTCCTAGAATTTAACCATACGCATATAGGGAAGACTTTGATCCTCTATCGAATTTGAATACACAATGGCTCTCACATATTTAGGGAGACTTCCATCTTCTATTAAATTTGAATACTCTCTAAATAACCGACTCTTACACACCACTTTAGGGTAACCATTCCAAACATAGGAGGATTCATCAAATACCCAAAACTCTTGAATTAATTCCAAAACTCCTCCAAGAGTATCCAAGGCTTCTCTTGTTCAAAATGATTATAATTGACAAAAAATCCATCACTATAAGCTATGGTTCCAACAAGAAGTCCCAGACCTGGTTTCCTATTGATATATACAACAATACGAAGAACCGCATCCCACTATAATATGGTTATATGATCCATGAATTGAATTAACTTTCTTATAACATAGGTAACATCTGGTCAAGTCATGGTCAAATAGTTTAGATTACCGATAAGTCGATGATACCTGTCAGGTGCGGAAAAATCCTCACTCTCTATATGAAGAGACGTCTCACTAGGATCAGGAGGAGTATAAATAATGATAGAATGAGTCAATCTTGTTTCCTGAAGAAAATCCAATACATACTTTCTTTAAGATATGAGAATATATTTCGATCATTGAGAGACCTTAATTCCCCAAAAATACTTCAAAGAGACTAAATCCTTTGTCTAAAAGTTATAGAGAAGGAAAAATTTGAGTTGATATATTCCCACTAAATCACTAATTTAAATAAAAATATCTTCAAAATAAAAAATGAGAAAAATTCTTCCAACATTGGTTTGTTGATAAAAAACTTAGGTATCTTTTACACTCTTAGAGACCCCAAAAGTCATCACAATTTCATAAAACCAGTAAAACCATGTCCATGGGGTTTTTTTAAGTCTATATAGAGATCATCTAAGGCGACAAACCTTAGAAGACCGCCCCTGAGTAACAAACCCCATAAATTACTCTATATAGGCTTCCTCATCCAAAAATCTATAGAGTAAGGCATTTTTCATATTGATTTGGTGAAGAGATCAATGATAAGAAGTCATAAGAGAAATCAATAGGTGGAGAGTCCATTTTAGTGACCTGAGAGATGGTATGAAAATAATCAATCCCATAAGTCTGAGCATACCCATAGGTGAAAAATCAAACTTTAATGTAATTGATAGATCTATCTTCACTAACATGAATAATATATACCCATTTGAATCCAATATCCTACTTACATAGAGGAAGAGTAACAAGATCCCATTTATGATTGCGTTTGAGAGAATGTATCTCATTAAACATGGTATGCAACTAACCTGAATGGGCTTTGGACTCAATGAGAGTACAAGGGATAATTTTTATAGACAAAGTACTTATAAAATCTATATTCTATAAAAATAATCCTTAGTAAGTGTGAGTATATACAAGATTTTTCTGGAAAGTATGGGTATATTTCCAAAGGGTAATCGAAAGATCCTTAGTGTTAGATGGTGGAGCTGATGATGAAGTTGGGATATAGGTGTCAGTAGGAACTATAAGAGAGGTTTCATGCATGTAGTGAGCATAGACTTGACCAAAGTAGGAAGAACCAGGCTTAGGAAGAGGTGGAGTGGTAGGTGGTATGGGGGTATATTGTTGAATTGAAGACCACTAGCCTTAGGAGGAGATGGTGAATGGATGATAACCCTTGAGATCAGAGTCAAGGTGGATGATGGAGCTAAATGAGAAGCAAATGGGGAATGACTCAACAAAGTCAACATCATCATACATGACATATTGGCCCAAATTTGGAGAGTAGCACCGATAATTATGTTGTGTATGAGAGTATCCAAGAAATATTCATCTAGAAGAATATGCATCAAACTTGGTGCAAGTGGGAAAAATATCATGAACATAGCATAAATAAACAAAAAAATTGAAGTGGCAATGAATGTGGTGGATGGGATGGATATAGTATGTGATATAGAGTATCCCCCATAAGAGCTTAAGATGCAAGACATTTGATAAAACAAGTTTCCATCAGAATAGCATCACCCTAGAAGGTAGTGGGAACTTTCATATAAAAAAGGTCCCTATAACATGTAACAATCCAAAATATTCTAAACTTAATTTTATTAAAAATGTATTTTTTTAGTCGATTTCCATTAAAAATAATTATTTAAATTAAGTATTTTAATTAAATTGATTATAAGTTAATTATATAGTGTTCAAATTAATTTTATACTGTTATATTTTAATATGAATATATTTGAATTTGAATAACAAAATTTATCGAAAGGGGTGTTTGATAAAATATTTTAAATAAATTTCTAAAAAATCAATGTATTGACTAATGCAATTATACTAACTATGATAAAAATTATTTAATATGAAATAATAAATACTACACATTGAATATAATTAATTTGGATTAAAAAATTTTTATTTTCAAAATAATATATATATATATATATAAAAAGTTATAATTACAAGTTTTAAAATTATGAAATAAGATTAGAATTATAAAATTATTACTATCTTAAAACTATGAATTATATTTATATTTTAATTAAATGATGAAATTATACATATTATTTATATAAAAATTTTATGAAAATTTTATTTTTATTTTAAACCTGATTTATATCTATATGTATATGAAATGTTTTGAATTATAAATTTTGAATAAATAATTTCTTAAAAATATTATATTTGAAAATATATTATTATAATATAGTAATTTTAATTAAATAAAAAAATGATATATATATATATACATATATGAAGTAATAATTGTTAGTTTTAAATTATAAATTTTGATTAGGTTAATTTTTATAAAATTACTAATATTATGATTCTTGTTTAATAAAAAATTATAATTTTTTTAAAGGTAAAGGGGGAAAGCCCCCGTTTATTGAAAAAGAAACTCCTTTTGAAGGGAAGAAGGAGAAACCCATTACAGAGACAGATGAAAGACATCTTAACAGAATAGGCTAAACGACCAACAAGGATCCAAAATCCAAAAGGAAACAAAAATCAAAGCAGGAACATGTTAGAAAGTCTCATCACCCCCCCTAACCGAAAATGCCACAGCGAAATAAAATTTATATAAAGTATCTAAATAAAATTAAATATAAAATAGTAAAGATATAATAATAATAAAATGAAAAGGAAAAAAATCCAAATTGGGGAAAGGGCGTATGCGCGTAGGGTTCTCAGGGGAATCCGAGGGGAGTGAAGCCACATGCCGCGGAGGGGGTCTTCACCAGAGGAAGCTGGAGTTTTTGAGTCGGGGTACGCCATGTTTGAGGGGGTCCATTCATCCGAGAGTGTTCTTATTCACAAGTTGGGAGTTTGAGCATGGCCTGGAGTTGAGGCCAACGCGATGCGATGTCGAATCCATGTGTGGAGTCGAGGACCTGTTCAAGGTCTATTGCTGATGAGCAAGGTGATGTCAAAGATATTATAAGCGAATTCAAGATCAAGGTTAGGGTTTAAATTTTTTAAGTTGTGGATATGATCTTGATTTTCGACCTTCTCCAATCTAAATAGGTAGACGTTTCCTGTTTTTTTGTATCCATCTTTATTTCTTCTCCTTTCTTTGTCACTCTACTGTTTATGGTTTAATTAATAGCCTTACTGTGGTCCTTTTGTAAAAAAATGTTTGTTTTTTTTATTTTTTTCCATTAATTTTATCTAATTATGATATATATGTTTTTTGTACTTTTGATATTATAACCAGAAATTGATCAAACCTTTTGGCCCCTTCTGTTTTTGATATGAACCGAATTTCAAATAGCATTCAATTAAATTATTTTATCACCATTTGTTTCCACAAGGCTTCCCAAATATTCTTGTTGTTGAATGTATATAGGTGAATGTGTGTATGCACAGAAGGACCGGGAATTCCTTTTGTTGGAAGGAACTTTTCCCAAGCCTATTTCCTTCCCTTTTCTTACCATTGGTCCAATTTCTTAAGGCAGGCCTAATCCTTCTACCCAAGTGTTGTTTTGGTTCTTTTTTTTTTCAAGTATAGGAAATTAGATTTCTATGTTAATTTGTTTGATTGTTTCCATCAAAAATATTTTATTGACGAATATAGTTTGATCATTTACGGTCAAGTTTTTCATAATTGTTTGTAGGAGATTTATTATCTTTTCAAATTTTATAGCAAGGGTGTGTTAAATTTTATTATTTGGTTATTGGTTTTTAATTTACTGAATTTTGTATGGGACTTATATACATGTTTTGTTTCAAAATGAACATATTCGGTCATAAGGGAGATTAAATATTTTTAGATTTTAATATTATTATTTTTATTTTCGAATTCATTTTATAACGATTTAATTTATTTAATTTGAGCTGGATTTACAATTCTGTAAGGGTGATATTGTGTTCAAATATAGATTTTTCAGTATGAATAAGAAAATGTATTTCATTCCATGTTTAAATATTCTAGTTTTCCTATTTTATTATGCTATTCTATCTTAATAAAACCCTTAGTATGAGTTTTAATTTTGTTAATATTGATAAGTTATTATTTTATCAAACTATGTTTTCTAAAGACATATACATATATATGTACATATACATATATATGTACATATACATATATATGTACATATACATATATATGTACATATACATATATATGTACATATACATATATATGTACATATACATATATATGTATACATAACCAACTACGTATAATTATACAAGGTGAATATCTATTCAACTTATTTTGGAATAATGGGATGTTCCATAAAAACGCTAATTATTTTCAAGGATTACTATTTTTAGGTACTCATATTAATTCTGTCAAGGGGTATTTTCATTTATATAAATTTTGATTAAACATGATTTTATTTCGTGATTAGGAGTATAATAAATTCCATCTCATAAGTATATATATATATGGATGAAATGGTTATTGTTATCACCATGATTCAAAAAATGCGCATATCATTTTATCACCATATATTAAAATTACAGATGTTGCAAGCACATATAAACAAGGTCATGTGTGTATGCATTATATCGACACCCATTGCATCTTTAGTAAGTTCACATTTTAATATAAAATAAGGTTTAGTTTCAAAACTAATATGTACACTGATTTCATTGAAAGTGTTTTATTTTAAAGGTTTCTTTTATATATTTTTGTGTGATTCATAATTAGTTATTGCTTAAGAATATTATATAATGCGATTGGAAATTTACTAATGATATGTGAAGAGTTTATATTCTCATGTTATTAACTTATGCCTAGAATCAATTAAGAAAATGTGCATTTAATATTTGATTGTGTTTTTTTTATATTAAAAGTTATCACTTTTTAAAATATAATACATGAGCTGATGAATGAAATATGTAAGTGCATGTATGCTAATGAGCTTACCATATGAATATGTAAAGTCAAGTATAATATATTTGGTTATGCAAGTCTAATAAGTGAGTTTTCGTGAAAGTTTATACTTACACATTTATAAATAAACATAAGTGTGTGGGCGATTAATGTTTGTTTATATATATACATATATACTCAAATTCATTTATGTTCTTATAAAAAATTTTATTTTTAAGGGTATCAAGCTATGTTCTAACTCTTGTTAAATATGGATATCAATGTTTTCATTAAATAAGAATTTATCCCAAAAATTAGAGCATTATAAATACTATGTCATATAAATGTATATATATATATATATATTTATATATGGGAAACATTAGGTTATTTTATTTTTAATGTTAAAATACACACACACACACACATGCACAAAGGATATAATGTTTATTGACATGTTATAATACTTATCGTCATATTCTAGAAAAATGCGCGTAACATGTCATCATGTTATTTTAAACTTAAGGATGTTGCATCTGTATATAGTCATGGTCATGTGTCAAGCGTAACATTGACACATCTTCCATTCAATATAAACTCACAGTTTCAAATAAATTTTCCAACAAGCACATGGAATTCTTCAAAAATTGAAATGTTTTATTTATAATTTTATGTATGATGCATATTTATTTATTTTAAAATATTATTTTGAGAAGACAAAACTATATATTCATTTTTGATTAAAAGTGAAATTATTTCATTACATATTTTTAATGGGCTACAAATAAAGACAATTATTTCAAGTATGAGATTAATCTTCTTATGATATTATATGGATTAAGAATTAAACTTTTCAAAGTGGTATGAGACACTTTGGATTGTTTAAAGAATATGTACCTCAATAATTTATCAATGAGTTTATTTTCCTATATGATTAAGATTTAAATAAATCAAAATGGTATGGGACACTTTGATTTAAAGAAATACTTTTATTAGACATATAAGGAATGCATTGGACATATTATGTGACGAGTGAGGCCCGCTATAGCCTCTCAGTGCATCAATATGTCTCATGAGACAAACTAGAATCTTGGCATGAGACCTTGATAGAATGATTATATTGTCCAGCATTATGAATTCACACATGCATTGGACTTATTATGCGACTGGTGAGGCCCTCTATAGCCTCTCGATGCATCAGTTGGTCTCATGAGACAAACCAGGTCTTGGCATGAGGCCATGAAAAGATGGTTATGTATGGTCTTGGCATGTGGCCTTGAAAAAATGTTTATGATGTCCTGCATTCCCTCATTATCTAGTAAGTGAAATTCCATGTGATTATTAGACTAGTATAATAACTATGGTTAAGAATCATTCTCTTATAAACATGTATTAATCAATTATACATTTTTAAGTGCACATGGAATAATGTTTTATACTTATGTATATCATTTATTAAGATGGGTTAATTGTTCATTTAAAATCCGTAAACAAAGGTTAAGAAATTATCTATCATTTCATGGTTTGCATACATGTGTTTTGAGGTCTTTTTCTATGAAAATCCAAAAAAGTAACATTTCATGTGCAAAACTGTATCCGCACACCTGGAATGTCATACATAATTAAGTATGGTCATTATTTAACTTATAAGTGGTATTTCATGCATTTCTACTCAAGTGCATGCATATTATATAATGTATTTTATTTGTGACTCTTAAATAAATTTAGCTATTTGGAGCATGAGTTTATCCTAAAAGCTGTTTTAGAATCTCTCAAGAAAATGATGATGGCGTGTTATGAGAAATGTTAATTTCATGATTTAAAGCACATGTTTTTAAAGAAATGTTTTAAAGGAAAAGTTATTTCTTAATGGGATTGTTTTGAAACCCTTTACTGGGCATTTCCAATACTCACCCCTTGTTTCAAAATTATTTTTCACAGGTCACTTTGAAGTCCAAAGTTAGACGCCATCATTTTTACGTGCGTGGAAGCGAAGTTTGGTTTTTGTTTGTTTAATTTTTTTTTCAACACTTATAAATTGTAAGCTTGTATCTAACTCTCTAGAACCTAGACCCTTAAAAGGTACTTTTCTATGTTATGTTTAAGGATGGGTCCTTATAATTGGTATAAGAGGAACGGTCTAGAAAACTTTGGAGATTAGATGTTGACGAGTCTAGAAGTTTAACAGTCCTAGTGTTTCTTAATTCTAAAGACGAAAATTCAGAATTGTTTTTAGTCCGACAAAATGAATTGCAAGGATGCAATTATTTTGAGGGGGGATAATGTAACAACCCAGAATATTCTAAACTTAATTTTATTAAAAATGTATTTTATTTAGTCGATTACTATTAAAAAAAATGATTTAAATTAAGTATTTTAGTTAAATTTATTATAAGTTAATTATATAATAATGCTTATAGATAACTATATAGTTTTAAAATTAATTTTATACCGTTATATTTTACTATGAATTAATTTTAATTTGAATAAAAAAATTTATTGAAAGGTGCGTTTGATAAAATATTTTAAATAAATTTCTAAAAAATCAATGTATTGACTAATGAAATTATACTAACTATGATAAAAATTATTTAATATGAAATAATAAATACTACACATTGAATATAATTATTTTGGATTTACAAATTTTGATTTTCGAAATTATATATATATATATATATAAAGTTATAATTATTAGTTTTAAAATTATGAAATAAGATTAGAATTATAAAATTATTACTATTTTAAAACTATGAATTATATTTATATTTTAATTAAATGATGAAATTATACATATTATTTATATACAAATTTTATGATAATTTTATTTTTATTTGAAACCTGATTTATATTTATACGTATATGAAATGTTTTGTATTATAAATTTTGAATAAATAATTTCTTAAAACTATTATATTTGAAAATATATTATTATAATATGGTAATTTTAATAAATAAAAAAATGATATATATATATATATATGAAGTAATAATTGTTAGTTTTAAATTATAAATTTTGATTAGGTTAATTTTTATAAAATTACTAATATTATGATTCTTGTTTAATAAAAAATTATAATGGTATAACTATTTTAATATTAAAAGTTAAACTTATAATATATATATATTATGTTAAACTTTTTATAAAGTATATAAAAGAAATTAAATATAAAATAGTAAAGATATACTAATAATAAAATGAAAAGGAAAAAAATCCAAATTGGGGAAAGGGGGTATGCACGTAGGGTTCTTGGGGGAATTCAAGGGGAGTGGAGCCGCATGCCACAGAGGGGGTCTTCACTAGAGGATGCCATAGTATCCGAGTCAGGGTACACTAGGACTATGGGAGTCCAGTCATCTGAGAGTGTTCATCTTTGTGGGTTAGGAGTTTGAGCATGGCTGGGAGTCGAGGTCGCTGCAATGCAATGCCAAATCCATGTGTGGAGTCGCAGACCTATTCGAGGTCCATCGTAGATGAGAAAGGTGATTTTGAAGATGTTATGAGTGAAGTAAAGATCAAGTTTAGGGTTTTTATTTTTTAAGTTGTGGATAGGATCTTTATTTATGACCTTTTACAATCTAAATAGGCATGATTTTCCTATTTTTGTCATATCCATATTTATTTCTTCTCATGTTTTTATTGTTCTACTGTTTATGGTTTAATTAATAACTTTACTATGGTCATTTTTTCAAATACTTGTTTTCTTTTGACTTTGGTCTATTAATTGTATCTGATTATGATATATATGTGTTTCATGCTTTTGATTTTATAATCAGAAATTGATTGAACCTTTTGACCCCTTCTGTTTTTGGTATGAACTGAATCTCAAATAGTGTTTGATTCAATTTTTTTATCATTGTTTGTTTCCACAATGATTCTTAGATACTCTTGTTGTGGCGTGTATATAGGTAAGTCTGTGTATGCACAGAAGGACTGAGAATTCCTTCTGTTGGAAGGAACTCTGACCAAGCCCAGTTCCTTCTGTTTTCTTACCCTTGGTCCAATTTCTTGAGGTATGCCTAATCCTTCTAACCAAGTGTTGTTTTGCTTCTTATATTTTAGGTAAGGAAAATTATATTTCTCTATTAATTTGTTTGATTGTTTCCATAAAAAATATTTTATTGATGAATACAGTTTGCTCATTTACTGCCAAGTTTTTCAGAATTGTTTCTAGGGGATTTATTTTTTTTCAAATTCTATAGCAAGGGTGTGTTAAATTTTATTCTCTGGTTATTGGTTCTTTACTCTACTGAATTTTGTATGGGACTTATATACACGTTTTGTTTAAAAATGAACTTATTCATTCATAATGGAGATTAAATATTTTCAGATTTTAATATTATGATTTTTATTTTCGAATTCATTTTATAACAATTAATTTATTTAATTTGAACTGGATTTACAATTCTCCAAGGGTGATATTGTGTTTAAATATGGATTTTTTAGTATGAATAAGAAAATGTATTTCAATTCATGTTTAAATATTTTGGTTTTCATATTTTATTATTCTATTCTATCTTAAGAAAACCCTTAGTATGTGAAAGAGCACTGTCGTGGGTGCCCTCAAATGATTAGTGTAATTTTGGGGTACTTAGGTGCAGTAGAGTGGCTGACCAAGGTCGTCTCTCAAAGGAGGAAGTGAATTAAAACAACTTTTTAAAGGTATTCTAAAAATAAAATAAAAGAGAATGAAAAAAATATTTGAAAGGATGAGTTTTGGTTATAGTTTATGAATATAGAATAAGTTTTCTGGAAGAAGATTGTATTTTTTTTGTTTTTAGTTTTGAAATGAAGTTTGATTAAAATGACACAACAAAAAGATGTTTTTTAGACAATATTTAAAAGACATAATCGATCTAACTCTACCTATTCAATCATTTATTAATCATTATCATTTAAATTAATATTCAATTAATTATGATCCCTTAATTTTTTAACCCCCGAACCCTACGAGAATTAACCTTACCACAAAGATGAAATTAATTAAACCCTAGGCTAGCTTCGGAACATGCTATCGTAGCACCCTACTTTGATTGATGTTCTAAGGCTAGCTTATGGTCAGTGGTAAATTAAGGCACATAAACACTCTGGAAATGAGGATTAATTGAGTTTAGGTATTTTATTTGAACTCTACAAATTGATCCCGTGTGGTCTTTGATTACCGATTAAGATCGCGCTCTCACAATTCACACAAATCCCGACCTCACGCCTTTTGTGTTAATTGTTCAATTGCTCACTTAGTTTCTTATAATTTAAAATCTCAATTAATGGATCATGTTTAGTGAATTAAAATATATCATTGATTCAAAATAAATTAATAAAGAAGGTGAGAGGTAGATCGATTACTAAAAATAACTACTCTTCCATGGGTGACGTAATCATCGTAGAAGCGTTTTGCATGTGCAAAGGTTTATAATGGGTATAACCCAATAACGCTTCTACTCAAGAATTCCAGACCAAATAGAAAGATTAAGAAAATAATAAATTTAAACAAAACATAATAAAAGAGAATAAATAAAATAATAACAAAGAATTTTATTAAGAAAACACAAACATTACAACATGAGGAAGAAGAATAGGGCTTCGACGAAGGGATCCTTGCTTCAAGAGATACCCTTATTGAATTGCTTGTAGAATTGGAGTGGAACCTCTTATACTATTCCCTAAACTTACTAATTCACGTCCTAAACCCACCAAATGAGAAAAAAACCAATTTATAGAGTGGTGGGGAGGCAAGGTTCAAAGTGGTTTCACGTGTGAAAGGGGAATCTCGGCCAAATATTTTATGCCAAATTACACCACCCATTTGACCACTAAAACGCATGAATTGGATGGAATTACAGCAGGATAATATGTTAATATATGGGTCCTATATCTCATATAAATCTTTGGGCTCAATCTAAGTCCATATGAAGGAGTTATGGCCGAAATACAGAAGCTTTTCCATTCTGACGTGTCCAGACCACCTTTGACTTTATGGCCCAATTACTCTATCCAGATGCATTCTTTTCATCAAGTGTACTGAATAAAAGTTGTATCCCATGAAGCATGGAACATAGTTACAAAATATTAAGTTCAAATAATTCAAATAAAAATATTTATGATTGAAATACTACAGTATATTTTAAAAGGGTAAAACTGGAATTTTCATCAAATATTCAAATAAATGATCTAATCCCAAATACTTTCTAATTGAACATATTTAACACAATGTGAGGAAATTATATAATTTATTATCAATAAAATATTCAATAAAATAGTGTTTTATCAACTCCCCCACACTTACCCTTTTGCACTCCTGAGAAAAATCTCATATCAAGTAAACATCAATATCAAATCAAAACCAATTTTAAAACACATATCCTTGAGATCAAACAATTACACACCAAAAAACAAAATATATAATGCCTCATAAAAAAACATTATTTCAAGTTCTTAATTTATATCATTCAATATATTTCCACTTTATTTATCCTCCCATTCACAAAACACTTACCTCTCTTGAATTTTCTCTTATCACACAAATATCAATTTTTTTTGCAATGTCTTTCTCATCCAAACTCATACAAGGGTCACCATAGGCTTGATAAATTCCTACATCGCCACCCGATGTGAGTCAAGGACATATGTTTATCATGAGGACTTTTCAAGGTTGTTCTGTGGCTTTCGGTTGGTAGGATTTAGATGTGAAAAATTATGAGGCTGAATGAGGAGGGCTTGACTCTTTTTGAAGAAAAATTGCATTAATCTAATTTTCACTTAAATATGGTCTTCTCCTAAATCCCCATAGTATCAATTCAGCTCCATAATCATGAAAATTAATGAAAAGTTTACACCATTCATCATTTCATCATAAACAATGTCAATCTTCTCAAACATGATTTTCTTGAAAGCTCCATATAGGCACAACTTTCAACCTCAATTAGAAGCTCCAGAAAAGGCACAGCTTCACTTGTCATGAAAGCTCCAGAAAAGGAACAGATTTCAATATAATGATTTTATTTAGTAGCAAACACATCTCTTAAAAATTTAATTTTCCACCCAAAGTATCACAGAATGTGGTAGCACAACACAAGATAGCTTCCCCCCACACTTAAGCTCAACTAGATTATGCAATTTCACTTCAAGAGTTGGTTGGATTAGGAAAATTGGCATGTAATGTGGCTACCTAACATGATGTTCATAGATTATAAGGGATAAAAGGATTAAATGTTCAAGGTAGGCCATTATAAAAAAGGATTCTTTGAAATAGGGGATTTAATACCAAACAAATGCCTCAATCATTTAAACATAAGTACCTCAAACCCTCAAGTTTTGACAGGAATAGATCAAATTATGGTTAAATCAAGCATGGTTTGGTTCTCTCAAGAAGTGAGGTGAATGTAAAGAATATGAAAATAATGGTTCAGAAGCCTCACAAGAAAGTGATTTTAAATATAAAGATAGTGAGATGTGGCATGGGATTCAAAATTCAGTGTACTTTTCATGAAATTACTAAATATTTGAACTTGAAACAAAGTTGTTTCAGCATTCATTTAAGCTTAGTTTCAAGGGATAAACTATTTCACTCATTGACATGCATTTAAAAATTGTGATCAGAATCATTTCATCTCAAAAATTTCAAAAACACAAAGAAAATTAAAAAATAAACACACAAAATTTGAAAAAACACGCATTTTTTTTTTGTTTTTTTTAAATCCGGAAAACAATTGAAATTACTAAACTAAAAGGTTCCCTCCCCCACACTTAAAATATTGCATTGTCCTCAATGTGAACCCATTAGATGATATATGCACAAGAAATGCAGAATTTTTAAATAGGACAAATAATATAAAAGTGAAAGTGTTAGGAACAGCCTGATGTGCTCAAGTGATGATGGAGTCATGTAGTGTGATAAAATCCACTGCATCAGTAGGAAGTCCCTCAATGTATCTCTTCAAACGTTGCCCATTGACTGTAAATCACCTTCCAGTGTCCTCTTGTGTGATCTCCACTGCACCATAAGGAAAAACATTAGATACAATATAAGGACCTAACCATCTGGAACACAACTTACCAGGCATCAGCTTTAGTCGTGAACTGTAGAGAAGGACTTTCTCTCCAACATGAAACTCCCTTTGTTGGATCATTCTATCATGAGCTGATTTTGATCTTTCCTTGGAGAGCCTTGAGTTCTCATATGAAGACAATCGAATCTCCTCAAGCTCTTGAATTTGTAGCTTCCTTTGGATTCCAGCTTGGGCCAAATCCATGTTGAATTTCTTTATAGCCCAATAAGCCCGATGCTCAACTTCCACGGGGATATGACACGCTTTCCCAAAAACAATCTGAAATGGGGATATACCAATGGGTGTCTTGTATACTATTCTATAAGCCCACAATGCATCATCCAAGCACCTGCTCCAATCTTTCCTATTTGGCTACACAGTTTTCTCTAAAATTTGTTTCAATTCCCTATTTGAAACCTCAGCCTGGCCATTTGTTTGAGTGTGGTATGGTGTTGATGTTTTGTGTGTCACCCCATACTTTCGAAGGAGGGAAGAAAAATTCACATTACAAAAGTGTGTCCCTTGGTCACTGATGATGGCCTTTGGCACTCCAAACCTACAGAAAATTTGAGCCTTGACAAAATCCACTACAACATGAGAATCGTCATTCCTGGTGGCCTTGGCCTCCACCCATTTACTCACATAATCAGCAGCAACCAAAATATACAAAAATCCAAATGATCTAGGTAAAGGACCCATAAAATCAATTCCCCATACATAAAAAATCTCACAAAATAGTATAGGTTGTTGGGGAATCTCATGTCTCCTAGAAATGTTCCCAGTGTGTTGGCAATGAGAGCATGACTTACAAAACAAATGAGCATCATGGAATAAGCTAGGCCAGTATAATCCAGAGTCCAAAACCTTCCTAGCTGTCCGTTGGGGTCCAAAGTGTCCACCACAAGCAAGTGTATGACAGAAATGCAAAACAGAGTCAAAC
Source organism: Viscum album (assembly GCA_963277665.1). NCBI lineage: Eukaryota > Viridiplantae > Streptophyta > Magnoliopsida > Santalales > Viscaceae > Viscum > Viscum album. Next base: position 559,551,763 of record OY728162.1, read on the forward strand.
TCATGATCGGGAACACACATCCTAATGACTTGATCACTACATATGCGCCAGAGGTATGGATCATCCCAAACATAATACCGATACTAAATTTTTAATTTTTGGACTTGATGATTCTTCAAATTTGCTGGGATTTCAGAGGAAACAATGTAATTAACTAAAAAAGCATACCAAGGATACATACCTGAGATGGTATAGAGATGCTCATCGGGGAAAGTGTCCCGAAGTGGTACCTAGTCCAAGGTGTCACCCTATGGTGTGTGAGTAAGCCTACTCATGTGGTCTTCCACCAAATTCTATGATCCATTCTTTTCCTTTATCTAAATATCAAATTCCTGAAGAAGTAGCATCCAACGGATAAGTTGTGGATTTGCATCTAGCTTCTTTAGGAGGTACCTAAAAGCTGTATGGTCAGAAAAAAACAACTACTTTAGAGCCCAATAAATATGAATGGAGTTTATCTAAAGAAAATATGACAGCAAGAAACTCCTTTTCTGAGGTAGTGTAGTTTGATTGGGCTGAATCCAATGTCCTTGATGCATAGACAATCACATGTGAATGTCCTTCCACCCTCTGAGATAAGACAGCTCCAACCGCGAAGTTGGAGGCGTCACACATAAGCTCAAAAGGAATCTCCCACCATGGGGGCTATATGATAGGTGGATTGGTAAGATGTTGTTTTAGCTCATCAAATTAATTTCTGCAAGAAACATCAAATAAAAAATTAGAATCCTTTTGAAGTAATCTTGACAAAGGAAGAGAAATCTTACTAAAATCTTTGATGAAGCGCTGATAAAATCCTGCATGCCCTAGGAAATATCTAACATCACGTACACATGAAGGTTATGGTAAGGATGAAATAATATCTACCTTTGATCTATCAACCTCTATCCCATGTTTTGACACTACATGTCCTAAGACAATGCCATGCTCTACCATGAAATGACACTTTTCAAAGTTTAGGACCAGATTCTTCTCAATACAAATATTCAACACCTTTCCCAAACTAATTAGACATTCATCAAATGAAGACCCACTGAGAATCTGAAATGGGATAGATTATACCTGCCTTGAGCAATTTTTCAACCTCTTTTTTAACAACCTCCAAAAGTGTTGGATTGAGTCTCCTTTGTCCTTGCCTCACTGGTTTAGCCCCATACTCTAAAATAATCCTATGCATGCAAATGGAGGGGCTAATACCTGATATGTCAGCCAAGGTCCACCCAATTTACCTAATGTTATCCCTCAAAATATTCAAAAGTTTTTCTTCATGTTCAAAAGGGAGATTGTTATCAATTATAACAGGTAATTTATCACCACTCAACAAGTATGAGTATTTGAGATTTGGTGGAAATGTCTTGAGTTCTAGTATAGGGGGTGGTGTATGGATGGAGACATAGAAGGAACTGAAATATGTTCACAAAGAGCATCAATATCAGAATATACATCATCAAAATCAGAGAATAAATCATCAAATCCGTCAACATACTCAACAGCCATGTCATAATCAGAGTTCATATGATCAAAATCAGAGTATGAATCCATTTCAAAATCAAATCTAACAGAGTATTTTGCATTAGAAATAGGTGTGGAAGTACTCTTATACATCAAACTAGAACTAATACTCATAATCTCCCTAAGCATAGAACAATCAAATTCCATGGGGTTTTTATTTGGTGGTTCAAAATGGGAGATAACAAATGCAGAGTGATCCTCTGAGGGGTAATTCATGGAATCCATAACATTAAATATCACAACTTCATCTCAAAACTCCATGGAAAATGTACCCTCATTGACATTTATGATAGTTTTTACAGTTTTGAGGAAGGGTCTACCTAAGATTATGGGAGCATGAGAACTTACCTGATCGTCCTCGATGTTAAACACATAGAAATCTCCTGGGAAGATCATGTCTCTTACCCAGACAAGTACATCCTCAAGGACTCTCGTTGGATATGCTGTAGCTCTATTTTCCAACTGAACCACTACTCTTGTTGGCTTCAACTCACCAACCTGCAAGGAAGAGAATACAAAGTGAGGAATCACATTTATTGAAGCTCCTAAATCACAAATATCATCAGAGAAGTGATACTCCCCTATGGTACATGGGATGGTGAATGTCCCGGGATCCTTGCACATTGTTGGCATTGCTAGAGTTGGTGTAATGAATGTTGAGACATTTCTTCCAAGGTTGATCCTCTCATTTACCTTGAGCCCTCTTCGATTGGTGCAGAGTTCTTTTAAGAATTTGGCATACCTTGGGATTTTCTTAATGAATTAAAGTAGAGGAATGTTGATCTCCACATGCTTGAATGTTTCCAAAACCTCCTTTTTCATTGCTTCTTCATCCATCTTCTTGGTTTGAACAACCTGATTTGGAAAAGGAAGGGGTTTTGGAGGAACATCATCAATCTTTTTCTTACCTTTATCTTTCTCCTTGGATTTCTCATCAATTGGTATGGAATGCGGCTTCTCTAGAGTAGAGGTGAATCCCGGTGGAATGGTAGGTACATATGTATCGTTCATTTCCTTCCCACTTATCAATGTGATGGCACTAACATTCCCCTTTATATTTGGAGTGGGTTGGGAAGGTAGATTTCTAGAATTATTACTCACAAGTTCATGGAGGGCAGTGGAAATCTGGCTCATTTGAGTCTTCAACTCCCTCAACTCCGAACCTTGACTCTTCAGCTCATTCTGTTGATTAAGAACGATTTGTTTCAAAAGATCATCAGTGTCAGAGTCTACCCTGTGTTAGAGATTCCTTTGTTGTTGTCTTGTTGATGTTTGAGCTTCGAATCTCCTTTGGGGTTGTTGGAAGCCCTGTTGGTAAGGTGGAGGCTGCTGGAATTTTGGTTGAAAAGGGGGCCTTTGTCGTTGCCCAGATCCATATATCATGTTCGGTTGACCTTTTCACCCTTGGTTGTATGTTGGAGCAAATGAATCAAACTTCTTTTAGGGATATGGTTGTTGTTGCTGCTGAAATGGTCTCCCTGGGAATACTACTGCACAATCCTCTGTCTCTTGTAGTTGTGGGCAACAGTCAATTGGGTGACTTGTCTCAGTGAAAATGCCACAAGGCCTTGAAGGAGGGGGTTGGTATGTCTTTTGAGCCAATACAATCTACCTCACCATAGTGGTCAATTCTTCCAACTTGGTATCAATCAAATGACTTTCAAAAGAAGAAGGACTTACCTGATGTACTCCCCTAACATATGGTGTACCTCGATCGCGAAATTTTTGGGAGTTTTGTGCCATCTTGTCGATCAATGCACGTGTGGCTACTGGTTTCTTGTCCACTAATGCCCTTCCTGCTGCGACATCCACCATGCTCCTCTCCATAGGTGTGAGTCCTTCATAGAAGTACTGAATGAGGAGTTGCTCACTGATTTGGTGATGTGGACAGCTTGCACACAACTTCTTGAATCTCTTCCAATAGTCATACATTGAATCCCATTGTGATTTCTTGATCCCTGAGATCTCCTTACGAATGGAAGTGGTCCTCGATGCTGGAAAAAATCTCTGCAAGAAAAGACGTTTTAAATCGTTCCAACAAGTTACATACTCGGGTTGTAAATAATACATCCAATCTTTTGCAGCTCCATCAAGTGAGAATGAGAATGATCTTAATTTGATTTGATCTTCAGAAACATTTCTTGGTTTAAGGGTTGAGAAAACCACATTAAATTCTTTAAGGTGTTTGTTTGGATCCTCACCAGATAAGCCATGAAATTTTGGAAGAACGTGAATTAACCCAGATTTTAACTCAAAGTCTGATTCGAGATTCGGGTATGCAATAAAATTTGGTTGATAGTTAATATCTGGTGCAACCAATTCTCGAATAGTTCTATTAAGTTAGTTTCCATTATTTACATCCACTGGTTCCTCTTTTATGTTTGAATTTTAATTGCTTCCAATTTCAATGTTTCCAGAAGAGAGGAATTCACCAACTGGTTTAATATTGAAACTTCCCATAGACTGAGAATGTCTGATTCGAGCCCTAAGGCTACGTTCAATCTCAGGGTCAATATATAAGAGATCTTCAGGATTAGTTCATGTCATAAATCAAATAAAAATGAAAAGAAAGAAAGTAGACCATAGTAAAAAATGAGAAGTTTGAGTTGATGATCCAAAAAGAAAAGAAGAGGATGAAAAAAAAATGGAAACTTGAGAAAAGGGAAAGATGAAAGAGAGAGGTGAAGAAAATAATAAAATGAAAAATAAAAGAAATACATCTAAATGGTTTAATAAATTACTTGCCTCCCCAACAACGACTCCAATTTGAAAGAGCGCTATCGTGGGTGCCCTCAAATGATTAGTGTAATTTTGGGGTACTTAGGTGCAACAGAGTGGCTGACCAAGGTCGTCTCTCAAAGGAGGAAGTGAATTAAAAAAACCTTTTAAAGGTATTCTAAAAATAAAATAAAAGTGAATAAAAACACTACTTGAAAGGATGAGGGTTGGTTATAGTTTATGAATCTAGAAGAATATTTCTAGAAGAAGATTTTATTTTTTTTTGTTTTTAGTTTTGAAATGATGTTCGATTAAAATGACACAACAAAAAATGTTTTTTTAGACAATATTTAAAAGAAGTAATCGATCTAACTCTACCTATTCAATAATTTATTAATCATTATCATTTAAATTAATATTCACATAATTATGATCCCTTAATTTGTTAACCCCTGAACCCTACGATAATTAACCTTACCACAAAGATGAAATTAATTAAACCCTAGGCTAGCTTCGGAACATGCTATCGTAGCACCCTTCTTTGATTGATGTTCTAAGGCTAACTTATGGTCAGTGGTAAATTAAGGCACATAACCACTCTAGAAATTAGGATTAATTTAGTTTAGGGATTGCATTTGAACTCTAAAAATTGATCCTGTGTGGTCTTTGATTACCGATTAAGATCGCGCTCTCACAATTCACACAAATCCCGACCTCGTGCATTTTGTGTTAATTGTTCAATTGATCTCTTAGTTTCTTATAATTTAAAAACTAAATTAATGGATCATGTTTAGTGAATTACATTAGATCATTGATTCAAAATAAATGAATGAATAAGGTGAGAGGTAGAGCGATTACTAAAAATAAATACTCTTCTATGGGTGGCGTAATCATCATAGAAGCGTTTTGCATGTGCAAAGGTTTATAATGGGTATAACCCAATAACGCTTCTACTAAATAATTCCAGACCAAAGAAGAATATTAAGAGAAGAAAAAATTTAAACAAAACAGAATAAAAGAGAATAAATAAAATAAGAACAAAGAAGTTTATTAAGAAAACACAAACATTACAACATGATGAAGAAGAATAGGAGCTTCGACGAAGGGATCCATGCTTTAAGAGATACCCTTATTGAATTGCTTGGAGAATTGGAGTGGAACCTATTCTCCTCTCCCCTAAACTTCAAAATTCACTTCCCAAACCCACCAAATGAGAAAAACACCAATTTATAGAGTGGTGGGGAGGCTAGGTTCAAAGTGGTTCCAAGTGTGAATGGGGAATCTCGGCCAAATATTTTATGCCAAACTTAACCGCCCATTTGACCACCAAAACTCCTGAATTGGCCGGACTTCCATAAAGATAATATGTGAGGATATGGGTCCTCTATCTCCTATACAAATTTGGGATCAATAAAAGCCCATATGAAGTAGTTATGGCCAAAATACATAATCTTTTCCATTCTGACGTGTCCATCCCACCTTTGAATTTATGGCCCAATTACTCCATCCAGATGCATTTTTTTCATCAAGTGTCCTGAATAAAACTTGTATCCCATGAATTAAGGAACATAGTTACAAAATAATAAGTTCAAATAATTGAAATAAAAATATTTATGACTGAAATACTAGAGTACATTTTAAAAGGGTAAAACTGGAATTCTCATCAAATATTCAAATGAATGATCTAATCCCAAATAATTTCTAATTGAACGTATTTAACACAATGTGAGGAAATTATATCATTTATTATCAATAAAATATTCAATAAAATAGTGTTTTATCAACTACCCCACACTTACCCTTTTGCACTCCTGAGCAAAATCTCATATCACGTAAACATCAATATCAAATCAAAACCAACTTTAAAACACATATCCTTGAGATCAAACAATTACACACCAAGAAACAAAATATATCATGCCTCATAAAAAACCATTATTTCAAGTTCTTTATTTATATCATTCAATATATTTCCACTTTATTTATACTCCCATGCACAAAACACTTACCTCGCTTGAATTTTCTCTTATCACACAAATATCAATATTTTTTGCAATGTCTTTCTCATCCAAACTCATTCAAGGGTCACCATAGGCTTGATAAATTCCTACATCACCACCCGATGTGAGTCAAGGACGTATGTTTATCCTGAGGACTTTTCAGGGTTGTTTTGTGGCTTTCGATTGGTAGGATTTAGATGTGAAACATTCTGAAGCTGAATGAGGAGGGCTTGACTCTTTTTGAAGCAAAATTGTATTAATCTAATTTTCACTTAAATATGGTCTTCTCCTCAATCCCCATAGTATCAATTCAGCTCCATCATCATGAAAAGTCATGAAAAGTTTACACCATTCATCATTTCAGCATAAAAAATTTCAATATTCTCAAACATGATTTTCTTGAAAGCTCCAGATAGGCACAACTTTCAACCTCAATTAGATGCTCCAGAAAAGGCAGAACTTCACTTGTCAGGAAAGCTCCAGAAAAGGCACAACTTTCAATATAATGATTTTCTTCAGTAGCAAACAAATCTCTTAAAAATTTAATTTTCCACCCAAAGTATCACCGAATGTGGTAGCACAACACAAGATAGCTTCCCCCATACTTAAGCTCAACTAGATTATGCAATTTCACTTCAAGAGTTTGTTGGATCGGGAAAATTGGCTTGTAATGTGGCTAAACTAACTGGATGTGCATGGATTCTAAGGGCTAAAATGATTAAATGTTCAAGGTAGGCCATTATAAAAAAGGATTCTTTGAAATAGGGGATTTAATACCAAACAAATGCCTCAATCATTTAATCATAAGTACCTCAAACCCTCAAGTTTTGATAGGAATAGATCAAATTCTAGTTAAATCAAGCATGGTTTGCTTCTCTCAAGAAGTGAGGTGAATGTAAAGAATATGAAAATAATGGTTCACAAGACTCACAGGAAAGTGATTTTAAATATAAAGACAGTGAGATGTGGCATGGGATTTAAAATTCAGTGTACTTTTAACGAAATTACTAAATATTTGAACTTGAAACAAAGTCATTTCAACATTCATTTAATCTTAGTTTCAAGGGATAAATTGTTTCACTAATTGATATGCATTTAAATATTGTGATGAGAATCATTTCAGCTCAAAAATTTCAAAAACAAAAAGAAAATTGAAAAATAAACCCACAAAATTTGAAAAAAACACACAATTTTTTTTGTTTTTTTAAATCAGGAAAACAATTGAAATTACTAAACTAAAAGGTTCCCTCCCCCACACTTAAAATTTTTCATTGTCCTCAATGTGAACCCATGAGATGATATATGCACATGAAATGCCGAATTTTTAAAGAGGACAAATAATATAAAAGTAAAAGTTCTAGGAACAGCCTGATGTGCTCAAGTGATGATGGGGTCATGCAGTGTGATAAAATCCACTGCATCAGTAGGAAGTCCCTCAATGTATCTCTTCAGACGTTGCCCATTGACTATAAATCTCCTTCCAGTGTCCTCTTGTGTGATCTCCACTACACCATAAGGAAAAACATTAGATACAACATAAGGACCTAACCATCTAGAACGCAACTTACCAGGCATCAGCTTCAGTCGTGAACTGTAGAGATGGACTTTCTCTCCAACATGAAACTCCCTTTGTTGGATCATTCTATCATGAGCTTCTTTTGATCTTTACTTGTAGATCCTTGAGTTCTCATATGAAGACAATCGAATCTCCTCAAGCTCTTGAATTTTTAGCTTCCTTTGAATTCCATCTTGGGCCAAATCCATGTTGCATTTCTTTATAGCCCAATAAGCCCGATGCTCAACTTCCATGGGGAGATGACACGCTTTCCCAAAAAAAATCCGAAATGGGGACATACCAATGGGTGTCTTGTATGCTATCCTATAAGCCCACAATTCATCATCCAAGCGCCTACTCCAATCTTTCCTATTTGGCTGTACAATTTTCTCCAAAATTTGTTTCAATTCCCTATTTGAAACCTCAGCCTGGCCATTTGTTTGAGGGTGGTATGGAGTTGATGTTTTGTGTGTCACCCCATACTTTAGAAGGAGGGAAGAAAAATTCCTATTGCAAAAGTGTGTCCCTTGGTCACTGATGATGGCCTTTTGCACTCTAAACCTGCAGAAAATTTGAGCCTTGACAAAATCCACTACAATATGAGAATCATCAGTCCTAGTGTCCTTGGCCTCCACCCATTTACTCACATAATCAACAGTAACCAATATATACAAAAATCCAAATGAACTAGGAAAAGGACCCATAAAATCAATGCCCCATACAAAAAAAATCTCACAAAATAGTATAGGTTGTTGGGGCATCTCATGTCTCCTAGAAATGTTCCCAGTGTGTTGGAAACGAGAGCATGACTTACAAAACACAAGGGAATCATGGAATAAGCTAGGCCAATATAATCTAGAGTCCAAAACCTTCCTAGCTGTCCGTTGGGGTCCAAAGTGTCCACCACAAGCAAGTGTATGACAGAAATGCAAAACAGACTCAAACTCATGATTGGGAACACACCTCCTAATGACTTGATCACTAAACATGTGCCAGAGGTATGGATCATCACAAACATTATACCGAGACTCACTTTTTAATTTTTGGACTTGGTGATTCTTAAAATTTTCTGGGATTTCAGAGGAAACAATGTAATTAACTAAATCAGCATACCAAGGATGCATACCTGAGATGGTATAGAGATGCTCATTGGGAAAAGTGTCCCGAAGTGGTACCTGGTCGAAGGTGTCACCCTCTAGTGTGTGAGTAAGCCTACTCGTGTGGTCTACCACCGAATTCTATGATCCCTTCTCTTCCTTTATCTCAATATCAAATTCTTGAAGAAGGATCATCCAACAGATAAGTCATGGCTTTGCATCTGGCTTCTTTAGGAGGTACCACAAAGCTGTATGGTCAGAAAAAACAACTACTTTAGAGCACAATAAATATGAATGGAATTTATCTAAAGCAAATATGACAGCGAGAAACTCCTTTTTTGTGGTAGTGTAGTTTGATTGGGCTGAATCCAATGTCCTTGATGCATAGTCAATCACATGTGAACGTCCTTCCACCCTCTGAGATAAGACAACTCCAACCGCGAAGTTGGATGCGTCACACATAATCTCAAAAGGAATCTCCCACCATGGGGGCTGTATGATAGGTGGAGTGGTCAGACATTGTTTTAGCTCATCAAATGAATTCCTGCAAGAAACATTAAATACAAAATCAGAATCCTTTTGAAGTAATCTTGACATAGGAATAGTAATCTTACTAAAATCTTTGATGAAGCGCCGATAAAATCCTGCATGCCCTAGGAAATATCTAACATCACACATACATGAAGGATATGGTAAGGATGAAATAATATCTACCTTTGATCTATCAACCTCTATCCCATGTTTTGACACTACATTCCCTAAGACAATGCCATGCTCTTCCATGAAATGACACTTTTCAAAGTTCCGGACCAGATTCTTCTCAATACAAAGATTCAACACCTTTCCCAAACTAATTAGACATTCATCAAATGAAGACCCATACATTGTAAAATCATCCATAAATACCTCCATGAAGGTCTCAATAAAATCATAAAAAATACTCACCATGCATCTCTGGAAGGTACCTGGGGCATTGCATAGTCCAAATGGAATCCTCCGGTAGGAAAATGTGCTAAAGGGACAGGTGAATGTAGTCTTCTCCTGATCCTTCAGAGATATAGGAACCTGAAAATATCCAAAAAATCCATCCAAGAAACAATAGTGTGTTTTCCCAGCTAGTCTCTCAAGCATTTGATCAATAAATGGGAGGGGGAAATGGTCCTTGCAAGTGGATTGGTTTAGTTTCCTATAATCAATACACACACGCCAACTGTTTTGCACTCTCATAGGAACTAACTCATCATTTTCATTTTTTTATAACAGTGAAACCAGTTTTCTTTGGTACAACCTGGACATGACTTACCCACTGAGAATCTAAAATGGGATAGATTATACCTGCCTCGAGCAATTTTTCGACCTCTTTTTTAACAACCTCCAAAAGTGTTGGATTGATTCTCCTTTGTGGTTGCCTCACCGGTTTAGCCCCATACTCTAAAAGAATCCTATGCATGAAAATGGAGGGGCTAATACCTGATATGTCAGCCAAGGTCCACCCAATTTCCCTAATGTTCTCCCTCAAAAGATTCAAAAGTTTTTCTTCATATTCAAAAGGGAGATTGTTAGCAGTGATAACAGGTAATTTCTCACCACTCAACAAGTATGAGTATTTGAGATTTGGTGGAAATGGCTTGAGTTCCAGTGTAGGGGGGGTGGTGTATGGATGGAGACATAGAAGAAACTGAAATATGTGCACAAAGAGAATCAGTATCAGAATATACATCATCAAAATCAGAGAATAAAGCATCAAATCCATCAACACACTCAACATCCATGTCATAATTAGAGTTCACATGATCAAAATCAGAGTATGATTCCATTTCAAAATCAAATCTAATAGAGTCATTTTCATTAGAAATAGGTGTGAAAGTACTCTTAGACATCAAACTAGAACCAATACTCATAATATTCCTAAGAATAGAACAATCAAATTCCATGGGGTTTTTATTTGGTGGTTCAAAATGGGAGATAAGAAATGCAGAGTGATCCTCTAAGGGGTACTTCATGGAATTCATAACATTAAATATCACAACTTCATCTCCATACTCCATGTAAAGTGTACCCTCATTGACATTTATGATAGTTTTTGCAGTTTTGAGGAAGGGTCTACCTAAGATTATGGGAGCATGAGAACTTACCTGATCGTCCTCCATGTTATGCATGTAGAAATCTGATGGGAAGATCATGTCTCTTACCCGGACAAGTACATCCTCAAGGACTCCCGCTGGATATGCTATAGCTCTATTTTCCAACTGCACTACTAATCTTGTTGGATTCAACTCACCAACCTGCAAGGAAGAGAATACAGAGTGATGCATCACATTTATTGAAGCTTTTAAATCACAAAGAGAATCATAGAAGTGAAAATACCCTATGGTACATGGGATGGTGAATGTCCCGGGATCCTTGCACTTTGTTGGCATTGCTAGAGTTGGTGTAATGAGTGCTGATACATTCCTTCCAAGGTTGATCCTCTCATTTCCCTTGAGCCCTCTTTGATTGGTGCAGATTTATTTTAAGAATTTGGAATACCTTGGGATTTTCTTAATGACTTAAAGTAGAGGAATGTTGATCTCCACATGCTTGAATGTGTCCAAAACCTCCTTTTTCATTGCTTCTTCAGCCATCTTCTTGGTTTGAACAACCCTGTTTGGAAAAGGAAGGGGTTTAGGAGGAACATCATCGATCTTTTTCTTACCTTTATCTTTCTCCTTGGATTGATCATCAGTTGGTATGGAATACGGCTTCTCTGGAGTGGAGGTGAATCCCGGTGGAATGGTAGGTACATATGTATCATTCATTTGCTTCCCACTTATCAATGTGATGGCACTAACATTACCCTTTGTATTTGGAGTGGGTTAGGAAGGTAGATTTCCAGAATTCTCACTCACAAGTTCATGGAGGGCGGTGGCAATCTGGTTCATTTGAGTCTTGAACTCCCTCAACTCCGAACCATGACTCTTCAGATCATTCTGTTGATTAAGAATGATTTTTTTCAAAATATCATCAGTGTTAGAGTCTACCCTATGTTGGAGATTCCCTTGTTGCTGACTTGTTGATGTTTGAGCTTCGAATCTCCTTTGGGGTTGTTGGAAGCCCTGTTGGTAAGGTGGAGGCTGCTGGAAGTTTGGTTGAAAAGGGGGCCTTTGTTGTTGTCCAGAGCCATATATCATGTTCGGTTTATCTTTTCAACCTTGGTTGTATGTTGGAGCAAATGAATAAAACTTCTTTTGGAGATATGGTTGTTGTTGCTTCTGAAATGGTCTCCCTGGGAATACTACTGTGCAATCCTCTGTCTCTTGTAGTTGTGGGCAACACTCAGTTGGGTGACTTGTCTTAGTGCAAATGACACAAGTCCTTGAAGGAGGGGGTTGGGATGTCTTTTGATCCAATGCAATCTGCCTCACCATAGTGGTCAATTCTTCCAACTTGGTATCAATCAAATGACTTTCAAGAGAAGAAGGACTTACCTCATGTACTCCCCTAACATGTGGTGTACCTCAATCGCCAAATTGTTGGGAGTTTTGTGCCATCTTATCGATCAATGCACGTGCGGCTACTGGTGTCTTGTCCACTAATGCCCCTCCTAATGCAGCATCCACCATGCTCCTCTCCATAGGTGTGAGTTTTTCATAGAAGTACTGAATGAGGAGTTGCTCACTGATTTGGTGATGTGGACAGCTTGCACACAACTTCTTGAATCTCTCTCAATACTCATACATTGACTCCCCTTATGCTTGCTTGATCCCCGAGATCTCCTTATAAATGGAAGTGGTCCTCGATGCTGGAAAAAGTCTCTGCAGGAAAATCCGTTTTAAATCGTTCCAACAAGTTACATCCTCGGGTTGTAAATAATACATCCAATCTTTTGTAGCTCCATCAAGTGAGAATGGGAATGCTCTTAATTTGATTTGATCTTCAGAAACATTTCTTGGTTTAAGGGTTGATAAAACCACATTAAATTCTTTAAGGTGTTTGTTTGGATCCTCACCAGATAAGCCATGAAATTTTGGAAGAAGGTGAATTAACCCAGATTTTAACTCAAAGTCTGATTTGAGATTCGGGTATGCAATACAATTTAGTTGATAGTTAATATCTAGTGCAGCCAATTCTTGAATGGTTCTATTAAGTTCATTTCCATTATTTCCAGCCATTGGTTCCTATTTTATGTTTGAATTTGAATTTCTTCCAATTTCAATGTTTCCAGAAGAGAGGAATTCACCAACTGGTTGAATATTGAAACTTCCTGTAGAATGAGAATGTATGATTCGAGCCCTAAGGCTACGTTCAATCTCAGGGTAAATATATAAGAGATCTTCGGGATTATTTCGTGTCATAAATCAAATAAAAATGAAAAGAAAGAAAGTAGACCATAGTAAAAAATGAGAATTTTGAGTTGATGATCCAAAAAGAAAATAAGAGGATGAAAAAAAATGAAAACTTGAGAATGGGGAAAGATGAAAGAGAGAGGTGAAGAAAATAATAAAATGAAAAATAAAAGAAATACCTCTAAATGGTTGAATAAATTACTTGCCTCCCCGGAAATGACGCCAATTTGAAAGAGCGCTATCGTGGGTGCCCTCAAATGATTAGTGTACTTTTGGGGTACTTAGGTGCAAAAGAGTGGCTAACCAAGGTCATCTCTCAAAGGAAGAAGCGAATTAAAAAAAACGTTTTAAAGGTATTCTAAAAATAAAATAAAATAGAATAAAACACTACTTGAAAGGATGGGGGTTGGTTATAGTTTATGAATCTAGAAGAATTTTTCTAGAAGAAGATTGTATTTTTTTTGTTTTTAGTTTTGAAATGAAGTTCGATTAAAATGACACAACAAAAAATGTTTTTTTAGACAATATTTAAAAGATGTAATCGATCTAAATATAGCTCTTCAATTATTTATTAATCACTATCATTTAAATTAATATTCACTTAATTATGATCCCTTAATTTGTTAACCCCCGAACCCTACGAGAATTAACCTTACCACAAAGATGAAATTAATTAAACCCTAGGCTAGCTTCGGAACATGCTATCGTAGCACCCTGCTTTGATTTATGTTCTAAGGCTAACTTATAGTTAGTGGTAAATTAAGGAACATAACCACTATATAAATGAGGATTAATTGAGTTTAGGGATTGTATTTGAACTCTACAAATTGATCCCGTGTGGTCTTTGATTACCGATTAAGATCGCGCTCTCACAATTCACACAAATCCCGACCTCGCGCGTTTTGTGTTAATTGTTCAATTGCTCACTTAGTTTCTTATAATTTAAAAACTCAATTAATGGATAATGTTTAGTGAATTTAATTATATCATTGATTCAAAATAAATGAATGAATAAGGTGAGAGGTAGAGCGATTACTAAAAATAACTACTCTTCTAAGGGTGGCGTAATCATCGTAGAAGCGTTTTGCATGTGAAAAGGTTTATAATGGGTATAACCAAATAACGCTTCTACTCAAGAATTATAGATCAAAGAGGAAGATTAATAGAAGAAGAAATTTAAACAAAATATAAGAAAAGAGAATAAATAAAATAAGAACAAAGAAGTTTATTAAGAAAACACAAACATTACAACATGAGGAAGAAGAATAGGGCTTCGATGAAGGGATCCTTGCTTCAAGAGATACACTTATTGAATTGCTTGGAGAATTGGAGTGGAACCTCTTCTATTCTGCCCTAAAATTACAAATTCACTTCCCAAACCCACTAAATGAGAAAAACACCAATTTATAGAGTGGTGGGGAGGCTAGGTTCAAAGTGGTTTCAAGTGTGAATGGGGAATCTCGGCCAAATATTTTATTCCAAACTTCACCACCCATTTGACCAAAAGAACGCATGAATTGGCCGGACTTCTATAAGTATAATATGTGAGGATATGGGTCCTCTATCCCCTATACAAATTTGGGCTCAATCCAAGCCCATATGAAGGAGTTATGGCCAAAATACAGAAGCTTTTCCATTCTGATGTGTCCAGACCACCTTTGACTTTATGGCCCAATTACTCCATCCAGATGCATTATTTTCATCAAGTGTCCTAAATAAAAGTTGTATCCCATGAAGTAGGTAACATAGTTATAGAATATTAAGTTCAAATAATTAAAATTACAGTATTTATGATTGAAATACTACAATACATTTTAAAAGTTTAAAACTTGAATTTTCATCAAATATTCAAATGAATGATCTAATCCCAAATATTTTCTAATTGAACGTATTTAACAAAATGTGAGGAAATTATATTATTTATTATCAATAAAATATTCAATAAAATAGTGTTTTATCAACTCTCCCACACTTACCCTTTTGCACTCCTGAGAAAAATCTCATATCACGTAAACATGAATATCAAATCAAAAACAATTTTAAAACACATATCCTTGAGATCAAACAATTACACACCAAGAAACAAAATATATCATGACTCATAAAAAACCATTATTTCAAGTTCTTCATTTTTATCATTAAATATATTTTCACTTTATTTATCCTCCCATGCACAAAACACTTACCTCGCTTGAATTTCCTCTTATCATATTAATATCAATTTTTTTGCAATGTATTTCTCATCCAAACTCATTAAAGGGTCACCATAGGCTTGATAAATTCATACATCACCACCCGATGTGAGTTAAGGACTTATGTTTATCATGAGGACTTTTTAGGGTTGTTCTGTGGCTTTCGGTTGGTAGGATTTAGATGTGAAATATTCTGAGGCTGAATAAGGAGGGCTTGACTCTTTTTGAAGCAAAATTGCATTAATCTAATTTTCACTTAAATATGGTCTTCTATTCAATCCCCATAGTATCAATTCAGCTCCATAATCATGAAAATTCATGAAAAGTTTACACCATTCATCATTTAAGCATAAAAAATTTCAATCTTCTCAAACATGATTTTCTTGAAAGCTCCATATAGGCACAACTTTCAACCTCAATTAGAAGCTCTAGAAAAGGCACAACTTCACTTGTCATGAAAGATCCAGAAAAAGCACAACTTTCAATATAATGATTTTATTGAGTAGAAAACACATCTCTTCAAAATTTAATTTTCCACCCAAAGTATCACAGAATATGGTAGCACAACACAAGATAGCTTCCCCCACACTTAAGCTCAACTAGATTATACAATTTCACTTCAAGAGTTGGTTGGATTGGAAAAATTGGCTTGTAATGTGGCTAAGCTAACAGGTTGTGCATGGATTATAAGGGATAAAAGGATTAAATGTTCAAGTTAGTCCATTATAAAAAAGGATTCTTTGAAATAGGGGATTTAATACCAAACAAATGGCCCAATCATTTAATCATAAGTACCTAAAACCCTCAAGTTTTGACAGGAATAGATCAAATTATGGTTAAATAAAGCATGGTTTGCTTTTCTCAAAAAGTGAGGTGAATGTAAAGAATATGAAAATAATGGTTTAGAATCCTCACAGGAAAGTGATTTCAAATATATAGATAGTGAGATGTGGCATGGGATTTAAAATTCAGTGTACTTTTCATGAAATTACTAAATATTTGAACTTGAAACAAAGTCATTTTAGCATTCATTTAAGCTTAGTTTCAAGGGATAAATTGTTTCACTCATTGATATGCATTTCAAAATTGTGATGAGAATCATTTCAGCTCAAAAATTTCAAAAACACAAAGAAAATTGAAAAATAAACACACAAAATTTGAAAAACACACACATTTTTTTTTGTTTTTTTAAATCAGAAAAACAATTGAAATTACTAAACTAAAAGGTTCCCTCCCCCACAATTAAAATATTGCATTGTCCTCAATGTGAACCCATGATATGATATATGCACATGAAATGCAGAATTTTTAAATAGGACAAATAATATAAAAGTAAAAGTGTTAGGAACAACCTGATGTGATCAAGTGATGATGGGGTCATGCAGTGTGATAAAATCCACTGCATCAGTAGGAAGCCCCTCAATGTATCTCTTCAAACGTTGCCCATTGACTGTAAATCTCCTTCTAGTGTCCTCTTGTGTGATCTCCACTACACCATAAGGAAAAATATTAAATACAATATAAGGACCTAACCATCTAGAACACAACTTACCAGGCATCAGATTCAGTCGTGAACTGTAGAGAAGGACTTTCTCTCCAACATTAAACTCCCTTTGTTGGATCATTATATCATGAGCTTATTTTGATCTTTCCTTGTAGATCCTTGAGTTATCATATGAAGACAATTGAATCTCCTCAAGCTCTTGAATTTGTAGCTTCCTTTGGATTCTAGCTTGGGCCAAAGCCATGTTGCATTTCTTTATAGCCCAATAAGCCCGATGCTCAACTTCCATGGGGAGATGACACGCTTTCCCAAAAATAATCTGAAATGGGGACATACCAATGGGTGTCTTGTATGCTATCCTATAATCCCACAATTCATCATCCAAGCGCCTGATCCAATCTTTCCTATTTGGATGCACAATTTTCTCCAAAATTTGTTTCAATTCTCTATTTGAAACCTCATCCTGGCCATTTGTTTGAGGGTGGTATGGTGTTGATGTTTTGTGTGTCACCCCATACTTTCGAAAGAGGGAAGAAAAATTCCTATTGCAAAAGTGTTTCCCTTGGTCACTGATGATGGCCTTTGGCACTCCAAACCTGAAAAAAATTTGAGCCTTGACAAAATCCACTACAACATGAGAATCGTCAGTCCTGGTGGCCTTGGCCTCCACCCATTTACTCACATAATCAACCGCAACCAAAATATACAAAAATCCAAATGAACTAGGAAAATGACCCATAAAATCAATGCCCCATACATAAAAAATCTCACAAAATAGTATAGGTTGTTGGGGCATCTCATGTCTCCTAGAAATGTTCCCAGTGTGTTGGAAATGAGAGCATGACTTACAAAACACAAGGGCATCATGGAATAAGATAAGACAATATAATCCAGAGTCCAAAACCTTCCTAGCTGTCCGTTTGGGTCCAAAGTGTCCACCACAAGCAAGTGTATGACAAAAATGCAAAAAC
Organism: Viscum album; assembly: GCA_963277665.1. Classification (NCBI taxonomy): domain Eukaryota; kingdom Viridiplantae; phylum Streptophyta; class Magnoliopsida; order Santalales; family Viscaceae; genus Viscum; species Viscum album. The sequence goes on from OY728162.1 coordinate 559,569,637, forward strand.
AGACTCAAACTCATGATCAAGAAGACACCTCCTAATGACTTGATCACTACACATGCGCCAGAGGTATGGATCATCTCAAACATAATACCGAGACTCACTTTTTAATTTTTGGACTTGATGCTTCTTCAAATTTGCTGGGATTTCAGAGGAAACAATGTAATTAACTAAATCAGCATACCAAGGATGCGTACCTGAGATGGTTTAGGGATGCTCATCCGGGAAAGTGTCCCGAAGTGGTACCTGGTTGAAGGTGTCACCCTATGGTGTGTGAGTAAGCCTACTCGTGTGGTCTGCCACCGAATTCTCTGATCCCTTCTTGTCCTTTATCTCAATATCAAATTCCTGAAGAAGGATCATCCAATAGATAAGTCGTGGCTTTGCATCTGGCTTCTTTAGGAGGTACCTCAAAGCTGCATGGTCAGGAAAAAAAAACTACTTTAGAGCCCAATAAATATGAATGAAATTTATCTAAAGCAAATATGACAGCAAGAAACTCCTTTTCTGTGGTAGTGTAGTTTGATTGGGCTGAATCCAATGTCCTTGATGCATAGGAAATCACATATGAACGTCTTTCCACCCTCTGAGATAAGACAGCTCCCACCGCGAAGTTGGAGGCGTCACACATAAGCTCAAAAGGAATCTCCCACCATGGGGGCTGTATGATAGGTGGAGTGGTCAGACGTTGTTTTAGCTCATCAAATGAATTCCTACAAGAAACATCAAATACAAAATCAAAATCCTTTTGAAGTAATCTTGAAATAGGAAGAGAAATCTTACTAAAATCTTTGATGAAGCGCCGATAAAATCCCGCATTCCCTAGGAAAGATCTAACAACACACACACATGAAGGATATGGTAAGGATGAAATAATATCTACCTTTGATCTATTAACCTCTATCCCATGTTTTGACACTACATGAACTAAGACAATGCATTGCTCTACCATGAAATGACACTTTTCAAAGTTTAGGACCAGATTCTTCTCAATACAAATATTCAACACCTTTCCCAAACTAATTAGACATTCATCAAATGAATACCCATACACTGTAAAATCATCCATAAATACCTCCATGCAGGTCTCAATAAAATCAGAAAAAAATACTCACTATGCATCTCTGGAAGGTACCTAGGGCATTGCAAAGTCCAAATGGCATCCTACGATAGGAAAATGTGCCAAAGGGACAGGTGAATGTAGTCTTCTCCTGATCCTCCGGAGATATAGGAACCTAAAAATATCTAGAAAATAGATCCAAGAAACAATAGTGTGTTTTCCCAACTAGTCTCTCAAGAATTTGATCAATAAATGGGAGGGGGAAATGGTCCTTTCAAGTGGACTGGTTTAGTTTCCTATAATCAATACACACATGCCAACTGTTTTGCACTCTCATAGGAACTAACTCATAAATTTCATTTTTTTATAACAGTGAAACCAGTTTTCTTTGGTACAACCTGGAAATGACTTACCCACTGAGAATCTAAAATGGGATAGATTATACCTGCCTCAAGCAATTTTTCAACCTCTTTTTTAACAACCTCCAAAAGTGTTGGATTGAGTCTCCTTTGTGGTTGCCCCACCGGTTTAGCCCCATCCTCTAAAATAATCCTATGCATGCAAATGGAGGGGCTAATACCTGATATGTCATCCAAGTTCCACCCAATTTCCCTAATGTTCTCCCTCAAAAGATTCAAAAGTTTTTCTTCATATTCAAAAGGGAGATTGTTAGCAATGATAACAGGTAATTTCTCACCACTCAACAAGTATGAGTATTTGAGATTTGGTGGCAATGGCTTGAGTTCTAGTGTAGGGGGGTAGTGTATGGATGGAGACATAGAAGAAACTGAAATATATGCACAAAGAGCATCAGTATCATAATACACATCATCAAAATTAGAGAATAAAGCATCAAATCCATCAACATACTCAACAAACATGTCATAATCAGAGTTCACATGATCAAAATCAGAGTATGATTCCATTTCAAAATAAAATCTAATAGAGTCTTTTGCATTAGAAATAGGTGTAAAAGTACTCTTAGACATCAAACTAGAACCAATACTCATAATCTCTCTAAGCATAGAACAATCAAATTCCATGGTGTTTTTATTTGGTGGTTCAAAATAAGAGATAACAAATGCAGGGTGATCCTCTGAGGGGTACTTTATATAACATTAAATATAACAACTTCATCTCCATAATCCATGGAAAGTGTACCCTCATTGACATTTATGATAGTTTTTGCAGTTTTAAGGAAGGGTATACCTAAGATTATGGGAGCATGAGAACTTACCTGATCGTCCTCCATGTTAAGCATGTAGAAATATGCTGGGAAGATCATGTCTCTTACCTGGACAAGTATATCCTCAAAGACTCCTGCTGGATATGCTGTAGCTCTATTTGCTAACTGCACCACTACTCTTTTTGGATTCAACTCACCAACCTGCAAGGAAGAGAATACAAAGTTAGGAATCACATTTATTGAAGCTCCTAAATCACAAAGAGCATCATAGAAGTGCAACTCCCCTATGGTACATGGGATGGTGAATGTCCCGGGATCCTTGCACTTTGTTGGCATTGCTAGAGTTGGTGTAATGAGTGCTGATACATTCCTTCCAAGGTTGATCCTCTCATTTCCTTGGAGCCCTCTTCGATTGGTGCATAGTTCTTTTAAGAATTTGGCATACCTTGGGATTTTCTTAATGAATTCAAGTTGAGGAATTTTGATCTCCACACGCTTGAATGTGTCCAAAACCTCCTTTTTCATTACTTCTTTAGCCATATTCTTGGTTTTAAAAACCCTTTTTAGAAAAGGAAGGGGTTTAGGAGGAACATCATCAATATTTTTCTTACATTTATCTTTCTCCTTGGATTGCTCATCAGTTGGTATGGAATGCGGCTTCTCTGGAGTAGAGGTGAATCCCGGTGGAATGGTAGGTACCGATGTATCATTTATTTACTTCCCACTTCTCAATGTGATGGAACTAACATTCCCCTTTGGATTTAGAGTGGGTTGGGAAGAAGATTTCCATAATTCTTACTCACAAGTTCATGGAGGGCGGTGGCAATCTGTCTCATTTGAGTATTCAACTCCTTCAACTCCGAAATTTGACTCTTCAGCACATTCTATTGATTAACAATGATTTGTTTCAAAAGATCATCAGTGTTAGAGTCTACCTTGTGTTGGAGATTCCCTTGTTGCTGACTTGTTGATGTTTGAGCTTCGAATCTCCTTTGGGGTTGTTGGAAACCCTATTGGTAAGGTGGAGGATGCTTGAAGTTTGGTTGAAAAGGGGGCCTTTGTTGTTGTCCAGAGCCATATATCATGTTCGGTTGATCTTTCCACCCTTGGTTGTATGTTAGAGCAAATGAATCAAACTTCTTTTGGGGATATGGTTGCTGTTGCTGCTGAAATGGTCTCCCTGAGAATACTACTGCGCAATCCTCTATATCTTGTAGTTGTGGGCAACAGTCAGTTGGGTGGATTGTCTCAGTGAAAATTCCACAAGGCCTTGAAGGAGGGGGCTGGGATGTATTTTGAGCCAATTTAATATGCCTCACTATAGTGGTCAATTCTTCCAACTTGGTATCAATCAAATGACTTTCAAGAGAAGAAGGACTTACCTGATGTACTCCCCTAACATGTGGTGTACCTCGATTGCCAAATTGTTGGGAGTTTTGTGCCATCTTGTCGATCAATGCACGTGTGACTACTATTGTCTTGTCCACCAATGCCCCTCCTGCTGCGGCATCCACCATGATCCTCTCCATAGGTGTGAGTCCTTCATAGAAGTACTGAATGAGGAGTTTCTCACTGATTTGGTGATGTGGACATCTTGCACACAACTTCTTGAATCTCTCCCAATACTCATACATTGACTCCCCTTGTGCTTGCTTGATCCCCGAGATCTACTTACGAATGTAAGTGGTCCTCGATGCTGGAAAATATTTCTGCAAGAAAAGGTGTTTTAAATTGTTCCAACAAGTTACATCCTTGTGTTGTAAATAATACATCCTATCTTTTGCAGCTCCATCAAGTGAGAATGGGAATACTCTTAATTTGATTTGATCTTCAGAAACATTTCTTAGTTTAAGGGTTGAAAAAACCACATTAAATTCTTTAAGGTGTTTGTTTGGATCCTCACCAGATAAGCCATGAAATTTTGGAAGAAGGTGAATTAACCCAGATTTTAACTCAAAGTCTGATTCGAGATTCGGGTATGCAATAAAATTTGGTTGATAGTTAATATATGGTGCATCCAATTATCGAATGGTTCTATTAAGTTCATTTCCATTATTCCCAGCCATTGGTTCCTCTTTTATGTTTGAATTTTAGTTGCTTCCAATTTCAATGTTTCCAGAAGAGAGGAATTCACCAACTGGTTGAATATTGAAACTTCTCGTAGACTGAGAATGTCTGATTTGAGCCCTAAGGATACGTTCAATCTCAGGGTCAAGATATAAGAGATCTTCGGGATTATTTCGTGTCATAAATCAAATAAAAATGAAAATAAAGAAAGTGGACCATAGTAAAAAATGAGAAGTTTGAGTTGATGGTCCAAAAAGAAAAGAAGAGGATGAAATAAAATGAAAACTTGAGAAAGGGGAAAGATGAAAGGGAGAAGTGAAGAAAATAATAAAATGAAAAATAAAATAAATAACTCTAAATGGTTGAATAAATTACTTGCCTCCCCGACAATGACGCCAATTTGAAAGAGTGCTGTCGTGGGCGCCCTCAAATGATTAGTGTAATTTTGGGGTACTTAGGTGCAATAGAGTGGCAGACCAAGGTCGTCTCTCAAAGGAAGAAGTGAATTAATTTTTTTAAAAGGTATTATAAAAATAAAATAAAAGAGAATAAAAACAATACTTGAAAGGATGGAGGTTGGTTATATTTTATGAATCTAGAAGAAGTTTTCTGGAAGAATATTGTATTTTTTTGTTTTTTGTTTTGAAATGAAGTTCGATTAAAATGACACAACAAAAAATGTTTTTTAGACAATATTTAAAAGATGTAATCAATCTAACTCTACCTCTTCAATAATTTATTAATAATTATCATTTAAATTAATATTCACTTAATTATGATCCATTAATTTGTTAACCCCCGAACCCTACGAGAATTAACCTTACCACAAAGATGAAATTAATTAAACCCTAGGCTAGCTTCGGAACATGCTATCGTAGCACCCTGCTTTGATTGATGTTCTAAGGCTAAATTATGGTCAGTGGTAAATTAAGGCACATAATCACTCTATAAATGTGTATTAATTGAGTTTAGGGATTGTATTTGAACTCTACAAATTGATCCCATGTGGTCTTTGATTACCGATTAAGATCGCGCTCTCACAATTCACACAAATCCCGACCTCACGCGTTTTGTGTTAATTGTTCAATTGCTAACTTAGTTTCTTATAATTTAAAAACTCAATTAATGTATCATGTTTATTGAATTAAATTAGATCATTTATTCAAAATAAATTAATGAAGAATGTGAGAGGTAGACCGATTACTAAAAATAACTACTCTTCCATGGGTGGCGTAATCATCGTAGAAGCGTTTTGCATATGCAAAGGTTTATAATGGGTATAACCCAATAACGCTTCTACTCAAGAATTCCATCCCAAATAGGAATATTAAGAGAAGAATAAATTTAAACAAAACATAAGAAAAGAGAATAAATAAAAGAATAACAAATAACTTTATTAAGAAAACACAAACATTACAACATGAGGAAGAAGAATAGGGTTTTGACGAAGGGATCCTTGCTTCAAGAGATACACTTATTGAATTGTTTGGATAATTGAAGTGGAACCTCTTCTACTATGACCTAAACTTCCTAATTCACTTACCAAACCCACCAAATGATAAAAAAACAAATTTATAGAGTGTTGGGGAGGCTAGGTTCAACGTGGTTTCAAGTGTGAATGAGGAATCTCGGCCAAATATTTTATGCCAAGTTTCACCTCCCATTTGACCACCAAAACGCATGAATTGGCCGGCCTTACAGAAAGATAATATGTGAGTATATGGGTCTTATATCTTCTATAAAACTTTGGGCTCTATCCAATCCCATATTAAGTAGTTATGGCCTAAATACACAAGATTTTCCATTCTGACATGTCCAGCCCACCTTTGATTTATGGACCAATTACTCCATTCAGATGCATTATTTTCATCAAGTGTTCTGAATAAAAGTTGTATCCCATTACGTAAGGAACATAGTTACAAAATATTAAGTTCAAATAATTCAAATAAAAATATTTATGATTTAAATACTACAGTACATATTAAAAGGGTAAAACTGGAATTTTCATCAAATATTCAAATGAATGATCTAATCTCAAATAATTTCTAATTGAACGTATTTAACACAATTTTAGGAAATTATATCATTTATTATCAATAAAATATTCAATAAAATAGTGTTTTATCAACTCCCCCACACTTACCCTTTTCCACTCCTGAGCAAAATCTCATATCAAGTAAACATCAATATCAAATCAAAACAAATTTTAAAACACATATCCTTGAGATCAAACAATTACACACCAAGAAAAACAATATATCATGCCTCATAAAAAACCATTATTTCAAGTTCTTCATTTATATAATTCAATATATTTCCACTTTATTTATCCTCCCATGCACAAAACACTTACCTCGCTTGAATTTTCTCTTATCACACAAATATCAATTTTTTTTGCAATGTCTTTCTCATCCAAACTCATTCAAAGGTCACCATAGGCTTGATAAATTCCTACATATCCACCCTATGTGAGTCAAGGACGTATGTTTATCATGAGGACTTTTAAGGGTTGTTCTGTGGCTTTCGGTTGGTAGGATTTAGATGTGAAAAATTCTGATTCTGAATGAGGAGGGCTGGACTCTTTTTGAAGCAAAATTGTATTAATTTAATTGTCACTTAAATATAGTCTTCTCCTCAATCCCCATAGTAGCAATCCAGCTCCATAATCATGAAAAGTCATGAAAAATTTACACTATTCATCATTTCAGCATAAAAAATGTCAATCTTCTCAAACATGATTTTCTTGAAAGCTCCAGATGGGCACAACTTTCAACCTCAATTAAAAGCTCTAGAAAAGGCACATCTTCACTTGTCATGAAAGCTCCATAAAAGGCACAACTTTCAATATAATGATTTTCTTCAGTAGCAAACACATCTCTTCAAAATTTAATTTTCCACCAAAATTATCACAGAATGTGTTAGCACAACAAAAGATAGCCTCCCCAACACTTAAGCTCAACTAGATTATGCAATTTCACTTCAAGAGTTGGTTGGATCGGGAAAATTGGCTTGTAATGTGGCTAAAATAACAGGTTGTGCATGGATTATAAGGGATACAAGGATTAAATGTTCAAGGTAGGCCATTATAAAAAAGGATTCTTTGAAATAGGGGCTTTAATACAAAACAAATGCCTCAATCATTTAATCATAAGTACCTTAAACCCTCAAATTTTGACAGGAATAGATCAAATTCTGGTTAAATCAAGCATGGTTTGGTTCTCTCAAGATGTGAGGTGAATGTAAAGAATATGAAAATAATGGTTCAAAAGCCTCACAGGAAAGTGATTTCAAATATAAAGACAGTGATATGTGGCATGTGATTCAAAATTCAGTGTACATTTCATGAAATTAATAAATATTTGAACTTGAAAGAAAGTCATTTTAGTATTCATTTAATCTTAGTTTCAAGGGATAAATTGTTTCACTCATTGATATGAATTTTAAAATTGTGATGAGAATCATTTCAGCTCAAAAATTTCAAAAACTCAAAGAAAATTGAAAAATAAACACACAAAATTTGAAAAAAACACACAATTTTTTTTGTTTTTTTAAATCAGGAAAAAAATTGAAATTACTAAAATAAAAGGTTCCCTCCCCCACACTTAAAATATTGCATTGTCCTCAATGTGAACCCATGAGATGATATATGCACATGAAATGCAGAATTTTTAAATAGGACAAATAATATAAAAGTGAAAGTGTTAGGAACAACCTGATGTGCTCAAGTGATGATGGGGTCATGCAGTGTGATAAAATCCACTGCATCAGTAGGAAGTCCCTCAATGTATCTCTTAAAACATTGCCCATTGACTGTAAATCTCCTTCCAGTGTCCTATTTTGTGATCTCCACTACATCATAAGGAAAAACATTAGATACAATATAAGGACCTAACCATCTGGAACACAACTTACCAGGCATCAGCTTCAGTCGTGAACTGTAGAGAAGGACTTTCTCTACAACATGAAACTCCCTTTGTTGGATCATTCTATCATGATCTGCTTTTGATGTTTCCTTGCAGAGCCTTGAGTTCTCATATGAAGACAATTTAATCTTCTCAAGATCTTGAATTTGTAGCTTCCTTTGGATTCCCTCTTGGGCCAAATCCATGTTGCATTTCTTTATATCCCAATAAGCCCGATGCTCAACTTCCACGGGGAGATGACACGCTTTCCCAAAAAAAAACTGAAATGGGGAAATACCAATGGGTGACTTGTATGATATCCTATAAGCCCAAAATTCATCATCCAAGTGCCTGCTCCAATCTTTCCTATTTGGCTGCACAGTTTTCTCCAAAATTTGTTTCAATTCCCCATTTGAAACCTCAGCCTGGCCATTTTTTTGAGGGTGGTATGGTGTTGATGTTTTGTGTGTCACCCCATACTTTCGAAGGAGGGAAGCAAAATTCCTATTGAAAAAGTGTGTCCCTTGGTCACTGATGATGGCCTTTGGCACTCCAAACCTGCAGAAAATTTGTGCCTTGACAAAATCCACTACAACATGAGAATCGTCAGTCATGGTGGCCTTGGCCTCCACCCATTTACTCACATAATCAATAGCAACCAAAATATACAAAAATACAAATGAACTAGGAAAAGGACCCATAAAATCAATGCCCCATACATAAAAAATCTCACAAAATAGTATAGGTTGTTGGGGCATCTCATGTATCCTAGAAATGTTCCCAGTGTGTTGGAAATGAGAGAATGAATTAAAAAACACATGGGCATCATGGAATAAGCTAGGACAATATAATCTAGAGTACAAAACCTTCCTAGATGTCTGTTGGGGTCCAAAGCGTCCACCACAAGCAAGTGTATGACATAAATGCAAAACAGACTCAAACTCATGATCGGGAACACACCTCCTAATGACTTGATCACTACACATGCGCCAGAGGTATGGACCATCCCAAACATAATACCGAGACTCACTTTTTAATTTTTGGACTTGATGATTCTTCAGATTTTATGGGATTTCAGAGGAAACAATGTAATTAACTAAATCATCATACCAAGGATGGGTACCTGAGATGGTATAGAGATGATCATCGGGGAAAGTGTCCCGAAGTGGTACCTGGTCTAAGGTGTCACCTTATGGTGTGTGAGTAAGCCTACTCATGTGTTCTACCACCGAATTCTCTGATCCCTTCTTATCCTTTATCTCAATATCAAATTCTTGAAGAAGGAGCATCCAAAAGATAAGTCATGGCTTTGCATCTGGCTTCTTTAGGAGGTACCTCAAAGCTGCATGGTTAGAAAAAAAAACTACTCTAGAGCCCAATAAATATGAACAAAATTTATCTAAATCAAATATGATAGCAAGAAACTCCTTTTCTGTGGTAGTGTAGTTTGATTGGGCTGAATCCAATATCCTTGATGCATAGGCAATCACATGTGAATGTCCTTCCACCCTCTGAGATAAGACAGCTCCAACCGTGAAGTTGGAGGTGTCACACATAATCTCAAAAGGAATATCCCACCATGGGGTATGTATGATAGGTGGAGTGGTTAGACGTTGTTTTGGCTCATGAAATGAATTCCTGCAAGAAACATCAAATACAAAATCAGAATCCTTTTGAAGTAATCTTGACATAGGAAGAGAAATCTTACTAAAATCTTTGATGAAGCGCCGATAAAATCTTGCATGACCTAGGAAATATGTAACATCACGCACACATGAAGGATATGGTAAGGATGAAATAATATCTACCTTTGATCTATCAACCTCTATCCCATGTTTTGACACTACATGACCTAAGACAATGCCATGATCTACCATGAAATGACACTTTTCAAAGTTCAGGACCAGATTCTTTCAATACAAAGATTCAACACCTTTCCCAAACTAATTAGACATTCATAAAATGAAGACCCATACACTGTAAAATCATCCATAAATACCTCCATGCAGGTCTCAATAAAATCAGAAAAAATACTCACCATGCATCTCTGGAAGGTACCTGGGGCGTTAAAAATTCCAAATGGAATCCTCCGGTAGATAAATGTGCCAAAGGGATAGGTGAATGTAGTCTTATCCTGATCCTCCGGAGATATAGGAACCTGAAAATATCTAGAAAATCCATCCAAGAAACAATAGTGTGTTTTCCCAGCTAGTCTCTCAAGCATTTGATCAATAAATGGGAGGGGGAAATGGTCCTTGCAAGTGGACTGATTTAGTTTCCTATAATCAATACACACAAGCCAATTGTTTTGCACTCTCACAGGAAATAACTCATCAGTTTCATTTTTTATAACAGTGAAACCAGTTTTCTTTGGTACAACCTAGACAAGACTTACCCACTGAGAATCTGAAATGGGATAGATTATACCTGCCTCGAGCAATTTTTCAACCTCTTTTTTAACAAACTCCAAAAGTGTTGGATTGAGTCTCCTTTGTGGTTGCCTCACCAGTTTATCCCCATCCTATAAAAGAATCATATGCATGAAAATGGAGGGGCTAATACCTGATATATCAGCCAAGGTCCACCCAATTGCCCTAATTTTCTCACTCAAAAGATTCAAAAGTTTTTCTTCATGTTCAAAAGGGATATTTTTAGCAATGATAACAGGCAATTTCTCACCACTCAACAAGTATGAGTATTTGAGATTTTGGTAATGGATTGAGTTCTAGTGTAGGGGGGTGGTGTATGGATGGATACATAGAAGGAACTGAAATATGTGCACAAAGAGCAGCAGTATCAGAACATACACCATCAAAATCAGAGAATAAAGCATCAAATCTATCAACATACTCAATAGCCATGTCATAATCAGAGTTCACATGATCAAAATCAGAGTATGATTCCATTTCAAAGTCAAATCTAATAGAGTCTTTTGCATTATAAATAGGTGTGGAAGTACTATTAGACATCAAACTAGAACCAATACTCATAATCTACCTAAGCATAGAACAATAAAATTCCATGGGGTTTTTATTTGGTGGTTCAAAATGGGAGATAACAAATGCAGAGTGATCCTACGAGGGGTACTTCATGGAATCCATAACTTTAAATATCACAACTTCATCTCCATACTCCATGAAAAGTGTAACCTTATTGACATTTATGATATTTTTTGCAGTTTTGAGGAAGGGTCTACCTAAGATTTTGGGAGCATGAGAACTTACCTGATCACCCTCCTTGTTAAGCACATAGAAATCTGCTGGGAAGATCATGTCTCTTACACAAACAAGTACATCCTCAAGGAATCCCACTGGATATGTTGTAGCTCTATTTTCCAACTGCACCACTACTCTTTTTGGATTCAACTCAATAACCTGCAAGGAAGAGAATACAGAGTGAGTCATCACATTTATTGAAGCTACTAAATCACAAAGAGCATCATAGAAGTGAAACTCCCCTATGGTACATGGGATGGTGAATGTACCGGGATCCTTGCACTTTATTCGCATTACTAGAGTTGGTTTAATGAGTGCTGAGACATTCCTTCCAAGGTTGATCCTCTCATTTCCCTTGAGCCCTCTTCGATTGGTGCAAAGTTCTTTTAAGAATTTGGCGTACCTTGGTATTTTATTAATGACTTCAAGTAGAGGAATGTTGATCTCCACATGATTGAATGTGTCCAAAGCCTCCTTTTTCATTGCTTCTTCAGCCATATTCTTGGTTTGAACAACCCTATTTGGAAAAGGAAGGGGTTTAGAAGGAACATAATCAATCTTTTTCTTACCTTTATCTTTCTCCTTGGATTGCTCATCAGTTGGTATGGAATGCGGCTTATCTGGAGTAGAGGTGAATCCTGGTGGAATGGTAGGTGCAGATGTATCGTTCATTTGCTTCCCACTTCTCAATGTGATGGCACTAACATTCCCCTTTGGATTTGGAGTGGGTTGAGAAGGTAGATTTCCAGAATTCTTACTCACAAGTTCATGGAGGGCGGTGGCAATCTGGCTCATTGAGTCTTCAACTCCCTCAAATCCGAACCTTGAATCTTCAGCTCATTCTGTTGATTAAGAACGATTTGTTTCAAAAGATCATCAGTGTTAGAGTCTACCTTGTGTTAGAGATTCCCTTGTTGCTTACTTGTTGATGTTTGAGCTTCGAATCTCCTTTGGGGTTGTTGGAAACCCTGTTGGTAAGGTGGAGGCTGCTGGATGTTTGGTTGAAAAGGGGGACTTTGTTGTTTTACAGAGCCATATATCATGTTCGGTTGATCTTTCCACCCTTGGTTGTATGTTGGGGAAAATGAATCAAACTTCTTTTGGGGATATAGTTGCTGTTGCTGCTGAAATGGTCTCCCTGGGAATACTGCTGCGCAATCCTCTGTCTCTTGTAGTTGTGGGCAACAGTCAGTTGGGTGGCTTGTCTCAGTGCAAATGCGACAAGGACTTGAAGGAGGGGGTTGGGATGTCTTTTGAGTCAATGCAATCTACCTCACCATAGTGGTCAATTATTCCAACTTGGTATCAATCAAATGACTTTCAAGAGAAGAAGGAATTACCTGATGTACTCCCCTAACATGCGGTGTACCTCGATCGCCAAATTGTTGGGAGTTTTGTGCCATCTTGTCGATCAATACATGTGCAGCTACTGGTGTCTTATCCACCAATGCCCCTCCTGCTGCGGCATCCACCATGCTCCTCTCCATAGGTGTGAGTCCTTCATAGAAGTACTGAATGAGGAGTTTCTCACTGATTTGGTGATGTGGACAACTTGCACACAACTTATTGAATCTCTCCCAATACTCATACATTGACTCCCCTTGTGCTTTATTGATCCCCGAGATCTCCGTACGAATGAAAGTGGTCCTCGATTCTGGAAAAAATCTCTGCAAGAAAAGATGCTTTAAATCGTTCCAACAAGTTACATCCTCGGGTTGTAAATAATACATCTAATCTTTTGCAGCTCCATCAAGTGAGAATGGGAATGCTCTTAATTTGATTTGATCTTCAGAAACATTTCTTGGTTTAAGGGTTGAGCAAACCAGATTAAATTCTTTAAGGTGTTTGTTTGGATCCTCACCAGATAAGCCATGAAATTTTGGAAGAAGGTGAATTAACCCAGATTTTAACTCAAAGTCTGATTCAAGATTCGGGTATGCAATACAATTTGGTTGATAGTTAATATCTAGTGTAGACAATTCTCAAATGGTTCTATTAAGTTAATTTCCATTATTTCCATCCATTGGTTCCTCTTTTATGTTTTAATTTGAATTTCTTCCAATTTCAATGTTTCCAGAAGAAAGGAATTCACCAACTGGTTGAATATTGAAACTTCCCGTAGACTGAGAATGTCTGATTCGATCCCTAAGGCTACGTTCAATCTCAGGGTAAAGATATAAGAGATCTTCGGGATTAATTTGTGTCATAAATCAAATAAAAATGAAAAAAAAAGAAAGTGGAACATAGTAAAAAAATGAGAAGTTTGCGTTGATGGTCCAAAAAGAAAAGAAGAGGATGAAAAAAAATGAAAACTTGAGAAAGGGGAAAGATGAAAGAGAGAGGTGAAGAAAATAATAAAATGAAAAATAAAAGAAATACCTCTAAATGGTTGAATAAATTACTTGCCTCCTCAGTAATGGCACCAATTTTAAAGAACATTGTCGTGGGCGCCCTCAAATGATTAGTGTAATTTTGGGGTACTTAGGTGCATCAGAGTGGCTGACCATGGTCCTCTCTCAAAGGAGGAAGTGAATTAAAACAACTTTTTAAAGGTATTATAAAAATAAAATAAAAGATAATACAAACACTACTTTAAAGGATGAGGGTTGGTTATAGTTTATGAATCTAGAAGAAGTTTTCTGGAAGAAGATTGTATTTTTTTTTATTTTTAGTTTTGAAATGAAGTTCGATTAAAATGACACAACAAAAAGATGTTTTTTAGACAATATTTAAAAGATGTAATCGATCTAACTCTACCTCTTCAATAATTTATTAATAATTATAATTTAAATTAATATTCACTTAATTATGATCCCTTAATTTGTTAACCCACGAACCCTACGAGAATTAACCTTACCACAAAGATGAAATTAATTAAACCCTAGGCTAGCTTCAGAACATGCTCTCGTAGCACCCTGCTTTGATTGATGTTCTAAGCCTAGCTTATGATCAATGGTAAATTAAGTCACATAACCACTCTGGAAATTGGGATTAATTGATTTTAGGGATTTTATTTGAACTCTACAAATTTATCTCGTGTGGTTTTTGATTACTGATTAATATTGCGCTCTCACAATTCACACAAATCCCGACCTCGCGCGTTTTGTGTTAATTGTTCAATTGATCACTTAGTTTCTTATAATATAAAAACTCAATTAATGGATCTTTTTTAGTGAATTACAGTAGATAATTGATTCAAAATAAATGAATTAAGAAGGTGAGAGGTAGATCGATTACTAAAAATAACTACTCTTCCATGGGTGGCGTAATCATCGTAGAAGTGTTTTGCATGTGCAAAGGTTTATAATGGGTATAACCCAATAACGCTTCTAATAAATAATTACAGCCCAAAGAGGAAGATTAAGAGAAAAATAAATTTAAACAACACATAAGAAAAGATAATAAATAAAAGAAGAACAAAGAAGTTTATTAAGAAAACACAAACATTACAACATGAAGAAGAAGAATAGGGCTTCGACGAAGGGATCCTTGCTTCAAGAGCTACCCTTATTTAATTGCTTGGAGAATTGGAGTGTAACCTCTTCTCCTCTGCCCTAAACTTCCTAATTCACGTCCCAACCCCAAAAAATGAGAAAAAAAACCAATTTATAGAGTGGTGGGGAGGCTAGGTTCAAAGTGGTTTCAAGTGTGAATGGGAAATCTCGGACAAATATTTTATGCCAACTTGCGTTGCCCATTTGACCACCAAAACTCGTGAATTGGCCGGCATTTCAGAAGGATAATATGTGAGGATATCGGTCCTCTATCTCCTATAGAAATTTGGGCTCAATACAAGCCCATATGAAGGAGTTATGGACGAAATATAGAAGCTTTTCCATTCCGACGTGTCATCCCACCTTTGACTTTATGGCCCAATTACTCCATCCAGATGCATTCTTTTCATCAAGTGTCCTGAATAAAAGTTGTATCCCATGAAGTAAGGAACATATTTAAATAATATTAAGTTCAAATAATTCAAATAAAAATATTTATGATTGAAAAACTACAGTACATTTTAAAAGTGTAAAACTGGAATTTTCATCAAATATTCAAATGAATGATCTAATCCCAAATACTTTCTAATTGAACATATTTAACACAATGTGAGGAAATTATATCATTTATTATCAATAAAATATTCAATAAAATAGTGTTTTATCATTATGAGTTTTAATCTTGTTAATATTGATAAGTTATTATTTTATCAAACTATATTTTTTTAAATACATATACATATATATGTATATATACATACATATATGAATACATAACCAACTATGTATATTTATACAGGGTGAATATTTATTTAACTTATTTTTGAATAATGGGATGTTCCATAAAAATTCTAATTATTTTCAAGGATTACTATTTCTGGGTACTCATATTAATTCTGTCAAGGGGTATTTTCATTTATCGATGTTTTTATTAAACATGAGTTTATTTCGTGATTAGGAGTATAATAAATTCCATGTCATAAGTATATATATATATATATGGATGGAATGGTTATTGTTATCGCCATGATTCCGAAAATGCGCATATCATTTTATCATTGTATATTAAAATCACGGATGTTGCAAGCGCATATAAACATGTTCATGCATGTATGAATTACATTGACATCAGTTGAATCTTTAATAAGTTCATGTTTTAATGTAAATTTTAAGGTTTAGTTTTAAAACTAATAATTACATTGATTTCATTGAAATTATTTTATTTTAAAGGTTGATTTTATAGATTTATGTGTGATGCATAATTAGTTATTGCTTAAGAATATTATATAATGCGATTAAAAATTTACTAATGCTATGGGAAGAGTTTATATTCACATGTCATTAACTTATGTATAGAATCAATTAAGAAAATGTGCATTTAATATTTGATTGTGTTTTTTTATATATTAAAAGTTATCACTTTTTAAAATATAATACATGAGCTGATGAATGAAATATGTAAGTGAATGTATTCTAATGAACTTACCATATGAATATGTAAAGTCAAGTATAATATATTTGGTTGTGCATGTCTAATAAGTGAGTTTTCGTGAAATTTTATACTTACACATTTATAAATAAACATAAGTGCGTGGGTGATTAATGTTTGTTTATATATATATATTCAAATTCATTTATGTTCTTATGAAAATTGTTATTTTTAAGGGTATAAAGCTACGTTCTAACTCTTATTAAATATGGATATCAAAGTTTTCATTAAATATGAATTTATTTTGAAAATTAGAGCATTATAAATACCATGTCATATAAATATATATATATATATTCATATATAGGAAAAATTACGTTATTTTATTTTTAAAGTTAAACTATATATATATATACACACACACACACACACAAAGGATATAATGTTTATTGACATGTTATAATACTTATCATCATATTTTAGAAAAATGCGCATAACATTTCATCGTGTTATTTTAAACTTAAGGATGTCGCATCTACATACAGTTATGGTCATGCTTCAAGCGTAACATTGACACATCTTCCATTCATAATAAACTCATGGTTTCAAATAAATTTTCCAAGATCATGAAGCACATGAGGCAAAGGATATAATTTTTATTGACACGTTATAATACTTATCATCATATTTATAATTTTATGTGTGATACATATTTATTTATTCTAGAAGATTATTTTGAGAAGACAAAACTATATATGCATTTTGGATTAAATGTACATTTATTTCATTACTTATTATTGATGATCTACAAATAAAGATTTTTTTTTTCAAGTATGAGATTGATATTTTTATGATATTATATGGATTAAGAATTAAACTTTTCAAAGTGGTATGGGACACTTTGGATTGTTTAAAGAATATGTACCCCAATAATTTATCAATGAGTTTATTTTCATCTATGAATAAGATTTAAATAAATCCAAGTGGTATGGGACAATTTTATTTAAATACATACTTTTATTAGCCATATGAGGAATGCATTGGACATATTATGTGATGGGTGAAGCCTGATATAGCTTCTTGGTGCATTGGCAGGTCTCATGAGACAAACTAACGTCTTGACATGATGCCTTGATAGAATGATTATGTTGTCCTACATTATGCATTCACAAATGCATTGGACTTATTATGTGATGGGTGATGCCTGGTATAGCCTCTCGATGCATCTTTAGGTCTCATGAGACAAACTAGGTATTCACACTAAGCCATGACAAAAATAGTTATGTATGGTCTTGGCATGAGGACTTGAGAGAATGTTTATGATGTCCTGCATTCCATCATTATTTAGTAAGTGAAAGTCCATGTGATTATTTGACTAGTATAATAACCATGGTTAAGAATCATTCTCTTATGAACATGTATTAATCAGTTATACATTTTTAAGTTCACATGGAATAATGTTTTATACTTATGTATATCATTTATTAAGTAGGGTTAATTGTTCATTTCCAAGACATAAACAAAGGTTAATAACTTATCTATCATTTCATAGTTTTCACACATGTGTTTTGATGTCGTTTTCTGTGCAAATACAAACAAGTAAAATTTCATGTGAAAAACTGTATCTGCACACCTGACATGTCATACATAATTAAATATGGTTATTATTTAACTTATAAGTGTCATTTCATGCATTTATTCTCAATTTAGTTCATATTATATAATGTATTTTATTTGTAACTATTAAATATGTTTAACTATTTTGATCATGAGTTTATCCTAAAATATATTTCAGAATCTCTCAAGAAAATAATGATGACGTGTTATGGGAAATGTTAATTTCATGATTTAAAGCATCTGTTTTTAAAGAAATGTTTTAAAGGAAAAGTTATTTCTTAATGATTTTTTTCAGAAACACCTTATTGAGAATTTACAATGCTCACCCCTTATTTCAAAATTATTTTTCACAGGTCACTTTGAAGTCCAAAGTTGGATGCCATCATTTTCATGTGCACGGAAGCAAAGTTTGGCTTTTGTTTGTTTATTTTTTTGTAACTCTAATAAATTGTAATCTTGTATATAACTCTCCATAATCTTGACTGGTAAAAGGATATATGCTATGTAATGTTTTAGGATGGTTCCTTATATAACATATGTTGATTTTTATTCCAAGAAACACCATTTTTCTAAGGTTCATCATGGAATGATATTTGATTGATAATCCCTTTGTTTTTAAGAAATTTTAAAAAGGATCTAGATAGATATACATCAACATTGTTAGAGTATAAACATTTTATGGAGATAGAGAACTAATTTTTAATTTCATGATAAAAAGATAAAAACATAGAAAAAAAATCAACCTAACTTTTCAATAGGTAGATCAATGAAATTGGTGTGAATTGATTGATGAAATACATGTAACATCAGTTGCCCATTTTACTAGGAATTGGATCAGGGCTCCATTCATCATAATGAATCAACTCAAATAAACATGATACGTGCTTCTTTGAGTAGGGAACACAAGTGAATTGATTTTTTTAGCAAGATGACATGCCTCAAAATTAATATGTGAAAGAGGTCCCAACTATAGATAAAGTTGATGGATAATAGGTTCAGGTGTCTGACCATATTAGAAGTGAATATTTAGTGCATGAGTAAAAAGAGATTAAGGGAGGGATAGTGACAAAGCTACATTGGGAAAGTACAGGGTGGTGCATCATAAGAGGGAGTATATAAAAATTTCTAGACCTTGATATCATGTTGAAATTGATACCCAAAAACTACATCCCCAAAGTGAGGAAAGGTTGGTTTATTTATGGGTGGAAATATGAGATACAATATTGAGATAAGGGGAGGTTTAAAATTTGAAAAATATATCAAATGATGACCTTATAAAATCCATATATCCTAAATATCTAATATTGGAAATAATCTAACATTCTAAAAAACCAAAAAATCCCAAACCACACATCCATGTTGATTATTTCCAAAAACTCACCCCATAAAAACATTTTACATATACTTTACAATCGTACAACACATAATTTTAAAAATAGTTTTTCCCTAAAAATTTAAAATACACTTCAAAATCACTGGATCTATGATAAATTTTAATTAAAACCAACCTATAAAATAGTTTTATGCATGCCTCATTCCTCTCTAAACACATTTCAGCCCAATTTTTATAAAACCACTTTTACAGGTTGAATGAGAACCTTAAACAAAAGATATGCTAGTATAATATTACTAAAAAAACATCATGGGTGGGATGAGGATATCTATAGTGTAATGTGGGATAATTAAAAGTAGAAATAAATTGGGTTTTGGGATGAAATGAAAAACTCAAGGTCTAGGATCCTCAATTAGAGAAAAACCTCAAGACCCTATGAACCGACTCATTGGAAGAGGGACCACATTGAAACATGAGCTGACTATCGATGAAATAAAAACTCGATGAGGAAACAACACAATTGAAGTCAATAATACCCATCAACACCAAGCAATATACAACAAAAAAGAAAGATGAAAGAGGATAATAAAACACTATAAAAAAGGGAGACACTATTTATACTAACACCAAGGGAAATATCCAATGTTATGACTAGGTAGAAAACACTTTTAGGATAACACTACACCACTATTATCAGAGAAGGAACCATTGATGGATATCTCACCACTATTGAAGGAGAAAAACCCATAGAGAACATGGAAAACCATAGAGAATAGTAAACAGATGCATCAATGTTGATAAGGGACATTGATTTTAATAACTAAAGCACTTCAAGCAAAAGGAAATCAATAGGGCCCATAATACAAAAAGTAGGATGTTGGTCCCAACACCACCTCCACTATCATTAAAGAACATCCTAGAAAATATCATCACTTCTATAATACCATTAAAGGGAGAACAAAAATTTTAGATAAGTAGGTCAATATGAAGATAAGATAGTCACACCACACCATTCAATACTATAAGCATCGCTAGGATGTCTAAGGAAAACCACTAGGAACATTCCATGGGTAAATCTAGGGAAGATTCTAAACCTTAGGGTTGGGT
The DNA here is from genome assembly GCA_963277665.1 of Viscum album. Taxonomy (NCBI): domain Eukaryota; kingdom Viridiplantae; phylum Streptophyta; class Magnoliopsida; order Santalales; family Viscaceae; genus Viscum; species Viscum album. The sequence continues at coordinate 559,590,041 of OY728162.1, forward strand.
TACTCACCAAATAATTCCCCATGATAAATCGATTTTGGATGGTCTGCAGATTGAAAATCACACCCTAAAATTTTCACAAAGATAGAGGAAAACAACACCATGTGAGCCCCAAAATGCGAAAGTCAAAATCAAGGAATGACCTAGATAAGAAAATGAACCCAATGAAAAAAATTAGAGGAAGTGAAATAATAAAAAAACAAAAATCAGGAAGAACAATTTAAATGATAGAGGAAGATAACATCAGTGAAGACAATGAGGAGATAAGAATAGGTATAATCTAATGAAGTAAGAAAATGGAAGCGGGTGCTTGAGAAGTATCACACAAAAACTATCTAGGATCTCAAAGGGGAGTTTAAATGATAAGAAAAAGGGGAAGAGATGGAAATAAACCCATCCAATTAAGGAATATAGAATGATGAAGAAAGGGGGTGGTGACTATATGAAACCATATATTCTTAGAAGAGAGAGAGAGAACCATCTAAGAAGTCAATAATATAGGTTATCTCCCTTTCTAGTAAATTATGCCTCATGCCTCAAAAATATAAAAAACTTCAAAAACCATTTCCTTGTAGAAGATGAACAAGAATAATAAATAATAAAACATTCCCTCTGATCCATATTAATCCAATCACCCCTTATGATCTATTTAAGATAACATGAAATAGATTATTAGTTTCTTTTAATTAATAATGGACCATGTCAAGGTAGTATGTCAAACAATACCATCTATAGGAGAATGTGTCACACCCTAAGAATGAAACTATTAGGATGGATGAATAATGAAATAATCTAAAAGTTGATCCCTATATCTCATCCTGAGTCTTTTGTATCCTAAAATTCTCAAACCAAAACCTCACTCAATCTAGAGAGCTTAACCTTGACACTAGATATCCCTAAAAAACTTGGGTTTTTATCAAATCACTGGTGGGAATCCTACCTATACCATCACAATATTACAAATGGTTTAAAAAATCCATTGGGAAAAGGCTACTATACCAACAGTTATGTAGAACCATTGGTATATTCATATGTTTTTTTCCCAATAGTTTAAGGAAAATGTTGGGTATAGTGCTGATGAAGAGGTTTTTCCCAATAGTTTAAAAAAAACCTTTGTTAAAGAAAATCCCCAAATATCGATGCCTTCAGGGATCTTGAACTCCATATATCTCAAAAGTTTTTCCTTAAATGAGAGCTCAATGCACCATCTCGAATATTTTTTCCCTAAACCTTGACCATCTCGAAGATTTTTCCCCAAATCTTGACGAGAACGCTGCTTCCCAAAACAACAGGTCTAGTTTCCAAAGATTTGTTCTTCCGCTTTTAATCAGTATGTGTGAGTTCCTTTATTTTAGATTTTGTCATTTCATTTTGTTGAAATGTAGTGTGTATTATGATCCCCTTATGAACAGAAGGCATATATCATTTTAGGTTGCAGTTCAAACCCTACTTCCCAACCTACTCTCGAGGGTGCCAAATATAATTTCTAACTGGGCATCTATTTTTGATTCAAGTAATTTTCATTCTTCCATTTTAAATCGGTATGTGTGCCTTCATTTATTTTAGATTTTTTCATTCCATTTTTCTGCAATGTACTGTATATTATGATCTCCTTATGAACACAAGAAATATATCATTTTAGGTTGCAGTTTTGTTATGATTTATCAGTATAGAATAATTTTGATTGATATTGAAGAGGAAAATATGATCCTGAGTTAATTTATCCTTGTATTATTTTAAATTTAAGGTCTATTGACATGATTTCATTGGTTAGACATAAATAAAGTTATAGAATTTTTTATCCAAAGAAGAACGATAAGATACTCATGCATTATGAATGTACCCCTAAATGTTGTCTTTGAAATATCACACTCTAACTTTAAGATGATGATACCCACAATATAAGTCATTCAATGAAGTGGTGCTTCCACCCGAACCACTAGAGTTGGTTTGGGGTCATTTTCATGTGTGAATGGTGATAGAACCAAAATTTACTCTATTACATGATCATTTATTCCTACTCAATCAAGCGGTTTGGTCATACACTTGTAATATTTTTTGAAATTCAAAATGAGTGTTAGGAATTCAAGTCAAAATTTTCTTAGGTAGTTATAAAGCATTATTAAGGTATTTATATCATTTTCTATCCTAGGAAGGCACCCATAATAAGAAATTATAACCATCATAGAACTCACTAATGTTGTTCATTCCTATACATTATTTACTCTCTGATATATATCTCATGAAACAAAATAGCATGGTCATGTGCACGTAATTATTCACCGCTAGTTGATAGTATTGGAAGTCTGTGGAGGTGAACCTAAGGTGTTGTTGTGAACTTGCTTGGATTATATTGTTTTTATTTTATTTTGGGCATTAGGAATCAATATTAGAGTGTTTTATTTTTCTTAATATTTGTGGATAATTATATGGTGATAGGTTTGCGTTGTACAGGTGAGTCATGAACCCATCTCCAATGGTAATTATAGGTTAATAGGGTTATGAAATTGCGCTTCTTGATTATAAATGTTACCTGAACACCCCCACCCCCCGAACACCCATACCCCCTTGGACAACACCCCCAACCCCCTGGATAGCCCCTACCCACTGGAAAACCCCCCAACCCCTGGAAAACCCCCACCCTGGACAACCCCCCACCCCTTAGACACCTCTACCCCCTTGGATAGCCACTCCAACCCCCTGGACAGCCTCCAAAACCCCCAGACCCCCCACCCCCTAGACACCACCCTACCCTTGTGGATAGACCCCTAACCCCCTGGACAGCCCCACCCCCCCAGGACACCACCCCACCCCCTGGACACCCCCACCCCCTAGAAAGACCCTCCACCCCCGTGGATAGCCCCTCCACCCCTATGGACAACCCGCCACCCCCATGGACAGTTCGCCCACCCCCTAGACACCCCAAAACCTTTGGGCATACCCGCTACCCGCATGGATAGCCTGCCCATGCCCTGAACACCCCATACCCACTAGACAGCCCCACCACCCCTGTGGACAGCCCGCCCACCCCCTGGACACCCTTAACCCCTGGACAGCCCCACCCACCCCCGTGGACACCCTCACCCCCCTGGATAGCCCCGCCATCCCCATGGACAGTCCGCCCACCCCTAGATACCCCCAACCCCCCTGGACATCCCCACCACCCCCGTGGATAGCCCGCCCACCCCCTGGACACCCCATACCCCCTGGACAGCCCCGCCACCCCTGTGGATAGCCTGTCCACCCCCCTGGACACCCCCTACCCCCTGGACTGCCCCACCCACCCCCGTGGACACCCCCAAACCCTCTAGACAACCCCACCAACCCCATGGATAGCCCACCCACCCCTAGACACCCCTACCCCTAGACAGCCCCACCACCCTCGTGGACAGCCCACCCACCCTCTATGTCACGACCCGCCCTCGGGGTCCGTGCCGTGACTACCCCAAGCCCGCCTTCCATAGGACAGGGGCTGGCGACTAGCACCAAGGCGTAAATCCCAGTAAAAAGGGAAGGCATTGCCTTTGAAAAGTAACAAACACCACAGAGTAAGCAAGCGGAAAGTAAACACTAAACAAAGCAGAGTACAACTGAAAGTGCGGAAAAGTAAATGGGCCAGTATACAAACCCAAATTGAAAGTAAAGTACAACTCGAAAGGGAAAACAACAACTGAAAAGTAAAAGCCGCTACTCCGAGCTGTCCACTGGAAATCCCACCTGAAGGGTGGGTACAGATAGCTCCTCTGCTCCACGAGTCCCGCCGTCCGCTCCGTCCACGTCCCGCCCAGTGGTCCACCTCCGGGTACCGTCCCGCTCTACAAGCCTCAGCTAAGGTCAACGCTGTCCGTCGTCTGCAACCAACACAACGTAGTGCGGGCGAAGCCCGTGCAGGGGTGAGTATAAGCTACTCAGTAGGGACCCCGAGACCCCTGAAGGTCTCTAAAATCCACAAAGGATAAACCAAGAAGAAAAGTATATTCACGAAGTAACAACCGACTCTGCTTAGGTATATGCCCATACATATACCTAAGTCATCAATTAAATTACGCTCCAACCTCCGAGCCCAAGTACAACTCAGTCCACGCAGGAAAGTATACGTATTCCACATAGGAAAGCAAAACATAATCCACGCAGGATTGCACAACATAATCCACACAGGAAAGCAACAGGATTCAGCTCACACAGGTATACTTCTTCAAGGACGATAAAGATGATCACTGATCCATCTATGTAACACCCCAGGATTTCAGAGTGTGTTATTTCTTAAAAATAATTCAATAACTTGCACTACACGCAACACCGAGTTCAATCACACCATTAAAAGAGTTCATTTTGAACTTTATATAATCCTTATAATTTTAGAATCCCTATTATGAGTTTCTTAGTCATATTGCAAGAACAGATTCATTTTCAGTATTATCAACTTCTAATAGTGAAACCTTTTTAAATACAATATTTTAATCTTTTTGACTAAATTGGGACATCAAAAATTTAAAATGAAACATCCCAAGCTTCCACGGTACGCTTTCTTTGAGTAATACAGTAGCGTGTGTTGTACGCAACTTTGAGTTTTAACACACACCACAACCAATCAAACTAGCCATTATGAATAGTAATACCTAATTTTTGAAATTATATATATTTTATATTTAAAAATGGACTTCATTTTTGGATTCGGAATATCGAAATTAGCCTAGGGTGAAATTTTGGTACATTTCGGATAACTTTTATATTTTGATGAATAGTGAAAATTACTAAATTTTAATTAAAAACAACTTTTTTAATCAAAATAATTAATATTGATAAATTATGAATTTGAGTGGTTTTAAAGTATATTTAGAATATATTTTTACCATTTAATATAATTTTGGTCATTGGACATAATTTTACAATTAAACCGAACATAAACAAGTGTCAATCTTTTGGTAGTTATTATCTCTTAAAAACACGCTTTTTGTTTTGACAGCGGGAATTAATTTTAAATTAATTTCTGCCACTTATGTGTTTTGAATTTAGAAAAATGGATTCCATATTTGGAATCAGGATGTTCAAATTGTGTAAATAGGTAACTTTTATTTTTAGACATTTTGAATAATTACTGCGGTAAATATTTTATTTACCATGGTTAAGGGTAAATCCGGTAAATAAGGGTTAAAAAAAATAATATTATAATAATACTAAATTACCCTAAAACGTGTCTTAACCCTATTGGTTGATACATAGTCGACCATGGGCATCTTTGGGTCTATTTTGGGACCCCATGGATCCACTTGTAAGTGATAATGACACTTTATTTTAATTAAGTCAAAATGAATACAAAAATGACACAAGCATATATCTTTTAGAACAACAATTTTTACATAGGGTTATACATGTTGGATTTTCGATTATAAATATTCATTAGAAAGATAAAAAGATTTACTACATAATGATATTTTATTTATAATTTTTAGACATTAAATAATTTATTTTATTTATGACACAATGATGATGCAGTAATTACTAAAATAGTAAAAAATTAACATAATTGATATTATAAATACCCAAATAAATATAATATGAAACTTTTAATGAATTAAACTAATTTTCTAGGATAATATGATATATTAGGATTGATTTAATTGACCTTGTTTGAAGTAATCAATCTGTTATGAGTTTCACAAAAATCAACTATTGAATAGTGTCAAAATTGACATAAAAGAGTTCTTAAAACAAATATTATATTATTAATTGATATTAAATTCCTAAAAATCTAAGGTTCGGCCAAGAGACTTATATTATGATAGGTTAATCATTAATGGACCACTTGGGGGTCGCTTGGATGTATATAGTAAGTTTATTAACCATAATATATAAAAATACAAAGAGACATTGTAAAAGTGAAACTAATTAACTTAGAGTTAATACTTAAAGATAAGGTTAATATAAGTACCCAAACCTGTCTAAATTCTATTGGATGAGTTGTTTTCGACCTATCCCCACCTCATCCTTTGAATAGTCAACTTTGGAGCCTTTAGAAACCGAATATGAATTTATTATAAATTAATATTTCTAGCTTTTCCAAAGGTGCCCCTCACCCCTCTTATAAAAGGGCACTCCTCCTTCCCATTTCTTCACACCTTCAAAGCCTTTTGGTTCGGCCAAACTCTGCCCAAATACTCTCCCAACATCCCTCACTACAACCTAGAGGCCTTAGTTTGATCAGAAAGCCAACCTAAGGAGCCCTTTTGATCAAATCAAAAGGAAGAACCCGAAGAAGAGGTAATGATTTCACCACCCTTTTCTAAGTTCATTTCTTCTTCCACTTCTTCTTCCTTTGTTCTTACCATTCTGAAATAATAACTCCAGTATCTCACATATACTGTGATGTTATTATAAATATGGTACAATCATATTCAGTATTCTATCCACCCTTTGAATAACATGTCACCATACGTGCGTACGTACGGCTTACCGTCTCCACGTCGTGGTGTAATTGTTATTCAATATAATATTATTTGGATGGGTATAATAATGATGTGTAACTCATGTAAATAATAAATATAACATGTTAATGATTCTGTATATATGATATACCATCCATTTATATATTATTTTAATATCAAAAGAATGATATTGTCGCTCGTGCGTACGTACGGACTACCGTCTCCACGAACGCGATGAGATTCATTCTCCATCGTATCCATTCAAGTATAATTATCATTTGATGATTTAAAAATGATGTTTAAGGACTGTATATCATTCTGGATATGAATAAGATACAACAACCATGGCTTATGTAACAAAACATATAAAAGAAAATGAGTAAGTTAACTCCCGAAACGACGATAATTCTAAGATATTATTAACAAATCAATGTTAAAAGATCATATATGATATCATATTAATATATATGATTCTTGTATAATTTAATAACAACTATTTCACCATTATACAGGAGGTTAACCTACCCCAACCAAGGAAAAGTACAAGGTAAGGGTTATTTCACAATCTCTTCATTATCCGAGGTTGTATTATACGTAATAATCTACTGGGATCTCTTTATCATCCACATCCATGTTTCTTCGAAATGTATTTCAAAACATTTTTACTATTTACAAGAATATGGGTTAAAGTCATTTATACCCTTGTTTGACTTTTTATAAGAGGTTTATAAAGGAATCTTTCCGTCGTTTTCAAAACAAGGTCCTTTTTAACCTTTTCGACAGAATTGAGGTAAGAATGTTTTTTCTAACTTATACGGCGGGTGCGGTTATTTTCCGCCGTTATAAAATCGTCGAAGCTTCCCATACAAGCTTATAAGAATATTTTCAAAGAAAATGTTTTATTTTATATGGATCTTAAATGATTTCAAAATAAAAGGAGATATTTCTTTTAAAAGAATTTTGATTTCATCTATGTCAACATCCTTTGATGGATTTTAAGATTATTTGAAGTTGATTTATTATGATACAAAACTTCTATATTGTATTGAAGGTTTTGTGATATGTTTGACTGTGGATGTGCTATTTTTATACCATTCATAGTTTATTGTGAAAGTATTGACATTTCGTATGCTAGTTTTAATATGAATGTTTATGTTATGTTTAAACCTTTTCATATGGGAATGCATTGGACTTAATAAGTGACGGGTGGAGCCCGCTATAGCTCCTCGATGCATCGGTAGGTCTCATGAGACAAACTAGTGTCTTGGCACAAGGCCTTGACAAAATCTTATTTGTAGCCTTGGCACGAGGCCTTGGCTATGTGGTTATGATAGTCTGGCATTATGCATTCCAACATTATGAAAGTGGTTATTGATTTTTGCATGTGATTATTCGATTAGTAGAATATCCATGTGAATAAGTAAATGGCATTATTTCATTTTACTTTTGCCATACCATGTTGAAGTTCAATTTTAAAAGGCTTTTGTTTTAGTAATACATTGCCTTAAATGTTTATTCTTATTTATGAAAGTTTCCGCTATATTGTTATCCTTACTGGGCATTTGAGCTCACCCCTTTTCTATGTTTTATTTTTCCCCAGGATGTGAAGAAGTAAATTATGAATGACCTGCAGGGATATTATGAGGGGATAGTAGTGTGGATTATGGAGACATTATGTTGTTGTAGTAGTTTTTCATTTTATGATGTAATGTAAAACTTATGAATATATCTAGTGTTTCCAAGGCTACTAAACCAATCGGTCTTTCGAGATTTGATCTTTCTTGTGATCATGCCAATGTTACGAAGTAATGCACCGACTCCGGGTAGCTGGGGTCGGGGCGTTACAGTTGGTATCAGAGGAAGTTTAGTACAAACCTTGGAAGCTAGATTTAGATAAACTCTGATTAGAGCACGTAGACCTAAGATGAACTTTGAGGATTAGTATAGAATAACTTCCTAGAATTTTGGTATTGTAGAGATTTTGTGAGTTTTCCGAGCAATACATCCCTGTCTGGATACGAGCAGGTAGAGGCGGCTCTGGCACAGATGTACCTAGGGGTAAAACCCGAAAACACCGCTTTGAGCTAGACTCGAACGGGAACTGGTGCACGACAACGGGCCTTGCTGCACTCTTGGTTACGACACTCCCGGGGGATATGCTTAAGATAACTCTCATTTTCTTTACAAATCATTATGAAGGGTTTATGTGTATATACATCCTCAAAGGAGACATTCTTATGATTATGGATTATATCCATAAATAGTTCAATTTATGTTAAGTGTTTTATAAGTATGGGATTATGTATTTTGATTCATAAACTGATCTAGTTTATGCCATTGTTTAGAAATGGCGCCCAGTAGAAGGAATGAGAACTCCAGAAATGCACATGATACAAAGAGAAGGAAGGATCATATCTTTCATGGTATTAAGCTAGAATTTATAAGAGAAATAGTATCCCATGTATTATCATCATATGAAGAAATAATATCATGTATTGATAAGATAAGTAAAGAGATTACTAAGTCCTATGGCTTTGAAGGGAAGCAAGAGAAGAAAAGGATAGAAGAGAGAAAGATGGATAAAGGGAAGAGGGAAAAGAAGAATTTTCCCATATGTGGTAACTGTGGAAAGAAACACCCTGGAACTTGCCTGAAAGGAATGGGAGTTTGTTATAAGTGTGGAGAAAAAGGGCACAAAGTACATGACTGCAAGGGTAAGAAAATGGTTTCAAATGTACAATGCTTCATTTGCAAGGAGTTTGGACACTACGCGAACCTATGTCCCAGTCATCAGACTATGACGCAAATGATGCTATTGGATAATAATCAAGTTATGATACTACCACAGATGAAGAGGAATGATTAGAGTTCTTATGTTGATTATGTCAATTGAGTGTTGTATCAACAATGTACTTGTTATAATAATTATGGAGTATATAAGGATTGTACTGCAGTACTATTTCATTAAGGACTTGAGATTGTGTGGAACAAAGAAAAGTGACTCAATAGGAGGATAAATTTTTGGAAAATATATGGTTGAGAGAATGATAAATCATAACATAGTTCTGATACTGAGGTAGTGATTTTGGAATAATATGTGATTGTTTTGGATAAATTATATTGGATATTCCTGACTACCCTGGAACTGATTAATGATTTGTATATTCCATCATTGTTGGGGTTTAAAACATTTTTGGATTAATGAAGTATATCCAGCTTTCTATATGGAATAAGGGAGCATGAAGGTAATCAATAAGGAATATGGTAATTCAGGATGTTTCGGTGTATTAAAAGAATACATGATGAAGGTATTCATATGCTATTACGGGGTAAAAAGGTTCTACATTATGTTTACCTTACTTATAAATGTTGGACTGTGAGTTTGGATAGAAGTATTTTGGATAGTTCTAGTTTGGATTATTTTGGATTGCCATAAAAGGACAACCCGGAGGTCGGGCGGCAACCCGTCGCGTCCGGCAAGGCTGCGAGACTTGGACCCGAAACTGAAGGGCGACAAGGGTGTATCACCTACCACTGGCCCACGAGATGTCCTGGATTAAATAATGTAGTTTTTATTAAAAGATCTTGTAGATGAATTATAAATTCATTTATTTTGGAACCCTATACGAATAGTGTAAATAGAATTTTTCTTACATTCTATTATCTTTTAGAGTGAAAGATGAGTTTGTGGTAGAAATTTATTAATGGATAAAACTATAATTATAAAGTAAGTATATCTCCTTATGATCTTAGTCAATCTCATAAATAGATTCCTCAATATTAAGAAAAGCAACTTAGAACAAAAATGTTTTCCTAGATGATACCTTAAATCATCACTAATTTATGGCTTTGGGATTGTTGGCCTTTTCATAGCCATGTTCTCTACCACTCTCCATCAGATAATTGATGGTTAGATTTCTCTTCCATATCCATATTTTCCTAAATGGAACCCTAGTATGTGTTATTTTCGGTAATCTTCATACTTTCCACTCTTTATTTTAAATAGAGGCCTCATTAATTCATTTTTCGATGTGGGATTTCAACTAAGATATTTTGAAATGTCAAAAATGTGTTGTCCCAATACCCTATATTTTGTTGAACCGATGGTACTTCAAATCATCATAGATTGATGAGTTTAAGGACCTCAATTTTATACTTGTTTGTGATTGATGACCTCAATCACTACCTATAAATATTTACGTTTTTCCTCCAATTATATGTCTCTAATTGCCACCAATGTTCTCCTAATCGAGATCATAATTTGGTGGTGACCCTTTCATTTATCTTTTCCTCATATTAAGACTAAATTTTAGTAACCCAATTTCCGATGTGGGTTTTCCCACAAATATATTTTCTACTTTCAACCTTTTATTTTCGAAGAACAATTTCAAATTGCGAGGACGCAATTTATTGAAGGAGGGGAGAATGTAACACCCCAGGATTTCAGAGTGTGTTATTTCTTAAAAATAATTCAATAACTTGCACTACACGCAACACCGAGTTCAATCACACCATTAAAAGAGTTCATTTTGAACTTTATATAATCCTTATAATTTTAGAATCCCTATTATGAGTTTCTTAGTCATATTGCAAGAACAGATTCATTTTCAGTATTATCAACTTCTAATAGTGAAACCTTTTTAAATACAATATTTTAATCTTTTTGACTAAATTGGGACATCAAAAATTTAAAATGAAACATCCCAAGCTTCCACGGTACGCTTTCTTTGAGTAATACAGTAGCGTGTGTTGTACGCAACCTTGAGTTTTAACACACACCACAACCAATCAAACTAGCCATTATGAATAGTAATACCTAATTTTTGAAATTATATATATTTTATATTTAAAAATGGACTTCATTTTTGGATTCGGAATATCGAAATTAGCCTAGGGTGAAATTTTGGTACATTTCAGATAACTTTTATATTTTGATGAATAGTGAAAATTACTAAATTTTAATTAAAAACAACTTTTTTAATCAAAATAATTAATATTGATAAATTATGAATTTGAGTGGTTTTAAAGTATATTTAGAATATATTTTTACCATTTAATATAATGTTGGTCATTGGACATAATTTTACAATTAAACCGAACATAAACAAGTGTCAATCTTTTGGTAGTTATTATCTCTTAAAAACACGCTTTTTGTTTTGACAGCGGGAATTAATTTTAAATTAATTTCTGCCACTTCTGTGTTTTGAATTTAGAAAAATGGATTCCATATTTGGAATCAGGATGTTCAAATTGTGTAAATAGGTAACTTTTATTTTTAGACATTTTGAATAATTACTGCGGTAAATATTTTATTTACCATGGTTAAGGGTAAATCCGGTAAATAAGGGTTAAAAAAAATAATATTATAATAATACTAAATTACCCTAAAACGTGTCTTAACCCTATTGGTTGATACATAGTCGACCATGGGCATCTTTGGGTCTATTTTGGGACCCCATGGATCCACTTGTAAGTGATAATGACACTTTATTTTAATTAAGTCAAAATGAATACAAAAATGACACAAGCATATATCTTTTAGAACAACAATTTTTACATAGGGTTATACATGTTGGATTTTCGATTATAAATATTCATTAGAAAGATAAAAAGATTTCCTACATAATGATATTTTATTTATAATTTTTAGACATTAAATAATTTATTTTATTTATGACACAATGATGATGCAGTAATTACTAAAATAGTAAAAAATTAACATAATTGATATTATAAATACCCAAATAAATATAATATGAAACTTTTAATGAATTAAACTAATTTTCTAGGATAATATGATATATTAGGATTGATTTAATTGACCTTGTTCGAAGTAATCAATCTGTTATGAGTTTCACAAAAATCAACTATTGAATAGTGTCAAAATTGACATAAAAGAGTTCTTAAAACAAATATTATATTATTAATTGATATTAAATTCCTAAAAATCTAAGGTTCGGCCAAGAGACTTATATTATGATAGGTTAATCATTAATGGACCACTTGGGGGTCTCTTGGATGTATATAGTAAGTTTATTAACCATAATATATAAAAATACAAAGAGACATTGTAAAAGTGAAACTAATTAACTTAGAGTTAATACTTAAAGATAAGGTTAATATAAGTACCCAAACCTGTCTAAATTCTATTGGATGAGTTGTTTTAGACCTATCCCCACCTCATCCTTTGAATAGTCAACTTTGGAGCCTTTAGAAACCGAATATGAATTTATTATAAATTAATATTTCTAGCTTTTCCAAAGGTGCCCCTCACCCCTCTTATAAAAGGGCACTCCTCCTTCCCATTTCTTCACACCTTCAAAGCCTTTTGGTTCGGCCAAACTCTGCCCAAATACTCTCCCAACATACCTCACTAAAACCTAGAGGCCTTAGTTTGATCAGAAAGCCAACCTAAGGAGCCCTTTTGATCAAATCAAAAGGAAGAACCCGAAGAAGAGGTAATGATTTCACCACCCTTTTCTAAGTTCATTTCTTCTTCCACTTCTTCTTCCTTTGTTCTTACCATTCTGAAATAATAACTCCAGTATCTCACATATACTGTGATGTTATTATAAATATGGTACAATCATATTCAGTATTCTATCCACCCTTTGAATAACATGTCACCATACGTGCGTACGTACGGCTTACCGTCTCCACGTCGTGGTGTAATTGTTATTCAATATAATATTATTTGGATGGGTATAATAATGATGTGTAACTCATGTAAATAATAAATATAACATGTTAATGATTCTGTATATATGATATACCATCCATTTATATATTATTTTAAAATCAAAAGAATGATATTGTCGCTCGTGCGTACGTACGGACTACCGTCTCCACGAACGCGATGAGATTCATTCTCCATCGTATCCATTCAAGTATAATTATCATTTGATGATTTAAAAATGATGTTTAAGGACTGTATATCATTCTGGATATGAATAAGATACAACAACCATGGCTTATGTAACAAAACATATAAAAGAAAATGAGTAAGTTAACTCCCGAAACGACGATAATTCTAAGATATTATTAACAAATCAATGTTAAAAGATCATATATGATATCATATTAATATATATGATTCTTGTATAATTTAATAACAACTATTTCACCATTATACAGGAGGTTAACCTACCCCAACCAAGGAAAAGTACAAGGTAAGGGTTATTTCACAATCTCTTCATTATCCGAGGTTGTATTATACGTAATAATCTACTGGGATCTCTTTATCATCCACATCCATGTTTCTTCGAAATGTATTTCAAAACATTTTTACTATTTACAAGAATATGGGTTAAAGTCATTTATACCCTTGTTTGACTTTTTATAAGAGGTTTATAAAGGAATCTTTCCGTCGTTTTCAAAACAAGGTCCTTTTTAACCTTTTCGACAGAATTGAGGTAAGAATGTTTTTTCTAACTTATACGGCGGGTGCGGTTATTTTCCGCCGTTATAAAATCGTCGAAGCTTCCCATACAAGCTTATAAGAATATTTTCAAAGAAAATGTTTTATTTTATATGGATCTTAAATGATTTCAAAATAAAAGGAGATATTTCTTTTAAAAGAATTTTGATTTCATCTATGTCAACATCCTTTGATGGATTTTAAGATTATTTGAAGTTGATTTATTATGATACAAAACTTCTATATTGTATTGAAGGTTTTGTGATATGTTTGACTGTGGATGTGCTATTTTTATACCATTCATAGTTTATTGTGAAAGTATTGACATTTCGTATGCTAGTTTTAATATGAATGTTTATGTTATGTTTAAACCTTTTCATATGGGAATGCATTGGACTTAATAAGTGACGGGTGGAGCCCGCTATAGCTCCTCGATGCATCGGTAGGTCTCATGAGACAAACTAGTGTCTTGGCACAAGGCCTTGACAAAATCTTATTTGTAGCCTTGGCACGAGGCCTTGGCTATGTGGTTATGATAGTCTGGCATTATGCATTCCAACATTATGAAAGTGGTTATTGATTTTTGCATGTGATTATTCGATTAGTAGAATATCCATGTGAATAAGTAAATGGCATTATTTCATTTTACTTTTGCCATACCATGTTGAAGTTCAATTTTAAAAGGCTTTTGTTTTAGTAATACATTGCCTTAAATGTTTATTCTTATTTATGAAAGTTTCCGCTATATTGTTATCCTTACTGGGCATTTGAGCTCACCCCTTTTCTATGTTTTATTTTTCCCCAGGATGTGAAGAAGTAAATTATGAATGACCTGCAGGGATATTATGAGGGGATAGTAGTGTGGATTATGGAGACATTATGTTGTTGTAGTAGTTTTTCATTTTATGATGTAATGTAAAACTTATGAATATATCTAGTGTTTCCAAGGCTACTAAACCAATCGGTCTTTCGAGATTTGATCTTTCTTGTGATCATGCCAATGTTACGAAGTAATGCACCGACTCCGGGTAGCTGGGGTCGGGGCGTTACAATCTAAGTCGTCGGACCCACGAAGGATCGATAGGTAACTAACCCCCGCAAAGACCCACACAGGATTGGGCTCACACAGAACCTGTAGGCGCTGGCTCACACAGAACCGCTGAGCGCAAGGACCCACACAGGATCGGGCCCACACAGGACCTGTAGCACTGATCCACGAAGGATCACTGAGTGCTGTAGTCGTCGTCGTCGAATCCACACAGGATCTCTGTACTGTCATCGTCGAATCCACACAGGATCTCTGTACTGTCGTCGTCGCAGTCACAGTAGCAGTCGTAGCAGTAGAACAGTCGCAGCCAGCACTAGGGTTCCCGCACACAGCAAGCTCGTTCGGAGGGTCCGCTCCACGAGCCGAGAGGCTGATACATCAACTGTCACGAAGACCGAAGTTGATGTATCCAAAAGTTCCGTATCGTCAACAGGAACTCAACGCAACAGACGGCGCGTCGATCGGACGCCCGGTCTGAGAGTTATTGGCATTTTCGTCTCCGGGGCCCGGTTGGTTTTTAAGGCAAAACCAACCCGACCGTACTCCACCTGCGTCCAAACCTCGGGCGGAGTATGCCAAAAGATCCGTCTCACTAAGAGGAACACAACGCGACTGACGGCGCGTCAATCGGACGTTCGTAGCTCAAGATATGAGCGTTTCCGCTCTGAAGGCCCGGTTGGTTTCGTGAACGAACCAACCCGACCGAACTCAAAGTAATCCTAAACCTTGAGTGCGATATACCGAAACGACCGTCTCGATCCAAGGATCGCGTTGCCGCTGACGGTTCGTCGATCGGAGGTCTGAGGCTCAAGTTACGGGCCAAAAACCGATTCTGGTTCGAAACGGGGGGGGGGGGGTCCGGGTCCGGGCCGACCCGGGCCGACCCCCCCCCCCCCCTGGGCGGCGCGGTGGCCGGCAGCGGCGCGGCGGCCTGGCGGCGCGGGCGGCACGGCGGCGCGGCGGCGCGGGATGCCGCGGCGGCTCGGGGTGCCGCGAGGGGCCGCATGCGGTCGGCACGCGGGGGGGGGGGGGGGGGGGGGGGGGCAAGCCCCCGCTGATTTGGGAAGCGGCGCGGCCTTTGTGCCGCGCCATTTACAAAAAAAAAAATGGCCCCCGCACGTGGGGGCCGGCTGGAATCGAACCGGGGGGGCCGTCTTCCCCCCCTCTCTTCAAAGAACCGCCCCCCTCATTAAGAGGGGGGTTTGTAAGATGGCCGGGGGATTAATTCCCCCGGTTTTAAAGGTATCCGGCCGGCCAGCTGGCCGGACGGTTTTCTCTAACGGGACCGGAAATTCCGGTCCCCCCTTCGGCTTCCGACGCCGGCGGCCCGGCCGCCGGTCTTGTCTTCCCGCCGCGGCCCGGAACCGGCCGCGGTCTCCTCGTCCCGCCGCGGCCCGGAACCGGCCGCGGTGTTCATCGTCCGGCGCGGTGCGACGGCACCGCGCCCCTTTCGCCGTGCTTTGATTCCTTTCAACGCGGCGCGACGGCGTCGCGTTCTTGAAGATTCTACCTCGGCGTGGTGCGACGGCGCCGCGTAAAATATTTGCACGATCATCCGCGTGGTGCGACGGCACCACGCCACTTGCTTCCACCCGCATGAATAAACATGAACGATGGAGGGGGGTTCGGCCGTGTTCATGCGGTCCGGCCCCCCTCACGTTAAATAAATAACTCAACTTAAACATTCAAAGCCTCATGTTAGACATGCGAGACCCACGTTCAAGAAATGGAATAAATAAATATTGAATCAACAACCCCTACCTCGGGTATAAGATCGAAGACTTGACAACGTCCCGCGGAAGACAACGTCACGGTGGTCGGGCGTCGCGGTCGTCGTTCGTCAATCCGTTGACGAAGAGATATGCCCGAAGAGTTACGTCGTTGGCGAATCTTCGTATGCCGACGAAGAAGGTCCGAGGAGGAAGCGGTGTCCCCTTTCGTTGACACGGTAAACGAAGAAGAGCGGAGCGGCGTTCTTCGTCGGAAATTGAGCGTTCCTCGTCAAGTCTTGAGGAAAGTCAAATAATAAAGAAAACAACGAACTCAAGAACCTCTACCTCGATAGTCGCACATTGACGTAGTCGTGGAATATCGGTGTCGATTCCTTTGACGTCGGAGGAAGAGTCGTTGTCGATGGCATTCGTCGCGGAAAACCGTCGCGGAAGAGATGACGCGGAAGAAGTACGTCGCGTCGCGGATACGGCGTTGCGGATGGACCGTGTTCTTCGGCGGAGAAGTTCTTCGTTGAAGAATGACGTTCTTCGCGTTCTTCATTGAGTTTGAAGAAGAAGAAGAGCTCTCCACCTCTCAAGAAGACAAACCAATAACCCAAAATAAAATAAGCTACACCTTATTTTATTTTCACTTTGCCAACCTTTCAAAATTCAAAAGTTGAATTCAATACATTAATTAAATCTAGAGTTGACAAAATTAAGTGAAGAGATAGGTTGGCAAGAATTAAAGTAGGGGAGAGTTACATAATTAAGAGGGGGTTTGGAGGGGTTAGGGAATTTGAAAAGAATTAGGGGTTCGTGTGGGCCCCACCACTCTTAATCCTCCCAAGGGAGGTTAAGTGGGCGTGGGTCCCACTTCCAACCTCCTTTGATAGGTTTTTAACAAGTTATAAAAATTTGTTCTATACAAATTTTATTTAACTCAAACTAAAAACCCCTAAAAATTAACTTTCAACCCGCAACAAACGCAACTCCCGAAAAGGTCTCTTTAAGCGAATATCGGCGCTGCGAGTTCATAGGTGCCCTCTTATTTCAATTCCGAGCACCGGATCAAAAGTTAGGAATTCCTGCTCGTTCGTTCACTGAACGTACCCGAGCTAAACTTCGGAAATTAATTCCGGGCACTCCGGGCCTCGGAATCAGGTGCCGTCTGAAACCGCGCTCTTGTAAAATTCTAAAGAAAATTAATAAAAAATTTCCCTTGAATTTTACGGGTCTTTACATTACTCCCACCTCAGGTCTTTACGTCCCCGTAAAGATACATCAAAAACTAGGGAAACAAATGAGGGTACTGAGCACGCATCTGAGCCTACCGCTCCCATGTGCTCTCCTGGAGATTCCCGTGCTGCCATCTGATGCGCACAAGAGGAATCGATCGCCCACGCAGGACCCGCTCCTGTCGATCCTCTATCTCCACCGGGACCTCTATAAAAGTCTCCCCATCGTCAACGTCAAGCTCCCCATGGTCAATGATGTGCGTCGGGTCGTGCACGTATCTCCTCAGCTGGGATACGTGGAAGACGTCGTGCACCCGGTGCAACTGAGGTGGTAGAGCCAGGCGATAAGCCACCTCGCCAATCCTGCTGAGAATCTGGAAGGGTCCGATGAAGCGCGGAGATAACTTGCCGCCACGACCAAATCTCCGAATACCACGTCGAGGTGAGACCCGCAAGAAGACGTGGTCGCCATCCTCGAACTCCAGTGGCCTCTGCCTCCTGTCAGCATATGACTTCTGCCGGCTCTGAGCTGTTCTCATCCGCTCCTGGATGACCTGGACCTTCTCTGTCGTGGCCTGGACCATCTCCGGTCCCACCAGTGCTGACTCCCCAGGGTCTGTCCAGCACAAAGGAGATCTACATGGTCGGCCGTACAACGCCTCGTACGGTGCCATCCCGATGGTGGAGTGGTAGCTGTTGTTGTATGCGAACTCCACCAAGGGTAGGTGGTCCTCCCAGCTACGACCAAAGTCGAGGACACAGGCACAGAGCATGTCCTCAAGTGTCTGAATGGTCCTCTCCGTCTGACCATCCGTCTGAGGGTGAAAAGCTATGCTAAGACGTAGCTGCGTACCGAACGCCTCCTGTAACCCCTTCCAAAGCCGGGAAGTAAAGCGGGCATCACGATCGGAAACGATAGATGATGGCACGCCGTGGAGCCGCACAATCTCCTGAACGTAGATACGTCCCAAGCTCTCCACTGAGCCCTGCTCTCTGATGGGTAAGAAGTGTGCCGACTTGGTGAGTCGGTCAACAATCACCCAGATGGAGTCGTGACCTCTGGAAGTGCGTGGAAGTCCAGTCACGAAGTCCATAGATATGCCGTCCCACTTCCACTCCGGAACCTCCAAGGGTTGTACCAAGCCTGCTGGTACCTGATGCTCTGCCTTTACCTGCTGACAGGTGAGGCATCGAGAAACGAACTTTGCTACTGCCTTCTTCATGCCCGGCCACCAGTGCTGTCGTCTGAGGTCCTGGTACATCTTCGCCACTCCAGGATGTACCGCTAAAGGAGAAGTGTGAAACTCTCTCAGTACTTCCTCTCGCAGAGCGGCAGGCACCATGGTACGTCCTCTGAAAAGGATGCCGTGCTCTGCTCCAAGGGAGAAACCATCAGGTGCCTGTCCCGAGGATATCTGTGCACGCCGCGTCTCATAGTCAACGTCCCCATGCTGTGCCTCCCTGACTCGCTGTAGTAGTGGAGGAGTGACTGTGAGAGACTGAAGAAAGGCTGCTCCATCTCTATCCACGAAGGATATCTTCAAAGAGGCTAGCTGCTCCGTCGCCTCCTCAAGTAGCTGAATGCCCGTCCTCCTGCTGAGGGCATAGGCTACTACGTTCCCCTTCCCAGGAGTATAGACTATCTCAAAGTCATAGTCTTGGAGGAACTCGAGCCATCGTCGCTGTCTCAGGTTCAGGTCCTTCTGCGAGAAGATATACCTGAGACTCTGATGATCGGAAAAGACTGTAAAGCGCTCGCCCATCAGATAGTGTCGCCAAGTCTTCAGAGCGAAGACCACTGCTGCTAACTCCAGGTCATGGGTAGCGTAGTTCTGCTCATGCGGCCTCAACTGACGTGATCCATAGGCGATCACGGCCCGCTCCTGCATCAGAACACATCCGAGTCCGGTCCCTGATGCATCGCAGTAGACTACGTACCCTACTCCCTCCTCAGGCAACCTCAAGATAGGTGCGCAGGTCAATCTCTGTTTCAGCTCCTGGAAGCTCTGCTGACATCTGTCTGTCCATACGAAGGGTTTCCCCTTCTTCGTCAAAGTTGTGAGTGATGCCGCAACTCTAGAGAAGTCTGGCACGAATCTCCGATAATATCCAGCTAGTCCCAAGAAACTCCGAACCTCAGTCACGCTCTTGGGTGGCTCCCAAGCTAACACAGCCTCAATCTTCGCGGGATCCACTACAACTCCCGCCTCAGAGATAACGTGTCCCAAAAAGTGGACCTCACGTATCCAGAACTGGCACTTCGAGAGCTTACCATAAAGCTGGTGCTCTCGGAGTGTGTCAAGAACAACTCGCAAGTGATAGGCGTGCTCCTCCTCTGTCTTTGAGTAAATCAGAATGTCGTCGATGAAGACTACGACAAACCGATCGAGGTATGGCTGAAAGATCCTGTTCATGAGAGCCATGAACACTGCTGGGGCATTGGTTACACCGAAAGGCATAACCAAGAACTCATAGTGGCCATACCGACATCTGAAGGCTGTCTTCTGCACATCCTCGTCTCTGACTCTGAGCTGATGATAGCCTGACCTGAGGTCTATCTTCGAGAACCACCGTGCTCCCTTGAGCTGATCAAAGAGGTCATCAATCCTCGGTAGCGGATACTTGTTCCTCACTGTCACCTGGTTCAGGCGACGATAGTCAACACAAAGTCGCAAGCTCCCGTCCGCCTTCTTGGCGAACAATATCAGGGAAGCCCAGGGTGAAACACTGGGTCGGATGAACCCCTTGCCCTGCAAGTCCTCCAACTGTACCCGTAGCTCTCGAAGCTCAGCGGGGGCCATCCGATATGCTGGAGTGGATATCGGGGCTGTCCCAGGGTACAAGTCAATATAAAAGTCTACCTCTCTGCGAGGAGGTAGCCCTGGAACATCGTTGGGAAAAACGTCCGCAAACTGATCCACCACTGCAGGAAAACCAGGACTCCGCACGTCAACTGCTCCAAGGATAAGGCTAGCCAACTGATGAGTGATGGGCTGTCCTCTCCTCCGCTGAAGTCCATCCTGTGCTGCTAAGGCTCCCTTCTCGCCGGTGAAGGTGAACCTGCTCCCGTCGGTGCGTACACATCGCACCTTGCGCCTAAAACAGTCAATCTGTGCATGGACCGTAGATAGCCAATCCATGCCCAAGATGACGTCGTAAGGCCTCGACGCTGCTACAAGAAGATCCCAGCCGAAGCTCTCGCCTCCTAGAGTAAGCTCACACTGCCGGCACCAGTGCGTAATCATCGAGTCTGCTCCCGTAGGAGTCTCTAGCCGTAAGGATCGAGCCAACGGCTCTGTCGGAATCTCCGAGCTCCGAACAAGGGCAGCGGCTATGAAAGAGTGACTCGCTCCTGTGTCTATAAGAACTGCAGCAAGGGTGGAATAGACACAGATAGTACCTCGAATCATCTCGGGTGCGCCGTGGTCGTAGGCCTCTGCTGCCTGGAGCTGTGCCTGTCGCTGCCCGCCAGCTCCCTGTGGTCGGGGTGGACCTCCTGGTGGTGGTGGTGGTAGAGCCTCAAAGCGTCGGCCACCACCGGCTGCTCGTCCAGCTCCTCTGCCTCGTCCGCCTCCTCCCTGCGGACTGCCACGGTCGACCCTCTGCCTCTGCCTCGGTGGTCCCTCAACCGTCTGCTGCTCCTCGGCACGGCGGGTCGGGCAGTCACGAGCCATGTGGCCCTGCCCGCCGCACGAGTAGCACTGTCTGCCTCTCGTAAGACTGGCTCCGCACTGTGTGCCCCGCACTGCTGAGCCAGTGCCCTGAGATCGTCTGCCCGAAGGTCTGGTCTGTCTGGACCCCTGAGTCATCCGTCGACTGCCTGCTATAGATGACTCTGCCACGTGCCGCCCTGCGGTGGGTCTCTGTGCTGGTGTAGACTCAGCAAGGAAGCTCTCGATCAGAAGGGCCCGCTCCAGTACTCCTGTCTGAGTCGGTATGCTGAGGGAGATCAGCGATGCCCTGATCTCGTGTCTCAAACCCTGCTCGAAGGTCCAGGCCCGGAAGAATGGGTCCCGTACCATGTCGGTCGAGTAGCGCGAGAGATCGGTGAATCTCGCCGAGTACTGTGCGACCGTCATGCTGCCCTGCCGCAGCTGTAGAAGCTCCTGAATACGCACCGCACGAAGGGTGGCTGGGACGAACTCCGAGTGGAAGAGGCTCTCAAAGTCCGTCCAAAGTAGAGATGCCTCATCGTGTACCTGGAGCATCAAGCTCCACCATCGTCCTGCTGCTGCGTGTAGTAGGCTCGCAGCGAGGATCACCATGAGGTCTGCTGGTGTCCTCACTAGCCTAAACACTCGAACCACTGCCTCCAGCCAGTCCTCTGCTGCCTGGGGATCCGTCTCCCCGCGAAACCTGGGCGGTCGCTGGCGCTGAAACTCATGCAGTGCGCTGAGGCGACGTGCATCGTCAGCAGCTGCTGCTGGAAGCATCGAGGGATCGGCGGGTAAAGCTACCGCCGGTGCCACTACTGGAAAAGGGCCCTGCACCGAGGCCTCGTCGCTCGGTGGGCTGTCGTCTCGCTCGACTCTCGGAACCCTAGCTGGCTGCCGTCGTGGGGCCATCCTGAAAAGGAAATAGGTGCGCCACGGTTAGAACAGTATACCTGGTGAGCTGATATAAGTAATCACAAAGAAAACTTTGAAACACACACACAATCAATGTTTTCGTGCATTAAGTCGGAAATCAGAAGTCAGGGTCCTGGTGTACGGATACGTCGGCCGCCGCACCAACACTGGACTCCCTGGACTGATAACCACACTCAATACGCTAAACATTATTGCTTCACATAGAAAAGATCAGAGTTCGCGGTAGAACCGAACGCCTCTGATACCAATTTGTCACGACCCGCCCTCGGGGTCCGTGCCGTGACTACCCCAAGCCCGCCTTCCATAGGCCAGGGGCTGGCGACTAGCACCAAGGCGTAAATCCCACTAAAAAGGGAAGGCATTTCCTTTGAAAAGTAACAAACACCACAGAGTAAGCAAGCGGAAAGTAAACACTAAACAAAGCAGAGTACAACTGAAAGTGCGGAAAAGTAAATGGGCCAGTATACAAACCCAAACTGAAAGTAAAGTACAACTCGAAAGGGAAAACAGCAACTGAAAAGTAAAAGCCGCTACTCCGAGCTGTCCACTGGAAATCCCACCTGAAGGGTGGGTACAGATAGCTCCTCTGCTCCACGAGTCCCGCCGTCCGCTCCGTGCACGTCCCGCCCAGTGGTCCACCTCCGGGTACCGTCCCGCTCTACAAGCCTCAGCTAAGGTCAACGCTGTCCGTCGTCTGCAACCAACACAACGTAGTGCGGGCGAAGCCCGTGCAGGGGTGAGTATAAGCTACTCAGTAGGGACCCCGAGACCCCTGAAGGTCTCTCAAATCCACAAAGGATAAACCACGAAGAAAAGTATATTCACGAAGTAACAACCGACTCTGCTTAGGTATATGCCCATACATATACCTAAGTCATCAATTAAATTACGCTCCAACCTCCGAGCCCAAGTACAACTCAGTCCACGCAGGAAAGTATACGTATTCCACATAGGAAAGCAAAACATAATCCACGCAGGATTGCACAACATAATCCACACAGGAAAGCAACAGGATTCAGCTCACACAGGTATACTTCTTCAAGGACGATAAAGATGATCACTGATCCATCTAAGTCGTCGGACCCACGAAGGATCGATAGGTAACTAACCCCCGCAAAGACCCACACATGATCGGGCTCACACAGAACCTGTAGGCGCTGGCTCACACAGAACCGCTGAGCGCAAGGACCCACATAGGATCGGGCCCACACAGGACCTGTAGCACTGATCCACGAAGGATCGCTGAGTGCTGTAGTCGTCGTCGTCGAATCCACACAGGATCTCTGTACTGTCGTCGTCGAATCAACACAGGATCTCTGTACTGTCGTCGTCGCAGTCACAGTAGCAGTCGTAGCAGTAGAACAGTCGCAGCCAGCACTAGGGTTCCCGCACACAGCAAGCTCGTTCGGAGGGTCCGCTCCACGAGCCGAGAGGCTGATACATCAACTGTCACGAAGACCGAAGTTGATGTATCCAAAAGTTCCGTATCGTCAACAGGAACTCAACGCAACAGACGGCGCGTCGATCGGACGCTCGGTCTGAGAGTTATTGGCATTTTCGTCTCCGGGGCCCGATTGGTTTTTAAGGCAAAACCAACCCGACCGTACTCCACCTGCGTCCAAACCTCGGGCGGAGTATGCCAAAAGATCCGTCTCACTAAGAGGAACACAACACGACTGACGGCGCGTCAATCGGACGTTCGTAGCTCAAGATATGAGCGTTTCCGCTCCGAAGGCCCGGTTGGTTTCGTGAACGAACCAACCCGGCCGAACTCAAAGTAATCCAAAACCTTGAGTGCGATATACCGAAACGACCGTCTCGATCCAAGGATCGCGTTTCCGCTGACGGTTCGTCGATCGGAGGTCCGAGGCTCAAGTTACGGGCCAAAAACCGATTCTGGTTCGAAACGGGGGGGTCCGGGTCCGGGCCGACCCGGCCCGACCCCCCCCCTGGGCGGCGGCAGCGCGGCGGCCGGCGGCGGCGCGGCGGCCTGGCGGCGCGGCGGCGCGGGATGCCGCGGCGGCTCGGGGTGCCGCGAGGGGCCGCATGCGGTCGGCACGCGGGGGGGGGGGGGGGGGGGGGCAAGCCCCCGCTGATTTGGGAAGCGGCGTGGCCTTTGTGCCGCGCCATTTACAAAAAAAAAACGGCCCCCGCACGTGGGGGCCGGCTGGAATCGAACCGGGGGGCCGGCTGCCCCCCCTCTCTTCAAAGAACCGCCCCCCTCATTAAGAGGGGGGTTTGTAAGATGGCCGGGGGATTAATTCCCCCGGTTTTAAAGGTATCCGGCCGGCCAGCAGGCCGGCCGGTTTTCTCTAACGGGACCGGAAATTCCGGTCCCCCCTTCGGCTTCCGACGCCGGCGGCCCGGCCGCCGGTCTTGTCTTCCCGCCACGGCCTGGAACCGGCCGCGGTCTCCTCGTCCCGCCGCGGCCCGGAACCGGCCGCGGTGTTCATCGTCCGGCGCGGTGCGACGGCACCGCGCCCCTTTCGCCGTGCTTTGATTCCTTTCAACGCGGCGCGACGGCGTCGCGTTCTTGAAGATTCTACCTCGGCGTGGTGCGACGGCGCCGCGTAAAATATTTGCACGATCATCCGCGTGGTGCGACGGCACCACGCCACTTGCTTCCACCCGCATGAATAAACATGAACGATGGAGGGGGGTTCGGCCGTGTTCATGCGGTCCGGCCCCCCTCACGTTAAATAAATAACTCAACTTAAACATTCAAAGCCTCATGTTAGACATGCGAGACCCACGTTCAAGAAATGGAATAAATAAATATTGAATCAACAACCCCTACCTCGGGTATAAGATCGAAGACTTGACAATGTCCCGCGGAAGACAACGTCGCGGTGGTCGGGCGTCGCGGTCGTCGTTCGTCAATCCTTTGACGAAGAGATATGCCCGAAGAGTTACGTCGTTGGCGAATCTTCGTATGCCGACGAAGAAGGTCCGAGGAGGAAGCGGTGTCCCCTTTCGTTGACACGGTAAACGAAGAAGAGCGGAGCGGCGTTCTTCGTCGGAAATTGAGCGTTCCTTGTCAAGTCTTTAGGAAAGTCAAATAATAAAGAAAACAACGAACTCAAGAACCTCTACCTCGATAGTCGCACGTTGACGTAGTCGTGGAATATCTGTGTCGATTCCTTTGACGTCGGAGGAAGAGTCGTTGTCGATGGCGTTCGTCGCGGAAAACCGTCACGGAAGAGATGACGCGGAAGAAGTACGTCGCGTCGCGGATACGGCATCGCGGATGGACCGTGTTCTTCGGCGGAGAAGTTCTTCGTTGAAGAACGACGTTCTTCACGTTCTTCGTTGAGTTTGAAGAAGAAGAAGAGCTCTCCACCTCTCAAGAAGAAAAACCAATAACCCAAAATAAAATAAGCTACACCTTATTTTATTTTCACTTTGCCAACCTTTCAAAATTCAAAAGTTGAATTCAATACATTAATTAAATCCAGAGTTGACAAAATTAAGTGAAGAGATAGGTTGGCAAGAATTAAAGTAGGGGAGAGTTACATAATTAAGAGGGGGTTTAGAGGGGTTAGGGAATTTGAAATGAATTAGGGGTTCGTGTGGGCCCCACCACACTTAATCCTCCCAAGGGAGGTTAAGTGGGTGTGGGTCCCACTTCCAACCTCCTTTGATAGGTTTTTAACAAGTTATAAAAATTTGTTCTATACAAATTTTATTT